>JAVGWX010000010.1:16118156-16718156 GCA_036924085.1 Ariolimax columbianus | reverse complement strand
TTGTATGTGTCACAGTGAGGTGTGTAGCTTGTGTTGTATGTGTCACAGTGAGGTGTGTAGCTTGTGTTGTATGTGTCACAGTAAGAGGTGTAGCTTGTGTTGTATCTGCTAAAATGGAGGATGTAGCTTGTGTTGTATTACAGCTATGGGTGTAGCTTGTGTTGTATCACAGCTATGGGTGTAGCTTGTGTTGTATCACAGCTATGGGTGTAGCTTGTGTTGTATCACAGCTATGGGTGTAGCTTGTGTTGTATCACAGCTATGGGTGTAGCTTGTGTTGTATCACAGCTATGGGTGTGGCTTGTGTTGTATCACAGCTATAGGTGTAGCTTGTGTTGGATCACAGCTATGGGTGTAGCTTGTGTTGTATCACAGCTATGGGTGTAGCTTGTGTTGTATCACAGCTATGGGTGTAGCTTGTGTTGTATCACAGCTATGGGTGTAGCTTGTGTTGTATCACAGCTATGGGTGTAGCTTGTGTTGTATCACAGCTATGGGTGTAGCTTGTGTTGTATCACAGCTATGGGTGTAGCTTGTGTTGTATCACAGCTATGGGTGTAGCTTGTGTTGTATCACAGCTATGGGTGTAGCTTGTGTTGTATCACAGCTATGGGTGTAGCTTGTGTTGTATCACAGCTATGGGTGTAGCTTGTGTTGTATCACAGCTATGGGTGTAGCTTGTGTTGTATCTGCTACAATAGACATTGTAGCTTGTATTGTATTGTGTCACAGCACGGGGTGTAGCGTGTGTTGTATTTGTCACAAGAAGGGGTGTTGCTTGTGTTGTATTTGTCACAGCAAGGGGTGTAGCTTGTGTTGTATCTGTTACAATAGACATTGTAGCTTGTATTGTATTGTGTCACAGCAAGGGGTGTAGCTTGTGTTGTATCACAGCTATTGGTGTAGCTTGTGTTGTATCACAGCTATTGGTGTAGCTTGTGTTGTATCTGCTGCAATAGATGTTGTAGCTTGTATTGTATTGTGTCACAGCAAGGGGTGTAGCTTGTGTTGTATTGTGTCACAGCAAGGGGTGTAGCTTGTGTTGTATCACAGCAAGGGGTGTAGCTTGTGCTGTATCACAGCTAGGGGTGTAGCTTGTGTTGTATCTGTTATAATAGACGTTGTAGCTTGTATTGTATTGTGTAACAGCAAGGGGTGTAGCTTGTGTTGTATTGTGTTTATAGCAAGGGGTGTAGCTTGTGGTGTATCACAGCTATGGGTGTAGCTTGTGTTGTATCACAGCTATGGGTGTAGCTTGTGTTGTATCAATGCTATGGATGTAGCTTGTGTTGTATCTGTTACAATAGACGTTGTAGCTTGTATTGTATTGTGTTACAGCAAGGGGTGTAGCGTGTGTTGTATTTGTCACAAGAAGGGGTATTGCTTGTGTTGAATTTGTCACAAGAAGGGGTGTTGGTTGTGTTGTATTTGTCACAGAGGTGGTTGTGGCTTGTGGTAATTTTGATACGGTATAGGTTGTGGCTTGGGTTGTATGTAATACAGTTGTTGTATGCGAATCCCCACAATGAGTATGTTAGTCTTTTGTGCGCCCTTAAAAGGACGTTAAGTGGTGGGTTGTCATAGCTTTCCTAACATTCTGAGCGTGCTGATGAAGTTGAACAGGGGTGCTCCAGTTGGTTGTGCTATGCATGACTTCATCTGCGTATCACTCATTACTACGGGGATCATGTCGATCTCTCACCTCGTTAGCCAGACTGCTATGAAAACAGCCTGTTTCCTTGGAACGCTACTAGGAAGCCGAGGGGAGGGTCTTAGCCAGTTTATTTTGCCTGACTAGATGTTAATCTTCCTCCCCATGTGGTACAGTGGATGATGTGGTTTGTGCTGCATGTGCAACATTAGAAGCTGTTGCAAGCATGGAATGGACCCATGCATACACCAACGGTTCTATAACAAACACAACACAGAACGGAGGGGCAGGAGTATTCCTGAGCCTACCAAATGGTAGGAAAATAACACTGTCAGTGGCAACTGGAAAATTCTCAAGCAATTTCAGAGTGGAGGCAGAGGCACTGAGGGCTGCGGTAGAAGCAATGCTGACAGGCGAAAGCAATGAAAGCCAGATAGTCCTGTTTACAGATGCCCTGGCCGTAGTCACAGCACTAAAAAGCCAGAAAAATACTGAACTTAATGATTTAAGAGCAGTACTCTGTCAACTATGCCAGCAGTCCGCACCAAAAAAAATAGTGGTACAGTGCGTTCCATCCCACTGTAACATCCAAGGCAACGAGGAGGCAGACATACTGGCAAAAAAAGGTGCAAGACTACCACAACCAGATTCTAGTGTGACCTACGAAGAGTCCAAAAGGCTTATTAGGGCCAGATACATGACCAAATGGGAAACAGAACATACTGGCTACACAAAAAACGATGCCTATTACCAGTTGAATAGTAGAGAGCAGGTCGTGGTCTTCAGACTCCGCACAAGCCACAACAGACTGAGGTACCACCTATTCAATAAACTGAAGATAGGTGGCACTGACGAATGTACTTGTGGTACCGGGAAAATGATCGCTGAACATCTGCTGCAAAATTGCCCGACATACGAGGACCAGAGAAAGCACATGTGGCCATCACCAGTGGCAACACTAGACAAGCTCTATGACAGTGTCGACAGTCTCAGGATGACCGCTGCTTTCTTCGAAAAAATACAGGTTGACATTTGACAGTATACGAAGAAGAAGATGTTGTTTGTGATATAAGAGAGGTTGCGGTATATATTGTATGTGTCACAGTAGACTTTGTGGTTGGTGGTGTATGTCTCGTTGCTGATTTTCCATTCAGTGTTCAATGTTCATACACGGCATTGCTGTTTTATACAATGATGATAGATAACAATGCTAACAATTACAACATTCATGATATGGCAGAGTTACATCATGCCCTAGTTTACTCAGGTGCAAATGTGAATCTGACTCTTACAATTAGGAAAGGCCATACAGAGATGAAAGAAACTGGTCACTTCACTTCAGAAAAAGTTTTGACATTACATAATCAAGTGTCTAAGACTCCCTCACCAACAGCAGTATCTGACATGGAACTACCTTGACTTTATACAATGCAGCTGCAGATAGAAACTGATGATTCTGTCTCACAAAAGATCAGACCTTGTACAATCAAGCATCTAACACTCCCTCGCCAACTGCATCTTCTGCTGTAGAACTACCTTGATTCAAGTTAACTAATAGATCGCATTTCCTTGTGTGGATACCAGGGTAATTTATTTGGAAGGAAAAAAATTAGGACCACTGGAACTCTATTAAATATGTTCTGAAAGGTAGCTAAGGAGGGTTGTTCATGAAACTAGCTCAGTACAGTGATTGACTCAGACTGCAGCCAATTTCAGGGTGAGGTATTTCATACAGTGGCACAAGTGTTTAGGTCTGGATGCTAGAAAATTGTTACTGATCATGTCCTCTGATATAACCAACAAGACTATGGGGTTGAAAAGGATGGTTTGTTATTATGTAGTTGAAAAGGGAGCACATTCACCAGATAATTAAAAATACCTTCTTCATTGTGAAAAGGATGTTTTATTATGCTGTGTTGTTATTTACAAAAAGACTATAACTGTGTCTTTCGGCCCAACACATCTGGTTTGAGTATGGCTCATTTAAGAGATTCGGACATCTCTCTTCTTTCCGCACACTCTTATTTCATTTTACTCTGTCCAATAATCACACTCTTGCACAACTTTCACACGTGCCTTCAGGGTGAGGCCCTTCCATTGCACTTTGGTTGGGATGGGTTCTGAGAGTGCACAAACCTAGCATAGGTACACACAAACGCACACATGCATCCAAGCGCTGGTTTATGTGTCTTAATATCGCCCTATTGACTATGGTCTGGGGTGGAATAGGCGCGCCTCCATCAGTAGAAACTTTTTTTTTTGTTTTTTTGGCACACGTTCTGCCAAAAAAACAGAGGTCATGTACCAACCAGCACCAGGCATGCCGTACACAAAACCAGAGACTACAGTCAGCGGGCAGACGTTGAATGCCGTAGACAAATTCACATATCTGGGCAGCACGCTGTCGAGATCTGTCAGCCTAGACGATGAGGTGGCAAACAGAATAGCAAAGGCCAGCACAGCCTTTGGTAGAATGCGCTCGATGGTCTGGGCACGTCGTGGCATCAGCGTCAAGACCAAATTGAAAGTCTACCGTGCAACCATCATTCCAACCCTACTATACGCTTGCGAAAGCTGGACTGTATACTCTGGACATGCAAGGAGGTTAAACCACTTCCACACAGGTTGCCTGAGGCGAATATTCCACATCCGATGGCAAGATCGTGTCACTGACATGAAGGTTCTCTCGAGGGCTAACATGCCCAGCATACATGCACTGCTAGAAAAAGCACGACTAGGATGGGCCGGACACCTCGTCCGTATGTCAGACGAGCGGCTCCCAAAGAAGCTTCTCTACGGCGAGCTGAGAGACGGATGGCGCGAGAGAGGGCGCCCAAAGAAACGTTTTAAAGACGGTCTGAAGGACTCACTAAAAAGTTGCCAGGTAGACTTCGACACCTGGGAATGTCTTGCGAAAAACAGATCTGACTGGAGAAGTGCAGTCAAATCGGGTGTAGCTGCCGGTGAAGATGACCGTGTTGTGAAAGCCCAGAACAGACGCGAGACGCGGAAATCCCGAGCAGCGGGAACACCATCCCCTTCTACAAACCTTGTGTGCCCGATATGTAGCAGATGTTTTCGTGCTCGCATTGGCCTGTTCAGCCACATGCGCACCCACACCCAACAGGGAAATCTGTGACAAGGATGATGTCGGCGGTCCTCATCGACAACGATGGACAGCTATTATTATTATTATCAGTAGAAACTAGTGAGGCAAACACGTAAAATTTAAATAATTTTTGTTTAAATTTTTGTAAAAGGTTTGCTTTGACTCTTTGATCTCTAATCACAGATGCAATCTGTTTCCAAGGCCACCATTTGGATGTGGAATAAGGCCCAGGATAGCTCTAGTTCGCTGACCTTAATGTAACCAGTCTGATATGAATCGCTGACTACTGTCATCTAATTTACTGTGTCTTAGGTCCATAAAAAAACCTAACAAACAACTGGCTACTCTGTACTGCAAAACAAAATGCTGCCAATACAGACATTGTCAGAGCACATAAATGCTTTGATGCAAACTTCCTGTAAGGAGTCCAACTGCAGTAATAGACACATGCTCCTATTTAAGCAAAAGAGGAGAGAACACAACAACAAAAAGTGGTGGCGAGGAGGATGATGATGACAAAAACTCATACCTGTTGTAGCATTGCTAACCAACATCAAATTCTCTACGTTCGAACCAACAAAATCTGAGATAGCCTGCCTGGATTTGTCCATGTAATATTTTGCATTAAGACGAAACCATAGGTCTGGGTGTTCTTCTCTTTCCAACATGTACCTGTAGGAAGATGTAGAAACAGTTGGTTCTGAATATGATGAATGAACATTTACTCCACAGGGTGGCCCATAAGACACTTTCCCATTCAAAAATCTTTTGTGTTGTTATCTTAAATTTGTATTTAGATTTTGAAGACATGTTCCCTGAAAATTTATTATGGAAAACATAACAAAGAAATAACATATAGAAGTCTTTACATTTTACTTTCAAAGAATAATTTCATGAAAAATCTATTTGAGTTGGCCAATTTCACAACACCAGACTTTTTCTTTTGGTTACCTGTAGGACCAGGTGTATGCCAATAATCCCTGGTCGATTTAGCAGCTCAAAGGCAACATTCAGGAAGAAATTCAAGCACCAATGTTAGACATGTTAAGAGATGTTAAGGTAGATTCAGTAGAACAAGCTTACATAACAGAAAATGGGTGCCATTTACATGACGTCATTTTCTACACATGATTGTTTTTTTAAAACTAATTTTCTGTACTTTATTATATTAATAAATAAATACAAATAATTAACACCAAAAAAAAATGGAATTCATAAATTAGTTAAGTGATGTTTGAAAATTCCCTATCTATCTATTTTTGTGAAATAATTAAAACTGTATAATATTTATTTGAGAAACCCTTAGAATGAATAAATGGGAGCATGTGACAGTAAACATTTGACAAATTCAAGGAACATACCAGAAGTGGCAATTTGCTGGACATTATTTTTTGTGAATTTCTCAGAGCTACTCTGTGCAGAGGAAGACAGGCTCAAATACAGAGGAGGAAATCAAGACTGAAAAACATCACAATTGAGGAACTGAAAACAGCACTGGAGAAAATAATGGATTTGCAAATCAGCTGGACTGATGGCATAACGTCAAAATTTGTAAAGTACATCGTAACTACAGGCGAACTATTATTCCTGAAGGTTTGCCGGGCAGATTTGGGCCACAAGGTTATACCAAAGGACTGAGAGATAACCATCATTATACCAATTTTCAAAAAGGATGTCAACAGACAGTGCAAAAACCATAGAGGCATATACTTCCTGAATGTTCTCAGCCAAGTCTACTCTAGGATACTGAAACAGAAATTAAGACATCTGGCTGAAACACAAATGGGTCAAGCCCAGTGCAGTTTCAGAGTAAACTGAAGTACACAGGACCTTATCTTCACACACAGGCAACTCAGTGAAAAAGCTCTTGAGTATGATGATGAAATGCACCTTTGTTTCTTGAACCTGGAAAAGGTATTTGATAAGGTTCCCTGGAGCATACTCTGGGACTGCCTAGAAATGATGAACATCCCAGCACCCTTGTTTTGTGCTATACAGAGTTTTTTAAGATTTGCAGATACTACATTAAGACAGGAAACTATGTGTTAAAAGAATTTAAGACCATCAGTGGCGTAAGACACACAATGTCTTGTCACCATACCTCATAGTACTGCTCATGGGTGATGTCCTCAAAGCCTGTAAGGAGAGGATCAAAAAGTATTCAGTGGGGTACTGGAAGATGAGGCCATTCTATATATTGGAGCTGGCATTTGCTGATGAGGCTACCCTGATTACTAAATCAGAGACACATCTCAAGACAAACCTTCAAATGTGGAAAGAGGGGCTGGTAAGGAGAGGGATGACCCTGATGGATATTCAAAAATAAGTTACCTCTAAGAGAAGGCCAAGACTATAAACTTACTTCATTTGAATGTCTTGCACTCTCTTTGGCACAGTTCCGTAGCTTCCATGGTTCAAGAAGACAATCTCTTGTTTAAGAAAGAATTCCTTCTCTTTTATATCTTTTCCAAACTTCACATTAGAAAGATCTGTTGTGTCAAGTTCATACTCTTTAGGTATACAACCTGGATCTATAGACCAAGAAAAAAAGGATATATTTTATAATAACTCAGTTAAGATGGATAGCATGTTCCCCATATTGATCATGTAGCCATCCATCAGGGAGGAACAAATAGGAAGACTGCAAACTTTCAAGCGTATTCTAAATAGCAACTCCTTCTTCCTGGTTTTTGTCACACATCCACGGCTCCAACAAAGTCAAATCCGTGGATGTCTTAATGAGACAGGTAGTGTTGCATTTTTCTGTTCCCATACGCAAAGTGCATCTGTCTTCAGCATACGCTTGTTAGAAACTGCTTCCCTAGCCTTAGGTTGCCACCAACCTACCTGCTGCTGCTGGTGAAGCCACTTGTTAATTTTAATGGGGTGGGGGGGGGGGGGGGGGGGGGGGGGGGGGGGGGGGGGGTGGGGGGGGGGGGGGGGGGGGGGGGGGGGGTGTACAAATGACTTCTTGCATCCCAAGATACATTTGAGTTGAACCAGGGTCCTCCTGGCTGTAGTGCAATGTGAGTCTACAAATAAGATCTCTTTTGTTCATCTCACAACTGATGGTCTACAGTCCCCTTCGATCTCTCTGGAATTATCCTTTTTTTTTTTACAGTACCGAAAGTAACATTATCCATCTATAATATGTACAATCTGTTTAGATCTTCCTTTTTCAGCAACTTGACAATATTGCTTTCTCTCAACTCTATATGGATCTCCTCGTTCTCCCATAAGGTACCAAACAAACTGTACAGCATATCATTGGAAGTCACACTGCCTGCTTTTCTAACTTGTGCAGTAATATCACCTGAGCCAGTGACCGTGTCATTATTCAATTTCCATATTGCTCACAATTTCCATTTCCATCAGTTTTTCACTAATGTTGAAGTGTTGTAAAGAACCAAACAGACAACCATGGAATAGGAAGTAAGGAGAAGACAATGTCCTTGGATAGAATGCACATTACGAAAACCAGTGATATAATTACAAGGCAGTCTCTGATAAAAAATTTACAAGGCAAGAGAAGCACTGACAGACAACAACATACATGGAAAAGGCAGATCGAAATAAGATTTAAAATAGGAAAATTTTGCATAGAGCTGGAGAGGATGGCCCAAGATAGAAGGGTGGTGTGCATTTATTGAAGACATGTGCTCCATGTGTAGCTGAAAATGTTTTGATTGATTGAACAGTTCCACTCCTGCTCGTTAAATCAACAAAATGTAGCTGCAATTGTTCCAGCTGACCCTGCTGTAAATGAGTACCCGGCTCACTGTTAGCAAGGGGAAGACAGCGAGGAAGGGAACTGGATATGCCCCCTAACAAACAAGATGTAGCCTCCCACTAAGAAGTCCAACACTTCATCCCTGACAGCAGAGTTTGCTATGAAACTACCTTGAATTTTACATGAGAGAAAGTCAATAAATAAGTCACATAGGTAAATAGGTAATTTTTTTAAAAACTAAATGAGATATGAATTTGAAAAGCATTTATTATGGCACTTATATTGTCTCGTATTTCTCAACATAATTTTCACAAACATTGATAATTTATCCCGTCGCTTTATCAGTGCAACAAAACCTGCAGCATAGAAGTCTTTGGTCTGGATACTCACCGTCAGTGCACTTTCCAGAAATTCAATGAATCATGCATTATGCTGTAGGCGAAACCATGTGAACACCCATACTGCAGTTGTGTTACACTGTCTATCTATACTCGCCTGTCAGTATGAATCATCTCCCCACCAACCGCACAGATGTTTCAGGACTAAACAAAAACACAACAAATGGTTCAAGACTGAACAAAAACACAACAAATGGTTTAAGACCAAACAAAAGTACACAACAAATGGTTCAGGAATGAATGCTGTCGAAGACGAATGTGTTGGAGCAAAAGGTGAAAATATCGCAGTCAAGCTGTAAACTATCAACACAACGCATTCCGTTCTCCGGACTGCATCCTGCTACTTGCAAAGCCCTGTTCAGAGCTGGGTAGCGAGAGATTGAGAATGAACACAGAAAAAGAAGAACTGAACAAAAACACAACAAATGGTTTAGAACTGAACAAAGTGGGAGCTTGTCAAACGCCATGTGCTTCAAAAAACATTACAGGAAAACATTCTGTCATGTGCACTTGAGTATATCTCAAGAAAGGTCAGTCTGGGACTATTGGCATGTGATAGATCTTGTACAGGAATGGTACTGGTGGTGGCAATATGTGGTTTTTCTGTCATCATAAGAGGTTATAGCAGATGTTCAGAAGTCAATACATTATATATCAGTAGTTCTTATCATTTGTATGTTTCTTCTTCTTCTTCTTCGTACGCTGTCAGACGTCAACTTGGATTTGCTCGAAGAAAGCAGCTGTCATCCTGAGGCTGTTGACACTGCCATAGAGCTTGTCTAGTGTTGCCACTGGTGATGGCCACATGTGCTTTCTCTGGTCCTCGTACGTCGGGCAATTTTGAAGCAGATGTTCAGCGGTCATTCTCCCTGTGCCACACGAGCATTCGTCAGTGCCACCTATCTTCAATTTATTGAATAGATGGTACCTCAGTCTGTTGTAGCCTGTGCGGAGTCTGAAGACCACGACCTGCTCTCTTCTGTTCATCTGGTAGTGGGCATAATTTTTTGTGTAGCCAGTGTGTTCTGTTTCCCATTTGGCCATGTATCTGACCCTAATAAGCCTTTTGGACTCTTCGTAGGGCACACTAGAATCTGGTTGTATAAGTCTTGCACCTTCTTTTGCCAGTCTGTCTGCCTACTCGTTGCCTTGGATGTTACAGTGGGATAGAACCCAATTGTACCACTACTCTTTTTGGTGCGGACTGCTGGCATAGTTGACAGAGTACTGCTATTAAATCATTAAGTTCAGTATTTGTCTGGCATTTTAGTGCTGTGACTATGGCCAGGGCATCTGTGAACAGGACTATCTGGCTTTCATTAATTTCGCCTGTCAGTATTGCTTCTACTGCAGCCTTCAGTGTCTCTGCCTCCGCTCTGAAATTGCTTGATAATTTTCCAGTTGCCAGACAGTGTTATTTTTCTACCATTTGGTAGGCTCAGGAATACCTCTGCCCCTCCATACTGTGTTGTGTTTGTTACAGAACCGTTGGTGTATGCATGAGTCCAGTCCATGCTTGGGTAGTTTTCCGCTATGTACCTCAGGGTTATGTCTCTTTTTTCTTTTTCAGTCTGGCTGTTCTTGTTTCCAATACCTGGTATATTTTCTACAACCTCAGGAGTAGTTTGGGTTGTCGTTTGGTTGCAGATATTTGCTGTTAAGACTTATTTTGGTGTTCTGTGGTTTATTTGAAAGCGAGAATACCGTACATGTTGTTTTTTCCTCTTTTATTTTGACCACCCATGAGTTCGCCCACTCCTCCAACGATGTTAGGGCCTGCTGCATCCGATTGTTTGCTACGGTGAGATTTTTTTAAGAGGTCCATATAGCCAAATCGTCTGCAAACATGGAGCTGTGGACTCTTCTTGGTATATTCTCTGTGATGTTGTTTATATACACCAGAAAAAGGGTGGGTGACAGTACTCCTCCTTGGGGTACTCCTTGCTCCAGTGCCACCTTATTGCTCATCTGCCCTTGAACTTGAACTCTGGCTGTTCTGTTTTCGAGGTAGTGGCTGATCCATCTGTACATTTTTCCAGATACTTCACTTCTTCTTAGCTTGACTTTAAGTCCCTCTTTCCACACTTTGTCAAATGGCTTCTCTAGATCCACCCAAGCTGCTACTGTATGCTTTTTCAATTGGTAAGCATCCTCTATTTCCTGAGCTATGAGAGTGATCTGGGCCTTAGTGGATCTGTGTTGTCTAAATCCTGCTTGCTGTGGAATTAATATGTGTTTTTCTTCCAGGTGCCACATCAGTCTGGTGTTTATCATACGCTCCATCAGTTTACCTACACAGCTCAGTAGGCTGATAGGCCTGTATCCATTTGGATCTGTTCTATATTTTTCTTTCTTTGGTACTGGTATAAGTATAGCCTCTTTCCATGCCTGCGGTACAATTCCCCTTTTCCAGCTTTGGTTCAGGACTGATAGTAACTTCCTCTTTGCTGTTTGGCCCAACCCCATCAGCATTTCATTTGTTACCCCATCTTTTCCGGGCGATTTCTTTTTCTTTAAAGTTCTCATGGCCTCTTCCATTTCATTCATTGTTAGTTTTGCCATCATGTGCTCCTCTGGTGCAGTCTTGATGTTTTCGTGGCTCTTTTGTTCTTCACTAATGTCTGTATGCCTTTCTGTAGGGACATCAATGTGGTTTGCTCTGGCATAATGTTCTATAAAGGCGTTTGCTGCTTTTTCCCTGGTAAGCATGTTGTCGCCCTGCTTGATGGTAATTTGTTTATTTGAAAGGTGCTTCCTCATTCATGGTTCTGACTAAATTCCATAGTTTGTTCCCTTCTTTATCTAGAATTTGTTTGTTTAAAAGGTGTTATCACAATCTGGTGTGGTCTGTAAGGAGTCACAAGATTACCACTTGTGGTCAGTGCACTGACTTCCCAGCCAAGCGATCAGGGTTCAATCCACAGTTGGTGCTGGCTTTTTTTTTTTTCTTATCGCAAACTGGCTCTTGTGGTAGACCTAGCCACAAAAATAGGATACCAGCAAACTGGCTCTTGTGGTAGACCTAGCCACAAAAATAGGGTACCAGCAAACTGGCTCTTGTGGTAGACCTAGCCACAAAAATAGGGTACCAGCAAACTGGCTCTTGTGGTAGACCAAGTTACAAAACTAGAGTCCCAGAAGAAATCTGGGAAATAAAGGCAGCCAGTGTGATGCTGACCACATCATCCACTTTGTGTCATGGCTCACAAAATATTATGAGCCTAACATTGTATTTCCTATACGCCATACGGCGTGACGGGATCTTTACTTTCCTTTGTTCCAATGAGCTGGTAATATTTATACATTTTTTGGTGACCTGGATTATGTTTCCCCATTTTTTTCCATATTAGAATCTGATAAGCTTCTTTGCCTCTACATAAGTTATCTAGTTGAGTTAGCTTCCAACTTTTATGTTTTGATGATCTTTCAGCCTCTTCATTGTGAGGGATATTGCAATCAGATCATATCCATTGTACCACAACTCTTTTTAACTGATCACATAGTTTATATCAGGGCTGACCAACTGCGGGGACCACGTAGCCTAGAACTGTTACTGTGCCTTCTAACCTGTTAGGACTAGTGTTGTATTTACTCACATAATGTCCTCATTGGGGTAAACTCTTTTCACTCTACAATTGTTTTTATCTGGCTCCTAGATCATACACAAATTTGCCACCTACTGGTTTATAGTGCTTTAATCTTACTTAGTTCCTTTAGGTCTGCACATTGATATATTACTAACTTAACTTTGAACAAGTCATGTGACGTGTTATGGGTACCAGACAAAATTTTGAAAAAAGGCAGTTAACAGCATCTATTCACAGCCCCCCCCCCCCCCCCCCCCCCGAAAATTAACGAAAAACAAAACAAAAAAGAGACCTCTCACACATATCATTTTAAAATAACTAAAATAACCATTACGAAAAATAAATATGATTTTTGCCTAATCTCTCTATGCTGAAACCAGTAAGACATTTCAGAGAATTAAAGCTAGATTTTTGGAATGGGACATAAAGCATAGATGATATTGATAAGTATTAAGTCGACATTCTTGGTGAGTACAACTCTTTTTAGAGCTTAATACTTTTCAACGCTGTGCAGGAGTTTATGCAGTGTCGACTATTTAGTATTTTATGTTGATCTGCAAGCATTGTTATTTGTATAACCACAATAACTACGGTTGATAAGAGAGTACTTTAGATACAAAGAAGCCTCCAACGTATTATCCTTACTAATTATAAATATGTTCAGGGTATAAAACGTGGCAACAAATTTATATCAGCACCGGCATTTTAGAGACCAAACACAAAACAAAGTAGCGACGAGGATTAAGCGATGAAAGTAACAACAGTTTTTCTCGTGTTATAACTGCAATAATTTATTCCAAAGTGTAAAGTTCAGATCATAGTCGAACAAAATAAAAGTAGGGCATTGTGCAACTCGCAAGTTTCGACTTTGACCTGTCTTGCCAATAGTTGCAATAAATAGTTAAAACACGAGTGTCATTATGATTATGATTATCAACTAATATGAATAATTATATCAATAGTGACTCGTGAGAGACCTAGTGACAGTACCAGTGCACTAATAAATGTTCCTTCTGAGGTTCTATAAAATTCAAGTTATAACCAAAAAAAACATGACCGACAACGATGGTTTATATACTTACATTGTTCCATGATGCAATTTGCTGACTTTATAAAGTATCAACACAAGAGGCGTGTACAGTACGTCGTCTGACCTAACAGTAGTGTTTCCAGATCACAATTTTTAAATGAAGCCAAACACGGTCCACAAATGAAGCCAAACATTGACTCATTAGGAAACAAATGTTCATTTTATTTAAACGCCAATTGAAGAGAAAAGGGTTGTCCCATAAAACCTCCACCAAGTATAATAGTTTATCTACGATGTTCATACGCACACACACGCATTTATTCTTACTAAACCCATGCACTATGTACATTATACGACGTCAAGTGCGATGTCTTTGAATATTATTTAAGAGGTTTTCTCTAATTAAAAATCAATTTCGTTGCCCTCCGTGCATACCTAAAGGCGTTCTGTCTCTATCTCAGCAAACTATGAAGAATGTGGATACTAATTGTTCATGTAACACATTGATTATACACTCATGTTCGTCCTCTCATGCGCGTATCTCAGCTAGGCCCTCTTGTCAGAGTTCTGCACGTCTGATTCATCCATTGCAGTGTCATCACTCAACCAACAAGCAATCACTAATAGACTTCCAAGTGTTAAGAATATCCAATTTTCTCACAATGAGTACTTGCGACGCCAGGATGTCAGCTCTTTCGTTGTCCTGAACATTAGCACAAGGCAGTAGATCTACAGCAGTCCTGGAGGTTTGAGGCCTTTACAGTTACTATTCCTTAATGTCAGCACTTCCGTACACTTCTTATAGTCTGAGACGATTACTGCCTTTGTTTGGTCAATGGCTCCATCTCCATTCTCGAAATGGAGGTTGCGATCCCGTAAGTCCAGCTCAGCTCAGCAACAACCTGTTCTCTACAGTAGCAGATAAGTCCCAACCTGTTCTCTACAGTAGCAGATAAGTCCCAACCTGTTTTCCCACTGCATAACATCGAACCACCCGAATATAAGACCCTATCCTGAATGTTAGCACATGTCGTGTAGTTAACTTCAATTTCTGCTTTCCCTTTGCAACATTCTCTGCATTTCTTGTCTAGGGTTTAGGTGACTGATATTCTATCATTTTATTGTCAGTGCTAATCCATTATTCTTCATTTACTGCCGCCTCAACTGTAACTCCCATTCGAATCGTTCTCTTTGCATGTGCTATCCACCACACGACATCTCTCTCTTGTTCCCTTATATATGAGGTGTTACTGTAAAGCTGGTACACCTTGATTGCGCTAACTGCACATAAGTACTATCATCTGCCTCGTCTTTATGATTGGGATATCTCTGGTGCAACTCAGAATCAGCCGCATTCCTTCATTTTGGATGCGTTCAAACCGTTCATACTTTGATCTTGATAGAATGGGGGTGCTCAGCTCGTAATCAGCAATTGACAGCACAAACTGACGAAAGGTAATGAAAGACAGTCGATGTTTCAAATTTACAGCTACAATTGTCTTGAGTGCTCCCATTCCTCGCTTGCATCTGCATGTGGTTTGATCGAGGGGGGGGGGGGTGGTGGTGAAAAAAGGGAGGGGGGTACTATAGGACTAATTTGTTTAAATTTTTGGGTTTCATGCAAAAAGGGAGACAATGGGAAATGGGATAACCATAGAGGTGTTTCCCTCCTTAGTGTCCCTGGAAACGCATTTTTAAATATGTTGATACTTCTTTGGGAAATCGGTGTATCAGCTATTTTACAAATTTATTGGTGAAATAGTCAACATAAAAATGTTATAGATTAATAGGTCACACTAGTAGAGGACGTGCACACAATTTCAGCTCTCTAGGTTATGGAGAAGTTAGTTGAAATATGAGAAATAGAAGTTTACACAAACGGATTACTGTCACGGTCATGGTAAATAAAATAAAAGCTTGTAAAAAGTAGTGAACGGTCAAGCAATTTTGATTGCCAAAAAAAACGCCAAGTTTGCAACCTCGCGCTGGACTAACCAACACATTTCATGACTACACGAGTTAACTTCAACCATTGATTCTCGTTCTCAAATCACAATGTGCATCGATTACCAAGAGTTGCATAATAATAATCGTTTTATTCCAAAGGCCGCATGAGGGTTCAGTGAACCAAAAGCCCTAGCACAATGAAACGGGCTTTGATTTACACAATACTGTTCGCTATTATTGTTTTATACTTTCTGTCTTCTACATTGTAAATGAGAGACATACGTGGAAGCGATTGCATGGCACACCAAAGGTGTTGGCTTCATCTGTCTGTAGCGACGCACTCCAGTTTACCCTGTTGCAAATGTGCATCTGACTTATTGAATTGAATGAATACGTGATGACTTAGGAAGCTGATACCCCATCTCAGATAAAGCTGAGACAAAGTATAGTCTCTAACACTTTATCCTCGACCGCAGTGTCTACTAGAGGACAACCTTTGCCTTTTTCTGGTGTAGCTGCAACAGAAAGAGAAAGATGCGGACATTACCTGGGAAAGGACTGACCACAATAAGCCGTTATTGTTGTTAGTACAGAGCACAACAAATCCCGGTCGCCCGGTCGGCCTGGGGACTTGACATTTTGCAATGACGACTACCATTTCTGGACCAATGTCCTATTCCCTCGCACAATTTTCCCTTTCTCGATCACACCCTCACCTCTAAATTCCTAGATCCTAAACAAATGTGTCAACCCCTGAGTCAGAAATGTGTTCCTCATTCTGACAAGACACGCCACTTTGATCCACAGACTAAGCTCTTTTAGCTTTAGTTATAGTAGGTTGTGTTCGTAGTTGTATTGTTTCGATTATTCAGCAATGATTTTTTTCTTAATGTCCATCCAATGTGTTCTACCTTTACTTTCTGGTGCGACGGTGATCCAGTGACTACATTGACGGAAGCGTTATGCTTCTGACGAATTAAGTTACGATGAGAAGGTCTTTGGAGAATATGCTGGACTGCAGAAATGCATATCGGTTTTCGTAGGGAAGGGATTTAAGTTCGGGCCAACAACCCAACCCAGTAAAATGAAAAACAGAATTTGACAGAGATAGAGAAAACTTAAATTGATATGAATTTTTATGCACATTTGTGTATTTTTTTGCGATATTCTACGTATTGTATTTGTAGCTTGTTCTAGCTGTCCTTTCTTTTGAAATCAACAATTTTAATGGCGGTCCCTAACAGAAGGCGGTACTCCCGATTCTCCATCTGTTCCTTTCTTTATCTTCATGACTTTTAATGACTTTTTAAAATCGTCGTCTCCATTTTCGAATGGGAAATGGGCGATTTGGGTTTCCGTATGCTCTTCTTCTTCTTCTTCCCCTCCTTATATTTCTTCTATATTTCCTTCTTTGTAAACTCAAAGGTCACCACTGTAGATGTCTCCACGCAGGAAACCTGTGTGTTATTACAGTGGTGATTTCTGGAACAATTTATTTACACGATGAGGTTGCTATCCCCACGAACAATCTTCTTTAGTCCCCTTTTACGATATGCATGAGGGTACATAAGTCGTATTTCTTTTTACCCAATGATGAGTCCCGGAAAGCACTCCTAGTTGTGCATTTTTGTTTGACTTAGTTATGTTGACGTCTTGACTGCGTTGTGTCCTTTATTCATTGAAGTTAATTGTATGCATCTTTGTGTCGTACCTTCTTCAGCATTGATTATTAGTGAGTTGCGTGCAAGCCCTGACTGATTGTTTTTTGTCTGTTGAGCAGAATTATGTCTCTATTTATTGATTCTGTTGATGTGGCTCTTGTGTACGATACCGAGATCATAACCGTTAACGAAGTCCACACATGAAGAAGGTGAAGAAGAAAAAGGACAAAAAGAAGAAGACAAAGACGAAGAAGAAGAAGAAGAAGAAGAAGAAGAAGACAAAGAAGAAGAAGAAGAAGAAAAAGAAGAAGAAGAAGAAGAAGAAGCAGTACAAGAAGAAGAATAAGAAAAAGA
This sequence comes from Ariolimax columbianus, assembly GCA_036924085.1. Classification (NCBI taxonomy): domain Eukaryota; kingdom Metazoa; phylum Mollusca; class Gastropoda; order Stylommatophora; family Arionidae; genus Ariolimax; species Ariolimax columbianus. The sequence goes on along the minus strand of JAVGWX010000010.1, from coordinate 16,700,689 downwards.
AGGTGGAAAGACGAAGAAAATAAAGCAGGCAAAGAAAAGGAAGAAAACGAAAAAGGAAGAAGAGCATGAAGATGGAGAATTAGAAGATGATGGAGATGAAGATAATGATGATCTTGAAGAAATAAAATACTAATACAATAAAGTAATGGTGTAATTTAATTTAATTGTTGTTATATTGTTATCAACAAAATTCATTCACATATAAATTAACATCAAGAAAAAGTATCATAAACGGCGTTTAGTAGTATTACTGGAGTCCACCGGACCCGAAGGATTTACAGGACTGATGAATAAAGGTCGATTTTCTCCCCGGGGACGACACTCGATGTGCAGGCTAGGTTTTCATAATACCTCCGAAATAAAAACGAAACAAATAATTTACCGAGGTTCTAAGCCCCCGCCTCCTTGTCCAAGAGTTCATCATGTGGTTTATACTTTTCAGAACTTAGTCTCCACCAAGTTAACACAGTATGCGTCTCGGCTTAGGACGAGTCGGCCAGGAGCATACAAAGATATTCCCAGACTGTCCGTAATATCCTGATGCCATCTTTGTTGGGGTGGCCCTCTTTTCCTCCCTCCAAAAACCATGCCCTTCATTATCACTCTCTCCAGACCGTTGTGTTTCTTCACAGGACCGAAATATCAACGTTCTTTTCTTGCGATGTTCTCTAAAAGCCATTTTTTTTTTTTTTTTTTTTTTTTTTTTTGTTGTGGAATATGCAAAATCTTTCTATTTGGTCTTTTTTTCTGTTTATGATATTTTCACCTTCGTTCTGTAACACTTCCTTTAAAAAGATGTGATCAATTTTTGCAATTGTTTTGTTTAATGTCCATATCTCACGACCGTATGTGTGCATTGTGAAAATGTATGTCTTGATCATTCATTCATTGGCTCTTTCCCTCTTGTCAGACGATAATTAATTGTGCTTTGAAAAAATGGATGCAGCCAGTGTCCATGACGATAACGAAAGTGACTCATAACACCAATTAGAGCAGAGAAGCGTCTTCCACAGTGTGTGCAAGGAGAGTCAGGACTGTTTGTTGCATGGCGTGGCGTGTCTTCTCAAATGCTGAGTCATTAGCCTATCCGCAAACAGTATCTCCTTAGTCTGTATTCCATGCTTAATGTTACCCTTCAATGTAACACGATCCATGACGTATTGTTCCCATGAATCCAAATCAATGCCCACATCATTCATATCCAGCTTGCAAACATACTTGTACCGAAGTGGTGGCCGACCCCGAGACCTTTTCTCCAATTATAATTCCCCATAGAGAAGATTCTTTGGTATTCTGTCATCATCCATCCTGCGAGTGTGTCCCAACCATTGGAGCATTCGGAGTCTAAGCATGGAAAATATGGTGACAGTGCCTGCTCTCTCCAATACCCCTGTGCTGGTCATCTTGTCCTGCCACCAAGAGCACATGATTCTGATCGGGCACCTCATGTGAAAGCTATTTATCCGCTTCTCCTGGTTGGTAGACGATGTTTCATTTGCATAAAGAAGAGTGCCGAGGACACAGCCTGAAACCAACAAGGATTTTTGCTTTAACAGTTATTGTTCTCTCAGGTATATCCAATATGGAACATAATTACAGAATGGGTGAGAAAAATATCAGAATGATAAAAAAGGAAAGGGATCTAGTGGTTACAATAGATCATACAGGTAAAGTGAGTGAGCAAGTCCAGGTAGCAGTGAAAAAGACAAATACAATGTTAGGTATTATACAAAGAAATATTAAACATAGGAGCAAGGAAGTGATTGTCAAACTGTATAAAATATTAGTTAGACCTAGATTGGAGTAATGTGTACAGGTGTGGAGTCATTATCGTAGATGAGATATAAACATCCTGTAAAGAATACAAAGAGAGCGACAACGCTGACAGTGGGATTTCAGAATTACAGTTATGCAGAAAGACTCAGATGAACTGGTCTACAGGGTCTATAAAGAAAAAGAATTCGAGGTGACTTAATACAGGTTTATAAGATAATCAAAGGAAATGATAAATTAGGTTATAATAAGTTTTATTCAAAATTCAACCACCTACAAGAACAAGAAGGCATAGCCACAAATTAACTAAAGAAAGGTCCAGATTAGATATTAGGAAATATTTGTTTAGTCATAGAATGGTGAATGATTGGAATGCATTGTCACAAAATGCAGTGAAGGCAAGGATAATTAAAGCATTTAAGAATAGATTGGATATGCAACGCTTTTAGAGAAAGGAAATGTAAATTAAACTGGTTGTGTACAGACTCTGCTGAGTCTTCTAAACCAGTATAAACACGTTAACTTAAGCTAAGATATTACGCTTTTCATCACCAAAACAGATAAGAAACAAATTATACAAACAAAATATTTTCAGAATTACCTGAAACATTCAAAATACCAAACAAAACAAATAACCAAAGAGGAAAACGAGGCATGAAAAGGAAATCTAAGAGAAATCAGACGACAGTAGTAACGTCAGATCTGGACAACCAGAACGATCACATGCAGACATACAACGAAGGCAGTTCTGGTCAGGGCCAGCTACAGTAACAGTTAAATAGCAAGCTAAACGGCTTCAAACAGCACACATGCACATACACCCTCGCACTCACACACTGACACTCACACACACATATACACACACACACACACATACACACACGCACACGCACACACACATACACCCATACACACATACACATATACACACATACATACATACATACATACCTACCTACCTATCTACCTACACCCACACCCACACCCACGCACGCATGCACACACACACATACACACATACATACATACATACATACATACATACATACATACATACATACATTCATATATATATATATATATATATATATAAGTACTTTGCTTCTAGATACACAGAATATTAATTACACAATTTTGACAATTGCAAATTCTCAAGTCATAAAATAGACTTCTAGAAATACTTTACTTTCACAATCGTGAGCGTGTAACAGTTATACATTCTTCTCTATGAAGTCCTTAATAACTTTCGCGACGACCTTTATCTCGTCAATGTCATTGTACACCTGGATGGAATATCTAATGTAATAGGTTTCAGATACCAGATATATTATTGCAAAGATGTTGTTGTCCCCAAATAGAGCTTTCTGTAAGACCCACGCGTTTTCCTGAAAAATGAAAAAAACAAGGAAAATTAAATTATTTTTTTTTACCAGAGTTGTTTTCAAGTCATTATTTTCAAATCCAAGTGAAGTCTCAAGTAACCTATAATAAGACTATAGTCAGATCTCATGACTTCAATTAATATGTCAAGACCAAATAAAATCCTTTTAAGTCTCAAGTCAACATGACAGCGAAAGTTTATGATAGTACTATTTAATCACATTCACTAAACACACAATGGCTGATAATTTATTTTGTCAGATACTCAATTAGTCGTTGATGTATTATACGTGCTTGGTGGGTTGCGCCTCTATTTCAGCAAGTCAGCAAGTCAGCAAGTCAGCAAGTCACCTCGCACAATTATTGTCATTATCGCAAGTCCAGTCAAGGCATTGTTATGGAATACTCGAGTCGAGTCTCAAGTCGATACTCCTTTGCGACGTAAGTTTGACTTCAGCTAAAGTCGACATCTTTAACATTTGCCATTTAACGTCACAATCACTTGCAACAATTAGTAACATATAAGGTATTAGGGGTTGTTGAGAAGCTTAGTACGAGATTTTTATTTAAGTGGTGAGCCATTAACTTAATTTAACGTCTTTATACTGGCTGTATGCAGACTCTGCAACCAGTTTCTTCTTCTCAATTTGATCTAAAAATAACTATGTGCATCCAATCTATTCTTGAATGCATTAATTGACCCCAACTATTTCCTGAGACATTGCATTCAAAATATTCACCACTCTGACTAAAAAATATTTCATAATATTTAATCTGGACCTTTTTTAAAATTAATTTGTAGCTGTGTCCTCTTGTTTTTATAGGCTGCTGTACTTTAAAAACCTTGTTATAGTCTAATGTATCCTTTATCTTGATTGTCTTATAAGTGTGTATTAAATCACCTCGAATTCTTCTCTTCTATTGACACTCTAGGCCTGTTTATCTGAGTTTTTCCTTAGAACAATAATTTTGAATTTCCACGAACAATTTTTCCCGATCTTCATTTTATCCTTTCCATCATGTTTATATCCCCTCTACGACAAGAACCCAACACCCGAACATAGTACTCAAATCTAGGCATAACTAATGCTTTGAATAGTTTGACTGTCACTTCCTTGCTTCTATGTTTAATATTTATTTTTGATCATATCTAACATTGTATTTGCATTTTATTTTTCAATGCTACCTGGACTTGCTCACTCATCTTACCTGCATGGTTTATTATAACCCCTATTTACCTTTCCTTTTCTATCTACCTAATATTGTTCTTCCCCATACTGTACTTATATTCCATATTGGAATTACCCATATATATGACTGTACCTTTATCTACATTAAACTCCGTATTCCAGCTCACAGACCATTCCAGAATTTTATCTAAATACGACCTCAGTTTATCCACTTCTGCTTCAGATGAGACACCTCCACATAGTTTTGTGTCATTCACAAACTTGAGAATGCAACCTGTCAACTACCACTGCGTGCATATAACACAAGAAAATATAGTTACATAGCAGATGGAAGATCACTTGGAAGTTTGATAGACGTGAAAACAGAAATACTACAACAAAATGGGCTTAAAACAATGCAGAACACAGCTCAAGAGAGGAAACGTCAGCTCCCCTCAGTCTAACAACAAAAAACACACCACTTAGCTCAAGAGAGTAAACGTCAGCTCCCCTCAGTCTAACAACAAAAACACAACACTTAGCCCAAGAGAGGAAACGTCAGCTCCCCTCAGTCTTACAACAAAAACACAACACTTAGCTCAAGAGAGGAAACGTCAGTTCCTCTCAGTCTTACAACAAAAAACACAACACTTAGCTCAATAGAGGAAACGTCATCTCCCTAAGGTCTTAACAAACAGCAAAACACTTAGCTCAATAGAGAAAACGTCATCTCCCTAAGGTCATAACAAACAGCACACCACTTAGCTCAAGAGAGGAAACGTCAGCTCCCTACGGTCTTAACAAACAGCACAACACTTAGCTCAAGAGAGGAAACGTCATCTCCCTAAGGTCTTAACAAACAGCACAACACTTAGCTCAAGAGAGGAAAAGTCATCTCCCTACGGTCTTAACAAACAGCACGACACTTAGCTCAAGAGAGGAAAAGTCATGTCCCTACGGTCTTAACAAACAGCACAACACTTAGCTCAAGAGAGGAAAAGTCATATCCCTACGGTATTAACAAACATCACAACACTTAGCTGAAGAGCGGAAACTCCCTATCTCCAAGTAGCTTAACGGCACAAGTGAATGGGAAAAGTAAGTGACGCATGACTAAATATCACATGTATGGACTTATATGCTCCTTGTCTACTTTAGAATATAGAGATCTCTTTTATTTTCTTGTCGCTTATTGTGTTTACATGATAGAGTGGTCAGCCCCATGCCCAAATCTCCTTAGTCCCCTCTTACGACATGCTTGACAGGTTACAGTGCGACTGTTCTCTTCTTTTCTTGTCGGTCCAGTAACTCACGATATCGATATTTAAAATACTCACTAACCTGAGAACACGGATATTTGGGAAATGCAGGAAGTTTGACAAGCTTCATATTAGGAGACTCCAAACATTTTGGAATTTCAAGAGCATGAAGTCCTACTTCATTGACGAAAATCTCTTTGGCTCTTTCAGCGAGTTCAGATGTGTAACCAACAATCTTGTCCTTGCGAATAAAATATGGTGAATGAATCATCTTTCACAAACATAACATTTTAAAGCATTTTTTTATTTAGGCACTTATGCTTATGTAAAAGTAAGGAGCTACATTTTTACCAAGAGCTCACCTCACATCCCTCGCGTGCACTTGGAGACAGGCTTACAGGAGACTTACACAGAGATGATGCTCGACACTTTGAGTAGCATGTCTGATGAGATGGATTTCGTTGCGTTACAGGAAGGAGGACCCAGGTCCACGGAACTCAAGGATAGTCATTTCAAACCAGATTATAAAGAAACTTACTCTATATAGAAGAACGCAGTATGAGTATCTATAAAAAGTAACAAACAAACAATCACACTTTAACATTTTTTTTAATGAACAGAAGAGAAAAAAAAAAAAAAATTATTTTAAATTTTATTTTATGTGTTTGCCTCACTAGTTTCTACTGGCGGAAGCGCCTATATTTCACACCAGACCGTAGTCAACTGGGCGATATTAAGACGCATAAACCAATGCTTGGATGTATGTGTGCGTCTGTATGTACCTATGGTAAGTTTGTGCGCTCTCAGAAGCCAGCCCAACCAAAGTGCAATGGAAGGGTCTCATCCTTAGGGCACGTGTGAAAGTTCTGCAAGAGTGTGATTGTAGGTATTGTGTAAAAGAAACCAAATATATACCAGTGACTGTAATCAAACTCAGCAATCTCAACCGAATATATATACACACACACACGTGGGGGTTTCAAATGAAAACCTTAAATATATTTTTGGGGTAAATTGATTCTGAAAAATTGTAACAAGTGAATCAGTTTTCGCCTCAATCACCATTACGTTGGATACGTCCTCCAGCGCCTATAAAGTGCATGGATGCATGTAGAAAATAATTATGTTGGTTGAGTGTGTAATTACTCATGCACCACATGTTTGACCTATTCATCGGACATGAAAGTCTTTTCTCTTAATACCTCGTGTAGTCGTCCAAAGACGTGGAAATCACTTGAGGCTAGGTCAGGTGAGTACGGCGGATGTGGTAGGCGCTGAAAGTGGAGGCCATCGATGGTTGCACGGGCAGTATGGGGATCGAATGTTGTCATGTTGCAAAAGGACACCTCTACTCAAAAGTTCACGTTGTTTGGATTTGATTGCGGGCCGAAGATGATTTCTGAGAAGATCTTTATACATATCGTTCACAGCACCCAGAGAAAGACTTCTTTCACAAGAAACTTTATTACAACACTCTGTACTATGCAAGCACTAACAGTGTTGTCCGTCATTTTATTTATCTGTCACGTGACTGGTCAAGGGCAAGTGAAACAACTAGTAGTAACAGAACAGGACACAAGTGCTCCTAACTAATGATAGTAGTTCCAGCATGGTATAACCCATTCAGGTAGAACTAGAACAAAAAGTCCTGGTTTGATTTGAACGCCGCTTATATTTATATATATAGGTGAAGCAATTTAAAATGAACACCCAGATTGGCCGAATACAAACACGAATTTAAACGTTTTAACTGAGAACAACACATCATCATTGCCTACGGGGTTAATGTCACCTTACAGTGGATCTGGTAATGGCCTAGCAGAAAACTAGATGGCTGATAGATCTGCAAAAACAGGAGCCTTGAAACAACAATTGGATAGACCCTGTCGTAACCACACAGTAAAACGAATTATTAAAAATAATAACATGGTCATCTGGATGAACATGGGGGCTACGGGAACAACAGGTCGTAGTGTATTTAACGAAATATCACAGCCAAGAAGTAATGATGGCATAAACAAACTGCATAGAAGAGATCACAGTCTCATCTTGCAGTTCCGAAGAGGACACACCAGAGTCAATAGCAACTTGAAATGCACCAATCCCCAGCATCTGCCCTTGTGCATACATTGTACTCATCCTGATAAAAGAGTTCGACACCTACTCATTGAGTGCCAACCGCTTGTGGACATGAGCAATACATTCTTACACGCACTGCCGGCAATTGCCAACACACTGTACGGAGCAGTGAAACAACTGAAGAAGACATGCATCTATATAAGAAATGGTATTGGGCTGCCAAGAGCGGGCTTGTTCAGCAGCTATGAGATAACAACAACAACTGAGAACAATAACAAATGTTATAATCGACACTTCGACATGAAGGTCTTTATCGAGGACTGGGCAGATAAAATAATACAAACATAAGATAAACAGATATCAGTATAAGATACTTATTTGTCGAGTCCTTGGTGACAGCTGCCACTTCGAAACGTCAGTTAACGTATGTTTCTGTTTTCAGGTAAAACCTTTTTCTTAATCTTGTTTATATTTCTTTTACCTTTACTTTATGATTTCTAAACAAGATATATATACATAGGTGACCAAGTATTGTTATTATGAATGAATGAATCAATCAATCAATCCATCAATCACAGCTTTTCAGTTCTCTGTGATGCATAATAATAGCTGCCCACTGCAAGCGGAAGATCGATTTGAAGATCCATGAGAAAAAGACAACAATAATTTGGGTCAATACAGCACACACAGAACCAATCAGGCTGAGAGGAACGTCACTGGAAGATGTAGAGGTATTTACATACCTAGGAAGTATCATCAACAAGGAAGGTGGAACAGAGGAGGATATAAAAACAAGGATACAAAAATCAAGATTTACATTCGGAATGTTGAAACCCTAATGGAACTCCAAGGAAATAAGAAAGAAGATAAAAAAAAGGATTTTCAATTCAAATGTGAAGCCAAATGTAAAGAGCGAAAACATAGAGGATGAACAAAGGCAATGACAGGATACTGCAGGACTGTGTCAACAGATGCCTAAGAAAGATTCTTGGCATGCAATGGTTTGGCAAAGTTATAAACGACAGACTGTGTGAGAGAGCGGGACAAGGTAAATTGGAACAGAAAATATTAGGAAGAAAGTGGAAATAAATGGATCATACATTAAAAAATCCACAGGCCAGTATAACCAGGCAACCTGTGTCATGGAATCCTCAGGGAAGGAGAGGCATAGACAGACCAAGGAATACATGAGACGAGATCTGGAGGCGGAAGTAAAAGAAAACAGGAAAATCTAGAAGGAAGTGGAAAAGATTGCACAGAGCTGTTTGACCGAGGTTGGTTGATGGCATATGTACCCCTGGGTGATAGAACAGGACAGAGCTGCTTGGCGAGGGTTGGTTGTAGGCATATGCACCCCTGGGTGATAGAAGGCGAAAGAGAGACTGCAAGCGGAGATGGCGATATCATCAGAGTTGTGCTTGTAAATGTGTTCTCGTAAGGCTGTGAAGACCAAGTCCTGGAACAGCATACACTGTTACATTCGGGGCACACATGTTAGGAGCCAGAGATGATGTCCTTGTGCGTTACTTGGAATAATCTGTCTCAATAAGCCATGTCAACCCGGTGGTGAACACGCTTCCGGCTATGAGTGCTGTTCTTCGTTCCGGCTTGTCGGCCCTTTGCTTTGTCCAGCAAGGTTTGTGTGTTTCAGGAACCAAAGATAAAACCCTTCATTTTCTCGCAGATTTTCATCTGATGCTGTAACTTTTGCTTGAATTGAGTAAAGTGGAAAGGATTTGCGAGTTAACTCAGTCTCTTATCCACTCTTACCTTAATTCCAGTTGTTAGACGTAGTCAAAACGACCGGAAGTAGCGCTGTTTGCATATTTGTTCAGAGGATTTACTTCCGAAACCTTTCATGTAAACAAGTAACTCACAAGGTAACAGTTATGAGATCACCGACAGGGCCACTCATATATAGTATAATAATACTTAAGTTCTCCTCTCCTGTAACATCCTTTCTAACTTAGTCCATGTCTTCACTGTTTCCTTTATGTTTATCGCAACATCTTTTTTTTTTCTGTGTATGTTTCTACGTCTTTTGCCATGTAAATTCCGGAACATAAACTGTCTAGAAACGATAACAGCCGATCTCCTATCCAGCAACATCGTCTTCTCTTTAATTTAAACATCATTGTTATCTGCCCAGTTTCACTTCTGACAGTCCCACATTATGGACTTTATCATACTATTAAAATCCTGACAATTGTTTTTTGTTAAACATGTACATAATGATATCGTTTCATTTGTTCGCGCCTTTTCTTAAGCATATAAGATTGGTTGGGCGCACATATCGTTCGGGTGAACAGAGCATTTCGGTCCAGCGATGGTTAATTTTTTTAATTGTGGTTAACTCGACCTAGACAATGACTGTCGCCAGACTAAGTGCAAAACATCACGTGATTAGAAGTAAGCATTTTTCTTCTCCTTGAGCAAATACAACTTTTGGCTTACAGAAGTAATCTATTCAGACAATTTAGGGTTTAGAGCGACAGAAGCTCACCACTTCTCCTGAATGTGGAAACATTACGAGGATACCAGAAAATAGATGTGTGAGGTAATGTGTTGCGCATGTGCGGGAAGCATTTAGTTAGAATTGTACCCGGGGTAAGCAGAATAGGACCCCTGTTACCTTCCCAGCATCTCATAAGTGGCAACTAACGAGGGTTGTGCATGAAGCTGACAACTACGCGTGTCAAAACATTGCTTCAAATAAAATCAGGCTTCCTTGAGAGCAGGTTTGGGTAAACCAAATGCAATGTTGGACTTAAGTTGGACACATGCTGTATCTATGTTGGACCTTGGCTCCAAGAAGAAAACAATTTCATTCCAAATCCCACTCCCGGCAATAACTGCATTGGAAATGAAATAACATCTGACAAAGTTCAAAGAAGAGAAGGAGAAAATGAAAATAAGCACTTACCACTCCACCAATAGCACTGTAAAACTCCAACGCTTGCGCAGCACAGATGCACGGTACGTGGTCGTTAGTTCCCTGGTCGAAGAACTGTTTCTCTAATGACAGGCCTATCAGCCATGATGTGTTCAACGGGCTGATCCAATGTGCATGTTTATTGTCAAACCATAGGAAAGCAGATCCCTTCGGAGCATAGACCCATTTGTGCATATTTGCTAGAGAATTGTTCAAATCCCCATATTAACACAAATTATTAATTAAATAACTTAATCACCAGGGTTAGATGGACATCAATGGTTACTGTCTGACTGCGTACGAAGAAGAAGAAGATCGACATCAGAGTCACCGGCATCGTCTCCCGCGACTCCTATGCGCGAGACCTGTTTGAGTTTAAGAATCATTTGATTTTTCTTATAGGACACAATAAACCTCATGGTTTTGTGGGGGTTTTTTTGGTTTTTTTTTGGTTTTTTTGGTGGTTTTTTTTTGGGTTTTTTTGTGTTCGCCTTTTTTCTCTAATCCCCAAGGAGGTGTGCGTTGCACAGTGTTTTTATTTTGCGCCTGTCGGCCCAGTGCATCCGACTTCAGCATGCATTTTATTTAAGGGTCTGCTTCCTCCTGCATTTTCTAAGGGTTTACTTCACCGGGGTAACGGCCGGTGCTGTGATGGGGATCGAACCCCCTCATGGTTTGATTACATTACATGCGTTTTTGGTAGATTTATCTTTCACTTCACTCTTACACTCTTTTTTTTTCTTGTTACTTCTGTCTTTGTATATGAGCGTATGTAGATATTTGTTGGACATTTTATGTGTTTGTTTTTGTTGTGTGAGTGCGTTTGTGGGGATGTGTATGTGTGTGTGTGTGTGGACGGGTGTCTGTGTGTGTGTGTGGGTGTGTGTGTAGGTAGATGCGTGGATGTGTAGATGTGTGTCTGTGTGTGCGGGTGTGTGCGTGTGGATGGGTGTGTGCGTGGGTGGGTGTGTTTGTGGATGGGTGTGTGTGTGTGGATAGATTGGTGTGTGTGTGTGTGGACGGGTGTGTGTGTGTGTGTGTGGATGGATGTGTGTGTGTGGATGGGTGTGTGTGTGTGTGGATAGATGGGTGTGTGTGTGTGTGTGGATGGGTGTATGCATGGGTGTGTGTGTCTGGGTGGGTGTGTGTGTGTGGGTGGGTAGATGCATGTATGTGTAGATGTGTGTGTGAGGACGGGTGTGTGCGTGTGTGTGTGTGGATGGGTGTGTGCGGATGGGTGTGTGTCTGGGTGGGTGTGTGTCTGGGTATGTGTGTGTGGGTGGGTATGTGTGTGATTTGTTTAACATTTCGATTGTTTGTATCTGTGCGTAATAATATTGACCATTTTTTGCCTGGTCCACTCTATTTCATTACTGACATGCCGTGTCTCAAACTGTCATGGCTACCTTCAGGTATGGCTGTTAACTAAACCGCTAAATTTACATCATGTCTTTCTTTTTGTTGGGATTTGTTAGTTGTTTTTATTTGCTGTTTGCCCCTGATGAAGGTTTTGTGGACATAAGGCAGAAGTCGTTTTGTTTTTGTCCTGGTGCGGTCACTGAGCCCTAACCTTTGTATGTGTTATCGACTTCTTACCTCCAGTACAGCTGCAGCTTCAATGTGTTTATATCCAAGCACATAACTAACAAATTACAAATACACAGTAACCAGGTGTTTTGTATACTTTTCACCACTGTAAGAAACATGGGCAATGCTAAATCAGTTGAAATGGATAGTTGAGACCTTTATCGATACATTTAAAAATGGAGCGTCTCTCCTGGAAAGAAAAGATGACTAATAAGGCCTTGGAGAAGTATTAGGTTTTTAGAAATTATTGAATCATATCAGGGCCACATATTGTAAGTAATTTGGTTATATGAAAAGTAATAAAAATCATGCTGAAATAATAGGGGAAAGAAAAGGGGATGCAAAAATACAAGAGGGATAAAGCGTGTCAGATTGATCCATCAAGGCAATGGATAGAAGACGCTGGGGATCCATTTAAGTCCGTCTACGACTTTAGAACGTCAATTGATCTTAATTTATTAATATCCTCTTCTTCGCGTTATTGTTATTCTTCTTCTGCTTCTTCATGTTTTTCTGTTTCCTTTTATTAATATTAATAAAATTCTTATTCTTCTCTTTTTTATGTTTCATTCGGCTTTAAACGTTGACATTTATAACTTTATTAAAGACAGCAGTTATATGTGTTATCAGGCCCAAATTAGAGCAAAGAACAGTAACACAGCAGCCTGTCATACATGAGATAATTGGCGACTACAGAGGGTTGGGAGTGAAGCTGCCTACACCATCCTTTAGAAACTATAGGGCACAATGAAAAGAAAAGAGGACATCTATACCCCATAGTAGAAAAGGAGCGACTATGTCATGTCATGTCATAAAGGCCTCATCCAGCTCAAAGTTCCGGATATCTCCATACAATTTCTCGTGAAATAAAGCAGGCTGGTGTCAAGCGTCACCGTGTTCACCTATGTAATCTTAGGAATATAATAATGATTAGATTGCTCTTCTCGCTGATCTGATCCCATTATCACTTACTGGGGAGCAATGAATAGAACCACTGCATCTCCATTCATATAGTTCTTCTTGTTTGCGAATGTCCACAATGACTAGGTTACTCTTTTGTGCGCCCTGAAAAGGACGTTAGGTGGCGGGTTGCAGTAGCTTTACTCACATCCCGAGCGTGCTGATGCAGGTGGACCGTCGTCCTCCATGCGGTTGTTCTATGCTTGGCTTCATTTGCGTGTCGCTCACTACTACGGAGATCACATTGATACATCACCTCGCTAGCCAGGCTGCCATAAAACAGCCCGTTTCCAGGAAGAGCTACTAGGATGCCGAGGTGAGGGTCTTGACCAGTATATTTTGACTGACCAGACGTTAGTCGTCCTTCCCCTCTCCCCCTCGCCCCATTCATATAGTAAAAGACAACTAAAGCGAGTTGTGTATGAAGCTTGCAACTTCATCGTAAAGGAAGTGTAAACTGTAGTATGGCCTTACACTCCGGATGAAGCGATAAATGACAAGAGCTAGGCTGTTTAACGTTAATATCAGAGCTATCTTACTTTTCAGCTATCTATCATAGCCCGCAACCTTCTTTTTTTCGTTCGTCATCAGGCAATTTACCTCAATGTATTCAGCAATGTTTTTAGCTTTCTTTAAAATATGAATTACTTTGTACTGTTCTGCGGCTATAGTACGGCGCATCAATTTTCAGCATGCATTAGCTTGAGGCTGCTTTCCTAACATTTAGCTGTTCACATTCTTCCTGCAAGCTTGCAGTTGTGCTGTCATTTCTATAACAGCTGTCGTACCGTATTGCTGAACCTTTCCTACCAATATTATTAAGACTACCCATCGAGACCGCATACCCTCACCTGCAGCTGTCCCCGTCGCAGACTTCATACCATGTGTCATATATAATCATTAACACGACACCACGACAAAGAGCAGGACAACAAACAACACAACTGGAGATCATGGAGATTATATGAAGATGAATAGGATACACATACAGAATTTATGGGGAAGAATAGTATGTGTTCGTTTACCTTGCTATGGGTACACAAATGGATTACAAAGGAAGCCTGAGGCTAAAACCCACACTGTCTACTCTGAAAGTGTTCATGCTTGAGCAATCATTCGTGTGGATTTCATGAGGGCTTTTTATGGGACAGAGACGAGAAAATGTTCATTGCAACACTGAGAGCATGTTATAAAGGGCAATTAACAATGCGGCCTAATCGCTTTCACACGATTGGTACACTGGGTTGAAATGAATAGATTCACTCTAACCTTCCAACGTACAATATACCCGACTAAAAAGTTTCAGCAATCTCATTGTGTCAAATTATTCCTATAGAAACCCCTCCCACCTCCCCTCCCCCATACACACATCCCACCGACCCTGACGTGAGGTGGGATTATGCTCAGCTAGTTGCACCCGACTCTGACGTCAGGTGGTTAGTAAGATACATATGACAATGAAGGGAGATGGGGTCTTGTTTAGTAAGATACATCTGACAATGTAGAGAGGTGGGGTCTTGGTTAGTAAGATACATCTGACAATGGAGAGAGGTGGGGTCTTGGTTAGTAAGATACATCTGACAATGGAGAGAGGTGGGGTCCTGGTTAGTAAGATACATCTGACAATGGAGAGAGGTGGGGATCTTGGTTAGTAATATACACCTGACAATGAAGAGAGATGGAGTCTTGGTTAGTAAGATACATCTGACAATGGAGAGAGGTAGAGTCTTGATTAGTAAGATACATCTGACAATGGAGAGAGGTGAAGTCTTGATTAGTAAGATACATCTGACAATGGAGAGAGGTGGAGTCTTGATTAGTAAGATACATCTGACAATGGAGAGAGGTGGAGTCTTGATTAGTAAGATACGACTTACAATGGAGAGAGGTGGGGTCTTGATTAGTAATATACATCTGGCAATGAAGGGAGGTGGGGTCTTGGTTAGTAAAATACATCTGACAATGAAGGAAGATGGGGGTCTTGGTTTGTAAGATGCCCCTAACCCTGATGTGAGGTAGGATCTTGGTCAGCAAATTGCCCCTGCCATTAACATGAGGTGAGGGGTCTTAGACAGCCAGTTGTACCTGCCCCCGGCGTAAGGTAGTCATCACTTTGCACTAGACTTTGGCCCCCAGACCTAGGATTAAACCTAGTACCTTTGTCGTAAGACGCCAGCACCCTAACTACTCTGATACTCGGTCGTTCAAGGAATATACATACATGTGTAAATATCGGCACCAATCTCTTTTAAGTTAAGAGGTATCTGACCAATTGTGTGCGCCCCATCGATGATCACTATAGCGCCATGTTGGTGGCATACGTCCACAAGTCTCTTCACGGGCATGAGAATGGATGTAGGACTGGTGATGTGATCTGATGGAAACGGAACAAAATGATGGATGTGGGACGGGTGATGTGATCTGTTGGAAACGGAACAAAATGATGGATGTGGGACTGGTGATGTGGTCTGTTGGAAACGGAACAAAATGATGGATGTGGGACTGGTGATGTGATCTGTTGGAAACGGAACAAAATGATGGATGTGGGACTGGTGATGTGATCTGTTGGAAACGGAACAAAATGATGGATGTGGGACTGGTCATGTGATCTGTTGGAAACGGAACAAAATGATGGATGTGGGACTGGTGATGTGATCTGTTGGAAACGGAACAAAATGATGGATGTGGGACTGGTGATGTAATCTGTTGGAAACGGAACAAAATGATGGATGTGGGACTGGTGATGTGATCTGTTGGAAACGGAACAAAATGATGGATGTGGGACTGGTGATGTGATCTGTTGGAAACGGAACAAAATGATGGATGTGGGACTAGTGATGTGATCTGTTGGAAACGGAACAAAATGATGGATGTGGGACTGGTGATGTGATCTGTTGGAAATGGAACAACATGAAGATGCCATTTTGTGGTTATAATGCTCAAAAAATACTTACGCAACCAATTATATTTTTATTACGAACAGAAGTATCAAATATTTATGGGAACCATGATTAAAATGCATCTTAACCTAAATGAAACACGCGAGATGTGGTGTTCTGAAAGAATAAAGTAATCTCCTTACGAGTAGTTCCTGTATCTCCTCAATCTGTTCCCTTCACTCTCCATTCTTTCTTTTCTCTCAATGTTAACATACATATGCTCTTGTGCTATTATGGTTGTGTGAACTCTTGTGTGTGTGTGTAAGTGGAGGAGCGTTCAAGTGAAACCGGGCCTTTTTTTTTTGTTTTTGTTTTTTTTGTTGTTTTTTTTGTTTTGTTTTATAAATACAAAAAATGTGTTCAAATGGTCAAAATGTCATTTATTTTTCTATACAATCTGCTACAACGTTTGTGCACTTATTCCTACGTTTAAGTAACGCTTGAAAAAAGCTTTAGTGTAGAAAGATGTGTCAGGATATCTGAACCAATCCAGTACAGCTTGTGTCATTTAGTCATCAGTGCTGAAATGCTGACCTCTCTGGAATTCTTTCAAGTATCCAAACATGTAGAAATCACTTGGAGCGAAGTCTGGGCTGTAAGGTGGATGTGGCAATACCTCCCGGGCATTTTGATACAGATGACACATGGTGCAGTGGGTAGTATGTGGTCGAGTGTTATCTTACAGGAGCAGAAGGCCCTTTGTGATCAAAGCAGCTCAATTTTTTCCGCAGACGATTATGCACATCACTCAAAATGTGTATGAACTGTTTATTCACTGTTGGTAGTGGCACAAGTGGGTAGAAAATCAACGTGGATGATGGCAAGTTTGTTCCAGAAAACATTCGCCATCACTTTACCTGTAGATGCAATTATCCTAAATTATTTTGGGTATTGGTGGCGATTGCGTATGGTTCCCCTGCTTGGATGCTCCTTTCGATTCAGATGTATAATGATGCGCGCAGGTTTTGTCCCATATAATGAAGCGATCCAAAAAGTCATGCTCTTCTATGTCATTTCGTTCCTTCAATTCAGTACAGGCTTGAACTCTTCTCTGCCGGTTAAAAACAGAAAGCTGTCTTCGCAATTAATCTTCCGAAAAAGCAAATGTTCATGAATAATAGTGTAAACCGTACCCAGCGAAAGACTTGCGCCTCTTGTGCAATTTCTCCACAGGTTATACGAATATTTTCCAGGAAAAGGCGGTCCATAATCTGGATATTCACAGGAATTACTATGGTGGGTTGAGAGCCACCACGACCGGGATCATCAATCACGGATGTACGGCCTTCTCTAAAACTTTTACACCATTCAAATGTCTTACTGCAGCTGAGTGTCTCATCACCGTATTGTGATTATAGTCTTCTGTAAATTTCCACAGGTCGCACGCCTTCTCTCACAAGAAACGTCATCACAACACGCTGTCCCGTACAAGCACTAACAGTGTTTTATCCCATTGTTATTTATCTGTCACGTGAATGGTCCATGACAAGTGGGCCGCCTAGCAGTAAAGGGACACAAGTACCCCTAACTAATGATAGTAGTTCAAGCACGTTGTATCCAATGCAGGTAGAACTAGAACAAAAAGTCCCGGTTTGATTTGAACGTCCCCCGTGTATATATATATATATATATATATATATATATATATATATATATATATTCTCTCATGTCTTTCTAATTATGATCCTTACATCTTATTATTGAATACTTGAATCTCCTGGTATGCAATCAGGCATGGTTGTCTGATTTCAAATAGCCAAAAGCTGCTTGAATCTGTGTCTGACCTTTGCTCTGGAGTACCATGATGGTCCAAGGTCGTGATGCAGATCATCTCTCCATCTCGTTGGCTGGCGGTTGTAGTTGTTATCTCACCAGAAAGACACCCTTTCTGTCCTTAAAATAGTCAATAATGCGGACCACATGGCCGGCCTTTCTGTATTTTCGTATTGACGCAGAGTCGACTACATTTCGGGGCTCTGTTTGGTTCCAGATGTCGGTATTTCGTAAATGGACTTTAAGGGACTAAGAGCCCATCTTATTCTGCCCATCCTTAAAAGGGCCTCAAATGATTAACTTACAAATTAACCACCATACACGATAACCTAAATTGTTTTACATGTAATTTCCACAAAGAATGATCGAGTGACCGCTGGTCTCTTTACCAAGACACACTTGATTCAAAACGTTATTGGGGCCGGCGCGGGCTAATGGTTAAATGACACAGCTCACAACCCGAAAGTGCTGGGTTCGCTCCCCATCACAGGCCGTTACCCCGGGAAAGCAAACAATTTGTAAAATGCATAAGGAAGCAAACCCTTATATAAAATCCATGCCGAAGTCGGTTGCACTGGTCATTCAGACACAAAATAAAAACATAGGGCAATCCACACCGCCTTGGTGAATATAGAAATAAGGCGAACGCGAAAAATAACGTTAGTAATCTTTTTATTTTAGGGTTAAAATAAATCCTAGCATGTACACTCAGCTGCTACTACGAGGAAACGCGGCCTTTATTACTCAGCCTTATAAATCCAAACCTCCTTTCCTCGACAATACTAGCAATGGGAATAAACTTCGCAGCTATAGTTTGCTTTACAGACAAAGGACACGTTCAAACCGAAGATGATACTGCAATATGATGAACGCTAGAAAGAAGAGGCAAAAGACCAAATAATTGCCCTAAAAATCATGATAATAATCACTAAAATAATTTGACTTAGTCATTCCTTGTTTATCTGTAGAATCCGTCATTTCGTGTTCTCTTGGCTTATTGATCTTATGGAATGGAGTAGATGGTCCCTTACCCAAACCATCTTAATCGTCTCTTATACTTGCCTGGCAGGTTTGTTCCCATTTCGAGAGGGGAACTAGTTGCCAACATGCGAGGTTTCTCAGAGGGCACAACTGAAAAGCATTTCGTCCACGCTAGATCGGCCCTGTCTCCCTTTCTTCGGCCCGACTCGGCAGTTTGTACACCTGTCCATGAAAATAAGGGCAGGGAAAAGACATCACCACCTCTTGGAATCGTCAACGGAACCGCCCTTGTAACACCTGGCTGCTATCTATCTCCAATGCATGCAGCCTGGGACTCTGTCATCAGCCGTAGTCATGGACGGATAGCGAGACTGACACTTTTTGCCTTGACAGATTACTTGATTTGACTAGCGCACAGGAGACCAATAATGAGAAAAACAAACAACATACCAAGTATCACCATCTTAATTTCCGGATGCTTGTCTAAGATCTCCTGATATTTGTGCACGATGCAATCTTCACTCTCTATAGGAAAATCCAGCTGCAGCTGCACACTCTTTACATCTGCATTAAAAAAGGTTTGAATCAACTCACACATACGGGATTACAGACATCAACCAATATCATTGTTTGCAATCACCCCAACTAACCCTGGGCAGTAGATGCACACAAGCCCATAAGTGCATGAGACCAGTGTGTCTAGTATCCATTCAAGATGCTATTTGTCTGAAGCAAAGATTTAGATTCCGACTAAATGAATTAACAAAAAACCGAATAAAAAGAACAAGCTTCAATCATCTATCAAAAGCCCTTACAGCCAGGAACAGTGACATCATATCAAAATGTTCAACGACATGGGAAATGATACAAGTATATGAAAATACAGACCAACAGCCCAACTTGACGGTGGAAGAGAAAATACCAGGTATCGATAGAAAGGTGGAAGAATCAGACCATGCATTGAGAGAAAAAAAACCTAAAGCATATTGGAGACGCCTATCCTCAACCCATGTGGACGCACGTCTACACAGATGGATCATCAGATGAAGCATTGAGGAAAGGAGGGGCGGGACTCGTCATATTTCTACAGGATGGAACCGTTATAGAAAAAGCAAGTGCTGCCGGGGAGCCCTCGACAAATCTAAGAACAGAGCAACAGGCAATAATTGAAGCAGTCAAACTATTGGATGAAAAGGGGTTAAAGGATAACAGAATAGTGTTTTTTTGTGCGACTGCACGGAAATTTTGCAGGCCATACAAAGAGAACCACGAAATAGTATGAAAATGGAACTGATATGCCAGCTAAACAAACTCTCAGACCACAATAAAATCACCCTCCAGTGGATTCCAGCTCACTGCGGTATACCTTGTAATGAATGGGCGGACAGGCTGGCCAGGGAGGGAAGACAAAGAGAACAATTCACCCGCTCAGTGTCACTGCCAGAAGTCAAGGCAAACATTTAATAAAAATATAAACAACAGTGGATAGAGAGAACAAACAGCAAATACCCACAGGACCTAATCAATAGACTGAATAGGAAACAGTATACCACAATTTTTCGCCTCAGAACAGGTCATTGCAGACTAAATGCACACATGCATAAAATGAAAGCAGCATAGACTGCACAATGCACATGTCAGATAGCACCCCAGACTCCAGAACACATCCTGCAAACATGTCCACTGCACAAAGACTCTCTTTAGAAGACCTGGCCTGAGGAGAGAAACATACAAGCCAAAATGTAGGGAACCACTGAGGACCTGCGACTGACGTGTCACTTCATCGATGCAGTCCATCTGGTGGCATAAAACGAGCATACGAAACCGAACGCAAAGAAGAAGAAGAGGAATATTCCGACTCACAGACTCATTCATTTCGCTATGTCCTACTATTGGGGGAAGGGGGGAGAACTGAGAATGTGGTACCATTGATTGACTGTGCGTATGGCACCAGGTGTGATAAATCCGTTTCTGCATCTGATCCATATTTAATATCTCCACTATGTGTGCGTTTGCGGGCGTAAAGTCAGCTCTTTTAATGCAAAGAATCTAAAGATGTACAGGATAGTAGATCTCTACATTCCCAAAAGGTTTGATGCCTCTATGTCTGTTTTCCACTGATTCTGTAGCATACTATTTCGTTTCATCCACGACCATGGCTGCTTTCAAAGCTAAGACACGTGATCGTTTTGAGTGTGTATAAACATGACAGTAGAATCACAGCCCATACATATCCCGCGTTTTATGTCGTAACCATATCTCAAAACAAGCAAGCAGCCATCAGATGACAACAGACACTTTACAATATTGAAATTGTCTCTGAACAATTTCTACGTTGATGTCCCCTCCCATGGGACGCTTGCATACGACCGTTCGCCTGGCGTACGACCATCGTATAAAGTGCTCAAATCGCCGTGCTGAACATAAATCGATGAGGCTCAGGAAAAAAGGTTGCTCAAAAGCACAAAAAGTAGCACAGCCAAACTACCGAACCCACCCATGTGTGTCTAATACTTGGAATGGTTTGTCTCGTCAGAATAGACTTTACCACAGCCATGTATAATCGCGCATCACAACACAAATGAAATACTAACTCCATCGTTGACTACAATAGGAAACATTTAGTATGAGTATAGTCAAACATTCAGTACTTTCAGAAACAAAGACTCAAGCCCTGATACATTTTGTTGTAGCTGCAGTCGTTACTTTGCTTTCATTTATAGCTACATGTTTTATAATTTGGAATGTAGCAATGTTAAACAATATGCCAGAAGAATTAGTTTCATTTGATGTAAGCTTCTCTTACCTGGTCTCATCCTCGATGTGAAGTCAGCAGTCAAATTTTTGACTGAACCATAAGATACATTAGTGTCCAGTATAGCATCGCCTGCCTGGAATGGGTATGACTTGACTGCAATATTCAGTGCTGGGGACATTAACTATAGTATTTGGCGTGTGATCATTATTGGTTTCTCATATCTTCACCATAAGCTGCTACTACTACCATGCCTGCTACCACCAGCACTACTGCGTATATAATCACTATAGCCACCACCACTACTACTACTACTACAACTATTACTACTGCTGCTGCTACTTCTACTACAATCATTACTATTACTCTGACTGTTATTACTACTACTATCATTATCACTACTGTTACTATTAGTATCACTTCTGCTATTGCTACCTTTACTACTGCGACTACTACTATCACTATTGACATTTTTATTATTACTAGTATTACTAATATAGGTATTACTACGAATATCACTACTATTATCTCTACTAACAATACCATAATTATTATTTCTATTACTACTATCAATACTACTACTACTAATATCGGTATCACTACATCTACTATTATTATCGCTACTACTAATTTCACTATTATCACTACTACAACTACTACTATAACTACTACTACTACCACTGCAACTACTACTACTACTGCTGCTGTTGCTGTTATTACTTCTGCAGTAACAACTTTAGTTATTACTGATACAGTTACTGTTATTAATGTAATTAGTTCTACTGTTTGGGGTATGCAGTGCCGATATTACAATTGCTATTACTAAAAATGTTACTACCGTTACACTTGTTACTATTATTACTACTTTAATTATTGCAACTACTACTGCTACTATCACTAATACTGTAAAACTGTCATACATTTTTCCCGTTGCTGGGGTAGTTGAGGGGTTTTGAAGGCTGAGGAATACAGACCGCTTCGCCACTGCTATCGCCACGTCGTGTGCTAGCTATGTTTGTTTATTTCACCTTCAACAGAAAAAGAACATATGCCATACCGGGGATTCAAACCGCTGCTCTCCTTGTCGGCGGGCAGGCTTCGAAATCATTCGGCCACGCGCTCCTTATCACTAACACTACTACTACTACTACTAATACTACTAATACTACTGCTGCTGTTGCTGCTGCTACTACTACTACTGCTACTATCACTACTACTACTATCACCACTACCACTACTACTGCTACACCAGTTGCTAATACTGCTACTACTACTACTAGCTACCAACTACTGCTATTACTACTACTACTACTACTACTACTACTGCTACTATCACTACTACTACTATCACCACTACCACTACTACTGCTACACCAGTTGCTAATACTGCTACTACTACTACTAGCTACCAACTACTGCTACTACTACTACTAGCTACCAACTACTGCTACTACTACTACTAGCTACCAACTACTGCTACTACTACTACTAGCTACCAACTACTGCTACTACTAGCTACCAACTACTGCTACTACTACTACTAGCTACCAACTACTGCTACTACTACTACTAGCTACCAACTACTGCTACTACTACTACTAGCTACCAACTACTGCTACTACTACTACTAGCTACCAACTACTGCTACTACTACTACTAGCTACCAACTACTGCTACTACTACTACTAGCTACCAACTACTGCTACTACTACTACTAGCTACCAACTACTGCTACTACTACTACTAGCTACCAACTACTGCTACTACTACTACTAGCTACCAACTACTGCTACTTCTACTACAAGCTACCAACTACTGCTACTACTACTACTACTACCAATACCTACTGATACTGCAACTATGAGTACTAAATGGTGTTATAGCCGGAGGTGAGGTTGAGGATGAACTCTCAAAACCAAATAAATGCTCCCATGGCGTGCGTCTCATATACCCTCTGACAAGAAAGTCTAACTCCTGGCCGTCACGTGGCAGAACTGTTTTGACTAACAGGAGAAGGGGCGGAAGGAGAGTCACTGGTGCCTTAAAATCAGTGGTTTCTGGCAGATGGGGCTCGAAAGGTTAGAAAGGCAGGTCATCTAGGAAAAGAAAAACTCTGATTTCAAATTATCTAAAGCCTTGTAGATAAGATACTGACGTATCTTGTCGGGTTTTGTCAGATATGGCTGTGCAACCTGTTTTCTGATAATTCTGAAAGTTGGTCAGCGTCTACCAAACCTGACAACCGACGATGTGCGAAGGAGCACACGCAAGAAGATACAATGCCTTATCCTAGAGCGAGGAAAGACAACCTCAGCTGAGTGTTGTGGCAGAGTAAACCGGACCCTTAGCCTTGGTTGGCGGCTGGTCTAGGAATGAAGCCTCGACAGGCGAACAGATAGAGCATTGCTCTGCTGATCCAGCAGCTTCTGTAGCTTGCCTTGTTCCAAATGTATTGGTATCACCTTTCTCTCGGAGCAAACAATACAGACCGAGAGAGGGACCATACTGCATGGGCAACACATGGTCTCTATATTTCTGCCCGGGCTTTGTGCTAAAAGCACAATTACTATCGTCCGACAAAACGAAAAGAGCCAATGATGGTAGCACTAATATATGGCTTGATCAAATATTCATACATATAGCGTCACATTTTTAATCATGATTTATGCACATAACATTGTGGCTATGTCACTGGAAATAATACTTACAATAACAAAAGTTTGATGACCGTATTAACAATGATAATACTAGTTAACAATGAAAGTTAAAATCGATAGCTATTATAACATTGATACTTAGAAATAACATAATTAAATAGACAGAAAAATGTTTGGCATTTTGCAA
The DNA here is from genome assembly GCA_036924085.1 of Ariolimax columbianus. Lineage (NCBI taxonomy): Eukaryota > Metazoa > Mollusca > Gastropoda > Stylommatophora > Arionidae > Ariolimax > Ariolimax columbianus. The sequence continues at coordinate 16,676,258 of JAVGWX010000010.1, read as the reverse complement.
TAGCGTCTCCTTACTCTTTCCAATTAAATGAGCCTATATCAACACACATCGGGACTTCAGAGTAGAGGAAGACCAAGATTGAAAAGAACAGGCAGGATTAAGGAAACTTTACACAAACAAGATTATATGAAGTAACCACAGCAATGACAACGGCAAGTTTATTCTAAGCGCTTGGAAAACACATACACCAAACAACATAAGATAAAAATCAAGTAATAATCCTTCTGTCTGTCCATCATTTGGTTCCGGAATTGCATAGTAGTTAATTTTATTTTATGTTGTCTAGTATATGCTTTTCTGGTTCTGATAATACATTTGTCGTGCGGTTCTTGTCAGTACTTTGTTTATTTTCTAGTCTCGAAGTTTCCATTTGTTTTGTTGCTTGCAAGAAACAAGGGTTTAATATAACAACGGCTGCATAGATGTTATACATTAAAAGATTGTCTAACGGAATCTAGAGGACAGATGATATGATGATTAAATAGTGCTTCTATTCGCTGCGTCTTACACACAGATGTGATGTGGATGTGACGATTAAATAGTGCTTATCTTCGCGGCACCTTACAAACAGATGTGATGTTGGTATGATGATTAAATAGTGCTTATCTTCACCGCATCTTACAGACAGATGTGATGTTGGTATGATGATTAAATAGTGCTTATCTTCACCGCATCTTACAGACAGATGTGATGTTGGTATGATGATTAAATAGTGCTTATCTTCACCGCATCTTACAGACAGATGTGATGTTGGTATGATGATTAAATAGTGCTTATCTTCACCGCATCTTACAGACAGATGTGATGTTGGTATGATGATTAAATAGTGCTTATCTTCACCGCATCTTACAGACAGATGTGATGTTGGTATGATGATTAAATAGTGCTTATCTTCACCGCATCTTACAGACAGATGTGATGTTGGTATGATGATTAAATAGTGCTTATCTTCACCGCATCTTACAGACAGATGTGAGGATTAAATATTGCATCTCCTCCAGCAATCAAAAGGACAGATCTGATGTTGATATGCCGATTATAGATTGTATCTAGCTACTGCATCAAACGCACAGATGAGATGATGATATGACGATGAAGGATTGATTACCGGTCGTTGCATTAGAAACTAACAGCACATTCTCCACGTCTGCCCCAACAAAATCTGCGACAGCCTGCCTGGTTTTGTCAATGTAATACTTAGCATTGATGCGGAACCACAAGTCTGGGTGTTTTTCTCTTTCCCATATGTACCTGTAGGAAGATAGTATATTTAAGTACTTGGGAAGTATGTTCACAGAAGTTGGCAGAAAGGGCAGGGAAATTGAAGCATGAGCTTACAACGCAAATGGTATACCATACTAGCAACAAACATTACTAACATATACTAAAATATCAACATGTTCCAATAAAGACAAAAAGATACATTTTCAACAGTATATTCAAACAAAGCACCCGACAGAATATGCTACTGTAACCTTTAACGCATGTCTTCAAATGTGACTAATGCAGGTTGTGCACGGAGCTAGCTCAACCTATAACATAAAACCATTTAAATTAAGCCCCTCACTACACACTTTGGTACAGGCTCCATGTAAAGGGCCCTATGATTCACTTGGAGAAATAAAGGCAACGTATCATATTTAAACCAACTGTCTCTTATCAGTGACCGAAATTGACCCGGTCAAGAAACTGTAACGAAATGTGTTGGAGGACTGATTTCAATGAGATAAAAGACGTGTAGCTGGGAACTCGAATGGATGGGTCTTTCAAGACACGAGGATTTAACGCACTCAAATGGATAGGTCTTTCAGGACACGAGGACTTAACGCACTCAAATGGATGGGTCTTTCAGGACACGAGGACTTAACGCACTCGAATGGATAGGTCTTTCATGACACGATTGAATTATTTTAATTGTTTGATTGTCAACATCAACAGAAATGGACTAGCATGGACAATACGGGTTTTCCTAAACACATCAAAAACAACATCGCACAGCTGCATCAAGAGCAACATGCAGCAGTAATGATGAATGAAGGCACGTCTAATGGTTCGAACTGCAGAAAGGAGTGAGACAAAGTTGTATCCTCTCCCGTTATCTGGTCAATATGTCAGATATTATCAGGAAGACGCGAAGTGTGACGTTTTCAGCATATATGGAAATCAGAACTGATAAATAAGGTAGACTGATGACACAGTTCTTATGTCAACGACCAAAGTGGGGTTAGAAAAACTTAATGTATCAACCAGAACAAAAACAGCTACAAAAACACAGCCATCTCGGAATCTATATTTAAGCATCAAGAAACAAAAAACATTTTGACAAAAGTAAAGTGAAGAACAAATCAATATTCTCAATTGATAATGTAGAAATAAAAGATGTAAAGGATTTTGAATATCTGGAATCTAAATTATTAAATTTAAATCAAACGAAGACTTGGAGTTTCAACGCACAAACTAATGCATTTGAAACATGCTAGACAATGCACATGCAAGCAGATAAAGATCCAACTGATTAGAACAGACTTTTTCAAAGTGGCGACATAAGGTTGTGAGATGTGGACACTAAATAAATAAATTGCAAACAAGATCACAACTTTTTAAATGAATAATTACAAAATGATGCTGAAAATGTCATAGCCAGAAAAAAGCAAAATATCAATGGACACACACTGTTCGCAAAATTAATATAAAAGATTATGCAACCTTATATAACTCATAAGTTATTTTGAGTTACTGCCTTTGCTACAAAAAGGAAGTCTCGTCTAGACCAGGCAAATAAGCAATGCTAGAAAGCTATTAATCCACGGAAAGATTAACATTACCTTCACTTCAAACTTACTTTGTCTAATGCTCGTGTGGTACCGGGAAAATGACCGCTGAACATTCACTGCAAAACTGCCCGACATACGAGGATCAGAGAAAGTAGATGTGGCCATCACCAGTGGCAACACTAGACAAGCTCTATGGCAGTGTCGACAGCTTCAGGATGACAGCTGCTTTTTTCGAAAAAATACAGGTTGACGTCTGACAGCGTACAAAGAAGAAGAAGAAGAAGAAGAAGAAGAAGAAGAAGAGACTTACTTCGTCTGAATATCCAACAGCCTTCTGGGAACTGCTCCGTAACTTCCGTGGTTCAGAAATATGGTATCCTGTCTAAGAAAGAATTCCTTCTCTCTCATTTCTTTACCAAATTTAACTTCTGAGAGACCTGTTGCATCTAGGTCAAACTCTCGTGGCTTGAAACCTGGATCTAGAAATGTAAAATGTCGATTCTTCATGTACATGCATCTACCGTTGTCGTTCACGCTCAGGACTCACTAGATAAGATAAATAGTATTCTATATCAGATATTTCTCAATTCAACTTAACGTCTTTCTACTGGTTTAGAAGACTCTGCAGAATCTTTATACAACCAGTTTCTTCTTTTTCTTTAGTTCACTTTTGAGGGTATTATCACGAGTACGCTTTTTTCTTAGTCTCTCCGCATGTGCCTGACTTGTGGCGGTTTGTTAGACAGACCGCCAATCTTCGAGTATTTTCTGCTGTTTTCTTCCTGACCTTATTCAAGACTAATCCTTGGTCTTGCAGAGATGGTCTTGTGTTGGCATTTCAGTTGACTTTAATTTGTCCTGGAGGTCTGGATACCTGGTTATTGGCCTCCCATTATTGTTGAGCTTGTTTGTTTCCTTTAATTATGCAGGCATGAATAAGTAATTTGTTGCTGAGATTGCAGGGACTGGGTTTCAAGACCTTAACATATTGTCTGACTGTAGACCTTGTCTCTTCGTATTTCCGGTACCCCCTTTCTGAAGTATCTCATTCCTGAGGCAATTGAGGGTCCTTGTCATTGTTCACCACTCAAATGTGTAATTTAATACGTGAACCTTTAAACAGACATCATTGTTTTCTAGCCTTTTTTTTCTCTAATGTTCAGAAATTCTATGTCTGTGTCGTGCGAAAATGTACAACTCGCTGCTAATCGGGTAGTTAACTAGTCTTTCAAACCTAACTTCGTGTCAAATATAGCGTAAAGACCGAACAAAAAATTGCTGACATCACATTTACTAAGACAATCACACATTCAAATGGTGACCAAATACAAATCATAAACAGTAAATTCATATAATCTATCTGTTATAAATGTCAGTCACAGTGACCTTGACAAAGCCACAAGAAATAAAAACTGCAGCACGTGAAATAAAATAGTTTTTAAAAGTCATTAAGGTCACTGTTAACATTCGTAGAACCCATTCTTTGACACCTCTCTCAGCTGACTTGTCGCATTGGTGATAACGTCCACATTATCTTTGGGAACCATGTGTTGACAAATACGGTGTATGTATAGTTCCTTGTGGAGAATAATGTGGCGACTTCCAACTGATATTCCAACTTCTGATATTATTTTCTCAACACTAAATCTTCTATTAGCACACACAACGTTTCGAGCACGCTCAATGTTTTCATTGTTGATCGAGGTTGACTGTCGTCCACTGTGTGCATCATCAGCGTCACTAACACGAACTTCACGGAAACGCTTGTGTCAATTGCGAATTCATCATTGCGGTATCATGGTATGCTTTATTAATTAAGCAATGTTTGTATCTCTGAGGGTGACTTCTCAAGCAAAACACAGAAGTTTTGGCAAGGGAAAGAGTTTCTTTCAGACAGACTGTGATGGGAGCGACGTTCTATAAAGGACTTGTTATGTAATGATGACATCTAATTGAATAATTCATTATATCAGGCACAACAAACTGCTGTCAGAGTATCTTTTGAAACATCATATTGGTTCGAAGTTCAAAAGTAGGTAAGGCAGGCATGTATCCTCTCCCTATATCTATTTAACATTAATGATAGTGCACAATGAAGAACGTTAGAGGGGATGAGCAAATTGAAAGTTACGATCCCTTTACAGTCGGCGGATACAAGATCCCAGACCTAAGATACGCAGACAACACAGAGAAAATTTGAAACATTACATAAGAGTTAGGGCAACTAATTCCAGTCGAAAGCAGACGATTCGAACATTAAAGCCTCTTTGTAAACATAAAGAAAACAGATAATAACAACCGATAAAGTAAGAAGTCAACATAAATTGTAATTCGGGTGTGTGGTTGTAACAGAACAGGTCAGGAACTTCGTATATCTGGGCTCCAGATCTGACAACAATGGCGGCTGCTCAGAAGAATTTAGATGAGCAATGGCAATGCAGAGGCTACACAACATAAGGAAATTATGGCAAAATACCAGTAAACCAACTAAGTGAAAATGTTGGGGAAACTGTGTTTTTTTCCGTGAGAGCATACAATTGTGACACATTGATGGTTACCCGAACCTCAAGGAAGATTATCGAAGTCCTTCGAGTCGAAATGTTATAGGAAGGTCCCCAGAATGCCATAGGTAAAAAAAAAAAAAAAGAAGAATGCAAACATTTGACAAGAGTTGTGCATAGATGAGAACTAGTTCATAAATTCCATCATGAACAGAAATACTTTGATCACATCAGAAGATACAACAGTCTTGAAATAATGGTAATGAAAGGTAAGGGATCGAAGCCTCTAGGACATCATTCTAAGATTCAGTCTGGCTACCACCTCTGTGAACGCCCTGCATCAGGTCTGGAGCCAGCAAAGGCTTTCACTTCTTCTTTGTCTTCGGCATGCATCCTGTAAACCAAGTAGTGACATTATGTCGTAGTTTACAGCGAAGCTGCGATATCAGCACTTTTCGACCCGATACATCCCGTTTCAGATTGCTTTTTTGCGGTTCAGTATTCCTTCCCACTTATATCCCTTTTCTCTGTGTCAGACTACACTAGTGCAGTCTGTTTCCAGGGCCGCCGTTTAGAGGCCGCATATGGTGTTGGTCAGCTCTGATTTGCTGACCCGGATGCAAGCAGCCAGCTATGAGTCGCTGTCTGCTGTCAGCTCATTCACTGTGCTGTATCTTTTGGCCCCGGACATTCACTAAAAACCAAGCTACGAGTTTACATAGTAAACTGGGTCGACCCTACACATCTGTACAATTCCAAAACCTGGACTATTCTGCAAGGCAATCAGAAGTGCATTGAAGCCTTCTACATGCGCAGCCAGATGAGAATTAATACGATCCAATGGTATGGCTGGCTCACACAAGATGAAGATACCCGATGGACAGACCTCAAGCGCACACTCACTATGTTAGGCCGTCGTTGGTTTGCCCTATCTGGAAATGTGGCCCGCATTGTCGAGGATGTCTCCGCCCACCAGCTCTTCAAGCAGACAATAGACGACAAAGATGGGAATCGCTCCTCTCCGTCGTAGTCCCGTTCCTGTGTCCACACACCACCTCGCTTAGTTAGATAGGAAAGACATCATCCTCTTTTCATTCGGCGTGGGAATCATTCTACTCGTCACTTTTGACGCCATCGGTCTTTGTCGTCTAAGCGGTCTACCTACCTACCTACCTACAGGAAATCCATCGAACATTTATATAGCATAATCGTCATATTGATATTAAAATGTAAGTCCAGGCCGTGGTGGTGCAGAAAATTAAAGCAAAAAAGTTCAAGTGCTTTACATATATTGCGTAGGAATGTTGTTGTTTTCCCTCGTTTTCGAAGAGGACCACATTGTCATCTGTTAATCTTAGAGTAGGTTCGTAGATATCTGATCAAACTAATCCGAGCCCGAAAGCGTAGGAATCGGTCACTGATGAAGATCTTTATGTCGAAACGTAAGTTTTGTTCATGTTTTAATGATAACTTTGTGTGAGCAATACTTGTTCGTGTTAGGATACTATTGTCGACATTCACAAAACATTTTTGGATATGAGCAGCTTATCAAACTTGAAGTATAAATAATCCTTTAAAAGAACCTAGAAGCTGGCAATTTAATGTCAATAATGTGTTGTTGTCCGAAGATTTTTGGGTCCAGCTGTTTACTTTTCAACGAATTGTCTCTATTAGCAGAGTCTTGTGTCTCTTATGCTGAGGCTGACAGAAAATGTTTCATCAGGGCTCTTCTGGGAGTATTGTAATTAAAGTGTCTTGGTAGGCTCAGAACTACATGGATCACAGTGTCGGTGGCCACCTCGTTGGACAGGTTGTTGCAACACAGCATGTTTCCATGTGCAAGGTCTGGATGAAAGATGGGGCTCTTGATATAAGTCATTTCCAGAAATACTTCGCCAAAAGAGAAAAACTTAGCTGTCATATAAACGTTGACAAGACATACAGCCTGTATAGTTCATAGACGGTCACGGAGAGGTTGACAAGACATGCAGCCTAGTTCATGGACGGTCATGGAGAGGTTGACAAGACATGCAGCCTAGTTCATGGACGGTCACGAAGAGGTTGACAAGACATGCAGCCTAGTTCATGGACGGTCACGGAGAGGTTGACAAGACATGTAGCCTAGTTCATGGACGGTCACGGAGAGGTTGACAAGACATGTAGCCTGTATAGTTCATGGACGGTCACGGAGAGGTTGACAAGACATTCAGCCTGTATAGTTCATGGACGGTCACGGAGAAGTTGACAAGACATGCAGCCTGTATAGTTCATGGACGGTCACAGAGAAGTTAACAAGACATATAGCCTAGTTCATGGACGGTCACGTCGACAAGACCTACAATCTAGTTATTGATTTCACAGAAACATCGACAAGACCTGCCGACTGCCACATTGTAAATGGGTACACATTATTAGAGTTAGGGAATTCAATGTAGCAAGGAAGACAGTCAACACACCAAACAAACGCAGTGGCATCGAGCAATGAAGTCTTTAACACTTCATCCAAAATATAATTTTTCTTTTGTAACTTTTATTATTCTAGCAAGTTAAACTTTCTTTTGGCGATTTTTATCATGAGAAAATATATTACATTTGAATCTAATATTTTGCTAGAATGTTTACAAATAATATAATAATACATACGAGACAGCATGGTTAATCTCACAGCGTCTTTGTATAGCCAAAAGGAGTATAGGTGATAATGGAGTTCGCCAAAAGTAAGTTAAATCTTCAAAACCAACAAACAATCTCCCAAATGTCTCGCGTGAAAATACTGGATCAAAGAAATCAAACTGCCACGATTCAGTTTGAATACTGTCAGAAACATGGCACTACAAAGCAATGATTCAGGACTAAAATGTGGGTTGTAGTACATGTATTGTTACAGTATTATAGTAGAACTGCGTCTTACCGAATTCAAGTATTCGGATATGTTAATTATGCATTAAAAACACTGAACAGTTAGTAGTGCGACCGCAAACCTAAGGCATAATGTGCGATAAATTAATATGGTGCAGTGGTCGCTTGCAGATGGAATTATTACTGTGAGAAATAGATAAAGGCGACATGTAATCTCTAGTGGGCCGCACACGACTGTCTCAATCTTGCTTCGGGCCACACTAGTAAGATATTATTGGACAGCCTGTGTCATCAAATAAAAGCTAAATTTGTCACCTTTGTTAACATTCACAATAAGAAACTCTATTCAGAGCAAAGCAATATCAGACTATCGTATCAACCAAAATTAGCACTTGTTGAGAAAGTGTTTTAACCTGCAGCTTCTGTACACTCTAAGAAAGGTGCTTCAAACTCAAACCAAGTCGACGGCCGAATGTTAGTGACCAACGGGCCGCATCTCAGTAAATCTCTGAATTTTCATGCTTCTTCCCCATAAACTATGTCCGATGATGTCATGTGGGATACCCTATCTATTTATATTTTGAATGTTGGCTAAAAATACTTCCATGCTAAACAAATGCTTGTTTCAGCTTTAGAACTGTCCTATTATTTTTCTATTCGATAAAAACATATATAGATATTGACTCAGTGACCGTACCAGGACAATAACAAATGAACACCAATGTCTTCGTCATGGACAAAGAGCGAACGAAAACAGCAAATGACAACAAAAAAAACAAGACATGAAGTTAAACAAAAGCGGTTTAACTCTTTTTTGCATTATGTCTTGTTTATGTTGTGATTTGTAAGTTGTTTTTAATAGTTGTTTGTCCATGACAAATGCCTTATGATCGTTACGTTGTTGTCGTTTCGCATTTGTTCTGGTGCTGTCACAGAGCTATTACCTTGCATGCTTTTATCAACTTTTGACACTTAGTTCTGCTGCAGTTTCGATCTGTTTATCTCCTTTTTCTAGAGACCATTTTGTCTAGCTACACATCGTATCGCAGTGGTGGCGAACAGTATACTATATCACAGTTATTGTTTGAAGACAAATTCAGTACTGAACTCCAACCTTAAGCTCTGCAAATACGCAAGCTCTCCTGTTTAATGAAGGCAATCTCCCATGTACCCATCTGTTAGTTTTCTTTTTTATTCGAAGTAATTATAGAGAAGTCAAGTTTAAAAATACTGAGTAAACTTATTGGAACTAAATGTTTAAAAACGATATCAGGACGAAGAACAATTTACAGTTAGTAACTAAGAATCGTGGCCTCTTTATAGTGTGTGTTTTCGTTAGTCACTAGTAACAGTTAATTAATCATCATCATCTGGTTGCTCAGCCTGGAGACTGGTTGTAAGGTTGTTTGAGTATGTCTCTCCATTTTGACACTATCCTCTGCAGCTCTCTTCATTTCAGCATAGGTTCGTACTTGTCTCCGCATGCCTGTGATGTTAAATACTTTCACGTCGTATATTGTGACCCAGCCAACTCAACCAATGTTTTTTAAATCAAATGCAATATTTGTCTTTGTGCGCTCACTTTAGTGAGTACATTGTCATTATATCTTTTTTTAATGGATCCAACTCCCTCTTTCCATTCTATGGTAGCACCACATTTCAAACGCTTCCAATCTTTTTTCATCTTTCTTTGCCAAAGTCCATGTTTTAGTCCCACACAGCAATTGGTCATATATGAGTGGCGATTATTATTTTCCTCAGTTCTATGCTGATAATCTTTGAGGTTAACAATTTCTGTTTTTCTCTGAAGCCCTTCTTTTGCTGTTGCAATCCTTGTCTTGATTTCTGTCTCATTTCGGGCATCTTCTGTTATGATGTGGCCCAATGTAAACTTGTGAACCTGTTCGATTATTACTCCATTGATTATCACTTTTATTTGTCTACGTTTATTAATATAATAATAAATAACATGAGAACGACTTACTGGTAGAACAAATATAAAGTGATCTTCTCGCAAGAATAGAACACCATTTATAATTTTGATATGAATTTGTTCCCAAGGGCCCAGGAAATTTAAACAGCGATTAAAAACTGACCGGAATTACTTTCGTTCATTTCGTGAATAGCGTGCATGGGTTGGAATTGGAAGCAGATGAAAGAGCGGGGGGAAAACGTGTGACATAACTATCAGTTGGACATTCAAACTTAAATATAGTATTCATGTTAATCTTGTCTCTGTACACTTTCTTTTATGGACTGATTTTTTAAATTTGCTGTTTATTTCAGTTATTGTTTTTTTTTTTTTTCAATCTCTGTTTTGTACCGTAAGAAAATTTACATGTGATTTGATTGATGCCTTCTCTCTCTAGTTAAACAATATTTTGGTATTGAAAACAATGTAAGTTACCTCTATTACTTCTACTATGGTACTTAATATTCCATTTTCTTAGCTATTCGTGGCCATAGAGATTTCTGCTCTAAGGAGGACCGGATGACTTGGTCCACGTCTGCTGTCATTCTCCTTTTGCAGATTTCATTTGTCAAACCGACCAAATTTTGAGATTTAGCTCACTACCTTCTGGTTGCATTTCATGTTAGTATGGCCCTGCAGCCATGGATCCTGACTAAGAGATTAGGGATCAACGAGAGAAGGCAAACCCAGTCCCCAGAATATCATGCTGAAATAAGATGCGTAGTAGGGTCGAAAAGCACAGATATTACAGCCTCGCTGAAAACTACAACATAACGAAATAAACGAACTTTTCAGGACGGACGCCGAAAAAAAAAGAAGAATATAACGCACAACCCCCTGTCTCTGTTGATTTCAGCTGCTCTACGGCCAGCTTTCGGCTGTTTCCCCTAGGTAATGCATGGCTCTTGTTCTTGCCTGGTCAGAATAAATCACGTTTAGTAGACAGTCACCTGACAAGAGAGGTCAGGAAATGTCAACAAACAAGAGATAACAGGTCTATCATTAAAACCAGAACAACCAGAACGCATTAGTCACAAGTGGCGTTCAGACTTATGTATGCAATTTTAATCCATCAGCCTTCTTCTTCACGTGGCACGTAAACCAAATGGCGCAGGCCAGTGTTACTCTTCACAACTTTCTGTCCTCAGTTTTTGTGAATTGAAATGATCGAATAAGTACCCAAACTAATGATGTCGTAGAGTATGGAGTATAATAGACTACCTGTAGGTCTCCTTGTTTGTGAACTGGAGTGATCAAATGTAAAGGTACTCTTAAGTCAGACACCTTGTATAGGTATGGAGGTGTTACTATAAGACGATTCAGTGTTATAAAAATGGGTTGGTCAAAACGGTAAATTATCCAATAGCAGATAATATATGTGGAATTTTTTTTAACTAGGATTCAGCTATCTTTCACGTAAATTGACCAAAGGTAAAGTATTCTAATGGGAGAAACAATTGCGCTGATGTTGCTCTAAGCTAGTCGTGCTGAGTTGGGATAGGTCTTGATGTTTCTTTTATATCGGGTTGCAGTGGCTCTTGTTACATCTGAGGCGTACTTCAGAAGGTGAACTGGGATTCGCATGGTTGCAGTGGCTCTTGTTACATCCGAGGCGTACTTCAGAAGGTGAACTGGGATTCGCCTGGTTGCAGTGGCTCTTGTTACATCCGAGGCGTACTTCAGAAGGTGAACTGGGATTCGCCTGGTTGCAGTGGCTCCTGTTACATCCGAGGCGTACTTCAGAAGGTGAACTGGGATTCGCCTGGTTGCAGTGGCTCTTGTTACATCCGAGGCGTACTTCAGAAGGTGAACTGGGATTCGCCTGGTTGCAGTGGCTCCTGTTACATCCGAGGCGTACTTCAGAAGGTGAACTGGGATTCGCCTGGTTGCAGTGGCTCTTGTTACATCCGAGGCGTACTTCAGAAGGTGAACTGGGATTCGCATGGTTGCAGTGGCTCTTGTTACATCCGAGGCGTACTTCAGAAGGTGAACTGGGATTCGCCTGGTTGCAGTGGCTCTTGTTACATCCGAGGCGTACTTCAGAAGGTGAACTGGGATTCGCCTGGTTGCAGTGGCTCCTGTTACATCCGAGGCGTACTTCAGAAGGTGAACTGGGATTCGCCTGGTTGCAGTGGCTCTTGTTACATCCGAGGCGTACTTCAGAAGGTGAACTGGGATTCGCCTGGTTGCAGTGGCTCTTGTTACATCTGAGGCGTACTTCAGAAGGTGAACTGGGATTCGCTTGGTTGCAGTGGCTCTTGTTACATCCGAGGCGTACTTAAAAAGTTGAACTGGGATTCGCCTGGTTGCAGTGGCTCTTGTTACATCTGAGGCGTACTTCAGAAGGTGAACTGGGATTCGCCTGGCTGCAGTGCACTATGGGCAGGGCTTGACAATTTGTAGGGAGCTCACCAGTCAGACACACATGTCATCAGTCAGCATGCCGGACTATAGTCAGGCAATTTATGTTACAAATTTAAACTAAGCAGTCATTCACTTTTATTTATACGTAACAATGCGTACCAAACCATAATATATTGTACTACTTACACAGTATTAGTCTGTCTATTCTTAAGAGAAAATGCACTACTGGCAGAGGGAAGTCGCTTGTGTGTTAGAACGTGGCTGGTAGTTTTAACACTGAAGTACCATTTATCAATGGCTTTAGTAGGTTTAAATGGTGGTTGTGGAAGTCCATTTAGATTCACCATTATAAGGTCATTTAATATTGTACATTAAACATGGTCTGAATTAATTTTTGATCAGATTAATATATCCATCTGACTGAACCCATTTCACAGCTATCTGTAGAAACTGTTAGAACAAAAGCAATTAAGAAGTTTCAGAAGAACAGGAAACCAATTTAAAAGAGGCATTGCATTTCCCAGTAAATCTATTGATGACATACCTTTTGCACCTTTTTAAAAATTCATTCCATTCATCCAAGGCTTTCTAAACTATGTCCTCGTAATGAGATGAAATACCAATTAGAAATTCCTTCTCCATAGGTCCTGGATTACTTACATGCGCCTCGTGTGTGGAGTCGATATGTAGTGATACTTGAAAGTCTCGTGACGTAATGGTTCATTGGATCCATTACCTACATGATGAATCGCACAATCCTTTGAAGTGTGGACATTCTGAACATCTTGCCACACCAGCCTCAACATTATACTCTAGCCATTGAAACTCTTACTTTCACTTCAAAACCACATAAGCTAGTTAATCGCGGGACACAGTTTCCACTGTACGCTGTCTTAACATGATATTGTTTTTGACAAAAATTAAACCGATCCTTTTGCACCATTTCTTCACCCCTTACACGCGAAAAAACAATGAACACATTTAAACTTATATAGCTATCTTGGGTAACGCCGACTACTATAGTAAATCATTATAAAATCTACGCTACAGTATGCCACTATCGTAATTAATGCACCATCGTGAACAAACATAAAACACGCGATACTAAGTAACATGTTCATGCTGGTTATCATTGACAACAAGGAGCCTGTTGCATTGTGTTTTGTTTTATTTTGTGCCTTATTTCTCTATTCCCCAAAGCAGTGTGCGTTACACTACGGTTTTTGTTTTGCACCTGTCGGCAAAGTACATCCGACTTCGGCATACATTTTATGTAATGGTCTGCTTCCAACTGCATTTTCTAAGGGTTTGCTTCTCCGGGGTAACGGCTGGTGCTGTGATAAGGAAGCGAACCCAGCACCTTCGGGCTGTGAGCCGTGTCACTTAACCACTAGCCCACTAGCGGACGACGAAGAGATCGTTTCAAGCGAGATGGGGGGGGGGGGGTACAACATACAAGAATGGACCAATCTCAACCAGAGGAGACACAGGCAACAGTCGCTGGCATAGAGGGGTACTGTGGGGCTGTGTGGATGGCTTCATGTGGACCTCAGCTACCTTAACGGTTACGGAATGACCTGACTTGACCTGAGCCTGTTCACAGGTGACTTCAGAGGTAACGACCTTTTTTCTCAGCCCTGTTAATACTGTCAGTAAATCTCCGCAATGAAAAAACATGCCGTAACGTTAAATCTATTCTCTAAAACTGTTGTAACTGGTTTGTTTAAGAATGGGCTTTTCTACTTCCTTGTTACCCTCTTGTTTGTATTTGTTTTTTTCGTTCGCCTTATTTCTCTAATTCCCAAGACGGTGTGAATTGCACTGTGGTTTTTATTTTGCGCCTATCGGCACAGTGCATCCGACTTCAGCTTGTTTAAAAGGTTGAATTCCTGCCGGCGTAGGCACGCCGCTTTCAGTCCCAGATTATAGTCTTTTTAGCACCAGGGCCGGATCAAATAGGGGTAGAAGAAATTACTGCATTGGAGATTTCGGGATAAATGTGATAAAATTGTTGAATGACATTTACGATTGTGGATATAATAAATATATATATATATATATATATATATATATATATATATATATATATATATATATATATATATATATATATATATATATATATATGCGTGGCGTGTTAGAATGAAACCGGACCGAACTGCATTAAGTGGACATACCTACGATGCGCAATGATGACGTCAATTCTAGTGCATACAGCACATACCAACCGTCAAGTTTGCAAAATTTCATTATCCTCCGACTCATAGTTTCCTCAACAGATGGCGAGTGTGATACGGAGTCCATCCAGAGTTGATCAGCGAGCGATGATTCGGTTTCTAACAGCGGATGGATGTGGACTAGTTGATCAGCGAGCGGTGATTCGGTTTCTAACAGCGGAAGGATGTCGACTAGTTGATCAGCGAGCGATGATTCGGTTTCTAACAGCGGAAGGATGTCGACTAGTTGATCAGCGAGCGATGATTCGGTTTCTAACAGCGGAAGGATGTCGACTAGTTGATCAGCGAGCGGTGATTCGATTTCTAACAGCGGAAGGATGTCGACTAGTTGACATTCATCGCAGAATGCAGGCAGTGTATGGGGACAAAAGTGCGTCGAAGACAACAGTCAAGAACTGGATAACGATGTTTAAAGAAGGACGTGAGTTAACGAAAGATCTTCGAGACCAGGTCAGGCGCATATTGTTGTGTCAGAAGATGCCATCGCCAAAATTGATGCATCAATTCGGGTAGACCGTCGCCGGAGCTTATGTTCGCTGGTAGAGGAATACGCTGTGTCGCTAGGGACAGCTCAAATAGTGACAAGAAACTGAAGAATCGGAACAATTGGTACCTCGGTTGCTGACTATCCACCATAAGGAAGAACGCGTGGAATGGAGTTTGAACCACTTGGGGATCAAGATGCTGAGCAGCGCATGAGCTGCAGTGGTCAGCGACTCATAGCTGGCTGCTAGCATCAGTGTAGCAGAGAGAACAAGGTTTTGCTCTATCAAATCTACACACCTAAGGCTACTCTTCAACTAACATACCTAAACCTGAATGAATCTAACACAAGAACAAAACTCCACTAAACAAATTCTTTATTTCTCACTAAACTATTCCCAACTCACACACTCACTCCTATACGGGGATACCTAAACTAGCAAGTCCCTTCTACGCCTGAACTACTGTCAATAGTCACCTTTCCCGTGCTCCACGCGAGTCAGAGTCATGGCTGGAACAGCGTTGGTTTGTGTCTCGCGTTGTTAGCGCAACCCAGGAGGATCGCCCTATGGGCTTGTTCGTTCGTCTCTTGTTCGGGGCTACTTGCAAGATGGCGTCGCTATTCTTACGCCAACCGTCACGGCACCCGCCGACTGAGTGGTCAGGTCCCGGTGGGAAGTCCGTGGGGAGACAAGATTTGTCTCCCAGAATAAATCTGTCACATCAGGGCCAGCGAACCAAAGCTGCCAAGACCCTTCTACACCTCCACGCGGTGATCCTGGATAACAGGTTGCAGCAGGGCAGACTGGCTAAGGAGAAGGGATCGAAGAGGTAATGCTAACCCGGTACTCAAAAAATGCTTGCTGAAGTCGGATGTGTTGGACCGAAAGGTGCAAATATCGAAGTCAAGCTGTAAACTACGACACAGCGCATTCCTTTCTCTGGACTACATTCTGCTACTTAAGCCCTTTCAGGGTTTGGTAGCGGGAGATTGAGAACGAACGCAGAAGAAGAAGAAGAACCACTTGTTGCTATACGAAGACGAGGGTGATTCGTTTCTTTTGCGCATGGTGGCAGGTAATAAATCGTGGTGCCACCACTTTGAGCCGAACATCAAAACTGCTAGCATGCAAAGGAAACATACCGGATCACAGAAACTAAAGCAAGTCACACATTTCCGCTGGTAAGGTTATGCCGACAGAGGTTTTTTTTTTTTACCATGAGAGACTTTTGTTGGTAGAGCCTGTCGTGAATATAAATGCCATCCGCTACAATGACATACTAGACACGCTGCATACAGCAATGAAGTATAAACGACCCCGCATGCTTTCGCGTGGTATGATTCTGTTGCACGAAAATGCGCGTCCACATGTCGCGAACATTGTTCAGAAACGTTAGCACAGAAAAGCTGATGATCACTGCCATACCCATCCTATAGCCCCGATATGTCCCCTTGTGACTTCCATTTGTTGGTATCATAAAAAAAAATTCTGAAGGGACAAAGATTCGACTCCCATGCATACGGCTTGGCCTCGGTGACCAAGTTGTTGAAAGAGCAACCAGTCATTTTTTTCGGACGGCATCCGTCGTGGGATACGTGTCTGAATGCCTCCTATGGCGACTTTTTCTAACTAACCCTGTGGCATGTTTGCTTCATAACAATCGCTATATGTACTTTTATTATTTAAAATAATAATTTTAAAAAAAATAAATGACGCGTATTTCAATCACTATCAATGACTGTTGGAGAAACCCTGGTATAGACAGATGCAACCTATCATTTTTTCAAGCAATATTCCAAAACGACGCCCTAAAGGAAAAACCATATGGAACGACCGCATTTTTAAAACGCATGAATTGACATCGGCTGTAAGGTACATTTTATCTGCATGTCAAGTAAAAAATATGATTTAAAGACCTATACAGTAGAGTGCTTCATATATATAGTTTTAAAATTAAGTGCTACTTTAGATATCAGAAGAGAAAGGCAATGGTATAAATACGACTTTATTGAACATATTGAACACACCACACCTATCTGGGCAAATATGAACTCTCCGAATTGTTATCCAATCATATCCGGTGCGCGCTAATTATGTAATACATTATTGGCTGGAAATATTTAAACAGGTTATTTTTAACTTTCTGTTGCAATGCGCATGTCATTTCAACGTACATACAGCAGCCTAGTCGTAGCCGCCAGCTGGGTCAAGAAGATTCTCTCACTTCGACATTCCAAGTGTAATTATATTTTGAAGACAAGATGCGTGAAATCGTGCATTTACAAGCCGGACAATGCGGAAACCAGATTGGCGCAAAGGTAAAGATGTATATAGATCTAGATTACTTAAATACATTAAAAAAATAATACGAATCGATATTTGACAAAGCAGGTGCCATATTGATTTCTCGCAACTGTCATCAGTCTAGGGTCGTGTGAGGTGTTCTGGCCGGAAAATAATAATATAGTCTGATAATGGCAACCAGCCGTTTCTGATTAATTCACAGCGCCAGATATCGTGAAAATATATTGAAAAGTATATTTTTTCTGTTTTAACGTACCAGTGATTTTCTAACTTCACATTCAATGCTGATTTTCCCTGTTGCTTGTTTGTAAAACACATCATTGCAGCAGCAAGCAACGCCCCAAATTGCTCACCTAGCCTAGAGGCTAGACGGACTATCACAACCCACAAGGCTTAGTCAACTTAGCGACAAGTTAGTGAGTTTGTCACAAGAGACACATTGAAACGATATTTATCATATCCAAGCAGCAAATACATTATGTACTCTATTGACTCTTTTATATAATAAACTTGTACACAATTTTGTAATTTCACACCAGGACAATAATTACGGGAAATCATAACAGGTCAACAATGGAAAAAATGGAACTGGAGCGTAGACACAACAAAAGGGAAACGGGAATACACAGACTCAGTAAGCTAGAGGATAGGTTATCAGAATAAATAGACTTAAGGTGTGTATTTGTTGCTCGCTAGTAATTCACAGTGAGTTTAATCTTTTGATGATGATAGGAAAATTAATAAGGAACATTTGCAATGGAATGTGAAAAATGCAACCTGTGACTGAGCCAACTCACCAGCTGGATCAATTCAATGTCCATGGCTCATGTAAAGTACAGATGTTGCATAGATTATTACGATTACTCATACTGACTCATTGTTCAGCATGAAAAAAACCAAGCCTATGCCACATGTAGTCTATTGATTTTAACCCATCAGTTGTTCAAATAGGACACGCCTGGTTGAGTAACTAGTCACTGCAAATACAATTACAGATAATTTACTTTAGACCCGATAATGAGTAATCCTTATATCAAGGGGTAACAAATTTGTTTAGTATCTCTTTTTTTTGCGTTCACCTGATTTCTCAAATCCCCAAGGGGGGGACGGCGTGGCCTAGTGGCACGGCTCACAACCAGAAGGTGCTGGGTTCGATCCCCATCACAGCACCGGCCGTTACCCCGGGGAAGCAATTCCTTAGAAAATGCAGGAGGAAGCAGACCCTTAAATAAAATGCATGCTGAAGTCGGATGCACTGGGCCGACAGGCGTAAAATAAAAACCACAGTGTAACGCACACCCGCCTTGGGGAATAGAGAAATAAGGCGAACGCAAAAAACAAAAAAAATCCCCAAGGTTGTGTGCGTTGCACTGGTTTTTATTTTGCACCTGTCGGCCCAGTGCATCCGACTTCAGCATGCATTTTATTTAAGGGTCTGCTTCCTCCTACATTTTCTAAGGGTTTGCTTCCCCTGGTAACGGCTGGTGCTGTGATGGGGATCGAACCCAGCACCTTGTAGTTGTGAGCCGTGTCGCTTAACCACTAGCCCACGCCATCCCCGCTAGTATCTAGGAGCCACACAGTGCTGGATATACAAGATGGGGAAAATAGGACACTGATCTTGTATAGTTAGGTGCTACAGCATAAATTATAGGACCCCTGGGATTTGTTATGCCTTGCCATATATTATTTATATATCATTTTAAGTGGTGCACTCATTGTGAAATGAGCTGAATCCTACATCACATAATTTTAAGTATGTATGTGCCATATTTTCATTATATGATCTATTCACAATATCACCTATACTAGTATCTTTGTCATTTGCTTTCAGATATCCATTTCCCTAAAAATGTAGCTATCTAACTTTCCTTGTCACTAGAAACTAAGGCAGCTTTTTCTTTAATTGGAATGTATAGGGTACGCACTGTCTGCTCCTTTGCTGCAGTTGGTTTGTCCTCGCACATTAACAGATTATGGGAAGACAAGGAAAGAAACACAAGTGAAAATGGAGAAATGTTTTCAGAAATATGTGCACTAAACAAAATAATTGGAGGAAGCATGTTTTCACACAAGAATGTACACAAGCCACATGGAGATCCCCAGAGCACATAACTGGAAACCAGATTGACCATATCAGTGTCAGTCAAGTGTTCAGAAATAGACTACAAGATGCAAGAGTAAAAGCCAGGTGCAGATGCAACCTCAGACCACATGTTGCTGGATATTTAATTTTTTTGAAATCTTGCACAACAAAGCAAAGGCAACCTCCATAAAAGTGAAGAACAAGAGTATGAGAGAAAGATGGCACAAACTTACCCACTTATTGAACCTGGAAAAGGATACTAAAATACTATGGAATCAACCAAAACCCTAAATGGTGACAAGACAGAACCAAAATCGTGTTACATATGACTGTAAACAAGATGATTGGCAAGGTGGAAGCAAATCTAATGGCCAGAACTTATCAGTCAGAAAGTGAGACGGATGTTTCAAGAGATAGAATTAAAGAAGTAAGAACACAGACAGAGCTCTCCTAAAAAGCACAGCACAGGCACTCCATCATAGTGCATTGCAGTGAAGTTCGTCCTACAGGCGCTAGAAGACGAAATTAGGAAACAATAGAAAAGTGCCAGGGGCACATGGTATCACAAATGAATTTCTAAAACATCCCAGACTTATAAGCACAGGGATACTGTTCCGGCACTCTGGAAGGAGGCTCACATTCAACCTATTCCTAAGCTAGGAACAGATTAACAAAATCCTAAAAACTACAAGCCTACGAGTCTCCTTGGCTGTGTGGGTAAACTAACGAAAAGACTCACCCGGTATCTTGAGACCAACTTGTCCCAACTCAAACAGGATACAGGCAGCACAGAAGACCAATTCAATTAACATATCTAACACAGGACATAGAAAACGCCTTCCAAAAGAAAAATAAAGTTCTGGAGAGAAAGCCTGACGCCGGAAATCCTCCAGTGGGAGTTACCATGTTCTCGTGGATAAAGATCTACCTATTCCAAAGATCTGCCAGGGTTATATTGGACAACTATACCAGCAGGTCATCCAGGCTGAGAGAGGGACTGCCACAGGGAAGTGTAATAGTGCCTATTCTCTTCTTGATATGTGTAATTGACGTCACTAAATGCTGCCATCAGCACGTTTCAAACAGCCTATATGCAGATGCCTTTACTGTATGGACAGCCACATAACTTTCAACAATAGCATCATACATGCTCCAAAAGATGGTAACAAAGTGCAGAACTGGACAATAGAGTGGGGAGTGAAATAAAAAACACCAAAACCTGCATCACATTCTTTTCACTGTCTCCTAAAAAAGAGACAATAACAAAGATAGAAAACCACCAAAAAAAATACTCAAATAAGTCTACACTGGTGCAATCAGACCAATCATGGAATATACCTGTAGCACTGAAGCGACAGAAACCAAAACAAACACAAGAAAACTAGACCGAGTTAAAAAAAATATGGATCTCAGAATTACCCTTGGGGCATTGAAAAAGCACACCTATGACAGAGCTTGGGAAAACAGCAAATATTGAGCCCCTCGAATTAAGAAGAAAATGCAAATCCCTTACTCTACCTAATCACCCTCTACACCAGAAGTTCCAAGAGAGAACTAAAAACAGACAACAAAGGAAAAGTCCCAACCATCTGGCCAGAGAAATATATTGACACTGGCACATCAGGCAAAAAAAGCAGTAAAGAGGAAATAGGAGATATCTATCTCTACTCATTAACAAAGAAAAGGACAGATATATACAGACAGATAAACCAATCAAAGATACATGAAAAATATTGACATCATCAGAGGGACAGGACAACAGATTGTATAGATCATTACAAAGAAAGCATAAACAGACCTCCACCGCAAGAAACACCATACATCCTACCAGCAAAGGAGACCCTGAATTTAAACTCAGCAAGATAGAAATAAAAAAGGTGATATCTAAACTCAAGAACGGGAAAGCAGAAGCTATAATGGCAGATATAGATAGGACACATATTACAAGGACTGTTGAAGAAGATGTGGGAAGAAGAGAGAATGCTTACAGAATGGAAAGGACATCTGGTAAAGCTGCTCAAGAAGGAAGACTTGTCCGATTGTCAATTGTAGGGGAATTATATTGCTGTCAGTGCCAGGCAAGATATTGAACAGATTAAAAGCGGAAGTATGCACCAAAAAAACTAACGAACGTGCAGGATTCCGTCTGGGAAGATCGTGCAAAAATCATAAACTGCTACTCGAATCATTGTAGAACAAACATGAATGGAAAACATCCCTGTATACAAAATTTATAGGCTATGAAAAGACATTTGGCAGTGTGGATTGAAACTGTTTGGCGACTGTTGAGATGCTACATAATACCAGAGAAGTACAAAACCCTCATACAGAGTATGTACAAGGATACAGTTATTAGAATAGTACATGGAGTACTGATTGTTTGGGTTGCAGAGAGTTATGCCTTCTCACTCTTTCTGTTCTTATTGGCAATCCATTGGATAATTTAGACATTAAACGATGGAAAGAGAACTGGTATTCAGTCGACACTATGGTTACAATTGGAGGACCTGGATTATACAGATAATCTGGTTCTTTTGTCACTGTCATAGTCAAATGCAAGTGAAACTGAACAGTGAAAAAACAATCAGCCAAATTAGGACTGAACATGCAAAGACCAGAATTGGAAAGGAAAGAGTGGCATTCCTGGCGCTAAACAACATATGGAGAACCAGAGAAATAAAGATTTATACCAAAGTTGGAATATTCAACATCGGTGTCTAGTCTATACTGTTGTAGAACAGTGATACACAGGCCAGTAATAATAGACCAGCTCGTCGACTTGGAGAGATTGGGCCCTGCCAGATTAGCAACATGTTCATGACAAATCGCTCACACGCCTCTCAAAGCAATGAACAGAAACAGCGAATGATTGAATCCCGCAAGTTTCAAGGGAGGTGGAATCAAAGTGCCTGCATCCTGAGTTACCTCCAGTCGTCTTATATCTTGCCACTGGTCCCAGGTAGCTCAGGACCAGATAGTGAAGTTGATGACCAGCACAGTTTCTTCTTCCCTATAATCCAAATACAGAATAAGTTACATCATTAAGAGGAGCGCAGGGTTGATTTAATTCCTGCGTGTAGATCCAGTGTAGCCAATCATTTGTCTGTAATCCAACCGCCCTCAGCCCCTCTCACATTTGTTAAATTTATATATTTTTTGTTTTTTTTGTTACCAGTTCTGGGAGGTAATCTCTGATGAGCATGGCATCGACCCAACTGGCTCCTATCACGGAGACAGTGACCTGCAGCTGGAGAGGATCAATGTCTACTACACTGAGGCCTCAGGTTAGTGAATTATTTCCATCTTTGTGACCGCTCTAAACAGATTTGTTCGGTAGTATTCTTAATTTGTTTTCAGAATCCAATTCAGACCATGCATTTTTAAGTCTTTAAAAAAAAATTTTTAAACTCTGTACAGTTTAAAAAAATGAAATGCATGAAGATAGTTTAATTATGTATGGATATACTTTTCAGAAAAAATATAACTTTATAGTTGTTATAAAAATGGATATTTTTTTAAAATCGGAAACAAAATGATAGATAAATTTCTTTCTCCCACATATCATGTTTGACTGATCTCTTCTGCAACTTTTATGAAATAGTAAATGACCCATTGCACAAATGTACAGAATACTGCATCCTTAGTCTCTATAGAATGTCTTCTGGGGGTTTACACATAGAATAATCTTTAGAAAACTGAAAACAGGCTTTCTTTCTACCTGGCACGCGGACCAGTCTGGTTTTCTGAGACAGGGTTCAGTCTTCCAGAAATAATTGGTGTCTCCAATGTTTGCTGCTGTTCTAGTCCCTTGTAAAAGACTTACTCAGCAAAGATTAGATGAAACTGAAATGGTTAGAGACATGTGAATGTTTGCTGACACCAGGGTGCAAAAATGCATTGATGGTGTAAACGTGTAGCAGGAACCAATGGCAAACCTGCTCTACCAAGAATGTAGCATGAACGATATTTATCTTGGAAGATCAACCCCTCCCATGTGTTGTAATCAAGTATATAATTTTACACTGTTGTAGGGTTGCAGTTGGTTGAGATTAGGTTGACCTGCCTCTTGTCTTTCCATTGTGTTACCACCATATTGCCTTTTTACTTAATCAGCAGTGACTCCATTTTTTTTTGGCTTGGAATGACCAACCATTACGAATTGGCCGAGAGGTTGCACAGCTATATACATTTACGCTGGATCAAGATTTACAGAAGAATAGTTATCAAAGTAAATGCAATATTTGATGAGATAATCAGCTGCATTATTGATAACTATATTGCAGCCAAATGCCATGCCACTTCAGTTCATTTGCCTATCCAGTGTAAAACCCAATATTCAACACATAGCCCATCTTCGCTTCCACAACACACCAGACTTTGATTTCCCTTGGTGTTCTCTTGCCATGAATATATTGCTTGTACACAGATGAGTAGGCAGCTCTAACCAAATCCAGAAGTCACACTTTGAACATAGAATCATAGTTTAGTGCGCTCCAGCTAGTTGTATCATTCGTATGAAAATATTGATTCGTAACGTTGCTTGCTAAATACATCTGTAACAGCTGGCATACAAAGAACTTTATTAGTGGCCCTGTACAGTCTGTAAATTTTTGGATGCCAAACATGTTGATATAAATATACATCTGTATATCTGCATTATCATCAGACGTAGGGATCGAGCGGATGCTATGGTAACGAAGAGCATGTGTGGTGCAGAATGTTGGACCAACCATCGACTTGTCATTGCCAAACTAAACTTCAAGATCCAGCCCATAATGCGCCTCCAGGGAAAGAAACCACAGAGGAGGCTAAATATCTCTCAGCTGAAATACGAACCCATGAGAGGAGGCTTCCAGGAAGAGCTTGAGGGCAGACTATCTGAGCTCCGTTTTGAAAAGGACATCGAAGAGAACTGGGCATCATTGAGAAACACACTCTACGATACAGCTGTTAAACACATTGGCCCACTCACGCGCAAGCATAAGGACTGGTTTGACGAGAATGATCTAGAAATACATGGCCTTCTTGATGCAAAACATGAAGCGCACAGGGAATACAAGAGGGACACACACATCTCCGGCAGCAAAAGCTGCCTTCCATACTGCTCGCAAAGCTGTCCAGACCAGGCTTAGAGAGATGCAAGACTCCTGGCTCAGCAAAAGAGCTGACGAAATTGAGATATTCGCCGAGCGTCATGACACCAAACGGTTTTACGAGGCACTGAAATCTCTCTACGGCCCGCAGCCCTCTAGTAATACTCCAGTTCGCAGTGCGGATAGAGCACTGCTAACAGATAAGATTCAGATTCTAGACAGATGGGCAGACCACTTCTGCAAAATACTAAACCACCCATCGTCCATAAATGAGGAGGCCATCCGGCGAATGCCACAGGTGGAACTGAACCTGGCGTTGGATGAAGTCATCACTGAGGAGGAAGTTGACAGGGCAATCAGTTCACTATCTATAGGAAAAGGTCCAGGAGCGGATGCAATACCAGCAGAGGTATATAAGACAGCTGGCCCATTCCTCACAGAAGGATCACTGAACTCTTCTGCCACATGTGGGCTGAAGGAAAAATTCCAAAGGAGCTAAAGTACGCCTCAATCGATCACCTGTACAAAAGAAAAGGCAACCGTCAGGAATGCGACAACCATCGTGGAATATCACTACTCTCCGTAGCAGGCAAGATCCTATCGCACTTTCTGCTAAACAGGCTCAACAAACATCTCCCAGAAAGTCAATGTGGGTTCAGAGCCGGAAGAGGAACAGTGGACATGATTTTTGCCGCTCGCCAAGTACAAGAAAAGTGTCGGGAACAAAATCAGGCCTTGTACACCACATTTATTGATTTGACAAAGGCATTTCATACAGTAAACAGAGGAGGGCTGTGGATGATAATGTCCAAGTTTGGCTGCCCCAACAATTTCATAACCATGGTGAAACAGCTACACAAAGGCATGTGTACTCGTGTACTTGACAGCGGTGTAATCTCTAAAACGTTTCTAGTATCAAACGGAGTAAAACAAGGATGTGTACTCGCCCTGACTTTGTTCAGCATGATGTTTGCGGCCACAATGACAGACGCCTTCAGATCACTGGAGCTTGGAATACCAATAAAGGACCGCACAGATAGCAAGTTACTCAATCCCAGAAGAATGAAGGCCAAAACCAAAGTGGCTGGCGACATAATCAGGGAACTTGAATTTGCTGACGACTGCGCTCTAATGAGCAACTCAGAACTGAACATGCAGGTTGGAATGGACCGGTTCTCTGCCGCATGCGACAACTTTGGCCTGAACATAAATGCCAAAAAAACAGGTCATGTACCAACCAGCAGACGCTAAACGTCGTAGACAAATTCACATATCTGGGCAGCATTCTGTCGAGCTCTGTCATCCTAGACGATGAGGTGGCAAGCAGTATAGCAAAGGCCAGCACAGCCTTTGGTAGAATGCGCTCGATGGTCTGGGCACGTCGTGGCATCAGCGTCAAGACCAAACTCAGTCTACCGTGCAACCATCATTCCAACCCTACTATACGCTTGCGAAAGCTGGACTGTATACTCTGGACATGCAAGGAGGTTAAACCACTTCTACACAGGTTGCCTGAGGCGAATATTCCACATCCGATGGCAAGATCGTGTCACTGACATCGAGGTTCTCTCGAGGGCTAACATGCACTGCTAGCAAAAGCACGACTAGGATGGGCCGGACACCTCGTCCGTATGTCAGACGAGCGGCTCCCAAAGAAGCTTCTCTATGGCAAGAGAGAGGACGTCCAAAGAAACGATTTAAAGACGGTCTGAAGGACTCACTGAAAAGTTGCCAGATAGACATCGACACCTGGGAATGTCTTGTGCAAGACAGATCTGACTGGAGAAGCGCAGTCAAATCAGGTGTAGCTACCGGCGAAGATGACCGTGTTTTGAAAGCCCAGAGCAGACGCGAGGCCCGGAAATCACGAACAGCGGGAACACCATCGCCTTCTACAGACTTCGTGTGCCCGCTGTGTAGCAGATGTTTTCGTGTCCGCATTGGCCTG
Source organism: Ariolimax columbianus (assembly GCA_036924085.1). Taxonomy (NCBI): domain Eukaryota; kingdom Metazoa; phylum Mollusca; class Gastropoda; order Stylommatophora; family Arionidae; genus Ariolimax; species Ariolimax columbianus. Next base: position 16,649,635 of record JAVGWX010000010.1, on the reverse strand, counting down.
TTCAGCCACATGCACACCCACACTCAACAGGGAAATCTGTGACAAGGATGATGTCGGTGGTCCTCATCGACAACGATGGACAGCTATTATTATTATATCTGCAGTATCTACTGGCTTCCAATACTTGTCCTGAAATTATTTTATTTTTTTTGCCTTACATCTGCTCAACATAGTTTGTGTGACAATAAATTTTAAAAATGGGTGGGGAATGAACAAATTACAATGATTGCTTGCCATTGCGTCTAGGCTAGACCATGGGCAGGACCGCAGATTCATGTGAAACTTTCTATATTGAGGTCTGCCAATGTCTCGCTCCATACATCAAGGCTCGCCAGGAACAGCTTCAACGTTTATAGCCATACTGATGCCAAATCAAAATCTCCATAACCATCACTATTATTGGTCACAATAACATACATGTGCGACTTCGGAATCACCTTCTCTATCACTATTGGGATTTGTGTGATAATTAGAAAGTTTTCATACACTGTATGCAATCTGTCAAGAATTGTAAAAGTCGTGGTTTTAGTAAAAATGAAGGTAAAGTTTTGAAACTTTTCTCTAAGAACTCTTTGTCATGGCATTTTGGTTTAAGATTAAACTAAAATATTCTACGACGTTCTTAAAAATCCAGAAGTTTTGTTTCGTTCAAAAGAGTGTACTCGTATAATTGAAAATAAGATATCCCACATGATAACTGGAAATTCCCAGTTGGTAACGGACATACTAAGTAATGTCTACGCATATGAATATTCCTGTGGCTGAACTTGGACAGAAAATGTTAACCACTTACATGCTGAGAGTTGGTCTTATTTTGTTACCCCACTCAATTAAAAAACCTGTTAATAAAAAAAATATAATCCCTATGAGGATACTGAGATCTCATATTAGTGAACATATAGACGGTGCCAAAACCACGTCCATTATTGCATGCGATTCTTTGGTACAGAGTTCTTGAAAGGTAAACTGCAGCAATAGCTTTTAGCTTATTGAAGTGAAAGTTAATGGGTGATAATTATAGATCATTTTTGCACTGTAAAATTTTCTTGTATCTATAACAGGAGGAAAGTATGTACCTAGAGCTATCCTTGTTGATCTCGAACCTGGGACAATGGACAGTGTTCGGGCTGGTCCATTTGGTCAGATCTTTCGACCAGACAACTTCGTATTTGGTCAGTCTGGTGCTGGCAACAACTGGGCCAAAGGTCACTACACAGAAGGAGCCGAACTTGTCGACTCAGTCCTTGATGTGCTCAGAAAGGAAGCAGAAGGTTGTGATTGTTTACAAGGTAGGTAAAACATCCCGTGTGTCATTAAATGCGTGCCTTTAACCATTACCAGTGGCAAGTTTCAGAATATTATTAGGTGGACCATATCGATTTTTGTAAAAATATAGTGATCATTTCTTTTTGTTTTTGTTCCATTTTGTTCAATGTATCATTAATATCTAGATATGTTTTAACAATCAAGCTTATTTAATTCTTATATATATATATATATATATATATATAGTTGAACTGAATTTGATGGTAACAGAATATGTAACCTGCTGTGAAAATAAAAAGTTTAACAATTTGTATGTTGCTGACTGGCTATAATACCCTACCCTACTTAGGTTTCCAGATGACCCATTCATTAGGAGGTGGTACAGGGTCTGGCTTGGGAACACTTCTCATCAGCAAAATCCGTGAAGAATACCCAGACAGAATAATGTGCACCTACTCTGTTGTGCCATCACCTAAAGTAAGATTTGTGTTTGTGACACCATATAAATACAATCGAAATAGAAATTGTTGATTATATAGAGCTATATTTGTATCAAGTATAGTCCGTAATCCTGTCTTAGTCACATCCTGCTCTATGGTCTAGCCTGTGCTGTAAATATGTCTGCTTTATAGTTCATGAAGGCACAGCAGTGAAGTTATTGCATTATGGCAAAAACTCGCATTTCATTATAGACAGGTAACAGAAACCATGTATTAGCCAAACTTTATACAATGTGTGATTTGAATCTGACTCCCGATCTAGTTTGTAGTAATTAACGGTGAATTTTTCAGTTAACCACAGGGACCAGCTTTTAACTATGCCTTTTACATTTAGTCTTTTTAAAGGGCTTAAATGTGTTCAGTTCTGTAGGTATAGGTAGCATGCAAACCATCAGTATAACTTGATGTTTTGAGCATCCTTTTGCCTTCGTTTAATCCTAGAGCTAAATTACGATTTATCAGAAGACATAAACTATCTGAGACATGAAGTATTCATTTTTTTTTAAAAAAAGGGTTTTATATTAGTATGGAGTGCTAATTCTGAGGTGAAAATTGAAAACAAGTTTAGTTGTGCATACCTTTCATATTATTTAATATTTCATACAAGTAATCCAGATGCGTGATCATTGGATTGATCAAATAATAAATCATTTCTCGGGTCTTGAAGTCCAACTTATCTCGCAATATGTGATTCGGCTTTCAAGCATACCTTTCACAAATGTCTACTTATCAGAAATAACCTTAGTTAAATGTCAATTGCGCAGATGCTACCATCGTGTAGAGACGTTTAAAAAAAAAAAACTTGTTTCAGAAGTCAGTTTGGTTGTAACAAACAGCAATCTTGTTTTACCACGATAGATTTCTGCGCCCATATGGGCCGTAAACTTTTAAAGTATGTTTAGTGACATTCCTCTGCTATGCAAACAGTTTTCAATGTCAAAGTCGACTTTCCCATCCGACTAAACCTGTGATGGGGAGTGAACCCAGCACCTTTGTATTGGGAGCCATGTCACTTAACCACTGGCACACGCCGTCCCCACACCTTTGGTGTGATCAAATAAATCATTTCTTTGGCGTTGAAGTCCAACTTTCTCAAATGTCTTATCTATAGGAAAAAACTCTTCAGCTACACATCATTTGCACAGTGCCTGAATTATCGCCATCCTGTAGGTTATTTCGAAACCTTAAAATCCACAAACTAACAGAACAAACACACGTTTTAAAAATGAGCATAGGCCGTATCAAGCTGTATAGTTAAATGCTGGTCTCTACTTTGTTTAATATACATTTTATTTCCGGTTAATGTTATTTATTATTATTTTATTATAATGTTATTTAGCATGTTACCCAATAGTTTCCTCCTGCATGCGACTTATTGAAACTATTACCATATGCAGGTATCAGATACAGTTGTTGAACCATACAATGCGACCCTCTCAGTTCACCAGCTTGTTGAAAACACAGATGAGTCATACTGCATTGACAATGAAGCTCTTTATGATATTTGTTTCCGCACTTTGAAACTGACGACACCCACCTACGGTGACCTCAACCACCTGGTCAGTGCCACCATGTCTGGAGTGACCACCTGTCTGAGGTTCCCAGGACAGCTCAATGCTGACCTCAGGAAGCTGGCCGTCAACATGGTCCCATTTCCTCGTCTGCACTTTTTCATGCCTGGATTTGCTCCACTCACCTCCAGGGGCAGTCAACAGTACAGGTAACATATTTTATATTGCAAAGAATGTCTGAAATAAAAATGTATAATTTAGTTGTGAACCTAAACACATAAACAATGTTTTAACAATTTAATGCCTTTCTGTTGGACTGGACGCATGAAAATGTAAGAGTAGCCAATTAGCTAAACTGAAAAAGTATTAAATTTCTTTTAAAAAATTAAATAATTTTCTATGAAAATGTTTAGTTGGTAAGAAGAATAGTATACAGATTTAGTGTATATACAAGCATTCAACTTTTGATTACCCTGAAGATGGGATCGCTGCTGTTATAGATGAGATAATTCTATGACTGTCACAGGTGTGAATATTAAATTAACTTGGACAGTTTAAAAAGTAGCAATGATATTAATCTGACACATTTCACAAAATGGAGAAAACACATACAAGAATTAACACTATACAGACCTCCTTATTTACGCAATTTGTACTTTACAGTTCGTGACATAGTAAGTAACTGTATTTTTATATATAAACTTCACTATATAAAAAATTCATATTATTATTTGTAAAAATGAAATTGCAGAATGAAATAACAAAAAATGATGAAGGAAAAAATATGTATTATGCTATTCATCAATCACAAATAATACAATCACACATACATATCACAAATGCAGAACAAATTATAATTGTTCATAGAATGATGAATAGCAAGCACAGTCCTCAAGCGTATGTGATTTTTGCAAAAAGTCTACCAAATACACAATCAGTCTTGTTCTTGTAACCAACAAAACACGTTTTCTTGCTTCATAGCATTTGGACTAGATTCTGTTTCATGTTGCTTTTGGACGATTGGGTGTCTCATTAATAGCACTTATTCTATGAGGTGCTCCATTTAAGCTATCAAGAACTCCCAAGTTGGAACTGCAAATGGCGGGGTGTCCCGCTTCTGTGCTGTGGCATGCGAGCCTTTGCCAGGATGGAGTTGACAGTTGCCACCTGCATCAGAATTCATAAACAACAGTGCCACTATTTTCTAGATTTCCTACTATGTGGGTTGTATGATCTGTGTTGTTCTGCTTTGTCAACTTTGCCAATATGTTGATTATAGAAATGGATTGACAGGGGTATGTCGTGGTCATCTGCCTTCCTTTGTATGATATGAAATATACATTTCTCTACAACAATTGTGTGACAAACCAGATACTTGGTGCTGGTCATGCTGTTTAAAACAGTCTTCCACTGAAGTAAATCAATGCTGAGCTCTTTCCCGTGATAATAGTTATTCTGACTATTTTCAATATTATCAAAATCGATTCACCAGTATCATCATCTCCTTGATTAGGCATGAAATCACTTTTCATACCCTGAAGCAAAGAATCCACAATTTTGTCATTTTTGAAAATATTTGCCAAAAATGTTCTCTTGTCGCAAACATAAACAGTTTAGAGAAAATGGTGTCGCATGACCCCGATGTTCAGCTACAAATTTTGTCTAACCAAGAAGAGTTCATTGATACACAACAATGGCTGACACTAGTGTTAAATGGCCAAACTTGGATAGTCGCATCTGCCTTATGATTTCCAGCTTGATGAAAAGTCATGTCAAGCTGAAGAGAGCATATTTTTCTCCCTCATTGGACAGTTATTTTGATTACAGACATTGTTGATTTAATCTTTTTTTCTGTGTTTAAAATTTTCGTAATCTTACTATAGCGCAATTCTTTAGGGGTAACAAATTACATGCTTTAAAATGATCGGATTTTCTTCTTTGCGTTCAGGATCTTTTTGGTCATGCTATATCTGCAGGCCAGTCGCCATGATGAAGTCTGTAGTCTTCACCAGGTCGGAGCAGCTGCCCCACAGCTTTTGTCTCAGCTCCGCACCCTCTGGCCAGGTCTGCCATCTCATTTCCCTATAGATTGGGCATTCTTGTAGAATATGCTCAGTGTTCTGGCATCCTGTTCGGTCGGTGTGTGAGATCTTCAGTCGGTACAGATGATCTAGTTGTCTGCAGTGTCCAGTTCTCAGGCGAAATAAGGTAGTTTATTGATTTCTTTTGAGATAGTGAATTGGGTCTGGTGTACTGCTTATATTTCTGTCTTCTCTCCATTGGTGTATATACTGATTTCTTGATTTCTCTGTATGGTACTCGATGATTAAATTGTGCCTTTTTGCTGCCATCTTTTGCCAGAGCATCAGCTCTCTCGTTTCCTGTGATTCTGCAATGGGAGGGTAGCCACTGGAGCACTATTGTTGAGGATCTCTGGAGTTTTCCCAGTTCTGATCTGATCTCCGAAAACAGTGGTTCGTTGTTTGTTTTTTGTATTGTCTCTAATAGTTCCCTGCAGTCCGTGAATACAGCTATTTCTGTTGAAGGTTGCCTTTCTGTTTGAAGTATTCTCAGTGCTCGGAGGAGGGCCATCGATTCTGCTCTAAGGTTTGTGGACAACTTTCCTGTTGGGAGGGCCTCTTCTGTTATATTTCCTCTTTTGTGTCTTATGAATATGCCTCCTCCCCCGTTTCGGCCTGCCCCCTCTGCTGAACCATTTGTGTCCATTCCTTGGTATTATATTTCTCCTCAATCATTGTTTGTGCTAAAATGTTAACTCATGGACACTGTGTTGGTCTTTTCTTCTTATTCCTGGGATCTCTGTATTTATTTCGATGTTGTTTATGTTGCAGCTTGGCTCTTCATAGTTACTAAGCATTTCTATTTCTGTAGGTTGGTTTGAAATTAGTTCTCCATATTTTTGGTGTAGGTGGTTTGATATATGAATGAAGCTGGTTCTCTTTAGCCTATTTTTAACTGGGTGTTTTAGTTTTATATGTATGGGATGATCAGGGATGCGTAGCATCTTTTCACTATGTCAGCACTCTTTCCTCTCGTCTATTATTCAGGGGTCTTATATTTGTATATGTTTCCATTTTCTGGATTGGTGTAGTCTTCATTCCTCCTATTATTATCATTAAGCTTGAATTTTGGTTAGGCGTTCCATGTTTGTTTTTGATGCTGTGGTCCAGGCTGTCATGCCGTATTCAAGTACTGACCTGACTGTGCCAGTGTATACATTTTTGAGGATGTTGCTATTTGCACCCCAGCTTATTCCGGCCAGCTTCTTCATGAGGGATAGTTTTCTGGTTGCTTTTTGTTCTATCTCCTGTATGTGTTCCCTCCATGTGAGTCACTTGTCCATTTTAACTCCGAGATACACAGGGGTATTTTCTTGTACAAGCTCTTTGCCATTTAGAATAAAATGATCTGATAAAAGTGTAGTTATGTGCAGATGTAACAATTCTTTTTCCCTTCTCTAGTTTTTAAAAATCAAATTTTATTTGAATTTATTTCTTGATAAAACAGCACGAATGTTGTTTGTTCCCGACAGAGCTCTGTCAGTTCCTGAACTAACTCAGCAGATGTTTGATGCCAAAAACATGATGGCTGCCTGTGACCCACGTCATGGCCGTTATCTGACCGTAGCTGCCATATTCCGTGGTCGTATGTCCATGAAGGAAGTTGATGAGCAGATGTTGAATGTGCAGAACAAGAACTCTTCATACTTTGTGGAGTGGATTCCAAACAATGTGAAGACAGCAGTTTGTGACATTCCTCCTCGTGGTCTGAAGGTGTGTAATCTGTAGTTATCCATTATGATCTGTAACTATTTTCTTATAAACATGTACATAGATCCTGTGACAACATGCTTCCATTCCTAACATGAATACGATTTTAATGTTGAAACAAAAAATGTCAGTGTTCTCTTTTGCGTCCCTTTCTTGTCCTAGATTTTTACAATCTGGTAACAATTTCTTTCAGATGTCTGCCACCTTTATCGGCAACAGCACTGCGATTCAAGAGTTGTTTAAACGTATATCTGAACAGTTCACAGGTAAGTCCTTCATTTTGTTCCTAAGTTAAATCAGGATTGTTACTATACTGCACTCTAATGGCAAATTGTTGATTCAAAATACGTTTCATTATTTAAAGGCTGCTATGTGGTCCACCTCCCATCCATTCCAGCATCCAGGCTGGAATATGTCATCAGTTGTTGCAATTGGGAGAACTTTGGAATCGATGTTGATGGCAGATACCACAATCATCTTTAATTCATGGACAACATTATGCTGATCAGTCAGTCACAAAAGCCAACTGCATTTTAGAGATAATCAGTAGAGAAAGTGCAGGGCTAGAAATGAATATCTGCAAGACCAAACGTTTCGCACATTGGGACTCTGTCATTGAACTCGAAGATGTTGAGGGATACATGCAGACAAATTAATTTAGAACCAGAACTAACAAGACGGTCAATGCAGATGGTCCTGGAATATTTGCCAGAATTGTGCTTCTAACATCAACTCCACAGTACTCCCTGCAACATGGACGATTACGAAAGCAATGAAGAACTGAGTGACCCAGGTCTCTCCTGAGAGATGCACGGTCTGTTTTACTCTCCACTACCAGCGAATGCAGAACCTCAAAAATTATGAGCTACAGCGATACAGTTGTTCATGCAAACACTGCAAAACATGGTGGTAGTGCGAGTTCATTGGTGGCAAGGAAGGCATGTACTCAGAAGGATGGATTGAAGTTGAAACATAAAAAGATAAGCTTACAGTCCAGGATAAAGATTGTTGAAATTGGGACCTGCAACGGTACAACTTCTGAGGAACGGGTCATCAAATATGAGGCCTGACAGGCAATTTAGGCTAAAGTATTAATCCAGCAAATATGTAAAGGGCTACCCAAATTGAACAACAATTCCCCTTGTCCTACGGTAAATGTTAATGTTCCTTTTAGTTTCAATATTGCAAGAGGATTGCGGGTGGCATATTGTGCATGGGTATTGTACTGTAATCTGGTTATTGACTGTCCAACCCTCTAACCATTTTTGGGTTCTAGTTCAACTGCAAATGGTGTACTGTAAGGATTAACTTGTGCAGTAACTCAACCTTGGAAACATTTACCCTTTGCATCTTAAGTCGCAAATTAGGAAATACGTCCTGACATATATATATATATATATTTTTTTCCTTCTAAAAATGTTATAAACATGGAAATTTCATTTCGTAGAAAATCAGTGAACATATCAATTTTAAGACAGTGGGTGTGGTGGTTATGGTCTGATTAGAATGGAAAGATTTGACCTTGTAATGCCTGCATAACAAGTTGATGCTTTCCCCTGAAGCCACATCATTTTCAGCCCATCAAGTTTTACTATGGTTGTTAACTTTGAGAACCTGTAACCTTTTTATATTTTTGTCTATAGATATGATTTTTGTATGTGTAGAGACATAAATTCATAAAGAGCTTGTTGGTTGGTGTTATTGTTTTTGTTGTGTGTGTGTTAGTTACTGAGATACAAGAAGATAGTGAAAATGTTGAAAAGCAGTACAAACATTTAGACTCGCCTATTCTTGGTGTAGTTTTGGCATTGTCAATTTTTCAAATTGTCAGAGGACAAATGGAAGTGGTCTTATCTCAAAAAGTTCTGTTGCAATACGATTAAGTCTTCCTCCAAAATGGCAAATCTTTCAATCTGAGTCTGATATGCGAGAAGGTGATAGTGGTGGAAAATAGCACAAACATATAGACAAAGCTCCTGCTATCGGCATCTCTTGGTTAGGAGAAGAAAAACAATTGGCAGAAAATGTACTATTAATGCTATTGATGTTTACCATAATTTCTATATCTGTCACTTAGACTTTTGTTGTTTGCGAATGCGCACAATGAGTAGGTTACTCTTTGTGCGCCCTAAAAGGGTGTTAAGTGGCGGGTTGTCGTAGCTTTCCTCACATCCTGAGCGTGTTGATGAAGGTGGACTGGGGAACTCCGGGTGGTTGTGCTATGCTTGGCTTCATCTGCGTGTCGCTCACTACTTTAGGGATCACGTCGAATCTGACCTTGTTAGCCGGACCGTTGTCCTCGACAACAGCCTATTTCCAGGAAGACCAGCGAGGAGGTTAGGTGAGGGTCCTGGCCAATATATTTCTCCTGACCCTGGATAACATTGTCTGATCAGTGTGTTTTGCCTAGCCAGACATTAGCCTTATCGTCCCGCCACTTTGACTATAAACGTAATTATTGTATCTTCTTCTGCGTTCTTTCTCAATCTCCCACTGCCAAGTCCTGTAAAGGGCTTTGCAAGTAGCAGGATGTAGTCCAGAGAACGGAATGCGTTGTGTGGCTAGTTTACAGTTTGATTGCGATATTTACACCTTTCGGCCCAACACATCTGTCTTCAGCAGGATTATTGTATTTACATGAACAAATTAAATAGGTCTACCTTAGAAAAATTTGTTGCAGAAACTTAGCTCCCCCATTCTCAATAATGGGTGAATCTTCAAATTAAGCGAAAAGCAGAAGAAATCCTTTCCAAAAGTCTAAAACAAATTTCAAAATGGCCATTGTTTATATCAAACCATACATGACTGAAGTAAGAGCTCTATACAATCAAAAGAGCAGTATGTTCAGCCGTTTCTATGGTATTAACCCTGTAGTTTATACGTTAAAGCAATTAACCTGGAGCTAGTACATCATCATCTGTCCAGTAACCTGAAAGGTCATTGGGGCACCAATACTGCAAATTGTTGGACCAGTTCCAGCCACTCCACTTGGTTTTATGCCAGGATATCGAATCTTCCGCCTGGACCAGTTAACCTCAATAGTATGATTGTCGTTGTGTATTGAGACAGCTAGCGCATTTCTCATTTTCTCAATGCTTTCTGCAATATCGGTGTGTCTTGGGCCATTTTGCACCTGGTTGAGCCCATCCCTCTCCAGATGATGTGTCCCTTCGCATTGTGAATTTGTCTATGATCTCCCTGTCTACTTAAGCACGACATCACAGGTTCATTCTGAAGGTTATGCCTTTCCTTATTCTTTTGTCGGCCTCGTTTTCATCTTGGCTATTTGCTAATTGCTCTTGTGTATTCTGTGTTCGACCGTATCCTATTATGTTGATTGAAATCCATCTGTGCGTTTGTCCAATTGGAAAAACGCACATAAAACCCGTTATACAAAAGAAGAATGTAACACTACAATTGTAGAACCAAAGATCACAGAAAAACACATGATTCAGGAGTGAATTAGATCAGCATCCGTGTTGGTGCTCGATCCGGAAGAACATCTTTATGGTCTATAGAATCCTGAATTCAATCAATGAGAAATAGGTGTTTTTATTATTTTATCTAATATTTCTTTTATTTATATTGGAATACATTTTTAGTATGTTATGTATGAATGGAGGAGTGTCTAAAATGTCATGCTAGTGTGCAAGAAATAGAACTTGCTTTACGTGTGCACCTGCTACAATAGAAGCTCCACCCATCGTGTGAGCAGTGCACACCAAACGTGCATCCCCTGCGTCATTCACACTAGTGTCACTAGGCCTATGATCATCATAAACTGACCCGACCATCAACAATACCATTGATGTGGTATAAATCTAGCTCAGCGTTATCACTCTCTATCTCATTATCTGATTAATTATCATCATAATCAAAGTCTAGATTGTCAAATAAATTGAACAGATTATGTCTTGACTGCCCTGCTTGGTCTGATTATCATCATAATCAAAGTCTAGATTGTCAAATAAATTGAACAGATTATGTCTTGACTGCCCTGCTTGGTCACCGTAAGATAAATTGCTCATTTTTTGGTGAAAATGCGCTGGTTTTAACTTCCAAGCTAGTAAGGTAAAGGTTAGATTCAAATGCCCTGATGTTTATAAATGATACAATAGTAACTAAGAGTCTGCCATCCTGCGCTGCCTTGGGCATGACAAGGTTGTTTTGTTTTTTAATGTCTTGTGATGACCGCTGTGTGGTAATATTTCTGTGACTAGAAGCCATAGCAGCTAAAATGAAACACTTGACTGTTTAGCAGTCAATGCCAAAGTTAAGGAACATGCCGCTGTTGTGTAGAGTGGTATCATTTGCACTCCAAGTTTTTAAATAAATATGTATTCTTAATGCAGAGATACCTAATATGGAGTGTCAACCTTTACTGCGTCAGCGCCGTGATATCACGACGGACAAAAATGTAACTTTTACAGCGGAAGTTGGAAACTAATGGCGGCCGAATATACATTGTTTTAATCATATATACACAACCAGGCTGCTGTAGAAATGGACTGAAAATACAGCTCTTTCAATTGTAGAGTTTCACATCCGCCCTGTATGGTTAGACAAGAAATAGTGATTTTCAAATTTGTTTTAGACATTTCTAAATGATTTCTATTGTTTCTCACTTGGATTTGAAGGTTTTTGCAACAGATTTTTCTGAGGTAGATTTATTTAGTTTGTTTAACAGATATCACCATCTTGTAAACATTGATTATTCGTCCTGTCATTTTGAAAAATTGTCTACAAAGTGCCGCCGAAATTCAGTTCTTGTATCTCAGAAACTTAACACACGTGGCATACAACAAAAACACCAAGTTCTTTATTAATTTATGTCTCTACAAACAACAAAATCATATCTATAGACTAACAAACAAAAAAGGTTTCAGGCTCTCATAGTCAACAACCATAGTAAAACATGATGTGCTAAAAATAATGCAGTCACATGAAATTGCGTTAAATTTTTTATGTGGTGTGGTAAGATAGCACAAAGCGCTCAGTTACAATCCTACCATAAGATGAGAAAGAACCTGAACCAACATTGGAGGAAGTACGCTCAGTAATCAATAGCTTGAAAAAGGGAAAGTCCCCAGGATGTGATTATATCCAAGCAGAGCTAATAAGCAGGAGGGGAGGCCAGTGCTCGAGTTTATCACAAGCTGTGTAAACAGATATGGCAGAGTCGCCAGAAGCATGGAAGAAATCAATTTATATTCCCCTCCCCAAAACAGGCACAACTAAAGTTGTGCACAAACTGCAGAATATCGTGCTAATCAGCCACGCTAGCAAGATACTCTTGGATGATCCTATTAAGAAGGATAGAGAAAAGATTTTAATCTGAAATTCACGAGGTTCAAGCAGTTTTTAGAAAAGACAGGGATCCAGGACCACATATTCAATATGAGGAATATCTACGAAAAATGTAGAGTTTAATGTAGACCTGTACACATGTTTCATTGATTACACCAAGGCCTTTTGATATGGTAAAACATCAAAATCTGTGGAACATCATGAAGGAAATGGGGTTTCCTGTGCACATTATGCATATTGAAATATTATACCAAGATTGAGCAGCTGTCCGGGTATCTGGGCAAACATCAGATTGGTTCGCAGTACAAAAGGGAGTAAAAACAGGGATGTATCCTCTCACCTTATCTATATAACATCATTGCGGAATATATAATGAGAAATGTTAGAGAAGAGAACATTGACAGTTTTGATACATGTACGATTGGTGGGTACGAGATTCCAGAGTTACGATATGCAGATGACACAGTGATACTATCAAGAAGGGCTAGAGCAGCTAATTTCAAGATCAAAATCTGTTTATAAACATAACCAAAACAAAGAATGTCAACATAAATTTACAGTAGATGGTGAGGAAATAGATCAGGTCACGCATTTTGAATATCTGGGCTCCAGAATTGACAAGAATGGCGACTGCTCGAAAGAAATCAGAAGAATAGCCATGGCAATGCAGAGACTGAACAGCCTGAAGAAATTATGGCAGACCACCAACAAAACGACAAAAGTAAAAGTCTTGAGAACCTGTGTTTTTCCTGTGGATGTGAATCATGGACGATTACCAAAACGTCTAGACAAAGAATCGAATCTTTTGATTCAAAATGTTACAGAAGGATCCTCAGAAGACAGAGAACAAGACAATTGTAGACATTCTGCAAAAGTTGAGCATAGAGGAGACCTGGTTTATCAATTCCATTATGGCCAGAAAATGTAAATACTTTGGTCACATCAAGAGACACAATGGTCTTGAGAGAACAGTGATGAAAGGTATGGTGCCAGGCAAAAGAGGCATAGGTAGACCAAGAAGATGATGGTACCAAGATATCCAGGAATGACTGGCGGAGGCTGGAGTTTTGGCAAGGGAAAGAGTTTCTTACAGACAGACTGTGATGAGAGCACCATTCTATAAAGGACATGCTACGTGATGATGATGTGTGGAAAGGTTAAATAATGAAATATGCATTAGTTTCATTATCTGTTGATTCATCATTGTTAGCCTAGAAGATAATTCATTATTATTTTTTAGCAGCTTTCTTGGCGTGTTATAGGTTTTTATGCACATGGCATTTTGGGTAGGTGTTGTTGGTCTCAGTAGGGTGCAAAGGGTACTAGATTTGTGCCTGTTGATTCTACAAGTGCTCTCTGTTGCAATTCAAGGGTGGATACTCGGTTTGCTTGCAGGTTAACCAATAACATTTGTAGTTGATGTGCTGTAAACGTTTCTTTCACAGCCATGTTTCGTCGTAAAGCTTTCCTACATTGGTACACTGGTGAGGGCATGGATGAGATGGAGTTCACAGAGGCGGAATCCAACATGAATGATCTGGTCTCAGAGTACCAACAGTACCAGGATGCCTCAGCTGAGGATGAAGGGGAATTTGAAGAGGAGGAGGAGGAAGGCCAGGCTCAGTAAAGCAGGCCAAGTTTTATTTACATATTTTTTTTTCACTTCTGTTACAGCCAGGTATTGCTGTGTTGCAATTTAAATTTGTATTAATGTTTGAAACTATGCTTGAGTCTTTTCTTATTGTACCCCTTCACCTGTCTATCACTATGAAGTAACTCATTTATCACTGGGGCCACTCATTACAGACATTCGAACAAAGCAATCACCACTGTTGATTGAACAAGATAGTGAGTTTGAGCACAGTGTAAGAGACAAAGATGAATTTGGAAAAAAGAGAAGATGATGGCATGTTAACAAACACCAGAAATGTGTGCAGACAATTGATTCAGACTTGAACCATGGCACATAATGTCGAAGAGATATTCTACATGTAAAAAAAAAAAAATGTTTCATCAGCAATTTCATTATTGTCCTGATCAATTAGAAAGTCACCTTTCATCTACCAAATTGGCAGTTAATATATTTTGATCATATGAAAGGACATAATAGATGCTGAAAAACATTGCATGACAGATGACATTGAAGATTCATTACAAATACTCAGACATTGACTGATGGGAGTTTTATCTGGTTGTTTTAAATGTAATGATTGAATTAGAATATTACCAGACACGCATACTTGTCTTCACACAATTGCTTCTATGTTTCAAAGCCTGCACCATATTTCTTTCAGTTTTGTTATTGACATGTTCCCTATGTGTTCTGGGGCTTTGTGTAAACATTAGTATTTACGTCAAAGCTGATTTTCTGCTTTATTTTTGGTTAACATTCCCCCCCCCCTCTATTTGTTAAATCTTTGCTTGATTAAACGAGTATTTGAACCTAGAATCATTGTTTTTGACTTGTTCTTTTTGAATGCATATATGTTGTTGACTTATGACTTACTCTATTCCATGTTCAAGGTACTGCCACATCCCAGTTATCTTCCATTCATTAACAATATTTTTTTTAAAGTCTGGGTTAAGACCAGGGTCCAAGTATACCCCCTATCAGGCTTGCGCTCGCTAGCAGAGGGTTTTTTTTTTTTTTTTAGTACAGTTCAAATGTTAGTTTGAAAGAAACAAGTATTGGAATGTGTTTTATGAAGCAGAGGGTGGTGTGTTTCTGATGCATAGTGGCAGGTAATGAATTGTGATGCCACTACTTTGAGCCGTGCAACAATGGAAGCATCCAGGATCACCAAAACGCAAAAAAATCAAGTCACAAGTTTCCACGGGCAAGGATATACTGAACGCAATTTTTGTAAGGGCTTTTGTCTGCATGAATTTAACCCTTTCAATCCCGGCTGGCGAAGGCTGCTATCGATTAACGCCCAGCCGCCGTGGGTATACTGAATTAAATTATTTTTCCTTACGCTTTACTTGCGAATAGACACGCTAAATTTAGCTGCCACATGACTACCGACTACCAGTAATGGCGGCTCCCATTGCAGTTTACAGATCGTTTTTATCACATGTGTTCAAGCCGTGATTTTTTAAAATATGGCCTTAAATTTTCTTCAAAACTTGGTGCGGACTAAAGATACGTATGAGTCAGACGATGGTAGTAGAGAATTTGTTGATGTAATTGCAGAGAATGAATTGGACATTAATGAGGAATAAGTTCAGGGTTTAGATGAAAGTAGCGACACTGGCCTCACTAGTGATGACGATTATCGGTAGAAGACGGTGACAATCACAACGTGACCCACCCCACACAGCCAGACCATAGTGGTGATAGAGAATGGCCAAAGCAACTGAGTATATCAGTATTGGATTTAGTGAGGAAACGGATCCTGTAGATGACATAGATCAAGATTACTGTTTTTGATTACCTTTTGTTATTTCTGCATCACACTTTTTTTTGAGTACTGGGCAGAGAGCTAACCAAGGCATTTGCCTACATCAGAATTTTAGGGGGAGGGGGGAAGATCCTTTGTGAAACCTCTTTCTCCTGATAACAAAGGGCTTTCTTTATGTTAACTATATGTTTGGGGTTCATCAGTTACCTTCCTACAGAATGTTTTGGGCTACTGCTGAATGTGCCTGCAGTGTCAAGTGTAATGTCAAAAGAAAGATTTGCACCTCAATGATAATTCCAAATTTATTCCACGAAGACATGATGTAATTTTTAAGATTAGACCTCTATTTGATTTTATTCTAGCCAAGTTTAGACCTCTATTTGATTTTATTCTAGCCAAGTCCAGAGAACTAATGAGGCCTGAACAGGATATTAGTATTGATGAAGCTATGGTTACTTTTACAGGAAGAATGCAGTTCAAGCAATATATTTTTTTTAAAAACCCTGTCCTCGAGGAATTAAAATTTGATGTGCCGCAGATCCTCATACTAGATACATCTATAGCTTTGAGGTGTATGCTGGAAAGTCAGACAAGAAGATGAAAGATGGACTAGTTGCAATGAACCCAAGGGAGATTGCTTTTCACTTGGACATTTATATTGATACATTTTTTTTTCTTCACTTGTTTAATTTTTCGCATCCAACATACATGACACTCACAAAAAACACGTGCACAGAAGAGTGCCTCTTCGATTTAACTGTAAACTGGAGTTTGAATCGCACAAATTTAAAAATTGTATTTTTTCTCATTTTATTGCACAAGTAGTTCTAATTTTTGCTGAGTTATTCCCCCTTGCCATGGGAATTCAGTTGAGTTTTTCTGATCAGCTGGGATTGAATGGGTTCTTTTAAAGAGCCTGGCATAAACATGCCAACCACTACAAGGACACAAGACAAGCTGCCATAAAGAATAAGCAACATGATATGCTTTCACATGGAGTATTTCTGTTGCATAACAATGCTTGTCCAGATGTCATGAACATTGTGCAGAAAGCATTAGCATGGAAAATATGGGAAGTTCTGTCACACCCAGCCTACAGACCTGATCTGCCACCATGTGACTTTAATTTTTTTTCGGACCGTTAATTAAAAGCTATAAAGGGACAATTCCACTCCGATGTGGACATCATAGCAGCAGTGACCAGATGGTTCAATGATCAACCAGTCCTTTTTCGCAGGTGTTTTCTCCCGTCTCCCCAAGCAGCTGGTTCCGGTGCAATCACAGGTTCCACCAACCACAGATGAGATTAATCTTTGAGACAAGCATATGGTAGCCATTTCTCCTCCAGAATTGAACCCTGATTGCCTGATTAAAAACATGATAGACTTGCATAGGTTAATCTTTGAGACAAGCATATGACTACTGGTCGGATCAACCAGATTGCTGTCAGAGACAAGTTGAATGACAGCTTCTCGTAACTGACTGCTGTTCAGGCACTGGAAGCGTGCCACAAGATTTTTTAGTTTCAGATATTTGGTTATTCCTCAATGACAACTATTTTATTTTCAAAATTACACACCTCATATTTAGTTTTACAAAGAAATTCTAGGCTTTTTTATTCATCAATTTTGTTAATGTCTGGAATCAGAAATACATTTCACACATGGCTTAGGGCCCCTTGATACTCTAAACTAAGGAATCCTAACCCGTAAAATTAAATTGCATTAGCACCATAAAAGCAGTTACCCTTCTATTGTAGAGTTGCTTCAAGTAACATACATTGGCATTCATGCTATACATAGTGACAAAGTATAGGTCAAACTAGACAATTGTATGATAAGATGGCTGATATAGTTTCATATCCTTCTGTAAACCCATTAATTTGCCACCAGTGGGTTCCATATTATATAGACATAACAGATAACAAACAAAAAAAAAAGGCAATGAGAGAGCATGTTTTCAAATTCTCAATAAAATCCGTGCTTCAAAGAGGAATTGCTAAGTATATCGGATCAAAAAACTAAGAGGCGGCGAAACAGTATTTTTATGACATAGCAAATACAGACTGTCTATAAACAGTACAAGACGTAGCACTTGCTTGCCAGTCACCACACAACTTTAAGCTCGCTAATCATCGCTGACTAAACCCATAAAGCTCAATTCTATTGCATTGCAGGGCACACCAATTATAAAATTCTATACATGTTTTGGCACCCAACATGTAAATGTTTATTGCCTTTTGTTATTGTACTATAATTTTATATAGAATAATACAAATCATAAGATGCATTAGAATGTTTCCCCAAGCACACACATGCTAAGGTCTACTGTACACTACATCTTTAATTTTGTCTTAATAAGGATTGTGCTGTTGTCAGTTGCAGTGAATGTGTACACTGCAAGACAGCCTGTATAAACTGAGAAATGAACATTGTATGTCGGGCCCTGTTTTTGTAATAAGGTGAAATTGTCAGCACATGTTCAGTAGAAAATTACATTTAAAAATACTTCAGTTATTAAAATTGGTAGCCAGGCTTCATGCACCTAATTGCACTAATAGAACAAGAGGTGAACATGAAAATACTGAAACAAATGGGAGGCCAGGTCATATATTATCAGTACCTGTCACTATAGATTGAGATACCATCTGTTTAACAAACTACATATACATGCAACCTTGGTACAGATAGAACGGCCTTAGTAAAAGTGTCCAACATACGAGTACAGTACCACTTCTGGACAAACTCTATGGAGATGTTAAAGTTTACAAAGTGCATAAATAAGTTACATTTATCTTGACAGTATCTTTCTTTGTCTTTCATAAATTTATCTTCCTTGGCTATTCTTGTTAGTCTGCAGATTTCAGTCTCTCTGAAAAACAAGAAAATAAAAACTTAAAAATTATAACGGATACCCAAATTGTTGAAATATTACTCTTCCTTTCCTACAGACTACACATTTCTACCGATTGTACATAGTTTACAAAACACCACGCTTTAATATTGTAGCAGATCTATATTATTATGGTCACATGTACCAATTTACATATACATGTGATAGAGCTATGATTTCTTTATATGTAGGTGTGATCACTGTTCTCTTCTATTTCACTTTAACGATAACTACATAAGAACAATAACATAGGAAAACAATAAAATCTAATGTGAGTAAAAAAGCAAGATACTTCATTTATTACAAGAAGTATTTGTTACACAGAGGATTTAAGCACAAGCTATTGATGGAACACCTGCAACTAATTTATCCAGATTCTCAGTCTTCTATCTGAAACACTAAACTTGATCAACTAGCTAACTTGTCTGACGTTCCTCCAGGCTGTCAGTGTTGTAATGAATCTGCTGCTCTCTGGTTGACTGAATTATTCTATAAGACAAAATCTTATCACATGGGTTAGAATGAGCTCCTGTAGGTGGCTTAAGATACAGCTCTTGGACCAAATAACAGTTCCTAAACGTTGGGGCCGTGTCCCTCTTGTCCTTGTGTTACATCCACTTTGAGAGAATGTGTTCTTTTGGTGCACCTCCTTTTCTGGCACGAGACTTTGGTATTTGTATCCCAGGGATTCACCAGAACCCTTTTTGACATGAGACTGGGATTTCTATACCAGGATTCACCAGAACCCTTTTTAACACTAGACTGGTATTGGTATCCCAGGATTCACCAGAACCATTTTTGACACGAGACTGGTTCGCCAGACCCTTTATCGCAGACAAACCTTCTTACTCAAAGTGATGAAATTTCCTTTTCATATTGCTTACAGGAGTCCACCATTCATACCAATGAATAGTAGTGCAATGCTCCTGATTATATAGTGGGATAACCTCCACGATCAAATCTCTACTTTTATAGACCATTTTTTAGCTCCACCTAGACATAGATGGTGGTGGACACTAAGTACTCTGACTGCTGACCAATCAACGGGGAAGGAACAATCTTACTCAGCTACTCCTGTTTTGAATACTATTGATTGCTGTGGCTATTTGTCAATCTGCTAGTGCCAATTTCAAAGTTAGAAGTGCTTAAGAACTATGAATTTGATCATCTAGTGCCATACAGAGATATCGAGGAAATCAGTATACCAACTCAAAAGAAACTAACCTTATTTTGCCTGAGAACTGATCACTGCAGACTACTAGAACATCTATACTGATTTCTTCTTTCGTTTGCTTGGAGTATGTTTAAATCTGCAAAGTTGTTTCTTGTATGAACCTCTCTGTCTTCTGCAGTTCACACATAGGTCCATATAGTTTCCCTTCCAGTGTTGTTTCTCATATAGTTTCCCTTTCAGTGTTGTTTCTTTATCTATACTGATGAATGCGCACTCTATATAGTGAAATGAGATACCAGACCTGGTCAAAGGGTGCAGAGCCGAGGCAAAAGATGTGGGTCAGCCACACTGTTGACTTGCACCATGAAAAAACAACGCAATATTAATTTTTTGTAGTCAGAGGGCGTGAAACCTTTTAGAAATCTACAGAAGAATGAAGGTTCAGTTTGGAGGAGAGTGCATGAATGGGTAGAAATATTTCAAAATGAAAGACAAAATGTCATTGATGAACTATGGCGTGGTTGACTAGCAAGCACAGCAACTGATACAGTGAAACAGCAGATCCACCAGCTAGTCCATGATAACAGGTGAGTCACTACTGATGAAATAGTCATAGATTTCAACATGAGTCGAGGCACGGCACTGCGCACAAAATTGTCCATGATGACCTCAGTTATATGAAAGTGTGTAGCAGATGATCACAAGCATGTTAACATGAGCCTTGTAATTAAAATTGACACATCTATTCCTAACACAATACCTTCAGCAGGTGTTAAGACTGAATGTCGTTCTTCCATTGCCATCCACATATTTGAACAGTTAACAGTCCTTGACATAGTGACAGTGTAAGCAGCTACAGCTCCTGCAATCAATGGGGCAGCAATGAGCCAGTTTTTGCTTACGTTTGGCTTATATCGCTTGAACATATTGTCCATTATAACAAACGTACATGCTGCAACTGTAGAGGAATAAGGAAATCATTTTTGTAACAGAACTTGCTATATGATGATGATTCACCTTTTCACTTCAATTGAAGCAATCCCACTACTATATCTGGCCTCTTTACAGATCAAGCATTTACAGTGTCATTGGGGTCCTATACTCCTGCTTGAGTGAAAAAGGGACAAGGATAGCTCTCCAGCTTATGGCAATGCACACCTAACCAAGTGTAAGTAAAAATGTAAAGTAAGGGTGTGAGATGTTAGCGATCTCACATTTCAAAGGCTCGGCTTTATGAGGGTGGTAATCATCTCTTCTCCCTCATGGCTTTTACTTCCCGGACTGAGCCGGTACCCATTTAAGGCTGAAATGTTTTTGTTTTTTCAACTGCAACGGCTCCCGGGTCAACCCAGCCTTAAATGGGCTCAGTCCAGGAAGTAAAAGCGACGAGAGAGAAGAGATGACTACCACCGTCATATAGCCGAGCCTTTGAAATGTGAGATCGCCAACATCTCACACCCTTACTTTACTTTTTTACTTACACTTGGCTAGGTGTGCATTGCCATAAGTTTTCACTCAAACAGGAGTATAGTACCCACACCACTACAGTTGGCCTCCTTTATGAAGCCTGTACCAAAGTACTTTGCATAATTTTGCAGTGGTAATTTCTGCAGTAATTTGTTTTACACAATGAGGTTGTTTTTCAACATGCATGGCAGTTAGTATCTTAGAGGAGCCTTCATCAGATAGGCATAATAAAGTGACAGTTATGAAGAAAGATGTTTAAAGATTGTGAGACACACATACCTCCTAATAAAGTCATCGAACCTGACAAAAATGCCTGCTGCTGGCACGCTTTGTATGTCTTGTAATGCTGTTAATTAAATAAATGAACACATAAACAATTTCATAATTTTAGAAGTTGACAATAACATTAACCAGTAGGCCTGTAGCTCAGACACTGATCCAGAACAGGAATGTAATCAAAACCTGCATTACAATCAAAAGTTCTTTAGTAGGGAAAAACAACACAAATGAAAATACCTAACAAAACATAGCAACAACGAATGAAGATTTAAGAGGTCATTATCTAAACATATTGAATCTGGATTTTATTAACAATTATAGAACAATTTATTTAACTGCTCCTCTTCTACCATGGGACGTAGTCGTTAGCCAGAGAGAATGCCCTTGATTTATGAGCTTCATGTGACCTTGGTTGATTATTAAACTGACTGCATGTGGCCGTCAGGGTAATTTGAGTTTAAGACCCACAATATGAAGATACGGAGGCTCCTTTCTGGAGATAAAATAATAGCGCTCGGCTTCCACTTGCATGTCACAAAAGGTTATGGAAAAGGGTTATGAATGGGGGTTAATAACCTCATCATGTAAAAGAATTTGCTACAGAAATAATCCTGGTAAGAGTACACAACTTGCTTTGGTGCTGGCTATTTGTTAGGAATCTTCTACAGTGGTGGCCCAATGCTTTGAAAGGAATGAAATGGAGATAAATAAATATATGGGGTATGAGAAACAGAGACATGCTATATCATTAAAAAAAACTTATATATCATTGCAACATTTATTCCCATTAACAGGGAATTGATAATGCTGAGGCGTAAAGGCCACTTTTCCATGTAGTCATCACACAGTATACAAGCTCTGTTTTTATTTAGCTCCAAATAATGAAAAATGTATGTAGTACAAGAGATGTCCAATCCATTGATCAGAAGACCAGTATCCAAATAGCTCAGCCATGCTATTCTCCTCTCTACAACATTTGACACATCAATCAAGGAAATTAAAAAGGTTGTTTTCCATCAAAATATTTAAGATCCCCTGATACTCTGGGGCCTCGAGGGATGGGTAGCCCAACCACCCAGGTAGTAGTTACCACAGTACACTGGATCTAAATAAGGCACAATGTGTATATATATACATATATATATATATGCCCAGCTTAGAACTTTAGATAGATTTGAGAGTGAATACCAGGCTATCTTATCAGCTGACTTTCACCTTGCACATCCAACAACAGAAGTAGTTTTACTCTTAAGAAATATTTCGTTTTTACATTAATTTTACTTTTGCAAGAGTTATTTTTCATTATCTTTCATCTCGTTATTTACATTCTGTCGCTATTTTTTCTTTATTGATGCTTTTGCTTGTACCCTTGTCTCATTTATTTCCTATGTCATTCATTTACATATGATAAGATAGCCTGGTATTCACTCTCAAATCTATCTAAAGGTGTGGGTTCGCTCCACATCACAACACTGGCCGTTACTCCGGAGAAGCAAACCATTAGAAATGCAGAAGGAAGCAGACCCTTACATAAAAGGCATGTCGAAGTTGGATTGATCGGGCTGACAGGCACAAAATAAAAACATAGTGTAATGCACACCACCTTGAGGAATAGAGAAATATTGTGAACAAAAAAAAACAACATTTATATATCATCACATTAGGCTCAGCTGCTGTAATAAGGGACATCTCATCTATCAGCAGGAATTTGTTTCACTAATTGCTTTGCTTTATTGAATTATTTTGTATATTTTTAAGTAAGAAGACGACTTACTATTGCAATGCAGAGGTTAAGGAGTATGCAGAACCTATGGGATAACACAAACAAGGCACTAAAACTAAAGATACTAAGAACATGCATTTTTCCTGTGGTATTCTATAGGTGTCAAATATGGACGATTACAAAAGCACTAAGAGCAAGGATCTGTGCTTTTGATACACAGTGCTACAGAAAAATCCCATGGACAAAGAAAGAAACAAACAAATCCGTCCGGCAACACCTGAATGTGGAGGAGAATTGGCTTATAAATGATGTAATGACCTGAAACTGAGGTTTTTTGGACACGTTAAACAACACAACTGACTGGAAAAAATGGTTATGGAGAGCATGGTCACTGGAAAGTGAGGAAGTAGTTGACCGAGAAGATGATGTACTTAGGGCATCAAGGAAATGCTGGATTTGATCTTGGATCAGGCCAGAAGACTGGCAAAAGACAGTTTCCTACAGACAGGCTGTCATGAGAGTGACGTTCTGCAAAGAACATGCTACATGATGATCTGTGCTGTTATCTTTTTGTCCAGTTATTGAAAAATACCGTGAATGATTGAGTAGTCAGCCATTGGCCGTTACAGTTCTGTTAAAAAAACTGCATATGACATTTTGAGTTTCTCAGTACCATAATAATATTGCGAAATAATCCTATATATTTCTTCACTAACATATCAAGGTTCGACTGCATTTTCACCTACTTTTTTCATTCATCAATGATCTGCAACATTATAATATATTAAGTCACTAATACTACTCTTCCAGTCTGAATGCTCACAAAACTGCTACATAATTTCAGTTATTTTCGTCATACTCTCATTAATATATGTTACCCCTGGCTCTGTGTCTTTCTATTTATTCTGAGCAGTTGCACACAACAGAACAATGCCTGCCACTGCTGTTTACGATTAAAACATGAGCACACGATAGCAGTATGTATGAGTAAAGTAAAACTGTAAATAAAAGAAAGCAATCTTTTATGGTGCAAGGAACCATTAGAACAAATTAATAATAATACCAATAGTGATCTGAGACTTAAGTTAATAAGTTTTAAGGGGCATTATTTTTCGTCTCTGTTTAGCATTACACGAAGTATAGAGTGCATATATGATATGATATGCCATGCATTTGTCATTATGTGGCCTATAATTCGCAAAAATGTGAATGATAATTAAAATGCAGCGGCGTTTTGACTCGGAGGTAGCTGCGATAAGATTAGAAAACATTTTTCGATTTGGAATTGTTTGTTATTAAAATTCATGCCATTGTCATCATTGATCATTGTGGTGATTGCCACTCCATTATTGGCATTATAATTATGTATATTGTATTATTGATGAACTGATTTCTGAACTTACTGGGTATATCCCAGACAGCGCTTCCTCCGATCTTGACCTTCCACTATTCATGATAACCAAGATGTGTTTATTTTATAATATTACAATTATGAATACATTTTGTTATGGTATCTTGACTTGGATTGACTTGAACTTGAAGAGATATAATAGTATAAATAGTTTCACCTTGTCTAACAAGTTTACATAATGTTTCGTTTTGTGTTTTTGCCTTTTCGGTAACTTAAAATACTCAACTTTCGATAACAGAATAAACTTGTTGATCCCAGTTTTTGGTGTTTTTTTGTCTCGTCATTTCTGGTATGCATAGAAGGTCGTACATGCAGCACATATCACTGCACCCTGAACCTTCTATCGCCATTTTCATCTGTCAATCGCCAGCGTTTCATCTTCTTTTAATTGCTCTATTCTATCAGACAAATATATAGAAATAAATAAAAAGGAAGTTTTGAAGGTCATCGGTGTTACTAGGAAATACAGACTCAAACGAAGAAATTCGTACAATACAATGGTCGTCTTTATGACTTATTATGCAGAGTGCCTTTCCAGGCAAAAAAATATGATGGTTCGGTCATTTCGTGATAAAGCACCCTATATCAACTTCTACTGATTGTTTACAACGCTGGTAGATCTAACTACATGGCAAGAGGGCGGCCGCGAAGCAGATGGATAGATGGCATTAGAGTGATTGTGCAACAACACAGGTTAATAATGACCGACGCAACGCACTTCGCGCAGGAAAGACGACTTAAGCTCCTCATGTCGCTCAACGACATAAAGGACAGAAACTAATTAAACTAAAAAACAAAATACGCATTCATGCGTGCTTTATAGACAATAAGCATTTGACAGAGTCCACATGAAAAACTAATGAAACTATCGACCCTATTTACGTTTATGAAAACTGCGTCTTTAACAGAAATGTCTTCTACTTTCGTTCTCAATCCCCCGATACCAAGCCCTGAACGTTCTCAATCTCCCGCTACCAAACCCTGAACGTTCTCAATCTCCCACTACTAAGCCCTGAACGTTCTCAATTTCCCGCTACCAAGCCTTGAGCGTTCTCAATCTTCCGCTACCAAACCCTGAAATGGCTTAAGTAGCAGAATGTAATCCAGAGAACGGAATGCGTTGTGTTATAGTTAACAGCTTGACTGCGATATTTGCACCTTTCGGTCCAACACATCCGACTTCAGCAAAATGGTTCGCTGGCCCTGACGCTAGCAGTCAGCTATGGGTCGCTGACCACTGTATCTTGATCCCGTCTTCTCGATTTGACCAGATTAGGTGGTGCGTGGGCGGTCGCCGGGGCTGGATTATGACAGAGAAGGTCGTATCCCCTCCTTGATGTCCATTGCCAGATGCAAAAAAATAGGACCAAACGGCGATAATTTAGCATGGCGGTGAGTGTGTTCTCTGGGTCTGTCCGCCCATTGCCATTGATGTGGCAGCATTCTCTAGAATTGACAGGAAATCTGGCCGTGTTAATCCTAGCGTTACCATCTTAGTCTGTTCCTCGGTCTTTGCCAATGTTACTTCCTAGATAAGTATAACTTTGCACTTCTTCAATTATCTGACCCTTTAATCTTTGTTTCATATTTATGCTCATTTCTTTTGCACACTTATCTGCAATCTTTCATTGTTCAATATACCAAATGCTTTAATAGGGTATGTCAGTGAGTTAAAAGACTGAAGATCGATAAAAACATGTTAATGGCCTATGAATATTGGATGAACATTATACAATCTCAATAAATTAGAAGAGAAAGGAAATATATATTCTGCTTTTCTGTCCTTTTTTTCTTTTTACCATTCTGTCCTTTATGGTACTATGAAGGAGAGCCGGAAAAATCGTTACCATACTCTGCCATTGGATACCTTGTACCTAACCTTTTTTTCCTACTTTCACACTTATTTCCATTATTTATCAATATTTGATCAAGATTGTTCCCAAGTTTCACATTGTTTGAATACACGCTGATAAACATATTTCTTTTTTATTGGTTTCATGGTACTTTTTTTTATCTCCATGTTCGTCAAATCATCAAGTGCCTTTTGTTCATTGTTAGTTTTTATTTCAGATGTTACCATCCAAAACGTTTAAGTTCCCCTGACATTTTTCATAATCTTGACCTTAGATCCCAAGTTAGGCATTAAAAAAAATATAACATGTTTTCATTCTTAACAAGAGCGACAAAAAAAAGAGCGACAAAGATGATAGTGGGATTCCAGAATTACAGTTATGAGGAACGACTCAGAAAAACCGGCCTACAGTGTCTCGAAAAGAGAAGAATTTGTGGTGACTTAATACAGGTTTATAAGATGATCAGAGGAATTGATAAATTAGACTATAACAAGTTTTTTAAAATACAGCCACCTACAATAACACAAGGGCATAGCTACAAGCTGACTAAAGAGAGGTCCAGGTTAGATATTAGGAAATATTTTTTTAGTCAGAGAGTGGTGTCTGCTTGGAATGCATTGCCAGGGGAGGTAGTGGAGGCAGGGACAGTTAATGACTGGATGCGCATAGCTTTTAGAGCAAGGTGATGTAAATGTAACTGGTAGTATACAGACTCTGCAGGGTCTTCTAAACCAGTATAAAAACGTTAAGTTAAGTTAAGTTAACAATTACAGTGGCTGAGAAGTTACTCCTGCATTGTGTAAGGTCGGTCTGACAATGCCCAACTAGAACTAGTTGTTGCAATAAGTAGATGCACCATTATTCTTAAGTGACCATAATCATGATGATGATGCAAAGGCCATTATTAATAAAATTGACAGTGCAGCCTAAATCGTCAACAGCAGAATATTCTGTGTGTGACAAAGATGAGAATGTCACCTTCCACACTGAGACCATGTCTTAAGAAGTGGCTAATGTTGTGGTCTGATCCCTATAGAGTGAGGGACTGTTTGTAATATAGAGGAGAATAGGATAACTGCCACACTGATAGTATGTTTTACTGCCCACTAGTCGTACGATCTAACCTCACTAGAGTAGAAGACACTCCAACTCTTGACACTGCACGCCCAGTCATTCACACAGGCCAAAAGCCTGCTGAGTGCAGAGTGGCCTTTGTATTTTAAAAGAACGCTCTACAAACTCTATATTATGTGCGATACAGGAATAAAAACGGAAAAACAGGAAAGTGGCTGATAGAACCATCTTTATTGAACTTGTGGTCTCATATGTGCTCAGTCCCCCGGAGAAAGAGTCGACGACAGAGTATGCACCTGGGGTCTCCATATGTGCTCAGTCCCACGGTGAAAGAGCCGTTGACAGAGTATGCACTTGGGGTTTCCATATGTGCTCAGTCCCACGGTGAAAGAGCCATAGACAGAGTATGTACTTGTGGTCTCATGTGTGCTCAGTCCCACGGTGAAAGAGCCGACGACAGAGTATGAACTCAGTAACTGCAGTGGAGGCTCTGAAATTTTTCTTTACTTCATCAGGTTCACATTTACAACTGTGTTGACTAAGATATGCGGTAATGTTTGGAAAAAAACCCAGTCTGAGCACGCCGTGATTTAAATCTGGTACACTGTTGTCAAAACTTAAACCTAGACCTCAGACTTCCCCACAAGAATGGACGTCTGAAGACCATGAGGAATTAGAAGAAGAAGAGGTAAGACGAGGAAGAAGCAACAGAAGATGCTATTATCTAAGCCAGTCGGTACTTGTATCTTAATTCACCCCAAAGAGAGTTCCATGGGTTCCCATCGTTGGTCACGGGACATTCCATTTCAGGTTAACAAGAGGACTGGTCGATTAATTTTATTTTGAATAAATAAGTAAAGACTTAGAGATAAAGATAGAAGTGTAGAAAAGATGGTCATATTCAGTTTTGTGAAGGGTTAGGGTTATGGTTAGGTTTAGTGTTAGTTTAGAGTTAGATAACATGCTGCTGTAGAAACTGGATGATACTCTTCTGCTCATGGACCAACGTTGACAGATTAAAAAAATTCATTGCCAAGACAACAGGTATAAGCGGCAGAAGAAGCAGAAATTCTTGTCTATTCTCGCAGAATGTTTAACACCCCCCAACAGTTAAACAAAAATGGACTATTTTGTGACATCACTGTCTCAAATTCGGTGCTATAAATATACATTTTTGTTTTGGGTGAATTAAGTACCAGTCAGTCTAGTGCAACCATCATTATCAAAACATTTGACATCTCCCTGTGGATCACATATCTTAAACAACTCCACTTCAAGTCATTAAATGTTGACCTGTCTATACATATTGAAGTTTTTGTGACTTTTCTACGTTTCTACAAGATGAGATAGCCAGCCAAACGTCCAATCATCTTTAGTCGCTACTTATAACATGCCTAACAGGTGACTGTGTGCCCATTCTTTGCTTTCAATTCGGGCTCAGGTAACACCACTTTAATGAATGTAGAATGCTTTTAACAACTTCTTTCTAAGAGCTCGGTTGAAGATGAAGTAGATGATAGAAAACACAACAGAGAGAAAATACTATGTGGGTCAAGAAGAATTTGTTTAATATCCATGAAAAAGAAATGTGTACAAAAGAGAAGTGCATACATTTGTTGAAAATCAAAGAATACATCAAGTGTTC
Source organism: Ariolimax columbianus (assembly GCA_036924085.1). Classification (NCBI taxonomy): domain Eukaryota; kingdom Metazoa; phylum Mollusca; class Gastropoda; order Stylommatophora; family Arionidae; genus Ariolimax; species Ariolimax columbianus. The sequence continues at coordinate 16,620,341 of JAVGWX010000010.1, read as the reverse complement.
AATAATAAATAATAGGAAATATGTTATAATAAAATGTATTGCAAACATTTATAAAAATTAATGATAGGCCAACAGAACACTCTTGTAAGGAGAGTAACGTGAGATTGGTTAGTGAGATGGATCATTGAATATTGTATGATGTTGATGAGATACTGGGATCATTTTATTATTTTGAGCAGAGCTGTTAGCCCTGCACTCTGGGCAGATCCATAGGTGTTTGATTTTTGTTTTCTTCTGATGGCTGTGTATGAATGCTTATGGTTCATATAGATTGCTAGTTGTACATGCTTCTCACTAATTGGTCTCTCTTGGCAAAATAATGCTTAAATTTGAAGCTAGTGTAGTTTTTATGCTATAACAAACAATGCTCAAATACCTCAGAATCATTATAAAAGATAAAAGGAAGATGTATAATCGAAATAAGGAACGTAATTATACTCATCAAATCAGGATTCAGAAAAGAAATATATTAACAAGATCCTTGGCAATGAATGTGAAAATAAGAATCTCACAGTGTTATGTACAATTAGCGCTGTTTTTGTGGAAGTGGATATTTGACAATAAATATAATTTTTAAAAACCTCAAGAAATCACTTGCAAGAACGTACATAATGATCCTATTGAGAACACTGCACATAGTATGGACAACTTAGAACAACTAGTAAAAATGTATTACTTGTCAACTGCAATAAAATATCACGGCTTAAAGATCACAACTGACTATAAAAGCAAAATGTCATGCAAAATTCACTGAGAACAATCTTAGAAAAGAGAATTTAGAAATTCTGGTAACAGCAGTGATGATCGAAGGCAAGAGAGGCAGTGGGATACAGGTACATAGATCTGGATGACATGGCCAACTGAGTGGGTCAACTTTAGACCTCTGATGGTTGTGGAAGGATTTGATCACCAACGTTATGATGTCTACCACATGGCTACAGTGGGCATACAGCTGTCATATTATTCCCTCCCATGTAAAGAACTACGGGACCCAAAACGGAAAGTTTAAAGGTGAAATGATAAACAATGTGTTTCTTTTAACTGAAAAACCAATATTATTGCAAAATTGCACATGGTAGTGTTTCATGAGTCTTACAGTATTTGAAGGAAAGCCAAAGTAAAGAATTCTGAGCCAGGAGTCTCAAACCCAAACAACCATGAGGACGGCATGAAGTCAGGTTAATTTGCTAAGGGCAGAATAAAGTCAGATTAATGGACCAGGGGCAGCATGATGTCAGATTAATGGGTCAAGGCAGCATGACCTCAGATTAATGTATCAATGGCAGCATGATGTCAGATTAATGGACCATGGGCAGCATGATGTCAGATTAATGGAATGTGGACCATGGATATTCCGATTAAAGGACTATGTGCAAACGAGAGTGTTCTAGAAATTGTTAGAAAGGAGTTAGGCTGGTATAAAAACCTACTGACTATAATAAAAACATGAAAATTGACATGGTATGGACATATATCATGAACGGTAGGGCTGACCAAGACCGTCCTGCAAGGCACCGTGCCTGGGAAGCGTGGGAGACGGAAACCAAAAAAGAGCTGGGAAGAAAATATAAAAGAGTGGACGGGAAGATCTATAGCTGAAACTAATACCCTGGCGAAAAATCGAGACGTATGGAATGAACTGGTTCGTCAAATTGCAATAGGTGACTCAACGCCCTTCTAGGCTACGGGACATGATGATGATGATGGACCATATGCCTCATGAAGTTAGGTTAATGGACCAAGGACAGCATGAAGTCAGAAAGAGCTAATATACTAGCTCAGAAAGTACCCATAGTTGGCACATTAAATACAGCCATGAGGGAACAAAATGGATAGACCAGTGAATACAATGTTGATATAAATAGTGCCATAAGAAGACACTTTATATGTCCAAATAATTCGCAAAAAAGCAAACACTACATCTATGCTTGTTAAAGAATGTTTGAACAAATAGTGAGTTTTCTGTAACTTTATGTATGTCAAAAGTCTACAATGCATTTGCTTGAAGATTCATCCAATTGTTTAACCGAACACAATCATCAACCAAGAACTGCTTGTCTGGATCAATAAGTACAATCACCATAACAGATCAACTCTAGAATTTCATTGCTGATTTATTTTGTGTAATGTTATAATTGACTAAATAGCCATGGCACTCCATGGAATGTTTTACTCATTCGTATCTAATGTTCCTTATTTGGGGACTTTTCAAATTTAGTATATCAGCTATTTCCTTGTCAGGAGCCCTAGAACGACCAGGGTGATATATTCACATGATTCCATGAAAGTTTGAGCAGAACCCTAATATGACCAGGACAATACACCCACACAGTTCCATGAAAGCTTGAACAGAGCCCCAGCATGACCAGAACAATACACCCACACCCACACAGTTCCATGGAAGTTTGAAGAGCCCCAGCATGACCAGAACAATACACCCACACAGTTCCATGGAAGTTTGAACAGAGCCCCAGCATGACCATGACAATACGCCCACACAGTTCCATGGAAGTTTGAACAGAGCCCCAGCATGACCAGGACAATATGCCCACACAGTTCCATGGAAGTTTGAACAGAGTACCAGCACAACCAGGACAATACACCCACACAGTTCCATGGAAGTTTGAACAGAGCCCCAGCATGACCAGAACAATACACCCACACAGTTCCATGGAAGTTTGAACAGAGCCCCAGCATGACCAGAACAATATGCCCACACAGTTCCATGGAAGTTTGAACAGAGCCCCAGCATGACCAGAACAATACACCCACACAGTTCCATGGAAGTTTGAACAGAGCCCCAGCATGACCAGGACAATACACCCACACCCACACAGTTCCATGAAAGCTTGAACGGAGTACCAGCATGACCAGAACAATACACCCACACAGTTCCATGGAAGTTTGAACAGAGTACCAGCACAACCAGGACAATGCACCCACACAATTTCATGAAAGTTTGAGACTGAATGCTATTAAATCATGCTGTAGTCATGAGTTTTATGCTCTCCAAAAAAGTATTAACACTACAAGATAAATGCAAATAGTATCCAGCCGGAGACGGATGAGTCGGGCCGAAAGATGCAAATATCGGAGTCAAGCTGTAAACTAGCAACACAACACATTCCATTCTCCTGTCTACATCCTGTTGCTTGAAAAGCCCTGTTCAGGACTTTGTAGTGGGAGATTGAGAACGAATGCAGAAGAAGAAGAAGCAAATAGTGCTGAAGTTTCAACATTTCTGAGAGTAGAAACTGCCCCAATCTTAAAAAAACAAACAGAATTCAGACCAATAAAAAAACAATGTTCAGATACAAAAACAATTTCTTAACCTAGTGCTTAATAGAGTAAGTGGAGTTTATAAGATGTAAGAAGTATAAAAGTATACTTGACTTGCACATACTTGTCAGTTTTCCTATGTAATGTGTAACTGGCTGGGTTACGACTGATTATTTACAACCGACTGGTATATCTTTCATTTCTAAAGTTGCAATCAGCTAAGTGGTACAACAAAGTTTCATATTCTGCAACTTGATACATTCAGTTTGGGAACATGTTACATGCAGAGTTTGTTGTACTGAGAACTAACAGGGAAGCAAGTCAGAGGTAATTCAGCAGTCATCTTGTGCATATATTTGATTTAGAAAAGCCTTGTCCATCTTTTTTTTTTAACCCTTGCCTTTTTTTAGAATTACAAAACAAGGATGATTCAGATGTCCAATTATGTTTAGACATATTTCATGCTTGCGTAGAGTTTCATCATATAATTTATATGATTAGACAAATGTTCTACATTTGCGTAGAATTTCATCATATTTTTTATATGATTAGACATATGTTCTACACTTGTGTAGAGTTTCATTATATTATCAGTTTATATGATTAGACATATGTTCTTCGCTTGTGTAAAGTTTCATCATATTCTCAGTGTATATAAGCTCACAAATTGATTGGGAAATAATGCTCAATGATATAAAACTGTGAGTATCTTTTTACCTAATGTACACTTGTGAATGTCTAAAACTATACATTTTCAACAATATATATATTAGTTATTTCAGTAAGGCTATAGAGATTAATTTGAAGATTTACCAGTATAACTTATGTAGAGGTCAAGATGTTTACGAGGAGGATATAGAAACAAAGTGGTGAACCGAGCATTCAGTATTCTTGATGCAAGTATAACTTATGGAAAAGCCAAGTAGTTTACAATGAATAGATACAAGAACAAACAGGCACCAGAGCATCCTTGGTATGTGATACAAGTAGAACTTAGTAGTTTTATAGCTGCTAAGTAGAGCTCTGTAAGGTATCAGTGATTGTTTGAGAGCCAGGTGTGTTATTTGAATGAGATCATCATTTCTAAGACAATGCTGGGTAAGATGCTACCAAGCAGTGTTATTTCTGTTCAACCATGGCTGTCGATCTTGAGTGCGTTTGCTTTTTTTTTCTTTTTGAAAACTGTCTATATATTGTACATTGGTGCTCTTTATATTAGTTACATATTTTTCCTCTCTCTTTTGTAACAATTGCTGGGTAATATTTATCCTTCTATCTCAGATAGTATACATGTGTGTATTCTTGCTTATTTTGAACATTTTTTCTATTTATGAAAATATTTATATTTAGTCCCATGTAGAATATTAATGATACGAGTCATTCCCAGGGCAAGGGGACGGCGTGGCCTAGTGGTTATGTGACACGGCTCACAACCATAAGGTGCTGGGTTCGATCCCCATCTCAGCACCGGCCGTTACCCCGGGGAAGCAAACCCTTAGAAAATGCAGGAGGAAGCAGACCCTTACATAAAATGCATGCTGAAGTCGGATGCACTGGGCCGACAGGCGCAAAATAAAAACGCAGTGCAATGCACACCGCCTTGGGGATTTGAGAAATAAGGCGAACGCAAAAAAAAAAAATTCCCAGGGCAAACAGAATAAAAACACTGTGCTTGCGTTTCATAAGAGATGACTAAAAAAAGATGGGCATTGGGTTGGCAACCTCACTATGTAAAAACAATAGCTATAAAATTGCTTGGAAGTGACCTTTCTTAAAAGTTAGTTAGAAGAGCCAAATGCAGTAATGGACCAATGCTTCAACAGACTGAGTGAGGGGAAGAGGAAGAAAAAAATGTATTCTAACTGAGTGGATTCAAACTCCTCACTGTGGAAGAAAGAATAGAGCCACCTATGTCACATTGTATATTACAAAAGAAAATTACAGAGAGGTTTGTATTAGACTAGCAACCTTAACACATAAAACAAATTTCAACATAAACTAGCACTGCAAGAACATGCAAAGTGTTTTTATGCAGGTTTCCTTAAGGAGACCAGCTTTAATGTTTTTGAGCTCTGAAATATTACAAAATTCAACCAATGAAATCAATCAACCAATGAAATCAATCAGCCAATCATCTCTGTTTTGAAGTCAATGTCACGTTGAAGAATGTACATGTGTTTGGTAGTTGATGAGGTGCTAGTACTGCGATAGGTTCTCTGTTCCGAGGCGAGTCCTGGGTACAGTGTTGTTTAACTAGAGTGGTCAGGTACTTCATGACCAGTAACAAGGTTATGTATATATAAGTGCTTTGTACTGGTTGAGTGGAGGTATACATGATGTTGTTCTTGTTTGGGAGTCCTGTAACTATATTTCTGCTATCAGTATAGCAGATTATTTATCAGTCCTAGCAGATTGTTGGACTATCCTGGGAAGCTGTTGACACATTCAGATAACACCAAGTTGAGAAATGTGTATGTATTTGCTAGTTGCTGATTGGTGTTAGTGTATGTTGGGGAGTGCTACAATATCTTGATGTACTTATTGGGGTAATTTGTGTGCGTATTCTGTCACAGTGAACGGTGAATTCATGAATTGATGGGATGTTGTGTAGTTGTTGAATAGTTTAGTGGTGTTAGAAATTGTTGGAGAAACTAGCAATAGCTGTCTTCTTTTATGTTTTTTGTTTCCTTAGATCCTTGGTCAATGACTGACAAGTCGATTTAGGCTAAAATTGCTGATGGTTTACTAACACTGAACACACATGAGTTAAAAGATGCTGAGCAGTGCATGAGCTGTAGCGGTCTAAAGCTGAGTGCTAGTGTCGAGGCCAGCGAACCAGAGCTGCCAAGACCCTTCTCCAATTCTCCATGGTGATCGTGGATAACTGGCTGCAAAAGGGCAAACTGGCTAAGGAGATGAGATTAAAGAGGGAAGGCTAACCCGGTACCCAATAATGTCATGCTAAAGTCAGATGTGTTGGACCGAAAGGTGCAAATATCACAGTCAAGCTGTAAACTACGACACAATGCATTTCTTTCTCCGAACTACATCCTGCTACTTACAAAGCCCTTTTCAGGCCTTGGTAGTGGGAGATTGAGAGCGAAGACGAATAAGAAGACTGGCAAGTTGTAGGTGACCATCACACCTGGCAGTATCTTTATGGAAGAAACTCCTTTCCTTCAGCCGGTCTGAGGTCATCCTTTGTGCAGTGCTCAGCTCTGGGTCATGAATTCCGTTAAGACTTGTATGATTCTTTGCCAAGTTGCCTCAGGTCAGTCTCTCTTTTGCCTTCTCTCTTCTACCATGCCGTTCTGGAGATTATTTCAGGATCTCACCTTAGGACAAGGCCGATTCAATTCCAGCGTCTGCATGCTATGATTGTGTGCATATGTCATTGGCTGCCATGGGCAAGCATTTCTTGTTTGTGATTCTGCTTGATCACAAAACTCAATGAATCTTTATCAGACAGGTTGTGCGCAAAAATGACAATTTAGACATTTCTTGTTCTGCTACTCTTGAACACTTCAAACCATATAGATGCACAGAAAGTACACAAATCTTGTATATTTTTAGCTTGGTGTTTGTGCTGCATTGCAAATACTTTTAAACATCGTTTAAGCTGGTAAAAAAGTCATTATTTTGCAGTCACTACCAAGTTGAAGAATGTGCATGTTTCACTGATGCATGTATTAATGCTCATTGGGTGATTCGGCAGCAGCTTAAATCTTTCTGCAACACCCCCAGATGGTGTATGTACTCAATCTGTCCACTTCTGTTAGCAATGTTTCAGGTGTAGTAGCTTGGAAACAATGATGAGGAGAGATCTTAACAGGTAGCAGGCAAACAAGGCAGGTAGCGAGGATGTCAGTTTTGAGACAAGCTAGCTCATTTGTCTGTAGAAGATCCATCTGTTTTACAACAAATTGATGACATCTGTGGAAAACATAAAAGCAAACATTTGTATAGTATGCCGTCTGGGATGAAGAGTAACCAGAATCAGATGAAATATATTTATCAAGAGCTCGCCTTACGTCTTTGTTCATGCTCCTGGAAATGGAAACAGGTTGTGTTACAGTAGTCTGGCCAACGAGGAGAAGATCAACATTGTAATCACCATAGTGGTGAGCTTACTGAAGTGCCTTGAATTGCACTAAAGCCAGAAGGACCTGGTCCACCTTCTTAAGTATTCCTAGGGATGTAAGGGATGTAGCCCACTACAAAAAAAACACGTCATCAAGAGTAAATTCAGCACAAGTGTCTTTGAACAACAACTGGCATAGTCTGCCGTCCTTGAGGAAGCATAGCTATTTATGGATCACTGCAGCATTTGTTCATATTGCAGAGAACTTTCGAGGATGCTTTATAGGACTGAGAAATAAGTCACTCAGTCTTGCTTTCACCATGTAATGTGAAGGCTAACATCTTTTAAAATTAACCATCGATGGAAAAAATAACATAACCTGCCGAGGATTTTCACCCGAGTCCACTAGGTCAAAAGGGCATACAACCTTCCTCATAAGATGTCTCAAGCAGACAATTTGAACCCAAGCTATATTGTTTTTACATTCATTCCTCTGTTTACTCCTCTCTATCTACCTCATCTTTAAAATAAACGAAGACTTTTCCACTCAATATTTTTTTATTTAATAGTTTTTCATATTCTTGGTTTGACATTATATCTATTAGTGTCCTTCAATAATCTTTCATATCCTTTGTCTGAGACATATCTATTAGTGTCCATACAGATATAAAGCCAAGGACCGACCAGGTAAAAGATGGAAAGCAGTAAAGCTTCGAGTGTACAAAGCACATACCAGGGCCCGGTCAAGAAACCTCTTCATAATCAGACACTGAAAGGCACAAGCAGGATAAAAGCCAAAAGAAGAAGAGGAGTGTCCTTTGGCAATACTGTCGTATTTTGTATACATCTAAGATATCATGACACTATACACATCCCATCAATCACAAAGGTAAACAACCATGTCACAGCACAATTCACCATTCACACAGGTAAATAATCATGTCACAGCACAATTCACCATTCACGCAGGTAAATAACCATGTCACAGCACAATTCACCATTCACGCAGGTAAACAACCATGTCACAGCATGATTCACCATTCACGCAGGTAAACAACCACATCCCATCACAATTCACCCAGGATAAACTATAGCACAGCGCAATTCCCACAGGTAAAACAACCTACCGTTTGTGGAGTACACATTTGAGTTTAAAAGATGTAGACAAACAGAGAAATGCATCTAAGATTTAATGGCATTGTACATCTCACCATTCACCCAACCTATGATGTATCAATTTTGGTCCAAATTTTAACTACAGAAACTATATCCTAAATATGACATTTTCTGGTTTAAAAAAAATCCTTGATCAATGATCCAAGCCTGTTGGAGTCTTTAAGGAGATCATCTACCGAAGACGGATGTGTCGGACTGAAAAGTGCAAATATCCCAGTCAGGCTGTAAACTAGTGACACAGCGCATTCCGTTCTCCAGATAACATTGTGCTACTTGCAAAGTCCTGTTTAGGACTTGGTAGCAGAAGATTGAGAACGAACGCAGAAGAAGAAGAAGAAGGTGATCATCAAACTCCATCCACTTTGACCAGTCTGCTGCTGACTGGCAAAAGAAGGTACAAGACTACCACAACCAGATTCTAGTGTGACCTACGAAGAGTCCAAAAGGTTTATTAGGGCCAGATACATGGCCAAATGGGAAACAGAATATACTGGCTACACAAAAAATGATGCCTATTACGAGTTGAACAGAAGAGAGCAGGTCGTGGTCTTCAGACTCCGCACAGGCCACAACAGATGTACCATCTATTCAATAAACTGAAGATAGGTGGCACTGACGAATGCACCTGTGGTACAGCGAAAATGACCACTGAACATCTGCTGCAAATTGCCCGACATACGAGGACCAGAGAAAGCACATGTGGCCATCACCAGTGGCAACACTAGACAAGCTCTATGGCAGTGTCGACAGCCTCAGGATGACAGCTGCTTTCTTCAAACAAATACAAGTTGACGTCTGACAGCGTACAAAGAAGAAGAAGAAGAAGAAGACCAGTCTGCGGCTAACCTTTGAATCACGTTCCAGCTCTGGTTCAAGATTTCCATTGCAACGTCAAGAGTTTTTTTGGCAAATTGTCTTAGGTCAGTCTCTGTTTCTCCTTCCCTCTCGGGCCCATATAATGACGATTCTGATTGATGGTGCACATATCCTCTTTGCTGCTCCGAGCAAGCAGTCCTTTGTTGGTCATGGTGTTCAGTCATAACAATTATATAAATCTTTCTTACACAGGTATTATGAAAAGAAGAGTTTCAACATGTCTTTCTCTGTTACTTTCCAACACTCTGCTCGTTACTGGAGAACTGAAAATAAGGCAACTCTTGTATATTCTTGGAATGGTGTTAGTGCTGTACTGTGAAGACCTCCAAATGTTTAAGGTTATTCAAGCTTCATTCATTCCGCCTGTTCCACTGTCCTGCATAGCTGTGCTTCCCAAGAATTTAAATATAAAAAACAGAAAATGAAAAAACTATAAAGAGAGAAAAAACATCAATGGAAAATCACATTTTTAAGGGGTCGAAAGAACATATTTGTGGGTTACCAGCTCCAAATGAAGTAGAGAAAAAGAACAGCTAGTCATTACCTCAGTTGGTATCAAAACCGTAACATCTTGTCCAGTGTTTGACATTAAGGTATCACTGAGCTTCTCATTATCATTCGTGCCTTCTGTGTACGTTGGCTGTTCCCCACCTGGTCCAGGTTCGTGATCAAGAAGTCTTCGCTCATCAGTTAGAGGTGACGGAAGAGGAGACAATGAACTTGGTTTGATTACATACCTGAAAATGAGAAAGAAATTAGTTAACAAAGGCTTTAAAAATGTAGTCATGCAGCAGATCCATGTTGCCTGGTTGCAGTTTTAAAAATTTGATTTGTTTGTTTTGAATGTTTACCTTTCATTTGGCTAAAGTATGGCTTTCAAATATGGAAAGGGTCTAAAAAGGCTTCATTGTACTAGGTCTCATTTTGTTATGAGATGGAATGGCCTGTTTCCTTCCTTGCTGCCTTTCCTCACCCAACAGTAATCCAGGTACTCATTTACAGCTGGATCAACTGAATTATTTCAATAATGGAGAACGAACTTAGTTTCTTTGCTATGAGAAGCAACACCTCAGTCACTGCTACTTAGATGCTCTCTCAGTGAGTAGTGAAATGAAGAAACGTAGCATGGAGTTAGACAGGTAATACGTGATACTACTCATGATCATGATGCTGTTGTACATATTGGTGGTTATGGGATGAGTAGTGAGAAACCCTAACAAGGTTACTCTCCTACAGTGTAAGGTCAGGTTGTTGGCAAGCAGAGATGAGCATTCAAGAGCAAGTGCCTTCAACTTTGAGATGGCTATCTGAGATCTCATCAATTAAGGTATTCATCATGATGGACTATCGATTCTTGCTATCAATTTCTTTTCTCTGTGAATAGGCCAATCAACATCTCGTCAGCATACACAGTCAGAGGTTAATCTTTTTGCTATCTCCAGCTGTAACCATTTAGTCGTAGTTCCCTCTAACATTTCTGTGTATTTTTAGGTATGCCCATCTTTCTCTTCCTTTGAGGATTCCATGTGAGAGTCTGCCTAGATATGTTTGACTGTTCCATCCTCAGTGTATGTCCTATCCAGCCCCATTATTCTTCTCTTAATTATTTGTTGTTCCCTTGCCTACTGTTGGTTTCTTTCCCATAGGTCTTCATTTCTTACAATGTCCTGCCACTATATGCTTATTTTTCTTCATATGTATCTGTTAAGAACCGAATCTTTATTTTATTGGCTTGGCCGTTCTCCATGTTTCAGTTCCACACAACATCACTGACGTTGAATTTATAACTTTGGTGTTCGTAATGCATATACAAACTGGCTATAGCGTGAGTGAAGAACTGACATAGAGGTATTCATAATCTTATGTGATCTACTGTCTCAATCGTGCCAGAATGTACAGAAAGTATGTGGATGTGTTGCCTCAATCATGCCAGAATGTACAGAAAGTATGTGGATGTGCTGTTGCAATCATGCCAGAATGTACAAAGTGTATGTGTATGTACTGTCTCAATCATGCCAGAATGTACAAAGTGTATGTGTATGTACTGTCTCAATCATGCCAGAATGTACAAAACTTATGTGCTTTCCCAATCATGCCAGAATGTACAAAACTTATGTGCTTTCCCAATCATGCCAGAATGTACAAAACTTATGTGCTTTCCCAATCATGCCAGAATGTACAAAACTTATGTGCTTTCCCAATCATGCCAGAATGTACAAAACTTATGTGCTGCCCCAATCATGCCAGAATGTACAAAGTTTATGTGGATGTGTTGCCTCAATCATGCCAGAATGTACAACAATGTAAGATCAAATATCCAGAGTTTAAAGCACTTACAGTGGGTACATTCTTCTTGTCCCCTTTTCACTCCAGCTGGAGTATAGGGCCTCTACTACAGTTGGCCTATTTTTAAAAAACCCGTGCCAGAAAGCTTTGCATGCTTATGCAGTGATCGTTTTTAGAGTAATTTATTTTACACGACGAGGTTGCTAGACCTATGCACAACTTTGTTTAGTATCATCTTTTACAACATACATGGAGATTCATTCATCCTATCCCCACACAGTTCCGACTGCAATCACCTGAGAGGAGCCATAATTACCCATTCCATTTGCCATTGGTAAAATAAATTGATCACCTAAGAGTATACCTGGAAGGACAGTAATGCAGATTCTGTATATCAGAGCAACATACAATTATTGTTTACAACTGTTGGTCTGTATGACCCACACCACAAAGAAGGAAAAGAACTTACACAATATCTCCCAGCTCTAGTTTCAGATCATAGCTTGGGTTGATTATCACATAGGAAATTGTGAACCTCTTGTCACTGACTTCACCTGCACAGGTAGGGTAGAGATATATATTTTATGAAAAGTTCATGAGTGAAAACACTGTTCTTCTACTTCTTAGATGCAAGAATCCTCCATGCGCCTCTCTTTTTAGTGTAAATTACAATTTGTCACAATCTATTGTTACATAGTGCCATATTTTCTAGTCACATTGTGACATGTTCTATAATCATATAGTATGGCTTTGATAACTGAACTTATGACGATGATCAACCCTGAGGTGGTAAAGAAGTCATTATGAGAATCTCCACACCCTCATTCTGTCTGTCCCCTAGTCCGTCAACTCGTAATCCTTGGAAATTTCAATGGTTTGGTTCTGATCATAATTTCTGGGGAGATGGGGAAGTACTTGGGACACACTGCACAGGAAAGTGCAACAGTAATGGTCAATTATTGCTGAGCCTATGTGCCATTCATGACCTTTCCATCACAAATACCATGTTTTGTCTGCCCATTAGATACAAAAAAACATTGTGGATGCACCCTTGATCTAAGCAGTGACATCTCATTGACTATGTTTGGTTCAGGTCAAATTCATTGTTCATTCATACATTAACCTAGTTACACGTTATCTTTAACGCATATATTATGAGCATCTAATTTGAATGCCAAAGGAAATAAAGAAAGAAAATACAGCGCAAGAACCACGCCTTCAAGTCTTACTGTAATCTTGTAACGTGAGGCCTTGTGTCTGCATTCTGCACTTGACCATCTGAATAATTTCTTGTCTCTCTGGTGTCAAAAGTCCATTATGTAACATGTTATCATGTGGTGCCAGGGACATCTGGAAACCAGTCAAAGAAACATGCTTTTATAGTACAGTAGTTTGAAGAAAAGTGAAGGAAGCAATTTTGTCAATTAATTAGAAGATAAGTGAATGAAGCAATTTTATAAATTAATTTGAAGATAAGGGAAGGAAGCAATTTCGTAAATTAATTTGAAGATAAGTGAATGATGCAATTTTGTCAATTAATTTGAAAATAAGTGAAGGAAGCAATTTTGTCTTGAAGAAATTAACTTGAAGATAAGTTAAAAAAATATTTAATTGTTTTAGTTTTTTAAAAAGACAATTGAAATACGTAATTTATTTTCAAAATAATTAAATAATTTGCTTTTTCACTTATCTGCTCAAGTTACAGGAATTCACAATTAATTATTTAAATTGTCTTTAAATAACTTTAAAAAAGCATCTTTCACTTATTTTCAAACTAACTGACAAAATTGTAAGCAACAAAATCTATATGTTGTAGTAAACCAATTCTCGTCTTTGTCACAAACATAGTATCTTCTATAACAGATGTCATACCAGACTTATTTACCTCTTAGGACATACTCTCAGTATGGCAGTGACCCAATTTTTTTTTTTTTACACACATAGTATCTTCTGTCAATAAGGAGTTAGACCACAGCAATACTCACCTTTTAAGACACGCTCTCAGTGTAGTAGTGACCAAATTCTCGTCTCTGTTACACACATAGTATCTTCTACCATAGGGAAGTTAGGTAACAAATTTGTGTCTATTACAGCACTCATTCAGTGCTCCAGTGACCCTATTCTCATCTTTATCACACACAAATCTCTTACAGAAGCTACTCAGGATACACTATAGAGAGTTCAATTTAAGGAAGTAATCCTTACTGTGACAGCCTCTGTGCCTGGGTGATATTGTGTTCTGTAGATTCCAATTGGGATCTCACAGGCGGTAGAGCAGTGCTTCTGATACAGCCGGCCATAGGTTCGAATCCAAAGATCATCTTTAGTAATTTTAACCTGTTATGGAATGTTGACAAGTTCATCATTAACTCCAAGTACAAAGAGATGGAAGACTCCAGTGGTAATCAGGTTGAAGCAAATAATAAAGCTATGATCTTCCAAGCATAAATAACAAGAGCAAACAAAATTACAATGACTTACTTACTGTCCGTGTCTGGTGCACCACGTTTCCAATGTTTGGCCATGCGAATTGCATGGCATTCACCCACATTGTGTCATCCATATTACAAGTTTCCAGAAGGTTTGAACAGATCATCAGGCAGTCTGGATACTGTATTGCTCCACAATCGCATGTCTCATAATTCCTTACCCCATCTCTTTAAGTTCTTCCTACATTGTGATATACCAGTTTGGAGTCAATGCCCAACTCAATCCAGGGGACCTTCATAAGTTCATTCCATCTTTCAATTTACCTTTTAACAGGACTATTCTGTAGAGGCTGTGCTGACTAAGAAACTTCCTTTTGAGTTTAGTCTTGTGAACTACACCTGGTACTTCTTAGGTCGTTTACATGTTTGTCTTGTTTTATATGTAATGTGACACTTCTTTGTGTCTCAGATGGTGGTAGCTGATTATGGGGTAATATTTTTTCAGTTGGACTGGTTTTAGACACCCTGTCACAATCCGGCCAGCCTCACTTATAAGTTTGACATGTGTGGAGAAATTAAATGACAAATAGCTAATAACACAAATTAGAACTTAACTGAACTGATAACTGGAATGAATTTTCAGAGACTTAATTGTACTAGATCTATTTTTTTATTAGGCAACATGACCATTTCCCTTCTTTGTTGCTTGTTCTTCGCTAACATTAAGTCAGGTGCCATTTGACTAATGGCCGACTGAAGCGAGATGATAGCGGGAGTCTATCCCTGTATCTTTGCCGTGAGAAGCAAGACATCTACCATTATGCTGTTCAGCCACTCATCCGTATTATCATCGCTATCATCATTATCATCATCAGTATCAACACCACTATCGTCTTCTTCACCATCATCATCACCACTATTATAAATACTACAATTTTCCTTAGTAATTATCACATACAGATGTACATTCTAGTGACTCACAGATGACAAGTGCCCTGATCCAACAGCCATGTCTATTCCCAGGAGGAGCCTTACAAACGTAATCAGATAATCCTTCACAAAAGCCTGGAAAGAACAAATACTCTTTGATTGCTAATTTGTTATGGTATCTGTCGTACTCTGATGAGTAAACATAACATCATATAGAGTAGACATTGCACTATATGGGGTAAACATTGTACCATTTGAAGTAGACATTGTAATGTATGGGACTATATGGAGTAGACATGGGATTTCATGGAGTAGACATAGGACTATATGGCGTATACATGAAACTTCACCATGGAATAGACACGAGACTATATGCAGTAGACATGAGACTACATTGAGTAGACATAGAATCAGTTGAAGTAGACATGGAACCAATCGGAGTAGACATGGAACCATATGGATAGACATTGTAGCATTTGGCGTAGACATTGTACAATTTGGAGTAGTCATAAGACCATATGAAGTAGACGTGGAATCTTATGGATAGATATGGATCCATATGGAGTAGATATGAAACTATACATTAAAAATATTGCAGGATATGGTGCAAATTTGCAATGTAACCCACAAGTCTAATGCGTGTAGAGTAGCTGTATGAGTTTACAAAATAGCTCTATAAGCAATTCATCAAATACAATTCAGAAGTAAAAAAGCAGTTAACTTTTGCTGGTAATAGGAAGAAGAACCAGATACATGCTGAATGTTGAGCCAGCAGGAGAAGAGAAAATTTAAGGTGGCTTTAGAGACACCAGCAAAAAAACAACCCCAAAAACAATGTAAGCGGAAAACAGCTGTTTTTGATAACCAAAACTAAAAACAATGACCCTAAATAGGAATTATTGTAGTGTGACAATTTCAGCCATATGATTGATTGTAACCAAAATAGAACATTAAAGGGGGAGGAAGACTAACATCTGGTCAGACAAAATATACTGATCAGACATGTTAGTCAGGGTCAGGCAAAATATACTGATCAGACATGTTAGTCAGAGTCAGGCAAAACATACTGGCCAAGACCCTCACCTAGGCTTCCTAGTAGTCCTCCCTGGAAATGGGCTGTTTTCTTGGCAGTCTAGCTAATGAGGTGAGGGACCAACGTGATCCCCGTAGTAGTGAATGACACGCAGATGAAGCCAAGCATACCACAACTGCCTGGAGGACCCCAGTCCACCTTCATCAATACGCTCAGGATGTGAGGAAAGCAACTGCAACCCATTACTTTACATCCTTTTCAGGGCACACAAAAGAGTGACCTACTCATTGTGGGCATTCGCAAACAAGAAGAAGAACATTTAAGCAAGGAAAATGTCATCTGTAATCTTGGTATTAAAATAAGTAGATTTTTTACCAAATGCGAGGTAGCAAAAATGTTGTTTAAATATATTTATATTGGCTATGAAGTACAGTGTTGTACTAAGCGCATTACTTGTTGGTGGGCAACATAGTGGAGGTTTATGGTTGTTGGGACACCAGACTATCACTTTTCATGCCCATCAATTGTCCGGCATGCATACTATATACATGGCCTATCTGTATTTCATAAACAAAGAATCTATTACATCCGTGTATGAGATTGCAGGTCTCATTTCGGTGTTGTAAATTTGATTCTTTAGAGAGACTGTAAAACATTCTTCATTCTACTAAAGTAAAAAGAAAAGTAAACACCCCATTTCAAGTCAAGCGGCATATTTGAAATATGGTGTTAGGCCCACATTATTTCGTGACGAATAGAATAGGTCACGTGGTCAGTATCACACACAGGCCACCTTTACTTGCCAGATTGCTCTGGTACCCAATTTCTGAGACTGCGTCAATCACAGGCGCTGGTTTGTGATCAGAAAAAAAATCTTTGAACCCTGATCGCTTGGCTGAGAAGCCAGTGCACTGACCACTATACTACATCAAAGATGCAGGAGTGCATGAGCTGACAGCAGTCAGAGACTCATAGTGTGTCCAAGTGGCCCAAAACATAGACTACTTCCATGCAGTCTGGCCAAGACTGAAGAGATCAAAGAGAGAAGGCAAACCTGGTCCTAAAAAGGTCTTACTTGAAACTGGATGTGTTTGGTTGAAAGGTTCAGATAGCGCAGTCTTGCTGCACTCTACGACATAACGTCACGCCATTTATTCCAGAAGAAGAAGAAGGAGAGAAAAAGGTGGAAGATTCTCTTCTTTGGCTGAACTGTATGTAGGGTCTATATTTTGCAACCAAATTTCATGCTGTTGAACGTGCAAACATTTTTCTTAACGTTTTACGTCTACTAAAAATGGGTTGAATGCGATTGAAGGAGACAGTACCCTATATCAGACTCTTAATATTAATATGTGCACCATATTTCCATGATCCAACAGCAATGTGATACTGTTTGCAGAGCATTGCAATAGGAGTCAATCTGATCGTCACAAGTCGCCATTTTGATTATGTGAGATATTTGTTTGAATCTGTTTTGTGTTGGTGAAAATAGATTGTCATTCCTATTCACATCTTCAATAAAATGGTGCCCAGATTGAAAGGATTAGGTACACTGTGACGTTGTTAACATGTTCAAAAAAATGACTAAAGGTGATTGTGCATGGTACTAGCAACATCATCACATGAA
The DNA here is from genome assembly GCA_036924085.1 of Ariolimax columbianus. Classification (NCBI taxonomy): domain Eukaryota; kingdom Metazoa; phylum Mollusca; class Gastropoda; order Stylommatophora; family Arionidae; genus Ariolimax; species Ariolimax columbianus. Next base: position 16,602,624 of record JAVGWX010000010.1, on the reverse strand, counting down.
CCAATTGCTATTGGAACTACCACTGAAAATGATCGGATATGGACTTCCATTTAAGAGATCATCTGTAATAGTAACACCATACTTCATTTAGAAGAAACAAATTGTTCATTTACTGCCGTTATATATCTAAAATAAGCAAATAATTTGGATTGTACTTGAATGTAGAAATTTGTCAAATTCTGCATACACATTTCTAAAATATGGTGACTTACTTTATTAAAACATTACTACTATTATTATTACTAACAATGCCGTTATCCCATTTCTCAGGGTCATCTGTGGGATTTAAACGACTGAGGAATAAAGGACGTGGACCTTGCCGTCACCATGCAATATAAAGATTAGGTTTTTATTTGACCTTCAATAGAAAACAACCAATGCTTTACCGAGGATTTGAAAGTATGTCTGCGTGGTCAAAGATCCACACCCAAACCGTTTGACCAACTGTTCCCCCATAAACACTTCAATCAATAAATCAATCAAAATCTTGTTAGCATCCCGTGGAGCATAGGTCTAAAATAATACACCCACTGTCAACAAAAGTTGACGTGCCCAAACATGTTGAAGTTTTGTGGCCTAAATTTGCTAGTTCCATATGCAACCTTCCTTAGTAAGACATATATGACATGTTACAGTATTCATATGCTTTGCCACCACCATCCTGTCTTTTCTGGCTCTGGTAACACACTTGAAACACTTACCTGGTATAATAGAGCGTCCAACATGCTAGCACTGAAGACATTGCCAGCAGAAAATGGAAGTCGGAACATATAGTAAATATTCGAGCCTCTTTCTCTTTCTTTCTGTAAGATAAAATTAAAAGCATTCCATTTCAAACAATAACTAGAAAAGCGAATAACTAAGAGAGGTTACGCTAGGTTATCATCAAGGATAGCAGTACAGACAGAAGGAAAAGCTGAATCAGACTAACGAATATATTCAAATTGTCAGCATATATCCCATGTTGAACATCCAATTTTTTGTGTGCTTTGTTTAGACAATCTTCTTCTTCTTCTTAATTTTCTCCATTTTGCTAAATATGAAGCATACAGGGCAACAATTGCAGCTGGGTCCAGTTTTGGATTTACGTAAAAAAGCACAAACATAATTACATTCACTCGTGGATGGTGACATTTGTAGCAATTTGTTTTACATGAACAGGTTACTAGCTACACGTACAACCCTCATTAGTTGCACAGTATGACATTTTTGAAGGTTATTGTGGTAGTACTCCAGCAATTTGGAAATTGACAGAACATACAGACCAGATTAATTTTAAAATATATCTTAAGACTATCAGCGTTTATCCAAGAGTCAGTACTCCCATTCCTCAGCTTGGGAATCAATCAATAAGACTTACAAACAATCCCACCTCCAATATGTCTTAAGAATATCAGCGTTTATTCAAGAGTCAGTACTCCCCTTCTCCTATTTGGGGCAAGACATACAAACAATTAAAACTCCAACATATATTTTTTTAAAACATTCATTCCAAGCTCATGACGTGCCTTTTCCTGCTTTGAGATGGACCAGACGTAAATATAATTTACCCTTCAAACAAATATCTTCAAACAATCAATATTTATCCAAGTGTCATCACTGACATTCTCGTGATTTGAGATCCACAGGGGATACAGATAATTTAACTGCCCTTCTCTATTGTCTCTGCACCTGGTCGTGGTAGAGGAGTTTCTGCATCTCCATGACCTACAGAGCTATGCTGGAGGTAGCATAGCTACCAGGTCTAGATGAACACAAACCTGTTGCCCTATAGAAAGACTTAGACTAATCAGTGGACAGGAAGGCAGAACTGACAGAATAGAATGTGCTGGATCACATGCCTAATAAAACAGAGAAACATAATTTCTCGTTTGATGACGCCGTCACGAATAATGAAAATAGTAATAAGAATATAACTACCAACTATCTATCCTCAAACTACCAGAATTTATCCCATGGTCATCATTCATCTTCTTTTGCTTAGAGATCGAAATGATATACAGTATTGAGTATACTTTACTATACAGATCAACAAAATTCCATCAAATATGATGAGACTTTCAGCATTCATCATAGACACAACACTCACCTTCTCCTGCTTAGAGATCGACAGAGCATATAGATCATCTGGCCTAAACTGCATGAATCGCATGTTATGAGCGTGAGATATCTCCGTGATGATGTTAGCTTTCGGAAACAACCTGAGAGTTGAACCAAAGGTATTACAATTCTTCGAATAATGTCAATTATTATATAAGTACAGCAGCAAACTTCAACTGAAACCTCCGATACTGTAACATTCGGTTTTCATGAAAGTTGATTGGGCTATAACATCTACATCAATTTTATTCAAAATACATGGCGATTAGTTTCAGACTTTTCTCACTACCATACTTTTATCTCACCATTTATTTAATACTAAGGGTCGTCTGTTGTAGAGTTCTCTCTTGTAACCATTCAGTTTGTAAATGAAATGAACTGGACAGCAGAGTCATGCACTCCATTTTGTTGAGGAATCTGGACTATCATTTGTGTTACTTGAGTCCAAACGGGAGCACAGAATAGTACGAGTGCAACCTGTCATGCATGACGTAAAAAAGATTAAGGAGTGTTAGACATGAGACTGGCTATCCCACCTTGAAAACTCAGTTCTGTTCAAATGTCATCTTCACATCAAAGGTTGACTGCAATGGCTCTCAAACGTCCTCTGTCCCCTGCTTTGATGGTACACTCTGCCAGGCTTTTCTAGGTAAATCTTTTGATGTATTCCTCCCACATATAGCATTGTTTATGTCTGGCACGTATGCTCTTCACCTTTCCTTCCATCATATTCTACATCAAGGTATTATGTCACTTTATGTGGTCAAATATCTGAGCTATCTGACTTTTATTTCAATCATGAAATCTCTTTTCTCAAAGAATTCCCTATTTGTCTTCACAAGATACACCACATACATCCATATTCCAAATGTACCCCTTCTCTTCTCGAATTGTTTGTTTACTGTCAACATTCCTTACAGTAATGACGACCATATATAACACCTGGTCACTCTCATTATTGCAAGAACATACAAAAAGACCTCTACACCCCAAGGGGTAGAAGATGAGTGGCTCAGTGACGTGAGAGTTATTGGTTACAATGTCAATGTATGACTACCGTTTTGATGAAAACACATTTCTTTTTCTTCTTCGTTCATTCTCAATCTTCCGCTATCAAGCCCTGAAAAGGGCTTTGCAAGTAGCAGGATGCAGTCCGGTAAACGAATTGCGTTGTGTGGAAGTTTACAGCTTGACTGATATTTGTACCTTTTGGTCCGACACATCCGACTTCAGCGGCCAAAAAAAATAAAAAAATATTTGACCGTAAGTATTTTCTTCTTCATTTCTATTTCACATCTTTCTTGCTACGTTATTATATTTCCAAGACAGGAGATTCTCCCGACCTGTTGTGATGTTTGATAATCCATTCTTACTTTTGTATATGAAGTAGCATGTCCTTTGCAGAACGTCGCTTCTTTCAACCACAAAGCTATTTGGTTGTTTCTTGGCAAGTGTGCAGTATGGAAGGTTGCCATTTTTTTCCATTCGCAGAGGAGCGATCGTATTGGGCGAAAAAAAATCCAACTTCTTCCAGATACGACGGGATTTGAATCAGGTATGTTGGGATTTTGAAACGGACGTTTAACCCCTATACTAATCTACGTCACATTCTTACTTAAGAAAGACCCGATATATGAAACCTCTATCCGAGCATTTGCAGTGGCGACTTTATTAACAATTTGTTGACATGCTGAGGTTGGTAGCCCATGCACACTGTTCATGAGTTGACTTTTATGACCTGCTTGGAATGTTTCAGTAGTTCTGAGTACTGCTTGGGTGTAAGGATCAGAGCTATTGTAGCTTTATATTGTTTCCAAGATGATTGTATGATTTCAAACCTTATAACTCCTCGTGTTGTTGTTCTTGTTGACAACATGTTATTTGTGGCGAGTTACAGTGGCTCTGATTATATCCCATAGTGTACTTGAAAAGGCGAATTGTGCTTCTCCTGGCCATAGTGCAATGCAAGGCTCCTCAGTAAAGTCACCACTATGGGGATTGTTGTTCCTCGTGTACATTCTAAGTGCTCGAATTGCAAAGCATGTCGTAAAAAGCAATGAAGGAGGGTTGTTTTTTAAATTGGCAACCTGATGTATTGCCAAGTACTGCATAAACTACCTCTACAAAAAGGCATATATATTTTTTAAATCAGGCTTCTTGAAAGGAGGCTAACCGCAGTGATGACACTTTGCTTCTAGAAATGTGAAAATGAACATAATATTGTGTCATGTTATGGTGTAGTGGTGTGTGTGTGTGTGTGTGTGGGGGGAGGGGGGAAGCAAACATGTGCTGACCATGACCCTATTCTGTCATGGCTGTGGCTATGGAAACAATCCGCCCTAGTGTAGTCTGGCTAAGATAATAGAGATTGCAGTGGGAAGGCAAACTCCCCACCCAAATCAGCCAACTGAAATCAAATGTGTGGGGACAAAAAGTGCAGTTATCGCTGCCTCGCTGAACTACAACACAAATGTCTCAACATCCTTTTTACGCATGAAAACCAAAGAAGAAGCGGAGGAAGAAGAAGTTTTTTTTATGGACTTATCACGAATGAATAAAAATAAAGCGAGATTACCTAAATATGGTCTGTACAGAGACAATGGTATTACAGTCGGCCAGTGTATCCTCTTCTCGTGAGTTGGAGGTCTCTTTGTTAACGACCACAACATTGTTTGTCATGTTTATTCCAGCTCTCAGCAGATCCTCAATGCTGAAACATCCAAGAAATTCATAGTTTACTGTCAAAAGTCAGATACATGAACATAAAAAAAACATTAAAAAAATTTTTACTGGGGCTCGACTTCATTACCTCGGGTTTTTTTCCCCATTTTAGCTCGGTCTTTCTCGGCAGATGGGTACCCCATCTGTTGAGAGCATCGCACAAAGAACGAACTCCGTAGCTCCAGCGATGAACCCAGGGATCTCCGGAAAAAATTGTACATTAAAAGTATCATTTAAAGTGCGTGTGCTTATCAGTGTTAAATATTAAACAAGACTATTCTGCATGAGCTGCAGAGGTCATCGACCCAACGCTGACTGCTAGCATCAGGGCCAACGACCCAGAGCTGCCAAGACCATTCTACACTTCCACGTTGTGATCCTGGATAACAGGCTGCAACAGAGAAGAATGGCTAAGGAGAAGAGATCAAATAGGGAAGGCTAACCCAGAACCCACAAATTCCTGCTCAAGTCAGATGTGTCGGACTGAGAGATGCAAATATCACAGTCAAGCTGTAAACTAACTGAGATACAGCACATTTCGTTCTCTGTACTACATCCTGCTACTTGCAAAGTCCTTTTCAGGGCTTGGTAGCAAGAGTTTGAGAACGTTCAGGGCTTGGTAGCAGGAGTTTGAGAACGAATGCTTTCTAAGTGGATAAAGGGAGTAATTTACGTGACATAATTTTGCCTACAGTTTTCAAAAATGTTCATTGCCTGTACTTCATTATTAAAAAAATAATAAATACCAATAATTAGTAAACAAATAAGTTATAATTTTGTTAATGGGAAGACGACTTTTGAGCCATCCTGTATAATATTATTATATAGCGATGTCGGTAAAATCATAAATGCGTTTAAAGAAAATAGCTGTTTCTAGAGTGATATCTCAGGGGTCCGAGGGGCTATTCACTATTTATTGAAGCCATCTCTCAGAGGTTTGAAGGGTTAGCCTGCACTGTTTCTGGAGCCATCTCTCACGACTTCGAGGCGTTAATCGGCACTGTTTCTGGAAGTAATCTCTGAGAGGTTTGAGAAGTTATACCACAGCACAGTCACTTAGTGTGATAGAGACTGTCAGAGTTGAGAGATTGTAGTGACTCACTACAATCTCTCAACTCTGACAGTCTCTATCATACTCATTTCACAACATTGCTTACCAGTCAATAGATCCTCTCATCCAGAATACCAGAGGAAAGAAGCTAATCATGTTGAGGAAACTATCATCGGGTCTGTACAGAAGATAAGAACGTGTTACAGAGAACATCATTTTGGTAATGTACCGTACAAGTCATACGATAAAAAAACAGAACAGAAACAAATACCCTGGTCATGGTAGGTATTCAAATAGGCAGCTCAGTGCCTGTTGCCAGGTTGCCAAAAGCTAAAATTGTTTTTCTGCAAATTCATTTGGTGGCTCTTAGAAGATGTTGTCTCGTGTCATTCTTGAGTTACCCGTTGGACTCACATTTGGCTATTAGTAGTACTACTATTGGTGATTTCTTTCTATGCCCCAGGTAGGTGCAGATCTAAGGTTTCCAACCTCCAGACTGCATTGCTGACATTTAGCCTACCCAGCAGTTAAAGGGTCGTCACTCTATCCTTGGCAGTGCAGGCAACCATTACCCTGTCATTGTGAGCGGTCCTACTTCTGAATGTTGCCCGCCATCCCATCTAGGAGGCATGCCAACATCAGTGGCAACCAACACACTTCGAAGGATTTCCACAAGGCTCATCCTAAGTTGTACTCTTTTCTTGATCTATATCTATGACTTGACTGACCAGATCAAAGTTGAAAAAGCTTTGTATGCTGATGACCTGGCAATATGACTGAGCCACGAAGACATTAATAGTGGTGCACGAAGGCTAAATGGAGACATGAGGAGACTGCATGACTACTGCCAAACATGGAAACTAAGAATCAACTATAAAAAGACAGTGTATACCATCTTCACCAAGAGCCACAAAGTTGTCAAACAAAATGTAATTTTGAGATTACAGGAACACCAATTGATTAGAGAAGAACACCCCACATATCTTGGAGTCGCGCTTGACCGACAAAACCTCAATCACATCCAGAATATAAAGAATAAAGCTGTGAAACGTCTACAGCTCTTAAAGAGGCTTGCTAGTACATCATGGGGATCAGACAATGATACTTTGAGAGAGCGCATGAGCTGCAGTGGTTAGAGACCCATAGCTGACTGCTAGCGTCAGGGCCAGCGAAGCAGAGCTGCCAAGACCCTTCTACACCTTCACGCGGTGATCCTGGATAACAGGCTGCAGCAGGGCAGACTGGGTAAGGAGAAGGGATCAAAGAGGGAATGCTATCCTGGTACTCAAAAAATGCTTGCTGAAGTCGGATATGTTGGACCGAAAGGTGCAAATATCGCAGTCAAGTTGTAAACTACGACACAACGCATTCCGTTCTCTGGACTACATTCTGCTACTTAAGCCCTTTCAGGGTTTGGTAGCGGGAGATTGAGGACGAACCAAGCCAAGCCAAGCCATACTTTGAGAGGATTATACCTTGGTTATCTGCGCCCAGCAATAGAATTTAATAGTGCGCTCCTTACAACTTGTTATAAATCTAACTTGGAATCCCTGGACAGTGTGCAAAATAGTGCTCTACGCTTCATAGTGGAGCAATGAGGACAGCACCAACTGCAGCTTGCGAAATCTACACACAAGTGGAACCTCTTGATATGCGCAGGGATAACGTAGTTATGGACGTTTATGAGCGAAGTAGCAGAATGAAACGGGATCATCGCAATATACTCCTTGTGGAAAACTGGCAGACAAAAAGCAGAATTAAACAAAAATCTGTACTTCACCATGTCAGTGAAATCAAAGACAGATACCAACTACTAGACAGAAGACAAGAATTGCAGAGAGTGGTAAAAGACGTACTTCCACAAGCTTTCCGAAATATAGGCAAAATGAATAGATGATAGAACCAAAAGTTCAAATCCAATTACTCTCATTCGAGCAGCTCAAAGAACTATTGATGCCTATCTCGATGAATGGATACATGTATATATTGAAACTTAGCTGAACAGATGGGCCATAAGAAACACGGGAAGGGAGGTCTACAGACATATGGCAAGCCCCAGTTCAAATGACAGGATAAATCAACTCACAAGGAAGGATCAGAGCATCATTTTCCGACTGAGAACCAAACACATCCCACAAAACAAACACCTGAACAGAATCTAACCACAATATACTCCTGGATGCTAACCTGTGTACACATCCATATGAAACCGCTGGCCATCATCTCTTTGAGTGCTCAGCGCTCAATGATGTTAGGAAAATGCGTCTTCTTCCGTGGCCAGATACATGGAACACTTTGTATGGCACTAGACAACAAATGATAAACACGTGCAGATACCATTACTTGGCATTGGGCCGAAGGGCGAGAGTCCGGATGCTGCTGGATCCGTACAACAACAAAGACCTACATCAAGTGCTGGAGAAAGGATAATGTCATACATAAACATAGCGAAAAACGCTATCGAATATCAGTATTAGGTCTCAAACTCTAGCCAAACAATAAGGGATAGCAAGAATACAATATGCTCCCATGAGAAATGTGCAAGGAACGAGCAGCACTTCAAACAACACAGACATCAACTTACTGCCTGGACAACAGCAACACGATTGGGTTGAGAGATTTCTTAGGCCGGGCGTGGGATCTCAAAGGCACAATGAAGTTGTAGAGACCTGAACTAGCGTGGTCTGCGGCGACGATGATAGCGGGATATGACCAGTTGTATTCCTTGACGTTCCGATGGGGACAATGGGAGCATTGCTGAAACATTCAGAGCATGGCAACAATTAGCGGTTTAAACAAGTTAAAGGTGATCTCATTAAAGGTGAAGACATTGTTGTCGGGCATTTGTCTTTTTCTCTTTTCTTCTGGGGTTCGTCCTGAAATGGATGCTGCGAGGTTGCGATATCTGCACCTTTCGGCCGGGAACATCCGGTTTCAGCACGGAATTTTTGGGACTTTGTTTGAACTTCGATTCTCATTCTCTTAGCAAGACTACACGAGTACAATCTGTTTCCAGGGGATATCACTGAAGCGGGGTAGGGTCTTGACGAGTTATGGTTCATTGATTTGTCGCAAGCCGCCAGCTGACATCAGCCCATTCACTGCTGTGTATTCCTTCTACCAGATGTTGGGGAGGACGTGTTAGACATTTGACCTCAGCTGATTATGAGGATGGGTGGCAAGTTTTCTTGCTGCCTTTTCTTCTCTAACAGTAAGTCATTTGAAGCTGTCGACTGGAACGTGACGGTAGCGGAGATTGAACCATATATCTTTACCACAAGAAGCAAGCATTCTATAACTCTGCTAGGAGCGAAGAGTAACCACGGTCAGGTGAAACATACTGGTCAAGCCCTCAATCTCACGTGCTCGTTCGTGATCCTAAACACAAGCTATGTCGCAGCAGTCTGGCTAGCGAGGTGGGGATCGACACTGTAATCCCCAAAGTGGTGAGCTCACTGAGAAGCATTGCAGTGCACCAAGGCCAGGATGTCTCAGGATGCAAGAACTGCCACTGTAATCCGCTACCACAAATCGTCGTCAAGTGAACTCATCACTAGTAACTACAAACAACATCAACTGCTCTGTTCCTCAGACGTTCTAGAGGAAATACAAGCAAGGTTAAAGCGCAGAACAGAATCGGAGCAGAAATAGACGCGCACTGATTTACATACGCATTTATCTTTTTATCTGATTGTTTTTAAAGCTTCTCGTATTTGAGTTCATGAGTCTGTGACACATTTATTTCGTAGATTGGCGCCTTGATGCAATTGAAGCCGGTTCTTTGAGCCAATGAGCCAGCGCCCGGGTGCATACAAGTTGATTATATAGGCCAGCGCCCTGGTGCAATGAAGTAAAGCCAATGAGCCAATAAGTCAGCGCCCTGGTGCATAGAAATCGGTTATACGGCCAGTGCCCTGGTACAATGACGTAGATTCTATGAGCCAGCACAATGGTGCAATTAAGTCTGTTATATGGGCCAGCGCCCTTCTGAGTCATTTGCGACTGTTTCTGTCACAATGAAGGTAGACCTGGCTTCTTCTAACTGTAGGGCAATGTAAGACGTCTCAGCAGGGTCAGTGCACTGGTGATCTCAGCGGCGATCCCTACCTCATTGACCAGGCTGCTGTAGCGCCACCTATTTACGGCTGCACTATGTGGGTCGGGGATCAATGAGCTCCAAAATATAATGTTATCAAATGATGCACGAGAAGCATAGTGGTAAGAAGAGCTTGGGGCAATGGAGCTGGGTTCAATCATCAGTCTTAACACGGTCCAGTCTCAGTTCAGTTCAGTTCATCCCGTAACTTATCAGGTCGTTGGGGCACACATGAAGACATGAAAATCCCACGCCAGCTCTCTCTGTCTGTCGCCGCCTGACGTATCTCACCGGGACGAAGGCCTGACCACTCAGTGATGTTGTCCACCCATCTCTTCCTTGGACGTCCTCGCCCTCTCTGTCCCGGTACGGATCCAAAGAGTATCGAGTTGGGAATTCAGTTGGCCCTCGCGACGTGCCCGCACCAGGTCATCTTTCGTCTACCCAGCTGTAAATGAGCACCTGAGTTAGTTTGGAAAGTCGTGGAAGGAAACATTTCATTCCATCTCACAACAAGCTGAGACATAGTCCAATGAGATCTCGAAATCTTCATCTAGGACAGCACAGTCTGACATGCGATTACCCTCACCATTTTGTAAAACCTGTCTGATGCCCAAAAAAGCACCATTAAATGTCTAATTGGTACGTTTCCAGGAAGCAATGGTCTACCTTTGGCTTTCTATCTCCATAGAGTTTGTTCACGCCTATGCCAGTGGAGCCAGTTATTGTGCATCTACAAACCAAAGAAACAGCAGATATAGAAATAGTAACCTTTGCTAATCGAACATGAAGATTAAGCATAACGCAAACCCAGAATAAAGTCCAGCAACTTGTGCCAGCAGCAACTTGTGCCAGTAGCAACTTGTTCAAGCAGCAAATTGTTCCAGCATTAACTTGTTCCAGCAGCAAATTGTTCCAGCAGCAACTTGTTCCAGCAGCAACTTGTTCCAGCAGCAGCTTGTTTCAGCAGCAACTTGTTCCAGCAGCAACTTGTGCCAGCAGCAACTTGTTCCAGCAGCAGCTTGTTCCAGCAGCAACTTGTTCCAGCAGCAGCTTGTGCCAGGAGCAACTTGTTCCAGCAGCAACTTGTTCCAGCAGCAACTTGTTCCAGCAGCAGCTTGTTCCAGTAGCAACTTGTTCCAGCAGTAACTTGTTCCAGCAATAACTTGTGCCAGTAGCAACTTGTTCCAAGAGCAGTAACTTGTTCCAGCAGCAACTTGTTCCAGCAGCAACTTGTTCCAGCAGCAACTTGTTCCAGCAGCAACTTGTTCCAGCAGCAGCTTGTTCCAGCAGCAGCTTGTGCCAGGAGCAACTTGTTCCAGCAGCAACTTGTTCCAGCAGCAACTTGTTCCAGCAGCAGCTTGTGCCAGCAGCAACTTGTTCCAGCAGCAGCTTGTGCCAGGAGCAACTTGTTCCAGCAGCAACTTGTTCCAGCAGCAACTTGTTCCAGCAGCAGCTTGTGCCAGCAGCAACTTGTTCCAGCAGCAACTTGTTCCAGCAGCAGCTTGTTCCAGTAGCAACTTGTTCCAGCAGTAACTTGTTCCAGCAATAACTTGTGCCAGTAGCAACTTGTTCCAAGAGCAGTAACTTGTTCCAGCAGCAACTTGTTCCAGCAGCAACTTGTTCCAGCAGTAACTTGTTCTCCAACAGTAACTTATAGCGTTCTCTTTGTATCCATTGTCACCTGCTTGCATAATAATATTTGGGACATTTGTCCAATGAGTTTATATGCTTTATTGCAACTGTTTTGTATTTCGGTGTCGCTTTTGACTTTGGTAGCGCAAAGTTGATATAGATATACAGTTGATCAATTATTGCGCTTTGTTGCAGAGTTGATGTTGGGGCGTTTAAAAAACAGGGGACTCACGGCGAAGCTTTCTGACATCAAGTTTCGATTTGTTATCAAGCTTTTTATCATCCGTACAATTACTTTCCAGGTATTTTAACTCTTGTGCCTATTTAGGTCTGACATCATCATTTGGTTGATCAGTCCTAAGGCTGGTTGTAAGGTTGTCTGTGCATGTCTCTGCATTTGACCATATCATATACAGCTCTCTTCATTTCAGCACAGGTTCGTACTTTAACGTTACTGCATGTCTGAGATGTAACAGTGAGTCTTGTCCGCTCGTTCCTCTTTTCCTCCAAATGTTGTCCTGTAGTATGTTCTGTAGAAGGCTTTTGTGACAGGCTTCCAACATCTTTTACCATACACAAGCAACGTTTCCCAACACATAATTGAAAAAAATATGCAGTGGTGTAATTAATTTTTGCTGGCTCTTTTCCACGTTGAAGGAAATTGGGCATCAGTGTTGAAAATCGCATTTCATGTGATCAATTAAAATTATTGACCGGATCGAAAACAATTTCGGTATATTTTTCATTCGTTTTATTGCTTATACGAAGGTTGGCAAAGTGAGCCCCCATGACCACAGTGGACAAACTTCTATGGCGCTCTGTTAGTGACTCGTGACAGTTACTGTGTTCATGAATTGATCAAATGATGACTTGCCGATTAGTAGTCGGTGAGAAAAGAACAAACCCACTTGGGTTTTCAAATCGTCTCATAGAAGACGACATACAACACAGTTTGCTACAGACGACACAACTGCAAGAGTGCATGCCAGTGTCTTAGCTACAGGATTTCTGTAAGGGTAGCACAGGGACAAAAGCAGCCTTATGATTCACATTTGATCTAACAATGGAATGATTAATATTAGGATGTGTTTCTAGAGCATTATATAAAACCCAATTGTTACTTCACAAACAAAGAGGTGTGTAATTTCAAACGTTGGAAAGTCTTCTATGCTTGCATTAGAGATTGGCTTAAAAAATAGTGCTAGTTGACATATTGAACACTTACAGTATCCAGCTGAAGGCAACAGAGCTGACGTTTAACCCTTAACAAATGACAAAGTGTAGGGCTTGTTCCAACATATGGTGCTACAGGAGGGAAGCCACGGACATACCTGGAACATGGATTAAAACAGTGAAGAAAACATCAGATTTGGTTTGCGGTTTCGTTTGTCATTCAAGTCTGTCCGATATCATCAATGGCTTTTCAATTCGATGTCTTATTCTACTTCGTTTCTCTTCAAATTTTAATAGTTATGGCTCTAACTCAAATGCAGTTGTTACTTTTACTGGAAGCTGAATGTAATAACACGGGTTTTTACATGTTAATGTTGCTAGTCCCAATAACATCCTTCTTTACTTTCTTTTTACGACATGCTTGGAAGATAACATTGAACATATTTTTGTTACACCGGTTATAAATCAGTTACATATACTTGCTCATAACATCACCCCCAGTCTATACTTCCTCAAAACATCACCCCAGTCTATACTTGCTCAAAACATCACCCCAGTCTATACTTGCTCAAAACATCACCCACAGTCTATACTTGATCAAAACATCACCCCAGTCTATACTTGCTCAAAACATCACCCCCAGTCTATACTTACTCAGAACATCACCTCCCCCCCCCCCCCTCTATACTTGCTCAGAACATCACCCCCAGTCTATACTTACTCAGAACATCACCTCCCCCCCCCCCCAGTCTATACTTGCTCAGAACATCACCCCCCAGTCTATACTTACTCAGAACATCACCCCCAGTCTATACTTACTCAGAACATCACCTCCCCCCCGCCCCCGCCAGTCTATACTTGCTCAGAACATCACCCCCAGTCTATACTTACTCAGAACATCACCTCCCCCCCCCCACCCAGTCTATACTTGCTCAGAACATCACCCCCCAGTCTATACTTACTCAGAACATCACCCCCAGTCTATACTTACTCAGAACATCACCTCCCCCCCCCCCCCCCCCCCGCCAGTCTATACTTGCTCAGAACATCACCCCCAGTCTATACTTACTCAGAACATCACCCCCAGTCTATACTTACTCAGAACATCACCCCCCCCCCTCCCCCCAGTCTATAGGTACTCAGACCATTACCCCCCCCCCCCCAATCTAAACTTACTCAGGACATCCCCCCCCCCCAGTCTATACATGCTCAGGACACCACACCCCCCTTAGTCTATACTTACTCAGGACATCCTCCCCCTCCTCCCCCCAAGTCTATACTTACTCAGGACACCTCCCCTCCCCCCAGTCTATACTTACTCAGGACATCTCTCCCCCCCCCCCCCCAGTCTATACTTACTCAGAACATCTCTCCCCTCCCCTCCAGTCTATACTTAATCAGGACATCACTCCCCTCTCCCCCCCCCCCAGTCTATACTTACTCAGGACATCTCCCCCCCCCCCCCCAGTCTATACTTACTCAGGACATCTCCCCCTCCCCCCAATCTATACTTACTCAGGACATCCCCCCCCCCCAGTCTATACTTACTCAGGACATCTCCCCCCCCCCCAGTCTATATTTACTCAGGACATCTCCCCCCCCCCCAATCTATACTTACACAGCACACCCTCCCCTAGTCTATACTTTCACAAGACATCCTCCCCCCCCCCCCCAAGTCTATACTTACTCAGGACATCTCCCCCCCCCCCCCAATCTATACTTACTCAGGACATCCCCCCCCCAAGTCTATACTTACACAGGACACCCTCCCCTAGTCTTTACTTTCACAGGACATCCCCCCCCCCCCCAAGGCTAAACTTACTCAGGACACCCCCCCCCTCCCCCAGTCTATACTTACTCAGGACATCTCTCCCCTCCCCCCCCCCAGTCTATACTTACTCAGGACATCTCTCCCCCCCCCCCAGTCTATACTTACTCAGGACACCCCCCCCCTCCCCCCAGTCTATACTTACTCAGGACACCCCCCTCTCCCCAAGTCTATTCTTGCTCATGACATCTCTCCACTCCTCCCCCCCCCCCAGTCTATACTTACTCAGGACATCCCCCCCCCCCCCCAGTCTATACTTAATCAGGACATCTCTCCTCCCCCATCCCAGTCTATACTTACTCAGGACATCCCCCCCCCCCCAGTCTATACTTACTCAGGACATCTCCCCCCCCCCAGTCTATATTTACTCAGGACATCTCCCCCCCCCCCCCCCCAATCTATACTTACACAGCACACCCTCCCCTAGTCTATACTTTCACAAGACATCCTCCCCCCCCCCCCAAGTCTATACTTACTCAGGACATCTCCCCCCCCCCCAATCTATACTTACTCAGGACATCCCCCCCCCCCCAAGTCTATACTTACACAGGACACCCTCCCCTAGTCTTTACTTTCACAGGACATCCCCCCCCCCAAGGCTAAACTTACTCAGGACACCCCCCCCCCCCCTCCCCCAGTCTATACTTACTCAGGACATCTCTCCCCTCCCCCCCCCCCAGTCTATACTTACTCAGGACATCTCTCCCCCCCCCCAGTCTATACTTACTCAGGACACCCCCCCCCCTCCCCCCAGTCTATACTTACTCAGGACACCCCCCTCTCCCCAAGTCTATTCTTGCTCATGACATCTCTCCACTCCTCCCCCCCCCCAGTCTATACTTACTCAGGACATCCCCCCCCCCCAGTCTATACTTAATCAGGACATCTCTCCTCCCCCATCCCAGTCTATACTTACTCAGGACATCTCTTTCCCCCCCCCCCAGTCTATACTTACTCAGGACATCCCCCCCCCCATACGTACTCAGAGCCCCTTCCGCCCCCTCTTTCTAAGTCTATACCTTTTCAGGAAACCCCCACCCTTCTCCCTCGACCATACTTACTCCGGAAATTCCTCCCCCTCTGTATCATGCTCTAGCTCATCCTCTTCCTCAGTGTCGGAGCCCAGGATGTTGACCTGGATGCTACTTGTGTCTAGGACAGCAGGTACTGGAGCTATGCTCGGCCTCTTCTGGAGGCTCTGGATGTTGAGACCCTGTAAGGAATCGTCATCACATAGTTGTAATAAGTCTGGCATTCCATTTGGAGGACAGCGCATCCCACACACAATGAGCTGTACATGAGAGCCGAAGCGACGTAGGGATTAGAGTGTGAGCTTGCCATGGTAATTGTACTGGGTTAAATTCCAGGTCATGACATGCTCCACTCTACCCAAATGTAAATGGCTACCTCAAACGATCAATAAAAATGTGTCTGCTCCCCGAGCAGCACATGTTTCAACAAATACACGTCAAGTCCTCTTGTCTTGAACCAACCGTCCCAGCTCTGTCACGTCAAATCCTCTTGTCTTGAACCAACCGTCCCAGCTCTGTCACGTCAAATCCTCTTGTCTTAAACCAATCGTCCCAGCTCTGTCACGTTAAATCCTCTCCTGAACCAACCGTCCCAGCTCTGTCACGTCAAATCCTCTTGTCCTGTACCAACCGCCCTAGATCTGTCACGTCAAAACCTCTTGTCTTGAACCAATCGTCCTAGATCTGTCACATCAAATCCTCTTGTCCTGAACCAACCGTCCTAGATCTGTCATGTCAAATCCTCTTGTCCTGAACCAACCGTTCCAGCTCTGTCACGTAAAATCATTTTGTCTTGAACCAACCGTTCCAACTCTGTCACGTCAAATCCTCGTGTCCTGAACCAAGCATCCTAGATCTGTCACATCAAAACCTCTTGTCTTGAACCAACCGTCCTAGATCTGTCATGTCAAATCCTCTTGTCCTGAACCAACCGCCCTACCTCTGTCACGCCAAAACTTCTTGTCTTAAACCAACAGTCCCACCTCTGTCACGTAAAATCCTCTTGTCCTGAACCATCCGTCCTAGTTCTTTCTACATCTTCCCATGTTCCTTCATGTTAGCCTTCAATGTGTGTTTTATTCTGCTTCCACTTCTCACGTCATGGGAATCCCTGAACTCAGGCTGTCTTGTAATGTTATCAGTTGGTTTCCTAAATGTGTGTTCTATCCAACGTCTGTGACTTCTTCTCAACTCATGTTCAAATGATATCCGCCGGGTTGTTTCCAACATTTCAACATTAGTAATATTATCGTACCTTTTAACTCTCCATTCTGCCCAGGCACACATTTATAAAAAAAACTTTTTCTTTTTGATTACTATTTTTGTTTGTTTTTCTCCGTGTTTCCAAGCCATACAATAGAACATACTTTACAATGGAATTGACAATTTTAATTTTTGATTTAATTTCCATTGATATTCATGTTCCCCATCGCAATGAAAGCTTCTCTCGCCTTTCGTATTCTTATTTTGACATCTTTATTTGTACGTCCTTCTTTTTCTATATTGCTACCAAGAAATTTAAATGATTCCAAAAACTGTAGGAGAATGTCTTCCGACACACCCTGAATGCCGGTGGCTGCATATGCTCTCATAATCTGTGTTTTATCGGTTCATATTTTTAATCCAAATGCATGTGGCCTCCTATCATGTATACTTATTTTGTTTTGCTTTTTATTACGGTTATAAGGCAGAAGAGCCACGTCATCGGTAAAGTCCAGACTCAAGTTGTTAGTTAGTCCGTTTAATTTCACTTTTGGTGGTTGATGTTGTTGTCTTCATAATTCCACCAATAGCCACCAGAGAGAGAGAGAGAGAGAGAGAGAGAGAGAGAGAGAGAGAGAGAGAGAGAGAGAGAGAGAGAGAGTGACAGAGAGAGAGAGAGAGAGAGACAGAGAGAGAGAGAGAGAGAGTGACAGAGAGAGAGAGAGAGAGACAGAGAGAGAGAGACAGAGAGAGAGAGAGAGAGAGAGAGTGACAGAGAGAGAGAGAGAGACAGAGAGAGAGAGTGTGTAAGACAGATAGAAATAGAGAGAGTAATAGTAACAAGGGACATAAATGGATACCCGCTTCACTGTTAGTGAAGTCCTAGGCATCAATCAAAGGAAATGGTTACTTCATCTAAAATAACATGCGGGAGATTTAGTACAGTTAGATCTCCTACACCTCTAACCGTATCTGCTCTGAGAATATCCATTTCACCAAAGCTGAGATCTCTCTCTAATCACCAACTCTCTAACAGCTCTAACCGTATCTGCTCTGAGATCACCCATTCCACCAAAGCTGAGATCTCTCTCTAATCACCAAGTCTCTAACAGCTCTAATCGTATCTGCTCTGAGATCACCCATTCCACCAAAGCTGAGATCTCTCTCATATCACAAAGTCTCTAACATCTTATCCTGTGCTATGATGCCCGCCGACCCTTTTTGTCTGTGCCGGGCACATATTTCTATTCAAATGGTACAACGCTGTCATGGGATCTAATAGTTGTCTTTGTATCCTGTAATTCTTTAATATGGTCCACAGTTTATTTCTGTCCATACTATTTTAAGCTTCCTCCGAATCTACAAATATAATTATCCTTGTGCTACATTGTCCCAACAAGTTATACTGTTACCGGTAAGACATGATGTAACCGAGTTACTCCTGACTAGACGACAAAAGATTAATAACCAGCAGATTTGATCACTGTCGACATCTACCTGAGGTTGAGATGACACAAGAGGCTCAGAAGACACCTACGTTGTATAAGCTGAGAAGTGGGACATAAGGCCACCAGACGATCGAGGAAAGAGAGATAGAACTGATAACAAGTAGCTAGACAAAATTACATCAACGCAAAGGGGTATAGACTGTGAATTGAACAATTGCTAGATTTGACCACGTGATAGAAACCTAGGGTTATTTTAGTGCAAGAGAAAGACCTGTGCTAATTGCACGAAACTCTTTGAGAGACATTTTCAGTTAGAGAAGTGTTGATAACGAAACTCTTGACGATTCCTATGCCTAGTTTATGGTTATAATATGCATGGAGTCTATGTTATAAACATTCACTGTTTTGCTGTTCTTAAAAGAATTGTTAGCGGCTTAATTAAAGTGTGAGTTAAGGAGTGATAGTTGTAAGGAAAAAAGTTAATAAGTGGTGATAAAATAAGTGGGGGTAGAACCTGCTACAATGAAGCAAGAACTGGATGAGGAGACTTTGGCATGGGGTCGGCTTCCGCATCCTGTCGAAACCATAAGCTACAAGGAAGGAAAATAAGACAAACATCACAGGAAAGAAAAGGGGGAAAAAGAGAATATATATCATATTTAGATGTTTAAAGAGTGCTTATAGAGCCGATGTCCAGGTGCAGATCTTGGTGGTAGTAGCAAATACCTCATGGAACGGTCGCTGCGAGCTGTTGAGACTCAGCCTTGGACTAGGAGATTTTTTCGCACTGCAGCTGAACATTTCTCCGTGGTCCGCTGGTATTAGCTCATGGTTCGCATGGTAAACACAATAGGATCACCGTTTCCTTCCAAGAATTTCAAGATAGGCGATAAGGTTGTGCATCGGGCTGGTAACCTTACCATGTAAAACCTATTGATAACGAACCGAACTTCCAACAGATTGATTTAGTGTTCCACAAAATCTAGTTAGAGTAAACGAAAGGCAGTATTTTACCTATATTACGTCATCTGGAGGGATGAGCTAAAGGATGAATGATGATAGTGAATCAGATATTGCCCTTTCGCTGAATTGTCTTAAGGTGTAATTTACCTTGATGAAGTAAATAGTGATCTTTGCACTATATGTACTCTTGAATATGCTCTAATGTACATAACGATTGGATGTCACTGTCCAACTTAATGAGCTACAGTGGAAGCACATTACCATTACTTGTGACACACACACTGAGACAGATGTCACGACACATACCTTTGGTAGGTTTAATTTAAGCCTTTGACTGCCGGACAGTGACAAATTATCAGAATCAGATTTGAAGCTTTGGACTCTTGTATGTTGAAGCTCCAAAGCGACTGTGCCTGTTTGAAAATATATTGTTTTAAATGTAGTACCGGGGAAACAGTGAACATGGCCAGTGCGACCTTCATTAAGAAGATAAGGTAATACATTTCAAAGCGTGTCGCTAAAGCCGACCGAAGAGAGCTGTGAGTGGAACTAGCGCCACTATTATGTAAACAAGAAATTGCTACAGACAACGACACTGCAAGAACACACCGATTGCTTCGTTGCAGGCTTCTTGTAAAGTGTCTTCCATATTGGTGGGCTTAGGAGCGACACGGACAAGAAGAAGAAGTAGTAGAAAAAGAAGAAAAGGAAGAAGAAGAAGAAGAAGAAGAAGAAAAGGAAGTAGAAGAAGAAGAAGAAGAAGAAGAAGAAGAAGACGAAGAAGAAGAAAAAGCATTAAAAAAATCAGGAAGGCGAAGAAGAAGACAAAAAGGAAGAAGAAGACGAAAAAAATAGAAGTACACAACAAAGAAGAAGCAGAAGTAGAAAACAAAGCAGAAGACTAAAAACTAAGAAGATGAAGAAGAAGAAAAAGAAGAAGAGGAAAAAGAACAAGAAGAGGAAAAAGCAGAAGACAATGCTGAAAAAAAACACAAAGAAGAAAAAAACAAAAAAAGAAGAAGTAGAAGACACAAAGAATAAAGAAGAGGAAAGATAAAGTACGAAACGAAAGCGAAGAAGTAGTATCCAATGGATATGACAAAAGTCTTGTAAAAGAAATGCAAGCCACAAATTTAAAAAAAACTTAAGTAAAACACAAAACATATTTAAATCAATAAAAACTGGTTCAGTCCGCTATTGTCTTTATCACATGAATTCCAAGTCCACATGTCCGGTCCAGCTCCCTCCACGTCCACATGTCCGGTCCAGCTCCCTCCACGTCCACATGTCCGGTCCAGCTTAATCCCCGTCCACATGTCCGGTCCAGCTCCCTCCACGTCCACATGTCCGGTCCAGCTCCCTCCACGTCCACTTGTCCGGTCCAGCTCCCTCCACGTCCACATGTCCAGTCCAGCTCCCTCCACGTCCACATGTCCGGTCCAGCTCCCTCCATGTCCACATGCTGGGTCTAGCTCCCTCCACGTCCACATGTCCGGTCCAGCTCCCTCCATGTCCACCTGCTGGGTCTAGCTCCCTCCACATGCTGGATCCAGTTCCCTTAACCTCCACCTGCTGGGTCCAGCTCCCTCCACGTCCACATGTCCGGTCCAGCTCCCTCCCCGTCCACATGCTGGGTCCAGCTCCCTCCACATGCTGGATCCAGTTCCCTCCACCTGCTGGGTCCAGCTCCCTCCACATGCTGGATCCAGCTCCCTAAACCTCAACCTGCTGGATCCAGTTCCCTCCACCTGCTGGATCCAGTTCCCTCCACCTGCTGGATCCAGTTCCCTCCACCTGCTGGGTCCAGCTTCCTCCACCACTACATGCTGGGTCCAGTTCCCTCCACCTGCTGGGTCCAGTTCCCTCCACCTCCACCTGCTGGGTCCAGCTTCCTCCACCTCTACATGCTGGGTCCAGCTTCCTCCACATGCTGGGTCCAATTCCCTCCACCTGCTGGGTCCAGATCCCCCCACCTCCACCTGCTGGGTCCAGCTTCCTCCACCTCCACCTGCTGGGTCCAGCTTCCCCCACCTCTACAGGCTGGGTTCAGCTGCCTCCACGTCCACATGTCCGGTTTAGCTTGCTCCACGTCCACACGCTTTGTCCAGCTCCCTCCACGTCCACCACATCTCCTGTTCAGCTTCCTCCACGTCCACACGCTGGGTCCAGCTCTCTCCACGTCTACATGTCCGGTCCAGCTCCCTCCACGCCCGCACGCTGGGTCCAGCTCCCTCCACGTCTACATGTCCGGTCCAGCTGCCTCCACGTCCACATGTCCGGTTTAGCTCCCTCCACGTCCACACGCTGGGTCCAGCTCCCTCCACGTCCACATGTCCGGTTTAGCTCCCTCCACGTCCACACGCTGGGTCCAGCTCCCTCCACGTCCACATGTCCGGTTTAGCTCCCTTCACGTCCACACGCTGGGTCCAGCTCCCTCCACGTCTACATGTCCGGTTTAGCTTCCTACACGTCCACACGCTGGGTCCAGCTCCCGCCACGTCTACATTGCTTTCTTCATATTGTGTGAAGCTCCCTTCTCCATGTGTGTTTTGGATTACATCTACCTCGTTGGGCCTGATTTCCTTAAAATATCGTATCCAACGTCAGCAGATATACCTCTTCACTATACTCTGTCCGGTTCTTTTAAAAAGTTGCACATTGATGAACTTATCATAGCTTCAATCCTCCTTTTCTTCAATCCTCAAGTATCAATTTATACCAGCAATGATTGTAAGCGTGGCAGGTTGCAATGTTGCTACTCCGATTTAAAAATAGTTTGAACTTTTCTCTATTTGTGGACACATTTAAAACAAATCCCAAATGAAGACCATGGGCGGCCCGAGAGACAATTATCATGATACTGTTTCCAATATGGAAAGATCAAACCATATATGTAAGAACTTTAATGAAAATAAAGCTAAAGCTGATTCGCTCTGTATTTCAAAATACGTGCGAAATATGGACATTAAATGTTGATTTAGAGTGAAATATCCAAGAAATGGCGAATATCATATAAAAATCATAAATCTAACATCAAGGCACGAAATACAATTCATTTGAATATCTGACCATATTAAGACCTACTGACGTCTATGTCCGTATATGCCGAAGACACATCGGTCACACACTGAGTAATGCCTTTAATCCTCGCGGCGCCCGTTCCAAAGCAGCGGAGTACTAGGCTTCCATTAAGGAGTCCGGATGACCTCGGTTGACATACTTACCATGGAACCACAAGGCGCCACGGCTTCATCCCCGGATATTGGGAGTGCCAATTGTATGCCGCAGTACGAGGTCAGGGCAGTGGACGATCGACGCAACCGGCCACTGGTGCCTAAGTGAACATTATGTGTCAAGGTCAAATGGACTGCCCAATAGTAAACTCAAAAGAACAGTTTCTTCCACTTAGACTAAAAGGAGAACTCAAGATGCGCTGGAAGATGATTCTCAGAAATTGACGGAAAAAATGGCGACAGAGACACTCGTGATAGACAGACAGATACACTGGGGATGGACACATAGATACACAGGGAATGTACAGACATATACACTGGGGATGGACAGACAGATACACTGAGGATGGACAGACAGATACACTGGGAATGGATAGACAGATACACTGGGGATGGACAGTCAGATACACTGGGGATGGACAGACAGATACACTGAGGAAGGACATACAGATACACGGGATAGGCATACAGATACATTAGAGATGGACATACAGATATACTGGGGATGGACAGACAAATACACTGGGGATGGACAGACAGACGTTGACAATTCATTATACAATGTTGTGTGATGCTGCTATGACCTTTCAGGTTACGATAAAGAAGAGCATGGAAAGAAAAAACCGCCGTGGCATTGCGTTTTACTGGAGTTTGTCTTCTGTTTAGTATACTTCTACTATTGCAAACATTTGGAGAAGAGGAGAGGACTTTAAAATGTGGATATATAGAAGATTGGATGCATCTCGTGTAAATAAAACACAAGAAAATAAAGAGTTTTGAAGATGTTGGAGTATCAGGCTCTCTAACCATACTGCCACTGACCTGATAAAAGTCAGGTGATATATGCACGCGGTGACCCTGGATAACATGCTGCAATAGAGCAGACTGGCTAATAAAATTAGATCGAAGAGGGAAGGCTAACCCGATTTTCACAAATGCCCGCTGAAGTCGGATGTGTCGGACCGAAAGTTGCAAATTTCTCAGTAAAGCTGTAAACTATGTAACAAAGCATACCATTCTCCGGACAAAATTCTGCTACTTGCAAATCCCTTTTCAGGGCTTGGTAGCGGGAGATTGAGACGAACGAAGAAACAGAAGATCAAAGATTCTGAGTTAAGCTCTACCTCATGTCATCGCCGTGCACCTAGGAGAGGGCGAGGGGAATGGACAGCGAGGGGGGAGGGGTATATGGTTGGAATTGTGACCACCAAAGTGCTAAGAAACCTTGCATTACACTACAGCGAAAATGACCCACGTGCACCTTCCTTAGGACCCTATTGGGATATTAATAAAGCCACAATATACACTGACCAAGAGCGAGGCACTTAATTCAAGCAGTATTGGCATCAAGGAAATAACAACAACTCTTACCAACACTTGCTATCATGCTAGCTACACGGGATGATTTATCTGATCCTTGCGGCATCCTGGCTCGGTCAAAGGTCGAGGAATCTTGGTTCGGGTGAGCCAGAATAAAAGCCGAGTTCTCTTCCTTTGTGATATTCATGTAGAAACAGGTGTCTGACTTCTTCATGACATGGCGTGGGCCTGGGTTCAGCTGTATTGTGCTTCCTGGGACGTCTCGCTGAACACCAACCAGACTGACTCCATACCTAGCAGGGATTGGAACATGATATGACTGGTAAATACCTTCACTTTCGCAGATTTTCGCCTGATGCTGTAGCTGTCGCTTTCATTGATTAAGATTCAACATATTTCTCGGTAACTAAACTCTCTCGTCCTCTGCTACCTTAATTTAGTAGCAAGACATAGTCAAAACGATTGGATGTAGCACATGATGCAGATTTTTTCTCAGAGTTTACCCCCGAAGCCTTTCCCGTAGACAGGTGACCCACATGACAGCAGGCATAAGTCCACCGATATACAAACATTTTATAATAATACATAATCATACATGTAATTCACCTACCTATCTACGCACATACACAAGCACACGCACGCACCCACCCGCACCCATGTACGCACTCACACATATACATGCATTCACCCCTCTTACTTACCGTAAGTATCTCATTTTTGTGGGTTTCTATTGAAACATAAGAACGAGTTGTATCACTGTTAGGCCTTACGTACTTAGTACTTCTGGTTTCTCTTAGAACGTTATGGACCATCTGGCTGACTGGTATAACTCTTGTCTTAGCTATCTAATTATATTAGTTACCGATTTGAACCTTATCGACCAACTAGGTGACTGGTAAACCTAATTTTCTTAGAAGCATAATCATTCTAGTTACATACTCACATACATGACTGGCTCAGGTAGAAACGAAGTGTTAAAAATATACCAGAGACTTTGCAAGCAGTTTTATAATGGTGTGGGGAGTCAAGCTTCCTGATCAATCCCAATCACAGTAAAGGCTGACCTCCACAGCATAAATCTTGATGTATGTGTCATTGAGAGACGCGATAGCTTGGGATACATGGCAGTAACATTTGATTGCACTCTGTCTTATAAATACCATGTTGATAAAATCATACAATGACATACAGCGGGGTAAGGCAGCCCTCTGAAGACAATGAAAGTTGCATGCCTGAAACAACGGCTAATTTTCATCTTATACACTAAGTTGACCTTGTCATTTATTGAATATGAGCTTGACATTTTTACATTGTCAAAGGCACAGTGTGGAAGGTTGGGAGGCGTCCAGAATGAAGTAATGCGCCTAGTTTTTGGTTGCACAAGGGATACCCGCCACGGCGACGATGAAATAGATGTTTGGACTTCTGTCTGTAGAGTCTAGATGCGCCCAGGCTAAAGTCTACATGTTGGTAACGACAGACAAGAGGAATAACGGCATGTGAATAGTGCAGGTACCAAGGAAATAAGCATCAAGAAAGGAATGTCATGGATGTCGTGGATGTTCTGGATGGCAAAGGCAGAGAAGATGATTGGTCATGTGACAAGACCATAAACAAAGTGAAAGAATAGATTCTCACTGACGATACACTGGAGATGAAAGGACAGACTACCACCAAGTCATCATTATCCTGGGGAGGGGATGCAGACTTTGGTGCGAGGGAAAGTGGAAACTGAGGTTAAACAAATGACAAGTGATAATACTCGGAACAATGAGGATGGCATGTATACTCATGGATTTGTACTGCGCAGTGATAAATGTGGCCAGTGTTTGCTAAGGATGTATGCTTCGTGGACACCTGAAGTGTTTTGGTTGATTATTTGACTGACATAAAGCAGTAACTTCATCTCTGAGGTTCTGCATGAAACTTCTTTAATGAGGGCTGAAATCGTATATGTCTCTCAATCCATTATTTGGAATATACACAAGAGCTGGCTATGGAATGAATGTATAGCGAACACAGAGGTCTCGAACCTTTGGGATCTTGTGTCGATCTCGTTCGAGTCATGCTGAGGTTTGCAGAAGTGAAAGAGCTAACCCCCCTGGTCTCAATGCACTCGTAGTGGACCAATTGGAAATGGATAAAGATGATATTTTCAAGTTCATCAACGACGGCATCATATATAATAATAAGGCAGTCTATAAATCGGCGATACGCAAATTGCAAAGTGCTGAAGTCGTACGCGCTTTTGAAAGAGAGGAACGCCTGAAAGGACGTATCAGGAGTGTGTATAACGAGCGAGCTACAAGAATCAACAGTATCTACATTCTTTGTCATTTGCTGAGAGAGATTGAGCACTTATTGAGTTCAACTACGTCAATTCTTAACAGAACACAGTCCTTCAAATTCCTTCTTGATATAAATCATGTTCGCTTTTCCATGACTACCAATGACAGCGCGCAAAGTATTGTATTGTTTAATGATTTACTTTAACCTCAATGCAGATATTTATTTAACGTAGCTCTATTTTTCTATTTGCTGTTTTTTCCGTGGTTGTGTTTAGGTAGACACTTTGGTGCGCATCCGTCACAGTTACGTCTGTATTTTAATGATGTTTGTATTTAATTTATCCTCAGTCATACACTTTAGTCCTTGATAAGACAAAATACTGATAAGACAAAACTCCAACCTAAAATCGAGATAGCTGGCAAAGAGACTGAATAAAACAGCAAAAATAGACTTCGAAAACAAACTTGCTCAGAGGATCAAGACTGATAGTAAAAGCTTCTTCTCTTATGTTAGAAATAAACAAAGATCAAAGGACAAAGTAGGCCCTCTCATAGACAGCACAGGAAAACAAATAAGTGAAAATAGGGAGGCAGCAAATCTACTCAATCACTACTTTGGCACAGTGTACACAAAAAAAAACTGCTCCAAGATCCCAGAGCCTGTAGATATTTTTCAAAGAGACATGGATACAGCAGGATTAGGATCAATCTGTATTACAGAGGAAATGGTTTTTTAAAAATTGGAGGGGTTGAAATTGGATAAATGTCCAGGTCAAGATGGTATTCATCCAAAAATTGCTGTTTGAAATTAGAGACCAATTAGTAAAACCATTGGCTATATTATGTTTTCAATCACTTGCACAAGGGATTGTTCCACGGGATTGGAAAGATGCGGGAGTGATCCTCTTATTCAAAAAGGGCAAAAAGGCAGATCCAGCAAACTATAGACCTGTGAGCTTAACGAGCATTGTCTGTAAATTGTTAGAGTCAATAATCAAAGAAAACATTGTAATGCATTTAGACAAATTTAATCTAATTAGAAATAGTCAGCATGGGTTTACCAGAGGGAGATCATGCTTAACAAATCTATTAGAATTCATGGAGGAGGTTACCAAAATGTTAGATAAAGGGGAGCCAGTGGCTGTTATGTATCTAGATTTAGCAAATTTGTTTTGATGAGTATCTCATCGAAGATTATTTAAAAAGTTAAAATCACATGGAGTAGGTGGAGAGGTTGCCGAATGGATTGAAAGTTGGTTAACGGGAAGAAGGCAGAGAGTAGGCATAAATAACAAGTAATCTGAGTGGCGTGAAGTAAAAAGTGGAGTGCCACAGGGCTCGGTTTTGGGAATGATATTGTTCTTGATATATATATAAACGATTTGGACATTGAAATAGGATCTAAGATTGCAAATTTGCAGATGACACAAAACTTTATAGGAGTGTCTCATCTATAGCAGAGGCGGATATATTGAGGTCAGATTTAGATAAAATTCGAGACATCTGTGAAATGGCAAATGGAGTTTAATATAGATAAATGCACAATCATCCACATGGGTAGATCCAATATGGAACATAATTACAGAATGGGAGAGAACAATATTAGAAAGATAGATAAAGAAAGGGACTTAGGGGTTATAATAGATCATACATGTAAGGTGAGGGAGCAAGTTCAGGTAGCAGTAAAAAAGGCAAATGCAATGTTAGAGATGATAAAAAGAAATATTAAACATAGGAGCAAGGAAGTGATAGTCAAACTGTATAAAGCATTAGTTAGACCTAGATTGGAGTACTGTGTTCAGGTGGGGAGTCCATATCAGAGAGGGGATATAGACATGCTGGAGAGAATACAAAAAAAAGCGACAAAGCTGATAGTGGGATTCCAGAATTACAGTTATGAAGAAAGATTAAAAAGAACTGGCCTTCAGTGTCTAGAAGAGAGAAGAATTCGTGGTGACTTAATATAGGTGTATAAGATGATCAGAGGAATGGATAAAGTAGACTATAACAAGTTTTTTAAAGTACAACCACCAACAAGGACAAGAGGGCACAGCTACAAGTTGACTAAGGAGAGGTCCAGATTAGATATTAGGAAGTATTTCTTTAGCCAGAGAGTAGTGAATGCTTGGAATGCATTGCCAAGTGAGGTGGTGGAGGCTGGGACGGTCAATGCATTTAAACAGATTGGATGCGTACAGCTTCTAGAGGAAGTTGATGTAAATGGAACTGGTTGTATACAGACTCTGCAGAATCTTCTAAACCAGTATAAAGACGTTAAGTTAGTTAGTTAATGTTTATTTCTGAACAGCCTATAGTCTGCTGACGGACACACTTTACCTTTAGGTTAGAAGACTCGCCAACTCGTACCAGCACACATTTCTCCATACACACATGTCCAACAGCCGTTAAGTGTGGAATAGTCTTTGAGGCTTGACATAATGGTATATGTACACTACTCCATATTTAATACACGGAGTCTTTGAGGCTTGTCATAATGGTATAGGTACACTACTCCATATTTCTTCTTCTTCATCGTACGCAGTAAGACATCAACCTTAATTTTTTCGAAAAAAGCAGCGGTCATCCTGAGGCTGTCGACACTGCCATAGAGCTTGTCTAGTGTTGCCACTGGTGATGGCCACATCTGCTCTCTCTGATCCTCGTATGTCGGGCAGTTTTGCAGCAGATGCTCAACGATCATTGTATCGGTACCACACGGGCATTCGTCAGTGCCACCTATCTTCAATTTGTTGAATATGTGGTACCTCAGACTATTATGGCCAGTGCGAAGTCTGAAGACCACGACCTGCTCTCTTCTGTTCAACTGGTAATATGCATCGTTTTTGGTGTAGCCCGTATGTTCGGTTTCCCATTTGGACATGTATCTAGCTCTAATAAGCCGTTTTGACTCTTCGTATGTCATACTAGTATCTGGTTGTGGTAGTCTTGCACCTTTTTTTGCCAGTCTGTCTGTCTCCTCGTTGCCTTGAATGTTGCAGTGGGATGGAACCCACTGTACCACTACCCTTTTTGGTGCGGACTGCTGGCATGGTTGACAGAGTGCTGCTCTTAAATAATTAAGTTCAGTACTCCATATTTAATACACGGAGTATTTGAGGCTTGACATAATGGTATAGGTTAACTACTCCATATTTAATACACGGAGTATTTGAGGCTTGACATAATGGTATAGGTTAACTACTCCATATTTAATACACGGAGTATTTGAGGCTTGACATAATGGTATAGGTTAACTACTCCATATTTAATACACGGAGTATTTGAGGCTTGACATAATGGTATAGGTTAACTACTCCATATTTAATACACGGAGTATTTGAGGCTTGACATAATGGTATAGGTTAACTACTCCATATTTAATACACGGAGTATTTGAGGCTTGACATAATGGTATAGGTTAACTACTCCATATTTAATACACGGAGTATTTGAGGCTTGACATAATGGTATAGGTACACTACTCCATCATACGATGATACTCCATATTTAATACACGGAACTCAAACGTGAAAAAACTCAGTTTTATTGGAGATCGGTGAAGAAAAAAAAGATCACTTTTTAACATTCCATATAATATAACAGGATGATCGTGAGGTCAAAGGTTTGTGAGCTTGCTTTACATACCAAACGTCACACTCGGTTTAATTGACTGGGCATGTTGTGGATTTGTTTAATGATTTGGCCACTTCTCTCAGTCGACCCAGAATAATGGGTACCAGACCAAGTTAAGGGAACATTTCGTAGACGCTGCTTGAGCTACTACTTCGTGCTTTGCCGACGATGCTTTCTGCATAGAATGGGACCGAGAACACGTGGTGAACCCTGGTTAAATAAAGTCCATCCTAGGAGTAGTTTTCTCCTACTTCTTCACATAATATCGTTAGCATAGGAGTATCCGTTCAGATGCTCAAATTGCAACTATGTAATATAGACCTAAATACTGACTGTGAAGCAACTCTCTGGATTTTTAAAAAAACCTCTAGAAGAGATAGGAAGTATTTGATAAGATGGACACACAGGTGAATAACTCATTTTCCAGGTGATAGGAGGTATAATCATGCGGGAAATGTACTCACCTAGAAAAAAAGACGATTGTCATTTCATGTATTATTGTTTACTAATCACACAACGGCAGAAAATTGGGAAGAGAAAGTGCAGATGGATATGACACTCTCAGAAAGAAACAAGATAGTGTAACCAGACATGCACTGATATGGAACCACATAGAAAGAGAGAAAGAGGCGTGTGGAGGCCAAGAAACATACGGTGAAGTATAGTAGAAAAGAAACAAGTTCAGTCTCGTGGGCGGAACTAGAGAGGAAATGACAGAATAGGAACAGATGGAGATGATTTGTTGTAACCCTATGCACCAAGAGCGACCAGACAGATAAATGAGGACAAGCACAACTTACTTGCGATGCGCGTGAAAGGAAGCATAGGTAAAACTCTTCCCTTCGTAATCACCAAAAAATTTACTATCTCCCAGTCGTATGTGGTAGATTTCATTTCCTGAGCATTTTCCATACAATTTCTGCCACTCCTCTTGTGAAGTCTGACCCTCTCTGAAAGTTGAAGTGAAACAAAATTATTATATCTCAAATTGAACACCTACGTGACCTGTAAATACATATTCACTCTAGTAATATTAGATACTAGATAAACATTTATTTACGTCTGAATACATATTCACTCTAGTAATATATTAGATAAACATTTATTTACTTCTAAAAGGAATTCACCCTAGTAATATTATTTATTAGATGAAAATTTATTTATTTCTAAATACATATTCACTCTAGTAGTATTACATATTAGATAAACATTTCTGTACTTCTAAATACACATTCCATGCATTTATATCAGGTGGAAGATAGGAACTCAGACAATTAAAAATATTACGGCACAAGCAACATCCTTTAACAGAAATATGAAAAAAAAATTATGGGCAACAACACCTTTGTGTTACAAGAAGGGGCAGCACGGGATAGTAACACTGTAGCCTGCCACATATGTCATTAGGCGACTAAGGAGTATTATGTTGCCGACTACTTAATCATGTAGCTACTATAATCAGCAAGAGAAAAATACACGAAGAGATGTAAATCACAAGCTAAACGATGAGCGACTAAATCAAGACGTCTACACTAAATGTTATTTTCAATGACTCATACATATGTGTTATATAGAGCCAATCCTGTAGTTTGGCAGTGAAACATGACTAATCAATAAATAAGTTAGAAGATAGCTGGAAGTCACAGAACTGGGGGTTTTCCAGAACAATGTCGATAGATTAGCAGACTTGTGAGAATTTGTTTCGATAAGATCTTTTACTTCTTCTTCTTATTCTTCTTCTTCGTCTCTTGTTTTCAAACTACTGCTACCAAGCCCTGAAAAGGGCTTTGCGCGTAGCAAAACGTGGTACGGAGAACAGAATGCGTTGTGTCGTAGTTTACAGCTTGACTGCAATATTTGCACCTTTCGGTCCGACAAATTCGACTTTAGCATGTCACCTTTTGGGTAACGGGTTAGTCTTCCCTCTTCGATCCCTTTTTCTTAGCCAGCCTGTCCAGTTGCAGCCTGTTATCATTGCTCACCACGTGGAGATGTAGAAAAGTCTTGGCAGCTCTTGGTCGATGGACCTAATGTTAATACTCAGCTTTTCGTAGATGGCCGCTACAGGTCATGCACAGCCCAGCAATTCGAAGACCCAACATATACTACTAACCAGAACATATCAATACATTTTCTGTTGGACAACGCGTGGGAGGAGGATGGCTGAAACACGCATGGGCTAAATTTGTGAATACATGGACAGAGTGCGACACAGAGAGAAGAAAGTTAATAGCTTATCACAGAAGTCGGTCGTTTTGTAAAATCGAATCCACTAGTGTTGAGCTGATTACCTCTTGACCATGTTTCAGGTTTGTAGTGGCTGTTCTAACATGTCGAGACGGACTTTGGAAGGTGGACAAGTGTCTTCCTGTCTGTAATGCAATGCAAGGCTGCTGGGTAAGATCATCACTACGGTGGAATAGAGTGTTGATCCCACCCTGTCCTCGATGACCATGCTGCTCTGATATAGCTAGTTTCCAGGGGCACGAACCATGAAGTGAGTTAAAGTCTCGATCAGTATATTTCGCATGACCTAATTATTCATTGCTTCCAAGTCGGTCGGCCGACGGTAGATTTGGTGAATAGGACTCGCTACAAGAATTTGTGACAATTCATGATCGCCTAAGCCCGAGTGGTCTGCTGGGGTCTTTGTGTATGACAAGGACAAGAATAGAACCACTGCCTCACAGAGAACATGTCATAAGACGCGACTAACTGTGTGACATGGTATAACACCGGCCATGGTTAGGTTGTTGTTTAGAGCAGCATAGATAGCGCCTTACGGCCGCGTTTCTACTTTGAGTCTATTTAGATGGTTAACCACCCTTCGTAAGCGCTTTTCCCACCGCAGCGGAGTATAAAGCTCGAGCCCTGCCCGCTAAGCAGGAAACCGAATAAGACGCTCACCCTGGGGGCAACTCTTCTCTCTCTGTTTTCTTACCTCCCCCTGTTTCATTTGACTCTGTCCCTCAGTCACACTCTTGCACAACTTTCACACGCGCCCTCATGGTGAGGCCCTTCCATTGCACTTTGGTTGGGCTAGCTTCTGAGGGTGCACAAACCTAGCATAGGTACACACAGACGCACACATTCATCCAATCACTGGTTTATGCGTCCTGATATCGCCCAATGGACTACGGTCTGGGGTGGAAAATAGCGCGCCTCCGCCAGTAGAAACTAGTGAGGCAAACATCTAAGCAACAAAAAAATAAATAAGCAGGAAACCCTTCTCCCGGCTACATCCAACTCATACCAGAGCTGGGACCTGCACAGAGGCATCTGCCCCTGTAGAAGTACAGATCGACTAAGAACTAAGGCCGCAAGCTTTAAGTTATCTATATGTGCCTAATAAGTAAGCTCGCAGCGTTAAGACTTACTGTCCTCTGGAGGTATGCAGCAACAGAGCAACGAATGTGGATATCCCCGGACACAGACAGTTGTTGGCCAATATGGCGTACTTGAACTCGTCCTCACAAACAACATTTTCTGGGAGAAACAAGTGATATAACATGTGACCATCAACAGTAATCTCTTCAACGTCAGCACCCTTTCAGCGTCAATACATTATTAGTTATCCGTGTAACATACATGTACGTAGTATCACACGTAAACAGGCCTATTGGAAACATATTTACGGGAAATAGAAGGCTTCATAGAAATTTGGACACTAGATACCACAATACATCTGCCCTGACTTAACGGTCTATATTGCTTGACTTAACGGTCTATATTGCTTGACTTCACGGTCTATATTGCTTAAATGCCTTAACATCAGCTTAGTCATGATACGACAACTAACCGACAGTATGTATCAACGTTTAGCTAGCGATTTATCAAAGATATTGAAGAGACATTTTTTTTTACGTATTTACCTCACTAGTTTCTACTGGCGTGGCCGCGCCTATTCCACCCCAGACCGTAGTCAATTGGGTGATATTAAGACGCATAAACCAGTGCTTGGACTGAAGAGACATAATTACACATGGCAATATATACTGCGATAACTCATTCGTGTGCTCAAAACAAACCAAGACTGGTAACAAGATGATTTGGTCATCTTATAACAATGCAGCCTGATCAAAGGCAAGTACATTAATATAACACAAAAAGATCTGGGTTAAAGGCTTGCTGGCGGCCACATTGCAGAAGAATAGATGACATAACATAAATCCGAAAGTAACACGTTCTTACAAAAACCGAAGCGGCACACTTTTGACCCAAGAATGTACAGTACATCTCCCCAGGTCGCTTAATGGCGCAGGTGGGCGAAAGGCAGCAGTACATTTAAGCATTCTGTAAAGTCATGTTTCTATAGCTGTTGATCATGTGACCCACTTACTATGAAGTTAAGAACAGACCTACTACATCTTCTTACTTGTGTCGTACATTGTTGTTCCCTTGGTTAAGAAGTGTGGCGAGCTTAAGTTACCTTTCTTGATTCAAGTGTGTTGTGTTGGTTGTTGGAGCTCGTGTTGTAGTGTTTTTGTTATGGTTTATTTTCATCTGCCACGCGGCTTCCTTGTGCCAGATCTTCTTGTTTTGCAAGCGCGCAGTGGCAGTTCATCAGGTTGTGTTCCCGTGAAACAGGCGAAGAATGTTTTGTTCGTGACAGCGATTACAAGACAAGTATTTATATACCCTCTGAAAACATATACAACGAACAAAAGAAAAAAAAGGGAAGTAATAAGAAGTCCAGAATTCGAGCAGGAGTGAGATGAGTTAAGGTGCTAGATCAGATGGACTCCCCTAAAAAGTGTCACAACTAGCAGTCAAGTCTTTGTTCATTTAACGCTTGCAGCTACGGAATTTAAGCCAAGTTCGATCTAGACATATTTATAGACTCAGTTACTTCCTAACCTTCCTAAGATCAAGCATAAACAATACATACCTTAAATGTTCGTGTTGCAGGTAGATAAACAATGAACGGTGGTAGTTTCAATTAGTGATATTGAAGAATATATGGAAACCACGTGACAACGAGTTGTAAACAAAGAAAATTTTGTTCATAACAACGATAGCAAAACAAGTACGAGTATTTATTTACACATGTATATCGAACAATATAAAATAACATGAATTAATCGGTCTTTGATGTGCTTTTCAAAATTGTATCTCTTTTTCAGACTATACCAAATGCGTCTATTAATATGTTTCAGTCTAGTCTTCTGCAAAGGGTAGTTGATGTGATGAGTTGGGTTCTTCGCTTCTTATGTTAAATTGTACTTCTGGTGTTACAATTTGGTTGACTTATGTTGTTATTTTGTCCATATAAATGTTGATCAGCAATGTTCAATGCACACCTCCTTGTAGTGCTCCTGTAGATATTAGTGATGCATCAAGTGATTCCATCGGTTATTCTAATTACATTTTTATTCACTTGGTACAATGCTTTCACATTACCTGATAGTGTCCCGACAGCAAGCGTGTAATCGCTTTAAAATTGCACTATACGTGCTAGCTGAGAACAGGCCTACAATCCTTGTTTGTTTTCTGGCTGTTCATTTTTCCAGAGATACAGCAATTGAAGTTAAGGACTCGCTGGCTACCACATAAGGAACCGTCATGAAGCTACTTCTCCTGTTTGCTACAGGTCCTACAGGACACCATCTGGTACGTGAAGCTCTTGCTGAAGGTCATAGGATTGTTGCTGTTGTACGGAATTTAGACAAACAAACCACGCAAATGGACAAGTGGAAGCTGGTAGAAGGGAATGTATTTGAGTCATCAGAGCCGCGGAACACGCCAGAGGATGGGGTGATGTGCTGTCTACATTAGGTGGTCAGGGTGGGATGATGTGCTGTCTACATTAGGTGAACAGGGTGGGATGCTGTGATGTCTACATTAAGTGGCCAGGATGGGATGATGTGCTGTCTACATTAGGTGACCAGGGTGGGATGCTGTGATGTCTACATTAAGTGGCCAGGGTGGGATGATGTGCTGTCTACATTAGGTGACCAGGGTGGGATGCTGTGCTGTCTACATTAGGTGGCCAGGGTGGGATGCTGTGATGTCTACATTAGGTGGCCAGGGTGGGATGATATGCTGTCTACATTAAGTCGCCAGGGTGGGATGATGGGCTGTCTACATTAGGTGGCCAGGGGGGGGGGGATGCTGTGATGTCTACATTAGGTGGTCAGGGGGGGGGGATGCTGTGATGTCTACATTAGGTGGCCAGGGTGGGATGCTGTGATGTCTATATTAGGTGGCCAGGGTGGGATAAACACACCTTGGGAGGTGCACATTAAATCTGGAAAATCTGTCGTTACTGCCATGAGAGTTGTGGGAGC
This sequence comes from Ariolimax columbianus, assembly GCA_036924085.1. Taxonomy (NCBI): domain Eukaryota; kingdom Metazoa; phylum Mollusca; class Gastropoda; order Stylommatophora; family Arionidae; genus Ariolimax; species Ariolimax columbianus. The sequence goes on along the minus strand of JAVGWX010000010.1, from coordinate 16,566,614 downwards.
CAAACATTTTGTGGGTTTGACAGCATGAGGAACTAAAGATGACCCCGGTCTTTTCTTTATTTGGCGGTGGGTGCTAAAGTACGCACATTTAAGAAATCATATCAAAGACATGGAGTTGTTTGAAGACTTTTTAGATGATAAATGCAGAGACATCAACTACATAATTGCTATAAAAATCTTTCTCATGATCTGTAAATGAAAAGTTTAAATGCTTGTCATATTCTCTGTGTAACGTGTAGCCTAGTCAGCAGGGATCTGCCCTGCTAAGACTTTTATTACACCGGGCCAGAGGGACAGACACGCAACCTATGCGTGTTTCGTTCCTGCTACGACCGCTCATCCAGTCTACCCAGCTGTAAATGTATTCCTGACATATGAGTTAAGGAAGGTATAAACAGCAAGGAAGGGAACTGGCCACCCCATCTCACAAAGGCTGCGGCTTAGTCCATAAAGATTTATCTTCATCCCTGGCGGCAATTGTTGCCATGGGACCCACCTTTACCTTTACCATTTCCCATTGTTCTTTTGCTGATTGTTTGACGGCGAATAAGGCACCAGTGCATCACACCCCATTACGGAATTAAAATTGAACTTTGTTCCACTGAGGTTAACCAATTGGTATTATTTGTTAGTTATAATATTTCCACACATACTTTTCCTGCATGACTTAAAAGCAGTACACCTCTGTATGTATTTATTTAAGTAATATAATTTTTTTCAGATTGGTATTATTGTAGCTTGTTGCCAGTCATTTGGTGCTTTTCTTTCTTTCCATGCTCTCATTAAGATTATCTCTAGCCACTTCACTCCTGTCTTCTCACAAGTTTGAATTACTTCAGCTGTTATGGTGACTTATTTTTAGAGCTATTATTTATAACTCATTCCATTTTTTTTTTCAATTACAGGCTTGAAAAGTTTTTGAAATTACTATTTTCATCGCTGTTTTTACGTGTTTGCTAACTACTTGGGATTTCTTGTTGCCACTCATAATTGAAGTAGGATTGAAGTTGGCATCTCTTAAGAGCATTGATTTCATATCTCTACATATAACGCAATGATAATTTGTTGCATATGGATGTCAGTTGTTCTCAGCGTTTCTTCAATGATTCTTTTTTAATGATTCTGGTTGCTCGTTTCGCATTTCCTTTTGTTGTTCTCCAAGTAATACGATCTTTCATTATGTATAACAAATTACTACTCAAACAATATCTGCAAAACGAGCTCCGTGGATGATGGCTAAAATAACATTATGAAGGCCTATAACAAATTGACACTTAAATCATCTCTAGAAAAGTGCAATCATGCTTAAACACTGGCTATCTGTATGTAGGCCAACTGTACAAGTGGACCTCTTCCTTGTATGCATGAATGGAAAGGGACATGTGATCTACTTAGAAGTAGTTAGTCCTTGTCAGGTTTAGATAGTGTGTGTCAATAAACACGAACCCATTACTCGCCCGGAAGCCCTCATTGTGCGTGAGAAATAAACAGAAACATAATCTATTAAACAAACAAAGTAACAACAACAATTACAAAAACGAGTTTTCACTAAGAAGATAGGAAACATGCACCACAGACAACATAAAAGACAGTTTAGTTATAGGGAATGAACATTCGAGCCACGAATAACGAGGTGCAGATGCGCCTTGCTGCAAGAAATATATGAGCTGAGGAATTCGGCATACTAGACACACACATACACCCCACATCTTATCTCCTTGGGAAAAACTATTTAAATAGGGGCATTTGTAGCAGAGAGGTAAGCTGCTCGCCTAACAAGGGGCTTCTGTAGCACAGAGGTAAGCCGCTCGCCTCTCAAGGGGCTTCTGTATCAGAGAGGTAAGCCGCTCGCCTAACAAGGGGCTTCTGTATCAGAGAGGTAAGCCGCTCGCCTAACAAGGGGCATCTGTAGAAGAGAGGTAAGCCGCTCGCCTAACAGGGGGCTTCTGTAGAAGAGAGGTAAGCCGCTCGCCTAACAAGGGGCTTCTGTAGCAGAGAGGTAAGCCGTTCGCCTCTCAAAGTGCATCTGTAGCAGAGAGGTAATGCCGCTCGCCTCTCAAGGGGCATCTGTAGCAGAGAGGTAATGCCGCTCGCCTCTCAAGGGGCATCTGTAGCAGAGAGGTAAGCCGCTCGCCTCTCAAGGGGCATCTGTAGCAGAGAGGTAATGCCGCTCGCCTCTCAAGGGGCTTCTGTAGCAGAGAGGTAATGCCGCTCGCCTCTCAAGGGGCTTCTGTAGCAGAGAGGCAATGCCACTCGCCTCTCAAGGGGCTTCTGTAGCAGAGAGGCAATGCCGCTCGCCTCTCAAGGGGCTTCTGTATCAGAGAGGTAAGCCGCTTGCCTCTCAAGGGGCATCTGTAGCAGATTTGGTAATGCCGCTCGCCTCTCAAAGGACATCTGTAGCAGAGAGGTAAGCCGCTTGCCTCTCAAGGGGCATCTGTGGCAGAGAGGTAATGCCGCTCGCCTCCCAAGGGGTTTCTGTAGCAGAGAGATAAGCCGCTTGCCTCTCAAGGGGCATCTGTAGCAGAGAGGTAAGCCGCTTGCCTCTCAAGGGGCCTCTGTAGCAGAGAGGTAAGCCGCTTGCCTCTCAAGGGACATCTGTAGCAGAGAGGTAAGCCGCTCGTCTAATAAGGGGATTATGTAGCAGAGAGAGAAGCCGCTCGCCTCTCAAGAAACGAATGAATGCACAAAAGTGTGGGCGTTTTAAATCAGTTTCTAGCGACCCCTGGCCTTGAAGGAGGTGAGATGTAGCGCTCAGTTCTATAGGAGATTAGCTATAAACTTGGAGATTAGCTAAAAACTCGGAGATTAGCTATAAACTCGGAGATTAGCTATAAACTCGGAGATCCCGTGTTTAACTGTTCACGTAAAAGAAACATTGGCAGATGATAATCGAAAGAGCAGACTGTCGAAAGAGCAGACTGTAAGTCCCCCACAGAGCAAAACATTTGACAAATAATAACATTCTTAGCCAATACGCCACCTACTTCTCCATAGGCATTGCAAGCCGCAGGAAGTAAAATCGCAAAAAGAGCGTACTACGGATATCTTCAGGGTTACCTGGCAGCTGACACACCTGTCTGTTTGAATACCTGGAGTCCACAGCAAACAGTTACAGAAACTACAGCGGGGGAGAGCACTCTTGAAATGAGTGGGGACGAGAATAATGTCATAGTTACCTGCAAATTTGACGTGGAACTTATTTTCTGGTCTGAAGAGATGGATATACAAGGGACACTTGGGGGCAAAGTCTCTGACAGCCCAGGCCCTCATGATTGTGTGTTGATCCTGTGAATGTATAGAGGTTACATTCTAAATGGAAGTTTTAAGATACGAGATACGGCAGGAGACTCAACACCTTGCATCTTCGTTGTATACGCAAAATAATGAAAATCAAGTGGCAGGGAACAATTACAAACACGAAGATATGACATCGAGCCAATCTGCAAACCACCATAGGGGCACTCACTCTTAGATGATTGAAATGGCTGGGCCACGTGAGAAGAATAGAAAATATGCGCATACACAAACATGGGGATTTTCGGTGACATTTCAGAATGGAGGAGACCTGTAGGTAGACTAATGTTAAGATTCAAAGATGTATATAAGACCTCAATGAAAGATTTTTCAATAGACATTCAGAAGTGGAAAGAGATGGCTGAGAATAGAGTTGCATGGAAAACAACATTATAAAGACGTGTAGAAACTTTCGAGGAAAAGCTAAACAAACACGTTGGAAAGCAAGCAACAAAAGTAAATGTAACCATTTATCCAAGACCTGTACTTAACTGTGTCTATTCGAAATCGGCAAGATAAGCCACGGAAAGAGCTGCCAAATGAGATCTTTACCTACATACAGCCGTATTTGGACAGTATTTTTTCGGCATACGGTAGGATCGACATGGACATTGAGACTAAGTGTCAGAAAGCATCTGCGGTGACTTATCAGCTGTCCCCACTGCTTAGACACCAGAGCATTAGTTTGGCAACAAAGCAACAACTGATAAACAGTATATTTATGCCGAATCTGTGCTACCAAAGCCAAATATGGCCTCTGTCGAGGACGCGTGAGAGCAGAATTTCCACGTGTGAGGAAGGTCATCGGTGTTACTAGAAGAGACATAATGCGGAACGACGACATTCGAAGTATGATCGGCACTACCTCTTGTATCGAATACATTTCCAGGCAGAAAATAAGTTGGTTTGGTCATCTCATAAGAATGAACCCTCATCAACTTCCACTGATGGCTCACAATGCTGGTAGATCTGGCTACAGGACAAGGGAGCGACCGCGAGGTAGGTGGGTAGATGACAGAGTGATTGTGCAGCGACAAGGGCTCACATTGACCGATGCAACGCACTTGGCACATGATAGACGACTTAAGGTCCCCACGACGCTTAACTGCACAAGTGGAAAGAAAAATAACTAAACTAACAGCCGTATGTAAAGATGAAAAGAGCTATAGACATGCTAAATGTCAATGACAAAACCAAGTATGTGTTAGTTTTACGTGTGCGCTAATACACAATACAACAATGCATGCTATCGTCAAAATGTCTTCATTCTGGAATAAAAATAATAAGGCGAATAAAAGATTCGAATATATACAACACGTCATTTATTATTTAATTCTTTATTCATTGTATTCCTTTGCCGGTCCTTGTGTTGCATACTGCATCACTACCAGAGACTCCCTCACACGTATCCAAGCACTTGCAGTAGCGCTTTCAATGTCAATGGTTTCACATGATGAGGTAGCTAGTCACATTAACAACCTTCTTTAATCACATATTAAGACTTGCTTGTATAGTTACAGTGGTCCTGTTTATTTCACCCCGGCTACAACTAGGACATTTTACTTGTTTATGTTTGACTTTTTCCGCCCATTTGAATTGCTATTTGCTTAGTGTATTGAATTGGTTGGTCCAAGTTCGCACTTTTGTAAAACTTCAATCATATCATACACACATGTGTAGTCTGGACTTCCTCGTATCATTTACTCAAATTTAATTTGTTATAACAGTTGTAACTTGATGCCGCGTAGGGATCCGCGAAGCGCAGTGGTATCGAGCTGGCTTCGCATCTGAGTGGTCATGGGTTCATTCCCGAGTTGAGGCGTACATGTTCCTTTACACCGCAACGGTTCCCTGGTTGACCCAGCCTTAAATGGATACTGGTTCAGTCCAGGAAGTAAAAGCGGCGAGGGAGAGGAGATGGCTACCGCCCTCATATAGCCGAGCCTTTGAAATGTGAGATCGCCAACATCTCACACCTCTATGGCAGTAATGCTATGGGTTACTTTACTTTTTAGTTGATGTCCATGAGGCAATTGAACCGTCTTTTATTGGGTATTCGGCTCATGCAGAAGTGTCACAATATGTCTGACATTATTGGTAGCTCTCATCTTCAGTTTTTTATTTGAATACGTCTGTTCTGTTAATGCGAAGTCTGAAGAGAATCAATTGTTCACTTGAGCTGGCAATATCATGCACTCTTTGGTGACCTGCATACTTGCTCCTGGGTCTATGATTCCTAAGTTTCCTACCTCTTCAAACATTATAATTATATTATATTCTTAGTTCTTAGTCGACCTGTACTTCTACACGGGCACATGCCTCTGTGCAGGTTCCATCTCTGGTATGAAGTGGTTGTATCCGGGAGAAGTTTTTCCTGCCTAAGGGGCTAGGCTCGAGCAGCTTAATACTCCGCTACTTTGGAACAAGCACTTACGGAGGGTGGTTAACTGAGGTGTGAATCTATATTTATAGACTCAAACACTAAAGGAAAGTAGACCCGCAGCTTGCTAGACGCCATCTATTCTGCTCTAAACAAACTACCTAGCCTTGGCCGGTGTTATGCCATGTCACAGTTAGTCGCCTCTTACGACACGCTCTCTGTGAGGCAGTGGTGCTATTTATGTCCTTGTCATACACAACGACCCCGACAGACTACTCGGATTATATTATGTGCCCTCTACATATGTTAAACTCACATTATCTACCTGTGTACATATGTTAAACTCACATTACGTGCACTCTCCATATGTTAAACTCACATTACGTGCCCTCTCCATATGTTAAACTCACATTACGTGCCCTCTCCATATGTTAAACTCACATTACGTGCCCTCTCCATATGTTAAACGCACATTAAGTGTCCTCTTTATACACTATACTCACATTACGTGCCCTCTCCATACGTTATACTAACATTATGTGCTCTTTACATAAGTTGTACTGTATACTTATGGATTATGATGTTACTGGGTAGTCGGTTAGTATTTTTCTGTTATTTTAATACTTCAGGTTCTTTTTTCTCTTTTTGTCTAGATGATCTTTTTCATGATGTCTAGACCACTTTCTATTATCTCAATGACGTGCTCATTTGTTTATACATTATATTTATTTTCGGTGTTCTCTAAAACAGATTGAAAAAAATCATCTGTTCGACAAATATAAAACCAGACACAAACAGGAGTCACTGGGGATAAGATAAACAGTATAAAATGTTCTTCAATCCTGTCGCCTCCACTAGATGAGCAGACTGAAAGCATACCCCTTCTCAATAAAATTTAATAAATATAATGTACAGAACAACTCGAGAAATATTAGAGACATAATCAGGTTTATAATTGAAATGAATGTGATTATTTGACAGTGAACGAGGATACGACATAGAAGATCCAGAACCAAAAGGTGTGCATAAAAGAAGTGAGTTGACGGCATATGTTGTGTACATCAAAGGAAACAAAATTGTACAGCCAGTGAGATGACTAAATATGTTCTGTACATGAAACACAATTGTCCAGCGAGCGAGTTGACTAAATATGTTGCGTATATACATCCAAGGAAACAACATTGTACAGCGAGTCAGTGGGCTAAGTATGTTGTCCGTACATCTTAAGAAACAAAACTGTCCAGTGAGTCAGGGAACTCGGTATGTTGGGTTGTCCGTACATCTTAAGAAACAAAACTGTCCAGTGAGTCAGTGAACTCGGTATGGTGGGTTGTCCGTACATCCAAAAAAATCGCGAGTTGTCCGCCGGGGTCTTTGTGTATGACAAGGATACGAATATCACCACTGCCTCATAGAGAACTGGTCGTAAGAGGAGACTAACTGTGTGACATGGTATAACATCGGCCATGTTTAAGTGGTTTGTTTAGAGCGGATAGATGGCACCTAACAGGCTGTGTTTGAGTCTATTAAGACGGATTCGCACATCGGTTAACCACCCTCCGCGGCACTTGTCCCATCGCAGCGGAGTAATAAGCTGTTCGAGCCTAGCACGCTAAGCAGGAAATCCTTCTCCCGGCTACATCCAGATCATACCAGAGCCGGGACATGAACAGGGGAATCTGCCCTTGTAGATGTACAAGTTGACTATGAACTAAGAAATACCAAAGAAACAAAACTGTCCAGCGAGTCAGTGGACTAGGAATGTTGTCCGTACATCCAAAGAAACAAATCTGCAGATTAAGTCAGTGGACTAAGAATGTTGTCCGTACATCCAAAGAAACAAATCTGCAGATTAAGTCAGTGGACTAGGAATGTTGTCCGTACATCCAAAGAAACAAATCTGCAGATTAAGTCAGTGGACTAGGAATGTTGTCCGTACATCCAAAGAAACAAATCTGCAGATTAAGTCAGTGGACTGAATATGTTCCTTTCACCAACAACAGAATCGTTCCGTCTGTTTTATTATAGTAGCCTAATACTTACTGTTGCATCCTTATCTGCATTGTTTCTGTGATTTCTAGCAGACAAAATAAAACAGGCTTCTGCGTCTTGCATTCTGAAACATGAGAATTAAAATATTTGATACTGTAATAGTTTTCCCATATGCGTTAATTGGTAACATCGGATTATGCTTACCTGCCACTTACTTCTCAAGTCATATTTATCTTCATCTTCGTCTTGATGTCCAGTTCCTCACCCAAGCTGCGGGTCCCAACTTCGTCTCCAGCCGACCCTGTCTTGGGCCACGGAAGTCCATTTAGTGGTAAGTGCTCCTCTAGACTTTGCAAATCATGTTTATGCGAAACAGGGTTATTTGCTTTCAATGTCAATTTTTGTTTTGTTTTGCCAAGTGATTTTCGACAGTCACATTCTACTCTTCTCACGTGATGTCCAGTGCAACACCTGCTTGGCTAGTCTGTTGTTTATGCTCTTTCATTAAAACATATGCCTCAAATACTGCACATGAACACAGCAGATATCAGGAGTAGGAAAGTTTGAATGATTGCAGGACAGCTTGAATGATTGTAGGACAGCTTGAATGATTTTAAAGAAATCACTGGTCGCTTGAAGTATTTGGCACCTCCATGACGTTTGATCAGGAATAGTACTGTTGGTTGTCATGTGTTCCTTCTCTGTTACTCGTATGAGGGACACATGTAGCGAATGTTCGACTTTACTTTCATTGATGTCGTGGTCTCAGAAACGCAAAGCTTTGAAAACACATATCAAACAATGTCTTCAAGTGACTGTGATCGTTTTTCGAAATCCATTTACATGACATGTTGTAATGTGGTTATGTTACCATTAACGAAAGACAATCAAATAACATTAACAGAAACAAACGCATAATGGCCAACCTGCATCTGGTCAGGTCAGTGTCTTTGAGCGCGGAACCTTGAACATAGATGACACGTTGTGCCCACAGAGGAACTTGCAGCAACATCTTCATGGTGGTATCCAACTCACACGGAGACAACATCACCACGAAATAGTCCTGGTAGAATATACACGTTGACACCAATGAGACGAACAACGACAACATGTTAGTATGAAGGTCTACGCCATAGCAGTCGTGTAGTGGGAACGCTGCAGTCAGTGGATTTCATGTTGATTTAATAATTGCAATGTCGCAGAGCGCTAGCGTTTTACGACAAATGTGTTGATTTCGATCCTCGTTACGAACATTCTCCAGTCGACCTAGCTGTAGTTAGGCACATGACTTACAGTTCGGTTAGAGACGGAAGGACAGCGAGGAGGTAAACTATCTAACCCATGTCATAGAAAGTTGTGATCTAGTATTTTGAAGACTTTAACACTTCATCTCCGACAGCAATGTCAGTCACGGGATTACCTTGACCTTTACCACAACATACTACCAGTGTGTTACACAGACCTGGAATGGGGGCAAAGAATAGGGACACTGTAACCCGCCGGACAATTCAAAAGAGATGACAAAGGAGGGTTGAACAAGGTGCCGGCTCCTCACCGTGTTGAGTTCAAGTGCGACCTTTACATTGAGCGTCAGTTGCAATGAATCTCCAACGTCCTCTGTACCCCGCCTTGATGATGAAATCTAGCAAGATTTTGTTGTTGTCCATATATTGATGGCCCACCGTTGCCAATAACAGCGACCGTTGGAAGAGAAGTTGTGACCAGCCATAGTGTAACCGTCGCTGACAGTCGGGTCACTCAGTAATACTTGGATGTTTTCATTTCACCGTTAGCTTTACCTCTGGCTCGTTTGCCTTCAATATTTTCTTTTAGTATTTTTGTCCGCCAGTTGTCACCAAAATAGTTTACCTGCCTGACTCTAACCTTATTCCTCATTTCTCTGTGCAAGGCTCATTTATCGAAGTCTTCGTTATTTGTTTTTTATTTTCTCGAGATGCGTCCATTCATCTATACATCCCCATTTCAAAGGCATATTTTCCAATAGTTTATTCATCGCCTACACTTCAACGCAACAACAGAAATTATAGGCCAAACATTAATAGACCTCCTACACTCCACGGGACTTATCGTGACATAACATGACATAACGTGACACAACATAACGTGACATAAAGTGACATAACATAACGTAACATATCGCATGTCGTGACATTACATAACATATCGTGACATAACATATCATGACATAACATTTCTTGACATAGCGTAATAGATCGGATCATACCATCACGTACGTGCACAACCAAACAGATAAAGAAGGTACCTGCAGTTTCGGATGAGCGTAGAACTCATTGAGGAAGTCCATGACAGAGTCAGCCTGTAGAACAGTCATACACACCACTACATGTTTCTCTGTCTGCGCTCGGTGGCTGCTGTAAGACCCGCCCATTTTCTGCCTCTCCAACCAGGTCAGGGCTAGCTGCTCTACCTGCCACCAAAGAATAATACCACTGTATCATACCCTTCACATCAGAAGATGATTTTTAGTCTGACTTGCCACCAGGACAGCAACCTCATCATGCACAAAAGTATAAATGTACGTGGCACTACACTAAGCTCTTTAGTAAGCTAAGCAACAGATAACAACATGGGTCGTCCCAATTCTTCTTCTTCTTCTTCTGCGTACACAGTCAGACAGTAACCATTATTTTTTCGAAAAAAGCGGCGGTCATCCTGAGACTCTCGCCACTACCATAGAGCTTGTCTTGCAGTTCCACTGGCAATGGCCACATCTGCTCTCTCTGATCCTCGTATGTCGGGCAGTTCTGCAGCAGATGTTCAGTGGTCATTTTACCAGTACCGCACGGGCATTCGTCGGTACACCCTATCTTCAATTTGTTGAATAGGTGGTACCTCAGTCTGTTGTGGCCAGTGCGAAGTCTGAAGACAACGACCTGCTCTCTTCGGTTCAACTGGTAATAGGCATCGTTTTTGGTGTAACCAGTATGTTCGGTTTCCCATTTGGTCATGTATCTGGCTTTGATAAGCCGTTTTGACTCTTCGTACGTCATACTGGTATCTGTTTGTGGTAGCCTTGCACCTTCTTTTGCCAGTCTGTCTGCCTCCTCGTTGCCTTGGATGTTGCAGTGTGACGGAACCCACTGTACCACTACCCTTTTTGGTGCGGACTGCTGGCACAGTTTGCAGAGTGCTGCTCTTAAGTCATTAAGCTCAGTGTTTTTCTGGCTTTTTAGCGCTGTGACTACGGCGAGAGCATCTGTCAGCAGGACTATATGGCTCTCATTTTCACTGTGTGTTACCATTTCTTCCACTGCCGCCCTCAGTGCCTCTGCCTCCGCTCTGAAATTCCTTGTGTACTTACCAGTAGCGAATGACAGTGTTATTTTTCTGCCATTTGGTAGGTTCAGGAATGCTCCTGCCCCTCCGTTCTGTGTAGTGTTTGTTACAGAACCGTCGGTGTATGCATGGGTCCAGTCCATGCTTGGGTAGCTTTTCGTTATGAAGCTTAGGGTAGTGTCTCTCCTTTCTTTTTCAGTCTGGCAGTTTTTGTTTGCAATACCTGGTATATTTTCTACCACCTCTGGAAATATATCCTGCCTCCAAGTAGGTTTTCGTACAGTAGTGATGGGTTTTGGTATTGTTAGTGCGTTTATGGGATCTTCGTGCATCTTTGCTTTGGCTATTTCTGCAAAGTTTCTCCGCTTTAGTTTCCCATTTCCCAGATTGTTTAGTCTCTGGTACATTGGATGGTCCGTCAGTCTTCGGAGTTTCTCTGACTGCAGCTGGGCTCTGCAGTCTCTTCTATCGGTCATGGATTGCAGTTTTGTAATCTTTTCAAGTTCTACAATTGGCGTTGACTTCATGCCACCTGTTATAATTCTCATGGCTTGGTTTTGAAGTTTGTTAACTTTATCGAAGTTCGCCTTCGCTGCTGTTGTCCATGCCGCAATGCCATACTCGAGAACTGGTCTCACTCTTCCAGTGTACAGTTTCTTTAGTATGCCTTCGTCTGCTCCCCAGCTTGTGCCAGCAAGTTTCCTCATGATCACCATTCTTTCTCTGGCTTTCATTCGGTTCCTCTCAATCTGACTTTTCCATGTCATGCGCCGATCAAATGTGACTCCCAGATAGGTTGGGTTGTCGTTTGGCTGCAGGATTTTGCCATTTAGACTTAATTTGGTACTTTGGGGTTTTAATGAGAGCGAGAATATTGTGCACGTGGTTTTCTCCTCGTTTATTTTGACCAGCCATGAGTTCGCCCACTCTTCCAGCGATGTTAGGGCCGTCTGCATCCGATTTCTTGCTATGGTGAGATTCTTTTCAGAGGTCCACATAGCCAGATCGTCTGCAAACATTGAGCTATGGACTCTTCTTGGTATATTCTCTGTAATATCGTTTATATATACCAGGAAGAGTGTGGGTGACAATACTCCCCCTTGGGGTACTCCCTGCTCGAGTGTCACCTTTTTGCTCATCTGCCCTTGTACTTGGACTCTGGCCGTTCTTTGTTTGAGGTAGTGGTTGATCCACTTGTACATCTTCCCACAGACATCACTTCTTCTTAGCTTGACTCTAAGTCCATCCTTCCAGACTTTGTCAAATGCCTTTTCCAGATCCACCCAAACAGCTACTGTGTGTTTCTGTGCCTGGTAGGCATCTTCTATCTCCTGGGCTATGAGGATGACCTGGTCCTCAGTGGATCTGTGCTGTCTAAAGCCGGCTTGCTGTGGAATTAGTATTCGTTTTTCTTCCAGATGCCACATCAGTCTGGTGTTTATCATCCGTTCCATCAGCTTGCCGACACAGCTCAGTAGGCTTATGGGCCTGTATCCATTTGGATCTGTTTTGTCCTTTCCTGTTTTTGGTACTGGTACCAGTATTGCATCTTTCCATGCCTATGGTACAATTCCCCTTTTCCAGCTTTGGTTTAGGACCGATAGCAGTTTCTTCTTCGCTGTTTGGCCCAGCCCCATCAGCATTTCGTTTGTTATCCCGTCTTTTCCGGGAGATTTCCTTTTCTTTAGTGTTCTCATAGCCTCTTCCATTTCGCGCATTGTTAGTTTGGCCATCATGTGCTCTTCAGGAGCCGTATTTATGTTTTCGTGTCCCTTTAGCTCTTCGCTAATGTCTGTATGCGTCCCAATTCAAGATAACGATCTTGTTCAATGGAGTCTAAAACACGTGATCCGTTGCGGCAGTAAATGCTATAGGACTATATTTCACTTCTTCCTTTACCCTGAATCCAAGAACTTCTAAATATATTGGAGAAATGTACACTTCGCATCCCTGCTATACATGCAGCAAGAGGCAACTTGTTGGGTGTTGGATATGATGGTGATGAGACTAGCAACATCATCATGCCAAACAAAGTGCCATTAACTAACGAATGCTTCTAGCATTCGCTCCTTACACAGCGTAGGGTCATCCTTTAGATGTATCTTCATAATAACCTACACTAAAGCACATTGTGTGATTTTAGAGCAGTGACTTGCTAACCCCATGCACAACCGTCTTTAGTTGTACCAAACAGCATTCCTGGAGGTGCAGTTGACGTTTCATTTTTTCCTCGCCAGTAAGGCGCCCCCGGTTCAGCATGGAGGATAGAGGAGAATGTGTCTTACAGGCATTGAGGATATGACAGACTATGTCCACGTTACCGTACCATGCCAAGTTCTGAGAGGCGACCTGCGCGAGAAAAAGGGAATTGTTGTACTTTATGCTGACAAACTCACAATGTAACACGAGGTGTCTCATGAATTTTCATTGCCATGGCAACTGGAAATAACTACTTGTGTGGAGGCTTCCTGCAATTAGCAGGATTAGTGTTTGCGCAGGCGTCTTGCATTAAGGTCAGATGCAGGATTCACGTGCTACGATTGTGAAAAAACTGAAAGTGACGACGCATCACGCATATTTGTTTGTTCTTTATTCTCATTTACTTTGTTTTGTTTCCATTGATTTGTAATCTTGCTTTTCACGTGTGCACTTTTAGCGCGCATTTCTTTAGTAGCATATATCCATGCTTATGTGACAAGACAACAGATATTGCCAAACAAAGATAAAAGAACCAGTGAAGCAGCAGAGATGACATTTCTTCACAGAATACTTGGAGTAACAAGAATGGATAGAATCAGAAACGAAGATATTTAGAGACAAGTAGATAAAACACTAGTGCTAGACCTCATTAAGAGACAGCAAACCAATTGGTTCGGGAACGTGACACATAAAACACAAGATAGTGTCCATCAGAAAGCAATTCTGTACATATACAATGGATACAAAGCCAAGCGCCGACCACGCAAAATGATGGATAGCAGAGATAACAGAAGCAGTAAAGCTTCCCGTGTACGAAGCACATACAATGGCCGGTCAAGAAACTTAATCATAACCTGATGCTGAAAGGCACAAACAGGACATAAGCGAAAAGAAAAGAAGAAGATATTTATCATTTGTAGAGTAAATTTATTCTAATCGTGTATAAAATGTCCTCTGTATTAACACTTATACTGCCGTCTAGTGATTTATGTCTAATATATTCATAACCAATAAGATGATGGTTGGAAATTGATATATATCTCTATCTGGTGCCAAACATGGATCTGACAGATTGCAATTGCGGACAAGAATGGAGGTGACCTGTTTATAAATGTTACACTAATTACTGTGGTTGTCGGAGACATATATAGGGCAAGCCCAGGTTGAGATCGCCTACTTTACATGGTGCCAGTTGGTACAAGGTTGTCCTGGCTCTTCTTTGTGAGTTTACTTTACATGGTGCCGGTTGATGCAAGGTTGTCCAGGCTCTTCTTTGTGAGTTTACTTTACATGGTGCCGGTTGATGCAAGGTTGTCCAGGCTCTTCTTGGTGAGTTTACTTTAAAAGAGGTGCCGGTTGATGCAAGGTTGTCCAGGCTCTTCTTGATGAGTTTACTTTAAATGGTGCCGGTTGATGCAAGGTTGTCCAGGCTCTTCTTTGTGAGTTTACTTTACATGGTGCCGGTTGATGCAAGGTTGTCCAGGCTCTTCTTTGTGAGTTTACTTTACATGGTGCCGGTTGATGCAAGGTTGTCCAGGCTCTTCTTTGTGAGTTTACTTTACATGGTGCCGGTTGATGCAAGGTTGTCCAGGCTCTTCTTTGTGAGTTTACTTTACATGGTGCCGGCTGATGCAAGGTTGTCCAGGCTCTTCTTTGTGAGTTTACTTTAAATGGTGCCGGTTGATGCAAGGTTGTCCAGGCTCTTCTTTGTGAGTTTACTTTACATGGTGCCGGTTGATGCAAGGTTGTCCAGGCTCTTCTTGATAAGTTTACTTTAAATGGTGCCGGTTGATGCAAGGTTGTCCAGGCTCTTCTTTGTGAGTTTACTTTACATGGTGCCGGTTGATGCAAGGTTGTCCAGGCTCTTCTTTGTGAGTTTACTTTAAATGGTGCCGGTTGATGCAAGGTTGTCCAGGCTCTTCTTGATGAGTTTACTTTAAATGGTGCCGGTTGATGCAAGATTGTCCAGGCTCTTCGTGGGCAGACACTGAGCATCAGTGTGTGAATCGATACCGAAAAGTAGTGCATGTGTCGATACCGAGCAGTATTTTGTGAGTCGATACCAAGTAGCAGTGCGTGGGTCAGTAATTCGTAGGCCGATACCGAGCAGCAGTCCGTGGGTCGATACCGAACAGTATCTCGTGGGTCGATACCGAGCAGCAATGTGTGGGTCGATACCGAGCAGCAATGTGTGGGTCGATACCGAGCAGTAATGTGTGGGTCTATACCGAGCAGTAGTTCGCGGGTCTATACCGAGCAGTTGTTCGCGGGTCTATTATACCGAGCAGTAGTTCGCGGGTCTATACCGAGCAGTAGTTTGCGGGTCTATACCGAGCAGTAGTTCGCGGGTCTATACCGAGCAGCAGTGTGTGTGTCGATACCGAGCAGTAATATGTGGGCAGACATGTGAAACATATTGATCAATACCACAGTTCACGACCCCGTCTGTCTTAATGAAAATAGGCTGTGTCCCTGCAGTCTGCCCAGCGAGGTAGGGGTTGACACTGAAATCCTCATAATGGTGAGTTCACAGTTAGGAGTTAGCGGTGGGCATTTCCTCGTAAGCCTCAGGAAGTTAGAAAAGTCATTTTAAACCGCTCCCAAAGAAATGTCTTCAAGATATACCCCAGCTCAGTACGAGCAGCTTAAAACAACAACAATAACACCATACCTGTTATCAACACGTACCAGTCGACCCAATTAATACCCGACTTAATGTTATGAGATGGAGGACAGAAGGCAACTAATGGCCGCTACCCTACAATAAGTTTAGTAAATTGAAGTCTCTAACTCTTCAACTCAGGCATCAGTGTCTGACATGGTGTTGCTGTGACCTCTGACCTCTGCAATAAAATCGCATCGCTCTTACTCTCTTTCTACTACTCACATGTCACTATCAATAACGGACATTCAGGTCTGACCTTCACCTTTCCCTTCCGATGTAAAGCACAAGCCATTACTGCAGCTGGTTCCCTTTGAACAAGCCCTGTTTCAAACATTTGCAATTATTCATATTTTCGATTCTACAGTGGCTGATTATAATGACAATTCTTCTTCTTCTTCTTCTTCTTCGTTCGTTCTCAATCTCCCACTACCAAGCCCTGAAAGGGTAAGTAGCAGAATGTAGTCCAGAGAACGGAATGCGTTGTGTTGTAGTTTACAGCATGGCTGCGATATTTGCACCTTTCGGTCCAACACATCCGACTTTAGCAAGCATTTTTTGAAGACCGTTTTAGCATTCCCTCTTCGATCCCTTCTCCTTAGCCAGTCTGCCCTGCTGCAGCCTGTTATCCAGGATCACCGCGTGGAGGTGTAGAAGGGTCTTGGCAGCTATGGGTCACTGACCACTGCAGCTCATGCGCTGCTCAGAATCTTGATCCCAAATGGCAATTCAATTTACATGATGAGATTCCCAGCCCCAATCACATTGTACCATATTCCTTCATATTGATATACATCTTCTCCACAATAGCCTCTGGTACTTGCCTGAGTCGGGAGTATGACTAGCACCAGACAGATCATGATGAGAATGAAGAGTTGACTGGGCCAGATGTCTGGGCAGACATCCCCAAAACCTACTGTGGCCAGTGTCACAACCACAAACCATAGGGATTCGAACTCTCCGAATTGGCGCCTGCTCCCTCGCTGGAGATGGTGCACGCCGCAAGCACTGTTGAGAAAATATTCAAAAAGTTATTTTGTCAAGTCACAGTAAAGGCAAACTGAGTCAATTAGCAAAGAATGCTGTCGGAGATGAAGTGTTAGAGGGTTCCTTGAACTGGGCCTCAACTGGTTATTAGGTTGGGTGACCGTTTCCTGTCCTCCCCCCCCCCCTTTTTCCTTCTTTAGCAGTAAGTCAAGTACCCATTTATACGAAGGCGATGGTCTGGCTTGAAACAATGAGAGGCACACATGTGTGCATCCTTGGTGATTCAATGAGGATGCTCAGGAAGGTGAAATCAGGTTGCACGCGTCGCCAGTGGTTGGAGTCAGCATGCGGTCAAGGTTAGATAGAGTCACCTTCATAATCGTTCTGGGACATGCATGGGTCGAAAGGTAGCGAGGGAGCTGGTAGGTTAGCGAGTACAGCTATAGTGGAGGGCGGGAGATCAATGGACCGATCCGATAGGTTGGTGAGTACAGCTATAGTGGAGGGCGGGAGATCAATGGACCGATCCGATAGGTTGGCGAGTACAGCTATAGTGGAGGGCGGGAAATCGACTGGAATGAAGATTCGGCAGTTGATCCATGATCTACGTCCTTGGCACGACTGGCTGAATTGGGTGTGAAACGAGGGTCGGAGAGGAAGTAACACCGTGCGGGGATATAAAGACGCCGGGTTAACCAGCACAGGACCGGAACGGTCAGTCATCACGTGTTAGCAGACATACTGAGGATGAGATTTGAGTGCGTATGGACTTGTCCCCAGTGCGATAAAATGATCCGACTAACTAACCTGGGTCAATTGAAGTGTCTTGATAGCTGGGATTGAATTCGGCATTCTTTGCTGTGAAAAGAAAGAGCTCTTACTATTTGCCACTTGGATAGTCCCCACAGTGAAGGTATCGGGGATATAGATATATATAGACGACACTTAAAATGCACCAATGTTCACCTGTTGGATGTTGACGCTGGTAAAGGCAAACCATAAATTACACAGAAGATTAAAAATCATTTGTGGAGATGATAAATCATCAATTTCGCGTGCCGAGCAGGAATAAACGCATAAGACAAAGGAACAGGAGTGTGTATAATGAGTGGGTCACTAGAACCATACGTATTTACATCCTTTCACAAAGAAAACTGATCATCTGTGAGTCGCCCGGAGTATGGTGACGACTCTTCGTAACATGTAATATGTAACAAATAAAAGACACTTGATATACCATGCGCCATACACCCAACATCTGTTTCTGTTTCTAAGAACTCGACATCACTGCACTCCGGGCATACCCATAGGTGCTTTGTCTCTCTCATCAAATGGCGTAAGGTATGGATGCTGAAGGTCCCTGTAATTCGCTGGTTGTACACTCTCCTGTTCCGTCCTCTCATGCGCCATACTTGGCTCAAACCTCGTTTAATGTTGAAACTTTGTAGTCTGTGGATTGCTGCTTCATCTATTGCGGTGTCCTCATCTAACAGGCGGTCATTGATTGATTTCAAAATGTGACTTCTATCCATAACTAATGTGCCCATGATGGGAGCTTGTGAAGCCATGTTGTTAGCGCTTTGATTGCCCTGAACCCCAGGATGAGCAGGACAGTAGATCATAGTAAACCTCTGGAGGTTTGATGCCTCAACCGCAGCTATCCACTCGTACCTAAGCCATCCCTTCTGTACCTTCTGAAGTACGGCTTGCGCGTCTGTCACGATGACTGCCGTTGTTATAGAAGTCTCAGATATCCATTTCAGTGCTGAGGTCACTGCTTTCGTCTTCATTCTCATACTGAAAGTTGTTGACATGTATGCTCTACTGCGCTCAGCAACGACCTCTCCTCTCACTCTAACCGAGAATCCCCAGCCTGATGTCCCACTGCGCACGACTGATCCATCGGTGTATATGACAGCGTCACTCTCCTACGTGTTCTCAGTATCAGCTAATTCACCCCGTGCTCTGCTCTCTCGTTGCTCCGATCTCTGCATTCCTTGGCTAAGGTTATGATGACTCTCTGGTACTCTATCACCAGAGTGGACTCAGGAAGGCTCCTGAAGACAGACGAAGAGAAGGGTATTTTTCAGTTGATACGTTGCCTAGACTGACAAGAGAGACAGAGCTGTCCGTCAGGAAATTCGGACAGGCATCTTAGACGCAGCCATCATGGAAGAGGCTTATGTAGACCTTATCACCGAGGCGAAGGTCGTAAATAGCCTACGTACCAGCAAAAATAGTGTCCCAGGTCCTGGATGGAGTACAATATTGCCACTCAACATACCATGGACTAGACAAATAGACACCCAACAAACCATGGACCGGGAAAACAGACAACCAACAAACCATGGACCAGACAAACAGGCAGTCAACAAACCATAGACCAGACAAACAGACACTCAACAAACCATGGACCAGACAAACTGACACTCAACAAACCATGGACCAAACAAACTGACACTCAACAAACCATGGACCAAACAGGCCCCATAATTGTGTTTAAACTATCACTATGTACGACATTTATTCTCAGTGTGGAAGTCCACCAAGACGATATGTAGGGCTTTCATTCGGCAGGCACATTACTGAATAGGTTTTTGTTTTAGCTGCAACAGGAACAATCGTATACTTTGACGAGGATTTGAATGCTCGTCATCGGGACCATAAACCAACGTCCAAACCACCCGACCACATAATCACGGTGTAAAGTACAAGTAACGCCCTCATATAACTAAAAACGTCATGTTGGTGTCTGATTGACTCATGTCTCGCCAACATGACGGGACACCCTTCAAAACATCAACATTTGAGACCATGTTTACCATTATGACTATTCTGTATTGCAGTAACTTTCTTTTTGTGCCAGAGGCTGATCTATCAGCACCGCACTACACTCCAGGGACTATTGTCAGAATGATGGTTCTTTGGTAACTTATCACTGCTATATTATCTGGCTCAACTATAAATGTTTAATGTGATCTTCTGATGCGATGAGTCGACACGTAATTATAATCCGAAGGGTACAGCTTTATTGTAAAGAACTCACGCAGCACTGTATCTCCGCCTATTATACCTTCTCACTGATCGGACTTTAATGAAGTGGTCCATGTTTTCATGGAGACGTATATAAAGTGGTTTATGTGTATTTTGACGTATATGCGATATTACGTGTTTATCTTGATTGTTTATGAAATGGGTTGAGTGTGTTTTGGCCGTCCATAAATGGATCTATGTGGGAATGTTGACGTCCTTGAAACGTTCCTTGGTAATATTTAGATATCCATGAAATGGTCCATGTGATTTTTGGCCACAGATAAAGTGGTCAGTGTGTGTTTTGACTGTCGATAAAGTGGTCCGTGTGTATTTTGACCGGAAATAAAGTAGTCAGTGTGTGTTTTGACTGCCCATAAAGTAGTGAGTCTGTGTTTTGACTGCCCATAAAATGGTGTGTGTGTTTTTACTCCGTATAAAGTGGTCCATGTGTGTTTTTACTCTCTATAAAGTGGTCCATGTGTGTTTTGATTCTCTATAAAGTGGTTCATGTATGTTTTGATTCTCTATAAAGTGGTCCATGTGTATTTTGACTCTCTATAAAGTGGACAGTGTGTGTTTTGACTCTCTATAAAGTGGACAGTGTGTGTTTTGACTCTCTATAAAGTGGACAGTGTGTGTTTTGACTCTCTATAAAGTGGTCCGTGTGTGTTTTGATGATCCATGAAGTGGTGAACGACAGATTTGACCGTCCACGACGCGTTCCGTGAAATTTTTTATCCCCAAATTAAGACATTCAAAAATATGAATATTCTGACAATCCTTTCAAAACTGTTGTGGTATTGCTTGTTTCGACACCCATTAATAGATCCACGAATAAAAATAGTTTGAGAGGTTAGAAGCTATAATCTATCTGTTTGACATTTTATTGCAATTCACTAGATGTGGGTCATCTATATTATACATGAACGTCTGCGCCTGGCATTTACTCATTAAATTTGTCTAACGCCAGGATGTCGTCAACAATAATAGGAGTAAAAAAATTGTGTGCAAAGTATTTTTAAAATGTGGTAAATAAAAGTAGTCCCGATGTAGACGGTGCATTCAGAGGTGAAGTTCTAGCCATTTTATTTTGCCTGGTCTTCAAAGTGATATCAAAACAATTGGGAAGTAACATTGGCAAATAAGGAGGAAAAAAACCTAGATTTTGATTCCATTATCAGAAAGGTTTGGTTTTCAATTAGGAATATGGATGAGCAAAAGTTTGGCTTGGAAATATCAAACAAAGTGTTTGTTGTGGGCTAGGTGAAATATAGAACATGGATAGAAAAGGGACGTGTGTGCTAGGCGAAATATACAATATGGATAGACAACGGCTTGATGTGGGCTAGGTGGAATATAGAGTGGATAGACAAGTAATTGATGTGGACTAGAGGAAATATAGAACTTGGATAGACAAGTGATTGATATGGCCTAGGTGAAACATAGAACATGGATAAACAAGTGATTGGTGTTGGCTAAGTGAAATATAGAACACGGATAAACAAGTGATTGGTGTGGGCTAAGTGAAATATAGAACTTGGATATACACGTGATTGGAGTTGGCTGGGTGAAATACAGTAATGGATAGACAAGTGATTGGTGTTGGCTAAGTGAAATGTAGAACTTGGATAGACAAGTGATTGGTGTGGGTTAGGTGAAATACAGAACTTGGAAAGACAAGTTGCAGACCAAAGTAAGTCATATAAAACCGCACGTGTTAGGCGGAAAGATCGAGATATCACAGCTTCGCTGTATGCTACGACACAATGGCACTACGTCCATTTCATAGCAAACGCAGGAGAAGGAGAAGGAGAAGAAGAAGAAGAAATGTTTAGGCTAATAAGGTGATGTTTTATCAATTGAATAAGACATTATATTTAATAAATTGAATAAAACCGGTTGGATTATTAGGGTGACATTTAAAAAACTGAATAAAAAAATGGTGGGCTAATAAAGTTGTATTGATTACATTTGACTAAAAAGTTGAAGTTAATAAAGTTATTTTTAACAAAATAAATAAAACCAGATGGGTTAATAAGGTGATATTTAAATAATTGATTCTAACAAGTTGGGTTAACAAAGTGATATATAATAAATAAAATATTTCTAGTGAGTTAAAATAAAAATTGATTTTAATCAATGAAATATATTTAATGTGCTTAAAAGCGAACGGATATTTAATCAATGAAATATATCTAGTGAGCTAAAACAAACTTATATTTAATAAATGAAATATATCTAGTGAGCTAGAAAAACGGATATTTAATCAATTAAATAAAAGGTTTAGGCTAATAAAGTGTATTTGATCAATTTAATAGCACCATTTGGGTTAATAAAGCTATATTTAATCAATTCAATTGAATAGAACAGGTTGGGTTAATAAAGCTATATTTAATCAATTCAATTGAATAGAACAGGTTGGGATAATAAAGCTATATTTAATCAATTCAATTGAATTGAACAGGTTGGGTTAATAAAGCTATATTTAATCAATTCAATTGAATAGAACAGGTTGGGTTAATAAAGCTATATTTAATCAATTCAATTGAATAGAACAGGTTGGGTTAATAAAGCTATATTTAATCAATTCAATTGAATAGAACAGGTTGGGTTAATAAAGCTATATTTAATCAATTCAATTGAATAGAACAGGTTGGGTTAATAAAGCTATATTTAATCAATTTAATTGAATAGAACAGGTTGGGTTAATAAAGCTATGTTTAATCAATTCAATTGAATAGAACAGGTTGGGTTAATAAAGTAATATTTAACCAATTGAATAGAACAGGTTGGGTTAATAAAGTAATATTTAACCAATTGAATATAACAAGTTGGGTTAATAAAGTAATGTTTAACCAATTGAATATAACAAGTTGGGTTAATAAAGTAATATTTAACCAATTGAATATAACAAGTTGGGTTAATAAAGTAATATTTAACGAATTGAATATAACAAGTTGGGTTAATAAAGTAATATTTAACCAATTGAATATAACAAGTTGGGTTAATAAAGTAATATTTAACCAATTGAGTATAACAAGTTGGGTTAATAAAGTAATATTTAACCAATTGAATATAACAAGTTGGGTTAATAAAGTAATATTTAACCAATTGAATATAACAAGTTGGGTTAATAAAGTAATATTTAACCAATTGAATATAACAGGTTGGGTTAATAAAGTAATATTTAACCAATTGAATATAACAAGTTGGGTTAATAAAGTAATATTTAACCAATTGAATATAACAAGTTCGGTTAATAAAGTAATATTTAACCAATTGAATATAACAAGTTGGGTTAATAAAGTAATATTTAACCAATTGAATATAACAGGTTGGGTTAATAAAGTAATATTTAACCAATTGAATAGAACAGGTTGGGTTAATAAAGTAATATTTAACCAATTGAATATAACAAGTTGGGCTACTAAGGTGTTATTATTTGAATGGACAAAACACGTCTCGGTAATAAAGGAGAATGAAAGAACTTAGATGACAAGAATGAAAAAAACCAGAAACTATCAATATGAGAGGAGGAAGAATGAAGTGGAGAAGGCCTGTATAAGAAGAGATGAAATTAAAAGTAGAAAGAGATGTTCAAATTAAAACAAGAAAAAAGACAACAAAACAGAAATCTGCAAAAAAAAGTTATGGACAGATAAGAATTTGGTGTAGAAAATGAATTTGTAATTGAAAAAAATAAACATTGAAAGAACAGAGGCATGGCATGGAGTGACCAAAACGACCATATGCTCAAACAGAGATTGTGTTGATAAAATGAAATGACAACAACTAAATTAAAGCAGAGATTGTGTTGATAAAATGAAATGACAACAACTAAATTAAAGCAGAGATTGTGTTGATAAAATGAAATGACAACAACTAAATTAAAGCAGAGATTGTGTTGATAAAATGAAATGACAACAACTAAATTAAAGCAGAGATTGTGTTGATAAAATGAAATGACAACAACTAAATTAAAGCAGAGATTGTGTTGATAAAATGAAATCAAATAATTGAATAAGACATACATTGGATTGATGAATTGACATGCACAAAATATACATTGGATTTACGCAGTGGAATTAAATCAAATAGACGCTGGGTTGATGAAATGAAATACCACAAAACATACTTTGGATTGATGAAATAAAATACATCAAAAGATGCTTTGGATTGATGAAATAAAATACAATAAAACATAGTTTAGATTGATGAAATGAATTTTTTTAAATTGAATAAAATAGTGGCTTGACTAATGAAAGGACATATGTATAATTGAATACAATAGTTTCTCTTGACTAATGGAAGGAAATTTGTCAAATGAAAATTTAATAAAATAGTGGCTTGACTACAGGAAAACAATTTGTTAAATTAAAAATGGAATTAAAATAGATGTTTGGCTGATGGAATGAATTTTGAGGGGTAAAATGTAATAAAATACAGGTTATGTCTATGAAATGATATTATTTTAAATCTGATTAAGTATAGGTTTTGTTACTTAAACAAAATAAACAAATATAATACAATAGAGGTCATGACATTTTAAAACAAGATTGAATAAAATAAATGTTGTATTGATTTTTTGTATGACTTTTCTTTGAATTAATAAGCAACACGTTTCAATTGTACAGGGGAATTAAGGAAGAGGAACAAAGAAGAGGGCTTTAGTGACAAATTGCAAGAAATGATGACTTTGAGTGAATGAGGAAAAAGATATTGGTGGGTACATAGCAAACAATGAAACTATGAGTCAAATAAGTAGGATGAAATGAGGGAAGGCTCTAACAGATCCCTGGGGAGCAGAAACGATTGGGGATTGGGGATTGATACTCGGAAAACCAAAAGTTGTCAGAGAAAGTATTTAGCAACGGTCAGAACAATCGAGGGTCAACATAACGCCATTGTCAGGTCAGGGATGGAATTGGAAACAGGAGAGTGAGAGGCAGCAGTGTTTATTAGGAGTTGGGGCTGGTTTGGGTGAGTTGGGAGTGGTGGTTTTAGACTTCCATTCTTTATAGTGAACTAGTATCAGTAAGGTAGTTTGCGACAATAAATCGCACGCCAGGCTGTCACATTTGGAATGACAGAGTGACAAGTAGACTTATGAGTCCATAAGATTCAAAAGAGGAGTAGCCAAGATTAGATTGACAGCTGACAGTCAACTAGGAAAGACCACTAAACCGCCATCTTGGTTTAGGTAGAGCTAAAATGGGTCATTAGAAGAGAGGAGATTTGATATTCGGCATTTGAAAGCGGATCTAGAAGGCTGTCCCACTATGCTCCAGCCTCACTGCATTTGTGCCTTTTGGAGTAAATGGTAGCTTTATCAAGCATATATGTATTCTTCACGGTCATCAGGTCGAGGTAATCTGTTGAAGACGAGAGATAAACGGCTCATGTCGAACAGAACGAAAAAGGTGTTAGGATGGCACTTAAAAGAACAGTCTCGCAGACTGGCTCATTGCATCCTCATGGCAGGTTGTACCGAAACGTTATCTGAATCAGAGTGGCCAGAGGGGTCGACAATAGCTCCTGATTTAAAGAGTTGTAACCTGAAACCACAGGAAGCAATCCCACAATAATAGTTAGAAACTATTATCCGCAAAGGCAGGACCGACGGGAGCCAGAGTTCTTCAACAACTGCCAGAGGGCATACATGACGGCATACAAGCTAGCATTTAATCAGTGCAGAATGAATTGTGTATAGAATGTCATAAATCATATGTTAGACTATCGAACCGGGTTTATAGTACCAGGGATCCCATTCAAACTCATACTAACATTCCCTGAGTTAGAAAAATTATTGTTGTTTTAGTTAGTTTAGGTTTTTATCATGTTGTATTCAAGTACTTTTGTAATAAATGAATATCTTGTTTTATTGTTCTCATAAGCTTTACGATTTTTCTATGTTGAAGTCGTAACGTTAAGTATTAGGTGTAACTCTACTCACAGTCTTAAATACATTCTAGATCACATGAATATGGAAAAATGGGCCTTGTGAGCAGGGTATTATAGATCTGCTACTAGGCCATTAGAATAGGGGGTGAAATAAATAGTAGATCTGGGGTCGACGTAGATTAGCGATTAGTAGCGCTGTTCAGAATCGAAGCTTGCCTGTTCGAATGGGAGGAACATGCATAAAAATGTTTGCTAGAGTCGGATTCTCTGTGCCATTAGTGGCAAAGTACAATATAATGCAAACCTTCTTTAACAAAAGATAAATGAAAAACTAGCAGAGGATGAGAACTATAAAAGAGACGAAATGACGGTAATGAAACAATTTTAAAGAGTAGATAAAAGAAACAGTACATCCAGTTGAAGAAAAGCTGACACTGAATTGCCCCAACAAAGGATCAGAATATTGTAATTAATTTGCTGCAGTAATAGCATTTCTATCGATCCGGCCAGTTTCTGCCTATCAATGCAATGAGAAAATGGCAATTTTTTGGGGTGTGATGCAGTAAAAATGGGCTTCACGGTTCAGTTTAGATCAGCTGCCATCTTCACATCGAAGATCGCGTGTAATGAATCTCCAATGTCCCGTTTCTTGCCTTGATGGTGTAATTTGCCCTCTGCTTTTCCTGTCCTTGGCTTGATATTAACCTCTCACACTTGACATTGTTTTCACCTGGCACGTTTTCCCTCAACATTACCCTTGGGTATCGCGTCGACTAAATACAATTTTAACTTCTGGTTTTACTAAATTGTTAGAACTGGCTTTATTTCGTCCATTAGTTATCTTTGTGGTGATGGCTGGATGTGAAGGCTGGCATCAAGGTCAGGTGCGATATACTGACCAAAACCTCACTTTATGTCGAGATCAGGACAACATACTGGCCAAAACCGCACTTTATGTCGAGATCAGGACAACATACTGACCAAAACCTCACTTTATGTCGAGATCAGGACAACATACTGACCAAGACAGACCGCACTTTATGTCGAGATCAGGACAACATACTGGCCAAAACCTCACTTTATGTCGAGATCAGGACAACATACTGGCCAAGACCGCACTTTATGACGAGATCAGGACAACATACTGACCAAAACCTCACTTTATGTCGAGATCAGGACAACGTACTGACTAAGACCGCACTTTATGTCGAGATCAGGACAACATACTGACCAAAACCTCACTTTATGTCGAGATCAGGACAACATACTGACCAAAACCTCACTTTATGTCGAGATCAGGACAACATACTGACCAAAACCTCACTTTATGTCGAGATCAAAACAACATACTGACCAAAACCTCACTTAATGTCGAGATCAGGACAAAATACTGACCAAAACCTCACTTTATGTCGAGATCAGGACGACATCCTGACCAAAACCTCACTTAATGTCGAGATCAGGACAAAATACTGACCAAAACCTCACTTAATGTCGAGATCAGGACATCATACTGACCAAAACCTCACTTAATGTCGAGATCAGGACATCATCCTGACCAAAAAACCACCCCAGGTGAGTGTTAGTTGCGACATTACAGAACAAGACCGGAATTCATGTCAGGGTCAGATACTGATCAATACGTCACTACGCACTGTGTAGCTAAACTAAAAACAGTTACAGCATGCTGGCCTACGAGGTGGAGATCGACACAGTGGTTGGCCTACTAGGAAGCCTTTGTAATTTGCAACAGTGATAAAAGGCCAGGTTTAACTGTTCCGAGCACCCCGCTACAATAGATCGTTTTACACGAGCGGGAGAACTCATGACGAGTAATTTCTAACAAAAACAGCAACAGCAACACCAAAAACAACAATAATAACAACAAAATCAGAAATAATAACAACACCAGCAATTATAATACCAACAACGGCGCCAAAAAGAACAAGAACAACACCAACAATAATAATTATAACAATACTAATAACAACAACACCGACAATAAAATGATAACATCAACAACAATAACATCATTAACAACAACAATAATAACTTTAATAACAACAACATGTACTGCAGGTGTTAACGAAAGCGCTCCGCATTGGTAACTAGGTGGTCCTCAAGTACTGATGTGCCGATTATTCAATGTGTATTCGACTCGGTTTCGCAATGTGCTTTTTATGAGCTAATCAACAAAATAGCACTCTGAAATAGAATACGATTGGTCAAAGACTGAAATAATAATGTTTTAATTTATGTTGAATAACTTTCAATGTCAATACCCTACAGCAGTGCAAATGCGTGTTTATCAGTGGTGCTGCCAGCCATTCAAACCATCTTGCTGTATCTTCAAAAGAAAAAAAAAGGTTGTTGTACACATTATTCAAATCTTCAAAAATATATTTCTGGTCTATTTAATTATAAATATTGTTTTATTTCTGTAGGATTAAATGAATGGCTTGGCTTGGCTTCGCTCGTTCTCAATCTCCCGCTACCAACCCCTGAAAGGGCTTAAGTAGCAGAATGTAGTCCAGAGAACGGAATGCTTTGTGTTGTAGTTTACAGCTTGACTGCGATATTTGCACCTTTCAGTCCAACAAGCATTTTTTTAGTACCGCTTTAGCATTCCCTATTCGATCCCTTCTCCTTAGCCAGTTTGCCCTGCTGCAGCCTGTTATCCAGGATCACCGCGTGGATGTGTAAAAGGGTCTTGGCAGCTATGGTTCGCTGGCCCTGATGCTAGCAGTCAGCTATGGGTCGCTGACCACTGCAGCTCATGCGCTGGTCAGCATATTGATCCCGGATTAAATAAATGATTTGAACTTAACTTTTTAAACTAAGCACAACACATAACGCGTTGGCAAATATTTTAACTGATTGCTTTATAATTTTAGGAAATGCCGGTAGAGCCAGTGAACGCAACTTTCTTAGCGAAATGATCACATGCAAGTAGTATAAGTATTCGTATCAGAGTTTTACTCCTATTCGGCCGAACAGTATTTAGGCCCTAATTCGATCCATCCCAAAATAACAAGTGGTATATTAATGTGGTATAAGGGATCAAGTAACAGGTGGTATCTTAATGTGGTATAAGGGATCACGTTACAAGTGGTATCTCAATGTGGTAAAAGGGATCAAGTTACAAGTGGTATCTCACTGTGGTATAAGGGTTCAAGTTACAAGTGGTATCTCAATGTGGTTTAAGGGATCAAGTAACAAGTGGTATCTTAATGTGGAATAAGGGATCAAGTTACAAGTAATATCTTAATGTGGTATAAGGGATCAAGTAACAAGTGGTATCTTAATGCGGTATAAGGGATCAAGTTACAAGTGGTATCTTAGTGCGATATAAGGGAGCAAGTAACACGCGGTATCTTAATGTGGTATAAGGGATCAAGTAACAAGTGGTATCTTAGTGTGGTATAAGGGATCAAGTACCAAGTGGTATCTCAATGTGGTATACGAGATAACGACAGTTGGAGATGAATGTATAGAAATGAAGAAACAAAATGATGTTCAGTTCTGCTACTGCTTTCATATTTACTTGTCATGTTAGATCTTTTACCTATCAGGGACAAGTTTGTGTTTGTCCATGTCGAGGCAACCACAGCTCTGAACTGCTTGGTCATGTTTGGCATTGTAGGTCATCGAGGGAAGGACAGTTCTGAAGGTTATGTACAGGGTTCCTCTTCTTCTTCTTCTTCTTCTCCTTTTTCTTCTTCTTCTTCTTCTTCTTTTTATTCTTCTTCTTCTCCTTCTCATTCTTCTTTTCCATTTTCCTAACTCGCTCTCAAACAATCACGTCTATTTCACTCATCAATTTAGCGTATATTCCATCCGGTTTCTCTCGTCGCCGTACAGTTTTTCCTTCAGCTGGATTAGATAAGATGATTCTGTCAGGCTGTTTGTCTCATTAAACCGATATGCATATAATCTGTTCTCCCCAAACGGGCACAGAATACCGAATTTCATTCCCTCGAGCATATCCCCTATATGACATAATTTGAGACAATAGCAGTGTTTTCTTTTTCGTCATCCTCGTTCTCAAACAGTAGTATGCATCAATGATTAACAAAAACATCAGTCAGCTCAAGACTCCAGACATTGCCATACAACTTCTTGAGCAGAGATACAGATTTGACAGCAATGTGCTATCTTTACGCCAATGAGTATAGGGCAGGTCTGCACTAAGTGTTCAGCTGTCATTCGACAGATACACACATTTGTCGTGCCAATCGCAATGTTATTATAATAACGAACTCCCAAAATAGTCTCACTGATAGAACAGAAGATAGAAGTCACACATGTTTCTAAATAATCTGCAACAGCGAAGTCTTAGATGGAACAGAAATAATTGTTCTTGACTATGTTATTGTGGTCTAATATGTTTTCTGAATGTAAATGTGAACTGGTTGCGGGTGAAATTCTTTGCACTCTCCGTTTGGTAGTTTGTTCCTAAACTGCTCCTCTATTTCTCATTGCACGCCACTTCTAATTCCTTATTATATTACCCACGAACCATTTCATTGAAATCAAAGCAATCCCACAGGTGGCATGTCTCGTTTAGCAAATGGTGGCAGTTATTTGTAGTTCTTATTCGTTTAGCAAACTGGCTATACAAACTTCTGCTTTGACGTCTCATGGATCTCACTATGCGAAAAAGTTTGGTCTGATTAATCGATAACAGCGTCAAATCGAAAATGGGATTATTGATGATTTCACTACATCCCTTAAATCAACATCGATAGTTGCTACTGTGGGAGCTTTTGAATCCAGCCTCTAAGATTCTTCATTGACCTGAATGCCAACATAGCCAGGACAGGAGATCCAGAAAAATCTCTTCTGTTACCGTTATAAAAACTGATAGATCATACAGGCATATGTTATGAGGCTTGGTTATATACTTCTGCTTGTTTTTTTCTCCCCCTGCCTCTCATGTTCCTCACTCTATCACTATCTCTACCTATTTCCTTTTCCTTCCATGATTTTCTTTCATTCTCTCTGCCTGTGTGCCCGTCCGTCCGTTCATCCATCCATCCATCTATCGATCCATCCATCCATCCATCTATCGATCCATCCATCCATCCATCCATCTGTCCATCCATCCATCATCCATCTGTCCATCCATCCATCATCCATCTGTCCATCCATCCATCTATCGATCCATCCATCCATCCATCCATCTATCGATCCATCCATCCATCTGTCCATCCATCCATCATCCATCTGTCCATCCATCCATCTATCGATCCATCCATCCATCCATCCATCCATCCATCCATCCATCCATCCATCCATCCATCTATCGATCCATCCATCCATCCATCCATCTGTCCATCCATCCATCATCCATCTGTCCATCCATCCATCATCCATGCACCCATCCATCCAACTATCTACCCACCCACCCATCCATTCATCCATCCATCCATATGTCTATCTATATATCTCGCTTTCTCTCTCTTTCTTCAACTGTACAACACACCTGTACTTACCTGACAAACACGATACACATAAGAGTAGCTCCTAGAACCAGGAGCTGTTGTGCCAAAGCTGACTGTGACCTTTGCATGACCCGGTGAAGATCATTCTGAGAATATAGTGACATCATGCTGAATTACATAAATAATAATAAATAAATGTTCGCCTAGGCATCTGAGGCCCGTTTCGTCGGTCGAACGTCACAATAACCAGTTAAACCGGCGCTCTGCCAGACCTCTTCTACGGCGGGGGCGGGGGGGGGGGGAGTTGCTATCTGTTGAAGCCACGTATTGTGTTTCGGGGACGGTCAGTTCTGCGCTTTTAGCTGCCTGGTTGGATACCCTTAGCACTTTGAGATAGCTTAAGAAGGATCTGGTGAGCTAGAACTTCACGATCCAGACGAACAACATGTCCAAACAGGGAAAGGCGGCGACGGTCCAGGACTTCCGATACAGTTGGGAGGTTAGACATAGAGACCTCGACATTTCGTACAAGATCGTACCCAGGAATTCCAAGAGTACGCCGCTGATTGCGCATATGAAAGGACTCAAATCTTCAAATGTCCTTTTTCAGCAAAGCCCAGGTTTCGCTCCACACATTAGCACTGAAATCACATACGACTGGTAAATACGCAACTTCGAACTCATGGATAATCTATTATTGGTCCACAAACGACGGAGATCATTCATCATCGAATCAGCGAGGTCAATCCGTCTAGACATGTCTGGGATAATGCTTAATTATAGCACGCACAAAATGAGGACCCAAAACACGAATCACTAATACAAGTTACACATCGCAAATCAAGATATGGCGACAGCGTCAGTATGTGTCCACATATCTTCTTCTTCTTCTTCTTCGTTCTCAATCTCCCACTACCAAACCCTGAACGGGTAAGTAGCAGAATGTAGTCCAGAGAACGGAAAACGTTGTGTTGTAGTTTACAGCTTGGCTTCTATATTTGCACCTTTCGGTCCAACATATCCGACTTCAGCAAGCATTTTTTGAGTACCGAATTAGCATTCCCTCTTCGATCCCTTCTCCTTAGCCAGTCTGCCCTGCTGCAGCCTGTTATCCAGGATCACCGCGTGGAGGTGTAGAAGGGTCTTGGCAGCTATGGTTCACTGGCCCTGACGCTAGCAGTCAGCTATGGGTCGCTGACCACTGCAGCTCATACGCTGCTCAGCATCTTGATCCCATCCGCATATGAATGTACACTTCTATCTTAATGTTACAAATTTGCCCTCACATGAAAGGCGATGATAGTTGGATTGCACTGTGTTCTGTTCTTTAGGACAACTCGCTTTATTTGTTCTATTATCTGCTTCTCGATTCGACCACAACGTTGGATGGCAAGTAGTCTGAGTGGTCAAGAACCAGCACCTAACTGGAAGCGTCAATGAAGGAACTGTTCAGAGACACTTTTAATGACTGTTTATGTTGTTTCTTCTGTCCCTCAGATGGCTTGGTTTGGCTTCGTTCGTTCTCAATCTCCCACTACCAAACCCTGAAAAGGGTAGAATGTAGCAGAATGTAGTCCAGAAAACGGAATGCGTTGTGTCGTAGTTTACAGCTTGGCTGCGATATTTGCACATTTTGACTTCAGCAAGCATTTTTTAGTACCGGGTTAGCATTCTCTCTTCGATCCCTTTTCCGAATCCAGTCTGCCCTGTTGCAGTCCGTTATCCAGAATCACCGCGTGGAGGCGTAGAAGGGTCTTGGCAGCTCTGGATTGCTGGTCCTGACGCTAGCAGTCGGCTATGGGTTGCAGACCACTGCAGCTCATGCGCCTGTCTCTCTGATGAACGATTGCCTGTTCTATGCAGACGGTACAGTAGCTGCTTAAGGAAGCAATAATACGTCACGCGAACAACATGCCAAGTTCAGTTCGTCAGTTATCATCCTGAGCATTTATTGTAAGCTTAATCTATCATACGTGGCATACCTTGACGGACACAATCCTATCAACTGTCTGACAAATGACTGTCGCTCATATCATATTGTATTCGCTGTTAAGTTCATGCTAATTGCTGTTGTTATAATTCGTCAACTGTTTTCGTGTTTTCTGTCTCTGACGAAGTCTTTATAGTCGCTTTGTTTCTGTCCGCTGTTTATGTTATTAACCAGTAACAGCAAATTTTGCAAACATATTACTATAATAACCAAACACACACAAACATATTACTAAAGTAACCAGACCCACACAAACATCTTAGCTGAGAGGTAAAGGCACTTGCGTTACAGGAAATGGAGGCACAAAATGGTGGGATTTGAAATCCCACGTTTCAATCGTCCCCATGTCTTAAGGGAGACCAGCTTCTAGTCGTATTGGAAACTGTCATAAAACTTGAAGATCCCGTATGAACGATGTGCCGGTACAAACAAAAACCACTGGGGATAAACATTGAAAAGAGTAGGCTGCCAGCCGCTGTCTGAGCACAATTCTAAAAGGTGATGTAATTTCTACCAATTAGACAATGTGCCCCCCCCCCCCTCCCGGTCTAGTAAGACACAGGGAATAAAGATTACAAAATAAAACGTACCAAGGATAGCCTTCGCCTACCTGGCAGCAGGCATAACCTGTGTTTGAATACTAGGAAACCAAGTATTGCAAGCATTCGTTGGTTTTGTTGAATGCCAATTGTAAGTTTTCGCTTTTTTGTGCTCACTGATAAGTACGTTAAGTGGCAGGTTGTTGTAGCTTTCCTCGCATCCCGAGCGTGCTGATGAAGGAAGACCATGGTCCTCCTGGCAGTTGTGCTATGCTTCATCTACGTGACGCTCATTTCTATGGGAATCTCGTCAATCCACATCTCGTCAGCCAGACTGCATTGAACAGCCTGTTTCCAGGGAACGGTACATGGAAAGGAGATAGTGGTCTTGACCAGCATGTTGTGCCTAAACAGACTAGCGTCTCAGTTTCCCTTTAAAGCATTCGAACAACACATTAATATCTACAAAGATACTGTGATAACATAATGACATATATTGTTATACATACAAATATATTCTGCATGGCGATCTTTGCTAGCCAACAGCTGAGAAAGACTGGAATAAATATGTGACGCAATGGTTTGAAGATCTGAAATACGAAGGATAAATATATGTACATGAAAGTAGTGAAACAATTTGATTGAAAATGATTGTCTATGTAAAAACACTTGCTGCAGACGTTACCATTGTTAAAACAGACAATTCTTATCCCTGCTGCGTCTTGCAAAACAGTCAACTGAGACACAAGTATCCACAACACCAACTCATGAAGTATTGACACTTAAACATTGTTTTCTTTAAAAATTAGCGTGTCTCAGTCATTAAACATAAGCAACCTTACTAACTCCAATCGCGTCCAAAACTAAAAACATCAATGTCAAGAACACCAGCAATAAAAAGAGCAACATATGAAATACCAGGACCTAAATCACCAACACGCACAACACCAACACTCAAAACACCAATAAACTAAATCACCAACACGCACAACACCAACACTCAAAATACCAACACACTAAATCACCAACATTCAAAATACCAACAAACTAAACATTAACACCCACAATACCAACACGCTCAACCCCAGCACCAACAACACCAACATGCACAACCCCAGTACCAATAATACCAATACGCACAACCCCAGCACCAACAACGCCAACACGCAAAACACCCAAAATACTAACACACTAAACACAACATCAAAAACATAATCACCAAAAAGCACTTTCACGCCATGCGCCAGCACAAAAAACACCAACAAACTGAATACCAAAACACTAAACATCATTACCTAAAACACAATCTGCCAATACACTAACACACGCACATCAGCACCCAAAACACTATCATACAAAGTATCAACACGAATAGTGGCAACACCCAAAACACTATCTCCAAAAGTATCAACACGAATAGCATCAACACCCAAAACACTATCATCCAAAGTATCAACATGAATAGAATTAACACCCAAAACACCATCACCAAAAGTATCAACATTAATAGTGGCAACAACCAAAACACTATCACCAAAAGTATCAACATGAATAGTGGCAACACCCAAAACACTATCACCAAAAGTATCAACACGAATAGCATCAACAACCAAAACACTATCACCAAAAGTATCAACATTAATAGTGGCAACACCCAAAACACTATCACCAAAAGTATCAACACGAATAGCATCAACACCCAAAACACTATCACCAAAAGTATCAACACAAATAGCGCCAACACCCAAAACACTATCATCCAAAGTATCAACATGAATAGCATCAACACCCAAAACACTATCACCAAAAGTATCAACACAAATAGCGCCAACACCCAAAACACCATCACCAAAAGCATCAACATTAATAGTGGCAACACCCAAAACACTATCACCAAAAGTATCAACACGAATAGCATCAACACCCAAAACACTATCACCAAAAGTATCAACACGAATAGCATCAACACCCAAAACACTATCACCAAAAGTATCAACACGAATAGCGCCAACACCCAAAACACCATCACCAAAAGTATCAACATGAATAGTGGCAACACCCAAATCACTATCACCAAAAGTATCAACACGAATAGCATCAACACCCAAAACACTATCACCAAAAGTATCAACACGAATAGCATCAACACCCAAAACACTATCACCAAAAGTATCAACACGAATAGCATCAACACCCAAAACACTATCACCAAAAGTATCAACACGAATAGCATCAACACCCAAAACACTATCACCAAAAAGTATCAACAAGCATAGCGCCAACACCTAAAACACCAACACAAAAACGCCGACACAAAAAAACACCAATACAAAAGTGTCAATACCCTAAACATCCTTACCAAAAATAGCAACACAAAAGTCCTAACGCGTCAAACACCAAAAAACTAAACATCAACACCCAAAACACCAGTACCAAAAGCACCACCCCACAAAACACCAGGACCAAAAACACCATCGCCGAAAGTGCCAATACAAAAGTCCAAACATACAAAACACATTCAAACTAAACATCAACACCAAAAACACTGGCACCACCAGAAACACCAACACTTAAATCAGCAATACGCCAAACACTAACGGTAGAATACCAGCCCTGTGAACACCAGTGCACAAATCACCAATACTCAAAAACACCCTCATTCAAAGCACCAACATCAAAAACACTAATACAATGCCAACAAATGAAATACCAACGTTCAAAACACAAATACATAAAACAGCAAAACCAAACCTCAAGCGCCAGAAACACAAAAAAAAATAAAACACAAACATCAATAGCAGCAGCGCACAAAACAACATAACTAAAATAACAACATCTGCAACACAGTTTAAGTTCGGAAACATTACCGCTGAAAAGATCCCAATCAGACACAGTCAAAGCACAATTGTTCTGGAACCTTGACGTCCCAAACATCGACCTTCTGAAATACTATCACACAAACACCTCAGTACTCACAACACTAACATGAAATTGATCTATTCAGTATCGTTCATAACGGCTTTATTTTACCGTAAATATGAAGGGGACCGACGTCAGAAGTTCCACAGCCAACTCCATGGACAAGACCTGCTCAAGAATGTTGCCCTGAACAAATATAAGCATTTAAGTATGTATCATAAACCGCCACATCTACAATCGTCATAATCATCTTCATCAACATTATTATCATCACCAGCTTCGCTTGCATGGTCATCATTTTCCTCACCTTTAGCATTATAATATCGACATCATCGACACCACGTTCGTCATCATCTTATTAACATCAGTATCATCCTCATGATCACCATGTCCACCACTATCACCACCAGTATCATCTTCATGGTCACCGCGTTCACCACTATCACCACCTGTATTATCTTCATGATCCTCTTGTCCACCACT
Source organism: Ariolimax columbianus (assembly GCA_036924085.1). Taxonomy (NCBI): domain Eukaryota; kingdom Metazoa; phylum Mollusca; class Gastropoda; order Stylommatophora; family Arionidae; genus Ariolimax; species Ariolimax columbianus. Next base: position 16,529,473 of record JAVGWX010000010.1, on the reverse strand, counting down.
ATCACCACCAGTATAATCTTCATGATCACCCTCTTCCCCCCTATCACCACCAATACCATTTTCATGATCACCCTGTCCACCCCTATCACCACCAGTATCATCTTCATGAACACCCTTTCACGATTATTAACATTAGTATCATCTTCATGATCACACACCCTGTCCACCACTATCACCACCAGTATCATCCTCTTGAATATGATCACCCTGTCCACCCCTATCACCACCAGTATAATCTTCATGATCACCCTGTCCACCACTATCAGCACCAGTATCATCCTCGTGAATATGATCACCCTGTCCACCATTAAAATGGCTGTGATCATCATTATCATCATCATCCCTAAAATCATTATTATTATAGCATATATTATTCTCACCATAAACATCATCAGTATCATTACCATCCTCGTCGCCACTACCGTGAAAGGGTCAGGGATTTAGTGTCTGGGGTCCCAGGGTAGGAGATTCCTCACGGACCTCGACGGAATCATAGATATGATCCCAATCACGATACTGAACCAAGGGGACCATTGAAAGCTAATTGTAATTTGGTAAGAAGCAAGGAGATGGGAGAGAAATAATGAGAAACCTTCAGAGTTCAGACACAGGTTAGTTGCATTTGTCATTTCAAACAAAGCCGGCCTGGTTCCTAAACGTTACTTTTCATTGTCTGGAAATCAGGTTACGGGAAAGTTGACTAACTGGCTATCATAATTACCGTCGTTTATCCATGGTTTAGTTCGGTTGTTCTAAATGTTGAACACGTGAACAGAGTATGTTTAGACTTGGGGCTGGTTCTAAGACTTTTAGTTAATATTGGGGGATAAGGAAGTATCGTGGGGGAATTAGCTAAACCATCAATGCTGTCTGGCGAGTTGTCCAAGGGAAAGTGGTGGGCATTTTATAGGAAAAGGGGTAATCCAGAAATGCGGCTCTGGCGTGTTAGTGTTAAGGCTACGAAAACTGTCATATGAATGTGTATGCAGAGGAGACTTTAGTACAACGAGACGCGCTCAGCGCGTGGAGTTCAAGAAGGTGGAGTCCAAGAAGATGGAGTTCAAGAGGGTGGAGTTCAAGAAGGTGGAGTTCAAGAAGGTGGAGTTCAAGAAGGTGGAGTTCAAGAAGGTGGAGCTCAAGAAGTGGAGCTCAAGAAGGTGGAGTTAAAGAAGGTGGAGTTCAAGAAGGTGGTTCAAGAAGGTGGAGCTCAAGAAGGTGGAGCTCAAGAAGGTGGAGCTCAAGAAGGCGGAGCTCAAGAAGGTGGAGCTCAAGAAGGTGGAGCTCAAGAAGGTGGAGCTCAAGAAGATGGAGTTCAAGAAGGTGGAGTTCAAGAAGGTGGAGTTCAAGAAGGTGGAGCTCAAGAAGGTGGAGCTCAAGAAGGTGGAGCTCAAGAAGGTGGAGCTCAAGAAGGTGGAGCTCAAGAAGGTGGAGCTCAAGAAGTTGGAGCTCAAGAAGGTGGAGCTCAAGAAGGTGGAGCTCAAGAAGGTGGAGCTCAAGAAGGTGGAGTTCAAGAAGATGGAGTTCAAGAAGGTGGAGTTCAAGAAGGTGGAGTTCAAGAATGTGGAGCTCAAGAATGTGGAGCTCAAGAAGGTGGAGCTCAAGAAGGTGGAGTTCAAGAAGACATAACACATGATGATTTCAGGCAGAATTCGCCGGAAAGCTTCCCGATTGACTTATCTGAGTTCGTTAACTCTACAAGTGGTGAGCTTCGGAATAGCCAGGCAATACTTGAGTGGTTTCAGAATATCGGTGTGTCCCCATGTTTGCAACCCCCACACACCCTTGATAGACAAGAATCTGGTCAAGGAACAAGCTGGTTTCAAGCAAGGAAGATCTTTGAGCAGTCAATTTCTTTACCCAACAATTAATAGAGGATGGGTACGAACGCAAACAGGTCACAGGAGTGGCCTTTATTGACCTAAGGGCAGCATATGACACCATAGAACATCGGAGACTACTATCAAAGCTATAGACCATGACAAAAGACTGGCGTCTGACCAATATTATCAAATGCCTCCTGCAGAACAAACGATTCTATGTCACTTTGGGGGGTAACAAGAACAGCAGTTGGCGAAACAAAAACAACGGTCTGGCATAAGGAAGTGTTCTAGCACCTATTCTATAAAACATATATGCTAATGATCAACAGATGGACACAAACACAAGGAAATTCATCTACGCCGACGACACAGCAGTTGCTGCCCAGGGAAAAGGACTTTGAGGATGAAAACAAACTGTCACGTTCTCTCAATGAACTTGCAGAATACATCCATAAGAATCATTTTAGATAAAATCCCAGCAAAATCCAGCTACCAAACAGAGAGGTAGAAATAACATTTCAGATAACGTGGCAAGAGCAATAGTTTGATCACTGCACGTCTCCCAAATACCTAGGCGTAAAGTTAGACCAAACTTTGTCCTACATGAATCACTGTCTGTCAGGAAACAAAGCGAAAGATACATGCAAGAAATAATATCATCCGAAAACTTACCGTCACAACATGGGGATTGCAGACATCAGCCCGCCCCCCCCCTCCCTGGACATCGGCACTTATCCTGTGTTTTTCCGCAACTGAATTCGCCGCACCAGTCTTGAAAAATTAAGCCCATGCGAAACTAGTTAACACAGCAATAAATTAGGGGTGCCACATAGTATCAGGGTACCTAAAAGGCGCACCCCCCCCCCCCTCCCACATCGATAAAATATACCCCATAATTGACATAGCAGCACCTGAGATCCCCAAAAGCACCGTAGCATAAATCGAACGAGAAAAACAGGAGCACGACCCAAGACACCCAATGTATGGACGTCAGGTACAGAGCACAGGATTCAAATCTAGACATAGCTTGCTAAAATCAATAAAGCCCATACAGACACGCCCTGAAAGTAGCCTTATAGATAGATGGCACAAATTGATGCAATCCCCAGAGTTCGAACTTTGGAAGGAACATGCTCCCGGAGATCATCTACCATACACAACATGAAAGTCAATGAACAGACTCTGAACTGGTGTATCACGGTGCAAGGGTAATACTAAGGGATGGGGACACACAGATGATGACACATGTGCCTGTGACGCAATACAGGACCCAGACCACAAGATGACCTTCCCCGACCGCCACGAAACATGCAGTAGAGGCCACAGGCTGGAGACAATCAATGTAGCTGAATACTGGATGCATGCAGTATGAGGTTGTGCTTAGACATGGAAAGTAAGTAAGGTGACCTTGTCCGCTTTCCCAATCATCACGTTTCACGCGTGATCGTTGGTTCGTCTCTTGGTCACGGGCCATGACGTGAAACAGATAGACGCAAACATTGTTGATTTTCTATCTTAGTGTCATCGTTGGAATAATGCAAGTTTTATAAAGGGTGATAACTCGTATGTCAACGTATTTGATTTTTGAATTCTCTCTTCTATTAAATTCAAATGAACGTTTGAGCAGAAATGCACTGAACTAGTACAACGTGCATAAACTTACCATATCCAAATATAAAACAATGGAGACAATTAAAGATAAACAAACACATTATACGCAAGATAAAGTAGGAGGAAAATTCATTAAGACAAATGAAACTAATTCAATTAGAGATAAATGGATTAAAAATCTTGTGGAATAATCTTGAGTGGTTACGATTACAGTAAAAAAACAAAATCACGTTTAGATCAATATGTAAAAACAAATAAAATGAAATAAAAAAACGTGTACATGTTTTAAATTGGTGCGGCTTTTTATGTCACTAACATTGGCTCAAACCAGCGTCTTGGACTATGTATTCCTTTATCCGGGTGCGAATCATGGTGGTAGTAGTAAATGCCGCAGCATCGAATGTTCGCAGTCGACGACCAACATCACTGCCGTCCGCTCGCGATTCTCATCGTAACGGCATAGTGCAATTGTTTATTTTCTGGTGGGTTGCGACAGAAGACAAGGGAAGATTATGCATGGGGCTAGCAGCCTCATCATGTAAAAACCATTGCTACTAAAACCGTACTGAAAACACATGGATCCAAGATTCTGTCGAAGCTGACTAGGGTAAACCAAATGCAGTGCTGGACTTGTAACCCGCTAGCTGTACTGAAGGTAAATAATGATGATACTTAATTAGTCTTACTTAGTCACATCTTTTCCTCTACCATGCTTACTTATTCCTCTTTTGCCCTGAGGAATAGAGGTTAGCCTGAGAGATCACCAGACTGGTTTGTCCATCTTCCTTTTCTGGCTTAGTTTCAGCAAAATTTTCAGTCTTCCATGGGCTATCGAATGTTTTCTTCCTAGCGCACTTTGGGAGAGCATGTGGGTCTGGATCCCTGACTTTTGACATCCAATTATTGTCTTGGTATCCGGTCCTCTCTCACTCTACAAGCATGACCAAGCCAACGAAGTTGAGACTGCTACAATCGTGTCATCGGGTTTTTAAAATTTTTTTTTTTTTTTTATAGATCTTGACGTATTGTCTGGTTACGGATCTCGTCTCTTCCTATTCCTATCACTTCGACAGCCTTTCTTAAGTACTTCCTTTTTTAGGAATGTACCTGGCTTTTTTGGATGTGATCATTGCCCGTGTCTGACACACCATGTGATCATTACCCGTGTCTGACACACCATGTGATCATTGCCCGTGTCTGACACACCATGTTATCATTGCCCGTGTCTGACTCACCATGTGATCATTGCCCGTGTCTGACACACCATGTGATCATTGCCCGTGTCTGACACACCATGTGATCATTGCCCGTGTCTGACACACCATGTGATCATTGCCCGTGTCTGACACACCATGTGATCATTGCCCGTGTCAGACACACCATGTGATCATTGCCCGTGTCTAACTCACCTTTACAAATTGGTTTTGACTATCCTGCTTCTTACTATATCCAGGAGGACGAAATTATTCACCTTTTTATTCCCTTTTCAAATATCGGATATTGTTTCTAGCGTTTTCTGTGTGACCCAGTAAGCTACCGCACAATAATAAGGTAGTTGTTCTGTGTGAGTGGCAACTTGTTGGAACTAGCCAGGAATTGGATAGTCTTCTACGCTAGATGGGTGTCAACCGATTTGCTAGTTACCTTTTATGGCATACTGTCTATTTGGCAGTATCTTTCTTCTGTTACCCTTGGTCAGCGGCTTTCAAAGCTGTCAGTGACCATTACGCCTGATCGTGTCTTTAATGGCAGCAACAAACTCCTTCCACGTGACTCGGTTTGTAGCCATCCCCCGTACGGTGACCCAGCTCTGAATCCTGACTTCCATTTTGTAGTGGTCATATTTATTCCGCATCACAGACAAAGTACTCTCAATAGCATTATGAAGTAATGTATGTAATCCCAAGAGGAGCTGATTGCTATATTCAGAGTGCCTTTTCTATTCTTTAGATTGACTGTGTGTAGTCAGTCGCCGAGGTATGTGCAGATTAGATTTGATTTCACCACGGTTAAAATAAACGTAGACCTTATTGGGATTCAACACGTTTGAATAGCAGAACAGGTATTTCGATTTGGTTTGGTTTATTCGAAGAATCAACGTCATTACACACGGTTTAACCACGTCATTACACACGGTTTAACCACGTCATTACACACGGTTTAACCACGTCATTACACACGGTTTAACCACGTCATTACACACGGTTTAACCACGTCATTACACACGGTTTAACCACGTCATTACACACGGTTTAACCACGTCATTACACACGGTTTAACCACGTCATTACACACGGTTTAACCACGTCATTACACACGGTTTAACCACGTCATTACACACGGTTTAACCACGTCATTACACACGGTTTAACCACGTCATTACACACGGTTTAATTCATAAGTGCTCTGTTCTTCTCCATATTTTGGAGAATCTCAGCACGAGCACGAACTACGTAGCACTTGCGAGGATGCCGTAATACATTGGGTAGAATTATAACATCTTAGTTCTTAGTACTTTTAACATTATTTTGAATTTTTCACAGGCAGCGGCCGTTAAACCTACTCTTTTTGATTTCCAAATGCCGAGGGATTTTTAATGTGCGCGATACTACACACGGGTGTCCGATCTCTACTACCCATAGAACCGGGGAAATATGAGAAAGTCCACGTGAAAAAAAATCCCGGTCTCCATAGTGCTTTGAACCCGCGATCTCCATCACTCGAGGCCGACGACTCACTTCATGACCACTCATTCCGCATATGTGCTTGCCTAACAGTCCCGAGTTCAAACCACTTTCTGGACATGCTTGTCTGCTAAGCTGTAAATAGGTACCATACTTACATTTATGAGAGGCACGACTGTATTGAAGAAAACTAGTCACCCTCTCCTCTCAGATGTGGCTGAGACCTAGTACAAGGAAGTCTCCAACACTTCATCACTGACAAAAGTGTCTGCTGTGTGAGTTCACTGTGTGACTTTCATTTACACTGGGTTCGATCAGGTGTCTCGAGAATAAAGGACCTGTACCTTAACATCTTGACCATTCGCTTCACGTGACAGCAATACCGTTTCTCAACAACAATTAATATTCATGATTACAGAATAATAAGGATGCTGTGAAAGTGAGAAGGATTATAGAATACATGATGCTGATTGTGCTGATGATAGTGATGATGCTGATTGTGCTGATGATAGTGATGATGCTGATTGTGCTGATGATAGTGATGATGCTGATTGCGCTGATGATAGTGATGATGCTGATTGTGCTGATGATAGTGATGATGCTGATTGTGCTGATGATAGTGATGATGCTGATTGTGCTGATGATAGTGATGATGCTGATTGTGCTGATGATAGTGATGATGCTGATTGTGCTGATGATAGTGATGATGCTGATTGTGCTGATGATAGTGATGATGCTGATTGTGCTGATGATAGTGATGATGCTGATTGTGCTGATGATAGTGATGATGCTGATTGTGCTGATGATAGTGATGATGCTGATTGTGCTGATGATAGTGATGATGCTGATTGTGCTGATGATGCTGATTGTGCTGATGATAGTGATGATGCTGATTGTGCTGATGATAGTGATGATGCTGATTGTGCTGATGATAGTGATGATGCTGATTGTGCTGATGATAGTGATGATGCTGATTGTGCTGATGATAGTGATGATGCTGATTGTGCTGATGATAGTGATGATGCTGATTGTGCTGATGATAGTGATGATGCTGATTGTGCTGATGATAATGATGATGCTGATTGTGCTGATGATAGTGATGATGCTGATTGTGCTGATGATAGTGATGATGCTGATTGTGCTGATGATAGTGATGATGCTGATTGTGCTGATGATAGTGATGATGCTGATTGTGCTGATGATAGTGATGATGCTGATTGTGCTGATGATAGTAATGATGCTGATTGTGCTGATGATAGTGATGATGCTGATTGTGCTGATGATAGTGATGATGCTGATTGTGATGAAGATGGTGATGATGCTGATTGTGCTGATGATAGTGATGATGCTGATATTGCTGATGATAGTGATGATGCTGATTGTGCTGATGATAGTGATGATGCTAATTGTGCTGATGATAGTGATGATGCTGATTGTGCTGATGATAGTGATGATGCTGATTGTGCTGATGATAATGATGATGCTGATTGTGCTGATGATAGTGATGATGCTGATTGTGCTGATGATAGTGATGATGCTAATTGTGCTGATGATAGTGATGATGCTAATTGTGCTGATGATAGTGATGATGCTGATTGTGATGACGATGGTGGTTATGTCGTCTTACCTACCTTGTAACATAGATACTGCATCAGCAAAGCTTCTGACAAGCAGAGGAAAGCAACCGTTACTTGACACAGCCATACGCCTTCATGGCGTTCCACCCAGAAGATGGCGTCCCTAGACAAACAGAACAATTCAAAAGTGTTCAAAATTGAAAGCCAACTTGATTAGAAATCTCTTCAACACGTGACATTGTGCAAATCCATTCATTCGACCCTAAAAGATGTCATTGTCATGACTGGAGGTGAACATTAGCTTTCTAGAAATGTTCACAAAGACGTGCGTCTCATACAGCCTCCAACGGCCAAGGTCAACTCCTTACCTTCCTTCCCCTGTGACGGGAGAGTGTCAACTAACGTGTGACAGGAGAGTATTCACCAACGAGTGACATCAGAGTGTTCACCGACGTGTGGCAGAGAGTGTCCACCAACGTGTATGTGAGGTACGCGGACAGAAGAGTGTCCACCAAAGTGTATGTGAGGTAGACGGACAGGAGAGTGTCCAACATCGTGTAGGTGAGGTACGCGGACAGAAGAGTGTCCACCAACGTGTATGTGAGGTACGCGGACAGAAGAGTGTCCACCATCGTGTAGGTGAGCTAGACGAGAGCAGGATTGAGTCAACCAACGTGTAGGTGAGGTAGACGTGAGCAGGAGAGGGTCAACCAACGTGTAGGTGAGGTAGACGTGAGCAGGAGAGGGTCAACCAATGTGTAGGTGAGGTAGACGAGAGCAGGATTGAGTCAACCAACGTGTAGGTGAGGTAGACGTGAGCAGGAGAGGGTCAACAAACGTGTAGGTGAGGTAGACGTGAGCAGGAGAGGGTCAACCAATGTGTAGGTGAGGTAGACGTGAGCAGGAGAGGGTCAACCAATGTGTAGGTGAGGTAGACTTGAGCAAGAGAGGGTCAACCAATGTGTAGGCGAGGTAGACGGACAGCAGAGTGTCAACCAATGTGTAGGCGAGGTAGACGTGAGCAAGAGAAGGTCAACCAATGTGTAGGTGAGGTAGACGTGAGCAGGAGAGGGTCAACCAACGTGTAGGTGAGGTAGACGTGAGCAGGATAGACAATAAGACATAGGCGTCTTATTTTCTGTAATCACAATTCAATTTTAAAATAAAAAATATAAAACTCACTCCTGTTGTATTTAAGAGATGATATTAAATTTTAAATTGTGTTAATTTTACAACAAGCTCTCCAAACAACCCAAATATATGTATTTTCTCACCCAATAATATATAGATTACTCAACACCTATAATATCATTAATCATTTATCTAATCTGACAATCATCTATGTAACAACTCATCCATGTATCGAGAAACACTCAAGCATCTATCGAATCACTCTATAATCTATCTAGCCCCTCAGTCATCTACATAACTACTCAAATATAAATACAAGTACTCAGTCATGTATGCTCGCATCTAACCACACGATCGTCTACACAACCACACAGTCATATATCTAACCACGTGATCTTTTACATAACCCTTCAGTCATATATCTAACCACTGGATCATCTACACAACCACTCAGTCATATATATAACCACTCCAGCATCTACACAACCACTCAGTCATATATCTAACCACTGGATCATCTACATAACCACTCAGTCATATATCTAACCATTGGATCATCTACACAACCACTCAGTCATATATCTAACCACGGGATCATCTACACAACCACTCAGTCATATATCTAACCACTGGATAATCTACATAACCACTCAGTCATATATCTAACCACTCCAGCATCTACACAACCACTCAGTCATATATCTAACCACTGGATCATCTACACAACCACTCAGTCATATATCTAACCATTGGATCATCTACACAACCACTCAGTCATATATTTAACTACTGGATCATCTACACCACTCAGTCATATATCGAACCACTGAATCATCTACACAACCACTCAGTCATATATCTAACCATTGGATCATCTACACAACCACTCAGTCATATATCTAACCATTGGATCATCTACACAACCACTCAGTCATATATTTAACCACTCGAGCATCTACACAACCACTCAGTCATATATCTAACCATTGGATCATCTACACAATCACTCAGTCATATATCTAACCATTGGATCATCTACACAACCACTCAGTCATATATCTAACCACTCGTGCATCTCCACAACCACACAGTCATATATCTGACAAATATCCTACATTTTGTGGCGCTTATCAGATATGTCCTCGCCCAATCGCTGTACACCTGGATTGGATCTTCGTACATATTAAAAAGCCACAACCTAGTCGTTTCTGTCTGACGCTTTCGTTTGACAGATATCGATTACGAAGACGACGTCCTCAAACCAGGTCCAGTCTCGCAAGTCTTGACAAATCCTCTATAGCACTTAGAGCAGTCAGTTTCTTCTTCTTCTTCTTACGCTGTCAGACGTCAACCTTTATTTTTTCGAAAAAAGCAGCGGTCATCCTGAGGCTGTCCACACTGCCATAGATCTTGTCTAGTGTTGCCACTGGTGATGACCACATCTGCTTTCTCTGATCCTCGTATGTCGGGCAATTTTGCAGCAGATGTTCAGCGGTCATTTTCCCGGTACCACACGAGCATTCGTCAGTGCCACCTATCTTCAATTTGTTGAATAGGTGGTACCTCAGTCTGTTGTGGCCAGTGCGAAGTCTGAAGACCACGACCTGCTCTCTTCTGTTCAACTGGTAATAGGCATCGTTTTTTGTGTAGCCAGTATGTTCTGTTTCCCATTTGGTCATGTATCTAGCTCTAATAAGCCTTTTGACTCTTCGTATGTCACACTAGTATCTAGTTGTGGCAGTCTTGGACCTTCTTTTGCCAGTCTGTCTGCCTCCTCGTTGCCTTCGATGTTACAGTGAGATGGAACTCACTGTACCACTACTCTTTTTGGTGCGGACTGCTGGCATAGTTGACAGAGTACTGCTCTTAAATCATTTAGTTCAGTATTTTTCTGGCTTTTTAGTGCTGTGACTACGGCCAGGGCATCTGTAAACAGGACTATGTGGCTTTCTTTCCTTTTATATGTCACCATTTCTTCTACTGCAGCCTTCAGTGCCTCTGCCTCCGCTCTGAAATTGCTTGTGTATTTTTCAGTTGCCACTGACAGTGTTATTTTTCTGCCATTTGGTAGGCTCAGGAATATCCCTGCCCCTGCGTTCTGTGTTGTGTTTGTTAGAGAACCATGGTGTATGTATGGGTCCAGTCCATGCTTGGGTAGTTTTCCGTTATGTATCTCATGGTTGTATCTCTTCTTTCTTTTTCAGTCTGGCTGTTTTTGTATCCAATACCTGGTATATTTTCTTCCACCTCTGGAAATATATGCTGCCTCCAGGTAGGTTTTCGTACAGTAGGGATGGGCTTTGGTGTTGTTAGCGCTTTCATAGGGTCTTCATTCATCTTTGCTTTGGCTATTTCTGCAAAGTTTCTCCGTTTTAGTTTCCCATTTCCAAAATTGTTTAGTCTCTGGTGCATTGGATGGTCAGTCAGTCTTCTGAGTTTTTCTGCTTGCTGCTGGGCTCTGCAGTCTCTTCTGTCGGTCATGGATTGCAGTTTTTTAATCTTTTCAAGTTCTACAATTGGCGTTGACTTCATGCCTCTTGTTATAACTCTCATGGCTTGGTTTTTGAAATTTGCTAATTTTATCGAAGTTCGCCTTTGCTGTTGTTGTCCATGCCGCAATGACATACTCGAGAATTGGTCTCACTCTTCCAGTGTACAGTTTATTTAGTATACTTTCGTCGAGCAGTTAGTTTGATACGTAGGCTTGCAAATTTCGTGTGCAAAGTCCAAAATTCTAAGTCTTGGCAGTGTACCACCAGCGTCAGGAATCGTTATCAACGGTAACAATAAGGATCCCACTGAGAACTTTATCTGCCTGGGCAGCAGACAGACTTCTGATGCATGCAGTTGCACATACATCACTCGGAGGATCGGCCTTGCAGTGTCATCGTTGAACTCCCGGCACAGAGTCTGGACCCAATGGAAGTTCTCTCTGGAAACCAAGTTGCGCCTCTATACTATAAACCCTGTTTCGGTCTTTGCGTATGGTCCTGAGGCCTGGACGTTCTTTCAAGGAGATCATAAGAGGCTTGAGGCCTACCATATGCGCAACCAACGGCGCATACTTGAAGGCCACAGGAAAGACCTTATCATCAAAACTGAGGTCGTCCGAAGTGCACAATTCAAGATATTTTCTTCACTGCTGGAACTCTGCAGTCCCAATGTTGTTGTCACCCACGTGGTTCTCCGAAGATGTCCCGACTCACATACTTCTTTATTTGTCCATGGAAATGAGGGGTTCAATAAATATTGTACACGTCACGGAGTCGTCTGCGAGCCGCACATTGAACACTTGGCTGAGGCATATCGCCCTCACTTCATCAAACCTGTAATCTCCTGGGACAATACCATCAGCCGTGGTTATGGATGATCAACGAGACGGCCGTGGTTGCCTAGGTGCATTACTTACGTACTCAATAATATATATAACCGTTCAATCATTATTGTAACAACTCAATGATCTGCCTAATCGTTATATCATCTAACTAACCGCTCAATAATCTATTTAACTACTCAATCATCTACGTCTTCACATATTGTTCTTTCAGACATATCCCTAGACCTACCAGTTGATATCATTTGTTTCACCGTCACCAGTTTTAACGTTGCTAGATTTGGTTTGCGTTTCCGTTGCATTTCCGTGGAAGCTATAGAAATAAATACAACAAGAAGAATGTGAAATGTAATCTTTTTTTAAATTTATGCAGGTATTATATCATTTGTAACTTAAGTTTTGTATAACTCGCTCGTTGTACACACATCGGATCCATGGTCGTAGGCTTGCCTCTCTGCTCAACCGACGTTTAATTTCAATATTTTTGCAATCTGTGGACTGTTGATTCATTTACTAGGAGTATCGTCAGCCAACAAGCGGCTGTTGATTGATTTCAGAATGTCTGTGTCTTCCTTTTCAAATGTATATATATAAATATGTATGTATATGTGTATGTAAACGTCCAACTATCAGTTCCATCACAGCAATAATGTCATTGATATCATTATCGTTCTGACGAGCATGCTCAAGGACACGTTATACCGTGATTTGTCAAGCATTGGTGTCACTGTACTCAGGGAAAACACGCGTGGATTGTCTTCCTCAGCAAATGGTGGAGAGTGGGGATACTAATTGTTCCGTAGCCCCCCCCCCCCCCCCTGGCTGTGTACACTTCATCTCCGTTCTATTAGGCTCCCTTCCTTGCTTGATTTTTTCAAATTCTGCAGCCATGGATTTGCAGATCATCGACTACTTTGTGAATATCTAAGAGGTGATCCTCGATTGACCTCAGAATGTCACCAATATCCATTTACAAAGTCTCCATTTTAGGGGACCTGTAAGGCGAGAATGGCAGCCATTAATCCCAGCGTAAGTAGAACATGAGATCCAAGCAATCCCCCATATTCCTATACCATATTCCTCCTTCATGGGCCTTGTGAAAGCAAGTATTAACAGCAAAGATACGGGCCATGTGAAAACAAGTATTAACAGCAAGACACTACAACTTATCTGATTAATCAAGTCTCATAGACACTTCAAAGATGATATCACGACCTCAATCTGCATTTTCATACTGGTCTGACTGTCACCAGGTAGTTGTATGCACAGACGCATTATCTGTATCATCAATGGTGGTAATCCCTCACATTTGAGGACTGAACTAAGCGTGGTAGTAAAAGTAAAGATCCCGTCACGCCATGCGGCGCATAGGAAATATGGTGTCAAGTCCATATTATTTTGTAACCCACGGCACTTAATGGATGATGTGGTCAGAATCACACCGGCTGCCTTTACCTCCCGGACTGAACCAGTACACATTTAAGGCTGGGTCAACCCAGGAGCCATTGCGGTCTAAAAAACCATTTCCGCCTCAACTGGGGAATGAACCCAGTACCACTCAGATGCGAAGCCAGGGCGCTAACCACTGCGCTACGGAGCTCCCTAAACTAAGTGTAGTAGCTGGCAGTAAACTCTCAAATTTGAGAACTATACTATGTATGGTAGTTGCCAGTAATCTAACCCTACTTCAGTAGTTACCATCTCATAGTGGTGTGCCTGACAATGGAAAGGCAGACAAGCTTGCAAACACAGGAGAATGTGAACAGGAAGACTGTGAATAAAACATACTTTGAGAAAAAGAGAGCTATTCAGGTTTGTGGAAGAAATCAGAACCAACCTATCGATAACAACCACACTCTATACTGGCAGATCACCATTCTTCGCCTCAGGGCAAGGCATAACAGACTAAATAGATCCATGTACAGAATTCGACTGTCTGTTACACCGGCCCCCCCCCCCCCTCCTGTCCCACCCCTCCTGTGCATCTGTGGACTCAGTGAACAAACTACAGAGCATGTCTTGCAGGACTGCTCTAACTGGTCAAAGGACTTAACACTCAACTGAAAGTTGTACTCAGCCAAAGAGGTGCTCTAGAATACGTTGTGTCCATCACATGAATTCGTTTGACAGAATCAATGAGCGAACTCACGAAGAAGACATATTCAAGTCCTAAAATCAGATCGATATTTTGGCAGATGAGACTCGTCAGCCTGGAAAGCCAGCTCATCTTGGAGAATGAAAACTGATTTCAAACTACCTGCTGACTTGCGGATAAGATATTGACTTGTCAAACCTGGTCAGATGAAACTCGTTGGCTCAGATAGGTAGCCGTATAGGAAAGGGAAAACCTACACTAGATTCCCTGCTGTCAGGTATATTATTGAGAACAGTAAAAGGTTAAAGAGTATTAACCATAAAATAAAATAACTTTCTGAAAGTGGATGTGCCGAATTGAAATGATCTGCCTCCTATATCAGATAAATGGAAGACTTACTATGACACTAAACAATAAATAACAAGCACGTGCAGATACCCTACACGGCATTGGGTCGTAGGGCGAGAGCCCGGATGCTGCTGGATCAGTTACAACAACAACATAAACAACCATCTTCCAAAAAAGTATCCTTGGCTTCCTCTTCCACTGTTCTTCATCAGATTATATTTGGTCTCTCCACACTTCTCTATTTTGTAAGGGGTCTAGACCAATGCATGAATTTGTTATATTGTTAAGGTTAACTTTCATCCAGAGAGAGCGCCATAAATTTCAACTTGATCTCAATCCTCTCCATCTGTGTTGAATGTATCCGTGCCTATATTCATTCATTAATCACATGTCATGCTAGGGTTTGCAGCAATAAAATAGCTAGAATCATAGCCACCAAGTCGAGGGATAAGTGGATAAGAGTGACTTTTTGAAGTCAGTTGACCGTCTTTTGAATTATGACATTGAAAAACAGCAATTCACAGGTGTAACGCTTTTGAAATCAGAATTAGGTTCCGCAGCAAAGGGTGCATGAAAGATCGGTCAGGGGTGTGTACAACCAGCCGGCTAGCTACAAGAACCTTCATTATATACGCACTGTGCTAATAGCGTCTGGGCACCTGAGGCTCTGCCTAGAGTTTAGAGACCTCGAGTCTTAACGCAACAAAACAATCTATACAACTAGTACAAAGTAAACGACTGAGATATTTCTTGGATAAGGTCTATATTTGTATGCATGACCTCATCTTCCAATATAATTATCCATCATGGAGATAAACACCTGCAATAACGTTGGGATGATTTCATAGCAGCCATTGCCATTCATGATGAAATGGTTTGTAGTGTCTGAACGTTTTTATGAGGTGGGAAAGGGGAGGGTTATCATCTCCTTTTCTAGTGGCCTTGCATACTGTGACGTATAAGACAGGTACCAATTTACAAATGGGTAGGCAGGAAAAAGCCTGAAAATATCGACAGGCACGTACTGGATTGGAAATGATGATATACGAGACGAGTGGAGATGGCAACCAGCAAGGATGATAGAGGAGATGAGTGGAGATGGCAACCAGCAATTCACTATGAAAGATAGAACATGAGGCTATGACAAGAGAATGTTCATAGATAGAACTGGAGAATACAGCTCAACGTAGGATTCGGTGGAGAGCTGTTGATGTAGTCCGGGTGGACTACGTCAAGATCAGAGCTTGTTAAGATGGGGGAACGAACCCATTCCCCTTTGCGCTATAATCAAGCATTCTAACCTCACTGCTGGATGCGAAGGAAAACGTTATAGATAAACGTCATAAGTGGAACATACTGACCCACCTTACAAACAGACTGTGTTACAACTACCTGGCCAGCGAGGTGGGGATGTACACTGTGATTCCAGTAGGGGGGATATTATCTTGCGCTGCACTACAAAGGTGCAGCTATTGTAAATTAAAATGGAACATTTGTTAAGAATGAATAATTCTAGCTTCTTCTTTTTCTTCACTCGGTTACAAATAATCGCCGCTGTTTCCATCAGAAATCTGGATTTTCGGACTTCTCTCATTGTCATCAAGTTCATCCTTTATTTGGTTTCTTCTTCTTCTTTTTCTTCACTCGGTTACAAATAATCGCCGCTGTTTCCATCAGAAATCTGGATTTTCGGACTTCTCTCATTGTCATCAAGTTCATCCTTTATTTGGTTTCTTCTTCTTCTTTTTCTTCACTCGGTTACAAATAATCGCCGCTGTTTCCATCAGAAATCTGGATTTTCGGACTTCTCTCATTGTCATCAAGTTCATCCTTTATTTGGTTTCTTCTTCTTCTTTTTCTTCACTCGGTTACAAATAATCGCCGCTGTTTCCATCAGAAATCTGCATTTTCGGACTTCTCTCATTGTCATCAAGTTCATCCTTTATTTGGTTTCTTCTTCTTCTTTTTCTTCACTCGGTTACAAATAATCGCCGCTGTTTCCATCAGAAATCTGGATTTTCGGACTTCTCTCATTGTCATCAAGTTCATCCTTTATTTGGTTTCTTCTTCTTCTTTTTCTTCACTCGGTTACAAATAATCGCCGCTGTTTCCATCAGAAATCTGGATTTTCGGACTTCTCTCATTGTCATCAAGTTCATCCTTTATTTGGTTTCTTCTTCTTCTTTTTCTTCACTCGGTTACAAATAATCGCCGCTGTTTCCATCAGAAATCTGGATTTTCGGACTTCTCTCATTGTCATCAAGTTCATCCTTTATTTGGTTTCTTCTTCTTCTTTTTCTTCACTCGGTTACAAATAATCGCCGCTGTTTCCATCAGAAATCTGCATTTTCGGACTTCTCTCATTGTCATCAAGTTCATCTTTTATTTGGTTTCTTCTTCTTCTTTTTCTTCACTCGGTTACAAATAATCGCCGCTGTTTCCATCAGAAATCTGGATTTTCGGACTTCTCTCATTGTCATCAAGTTCATCCTTTATTTGGTTTCTTCTTCTTCTTTTTCTTCACTCGGTTACAAATAATCGCCGCTGTTTCCATCAGAAATCTGGATTTTCGGACTTCTCTCATTGTCATCAAGTTCATCCTTTATTTGGTTTCTTCTTCTTCTTTTTCTTCACTCGGTTACAAATAATCGCCGCTGTTTCCATCAGAAATCTGGATTTTCGGACTTCTCTCATTGTCATCAAGTTCATCCTTTATTTGGTTTCTTCTTCTTCTTTTTCTTCACTCGGTTACAAATAATCGCCGCTGTTTCCATCAGAAATCTGGATTTTCGGACTTCTCTCATTGTCATCAAGTTCATCCTTTATTTGGTTTCTTCTTCTTCTTTTTCTTCACTCGGTTACAAATAATCGCCGCTGTTTCCATCAGAAATCTGGATTTTCGGACTTCTCTCATTGTCATCGTTTATCCTTTATTTGGTTTCTTCTTCTTCTTTTTCTTCTTTTTCATTTCTTCTTCAAGTTCTTTTTCAAATTCGTATTCCCTAGAATAACCTCCCCTATTTGCCTGACAACACTGGTGCTATGTCTCAGGCTACCCTCCTCAAAATTCAGATTATCCCTGAGATGGTTGGAACTATTGCTCTCATACGATTCGCATTCTTCCTTTTCTTTTTATTCTTCTTCTTCTTCTTCGAACATTGCTATTTAGATTGAGACTTACGATTCCTTCTGCTGTATTTCAAGATATCAGTACAACAGCACAGTTCTCCTTGAGGGGAATGGACATGAGCCACATCCTTCTCCTCAAATTGTGTGCTGGGGGTTCAGGAGGGCCGTTTTATCAATCTGTTCCTCGCATGGAGCCAACATATCTGGATAACATGGGTACGGTATGCTTGTTTCCCCACATGGGCTCATGTCTGTGTCCAACAATTTTCGTTTTGATTGTACCGATGATTGTTCTGTTTACCAAGACCTTCTCAGTCTGAATACTGTCGGCTGATCTCCTCTTGGGAAAAGGGTAGTATGCGTCCGCTCTATCAGACTCTGTGTCATTTGTCTTTCAAATGAATTTTTATCACTTTCTCTATTTGACATATGTAGCGCTGTCTTCGGCTTTGGGAATTGTTTCTTCCTCCCTTGGTGAGTTGATCTGCCTCCTTGTATATCTTGCAGTGTGCGTAGTGTATTTGTGAAATTGTAGCTGGTATTTATGAGTGCTTATGACATTTGTCCAATTAGTTGTTTTTATGCATTCTGACGTGGAATTACTGATAGGGAAAACTGTTATGTAAACTAACTTGTCTCCTACTATATCTATGTGCCCTCCGTTTTAAATGAAGAATTCAGTACGAGTAGCTTTGTTCACGAACAACAACAGCAGCAAAAACATATAACGGCAACTCAAACGTTCAGTGTCAAGGACTGACATTAATAACCTCAAAGCCAAAATCGTTGGTGAAAATAGCAAGCACTTTTTATGAACTCACTTGAAACTGGACTTGTCAAAATATACTCTGACCACATATAGGACACATGATAGTAACTTGATGGCGAGGTTGAAGATCCGTATACGGAGACCTGGCAAAAGAGATACAGGAATAGTTTTGGTCAGATGAAATTATATCATATTATGTTAGATGACATGAGATTCGATTAGATTAGGTTGGATCATAATACATTCGTCTCGTCTCGTGTTTCCCGTAACCCTAAGAGGTCGTAGGGGCATCCCATCTTACTATTGCTTCATGAGCCATTCGTTGGCACTTGTGTCTGTTAACCACCATAACCTCAAGATCATCTTCAAGGGTTTTCCAATCCACTTTCGAACATGATATGTCCAGCGCCTCTCAGGGCGATCTCACCTTTCCTTGAAAGGAACTGGCCTTTTGAGTATCTTGTATGGTTGTCCTCCCGGTCTTATTGCATGGCCTTACCACTGGAGCGTGCGTGTTATGACCACAAATAGAAGGTCTTGATAAGCGCCGACAGGCTGTATAATTATGTTGCGTACATCCACATTTCTGACACGGTCAATGCATGTTATGTCAAGGATCCGTCTGAAGCATTTCATCTCCATCGGCTGGATATTTTATTCAAATTCAGCATCCATGTTTCCAACGCGTAGGATTACTGTTTGCGTTAGTTTGATCTCAGTTTTTAAGCGAGATGTTCTGGTCTGTCCACAATAGCTTCAGTGCAGTGAGGATCGTTACTGTTTGCGCAGACTTTATTCTCAGCTGTGTCTTTATTCCCTCGTTCCCAATTACAGATCTCAGAAAATTTAATTGTGTAACTGTCTCGATCTGTTTGCTATCTAGATTGATGATGGTCTTTGAACCCATTCAAGCTGTTCGTCATTTGTTGTGTCTTTTCGGGGTTTATTTCCACGCCACATTTTTTCGCGATGTGGTAGCAAGCCTGGACGCTAGTGTTTATAGCTATTTTTATCCTTACCAGCCATGCATCTATATCTATAAGGTGGGTGAATACATTAAATAAGATTAAATTAGATGGCATGGAATGACATGAGTTTAGGATATATAAGATTATTGCATGATATTATATTACATTACATTACTTCAGGTTATATTTTATTGCATTACATTATATTAAATTATATTTCATTACATAGTATGATGGCCGCGCATTACCGCTGCGCTCTCGACTCGCTCCGGTGTTTGTGTCGTTTTCCGATGTTTGGTGGTCCCTGTTCGGATTTAATTTCACAACTCCTTCACCAGGTGATATCAGGGACTTTATTCGGTTGGTTATTATGTATGTTATGCCCCATTTTGCTGCATTTCATGCCTGACTTAAGCCGTAATACAGTTGAATGTTCCGCTTAATTGCACACCAGACTTCAGTCCAGGTTAGATCTACTCCAGGACCTTTCTGCTCGAACTGAAACCGACTTCCTCCTGTCCACCCCTCCCTCTACCGGAAATTGCACGATACCTCATCCAGCCTTGTATTCTCAGCACAGCAAGGGTCATGCTGACCAAAAGGTGGACACAATCAGAAGCCTCGCGAAGTGGAAGATTGGAAGGTAGCGACCACAGGCCGATCAGGCTAACCATTGACATGGAAGTAGGCCCACAGGAAACAAAACCGCTCCCACGTTGGAATTACAAACGAGCCGACTGGGACAGATTTGCAATCCTGACAGGTGGGCTGTGTGAAACCATCAACACACGAAACACCAAAGTGAAGCCCATGATAGAGAGCCTAAGCAAGACAATAATGCAAGCCGCCACTGAAACCATCCCAAGAGGAGCTAGGAAAAACTATAAGCCCTACTGGAATGATGAGTTGCAGAAAGTGGAAGATGCAGTAACAAATGCTAGGAACATGGCAGAGCGAGAAAAATCCATGGAGGCAAACATCGCCCTCAAAGCCGCCGCGGCGAAGTACAAATACACTCTAAAGCAAACAGCAAGAGAAAGCTGGAAAAATAAAACGGAAAGTCTAAACCTGGACAAAGACGGGAACAAGCTATGGAAGCTAGTCAGAGCCATGAACGTCGAAACCCCGTCAAATAAACAAATTACTATCAAGCAGGGCGAGAACTTGATCACAGGTAAGAAAGCCGCAAACGCCTTTGTCGATCACTATGCCAGAGCAAACCACATCGAGGTCCCTGCAGATAAGCATACAGACATTAGCGAAGAGCTAAAGGGACACGAAAACATGAATACGGCTCCTGAAGAGCACATGATGGCCAAACTAACAATGCGCGAAATGGAAGAGGCTATGAGAACACTAAAGAAAAGGAAATCTCCCGGAAAAGACGGGAAAACAAACGAAATGCTGATGGGGCTGGGCCAAACAGCGAAGAAGAAACTGCTATCGGTCCTGAACCAAAGCTGGAAAAGGGGAATTGTACCACAGGCATGGAAAGACGAAATACTGGTACCAGTACCAAAAACAGGAAAGGACAAAACAGATCCAAATGGATACAGGCCCATAAGCCAACTGAGCTGTGTCGGCAAGCTCATGGAACGGATGATAAACACCAGACTGATGTGGCATCTGGAAGAAAAACGAATACTAATTCCACAGCAAGCCGGCTTTAGACAGCACAGATCCACTGAGGACCAGGTCATCCTCATAGCCCAGGAGATAGAAGATGCCTACCAGGCACAGAAACACACAGTAGCTGTTTGGGTGGATCTGGAAAAGGCATTGGACAAAGTCTGGAAAGATGGACTTAGAGTCAAGATAAGAAGAAGTGATGTCTGTGGGAAGATGTACAAGTGGATCAACCACTACCTCAAACAAAGAACCGCCAGAGTCCAAGTACAAGGGCAGATGAGCAAAAAGGTGACACTCGAGCAGGGAGTACCCCAAGGGGGAGTATTATCACCCACACTCTTCCTGGTATATATAAACGATATTACAGAGAATATACAAAGAAGAGTCCATTGTTTGCAGACGATCTGGCTATGTGGACCTCTGAAAAGAATCTCACCATAGCAAGAAATCGGATGCAGACGGCCCTAACATCTCTGGAAGAGTGGGCGAACTCATGGCTGGTCAAAATAAACGAGGAGAAAACCACATGCACAATATTCTCGCTTTCATTAAAACCCCAAAGTACCAAATTAAGTCTAAATGGCAAAATCCTGCAGCCAAACGACAACCCAACCTATCTGGGAGTCACATTTGATCGGTACATGACATGGAAATGTCAGATTGAGAGAAACCGAATGAAAGCCAGAGAAAGAATGGCAATCATGAGGAAACTTGCTGGCACAAGCTGGGGAGCAGACGAAGGCATACTAAAGAAACTGTACACTGGAAGAGTGAGACCAGTTCTCGAGTATGGCATTGCGGCATGGACAACAGCAGCGAAGGCGAACTTCGATAAAGTTAACAAACTTCAAAACCAAGCCATGAGAATTATAACAGGTGGCATGAAGTCAACGCCAATTGTAGAACTTGAAAAGATTACAAAACTGCAATCCATGACCGATAGAAGAGACTGCAAAGCCCAGCTGCAGTCAGAGAAACTCCGAAGACTGACCGACCATCCAATGAACCAGAGACTAAACAATTTGGGAAATGGGAAACTAAAGCGGCGAAACTTTGCAGAAATAGCCAAAGCAAAGATGCACGAAGATCCCATAAACGCACTAACAACACCAAAACCCATCACTACTGTACGAAAACCTACCTGGAGGCAGGATATATTTCCAGAGGTGGTAGAAAATATACCAGGTATTGCAAACAAAAACTGCCAGACTGAAAAAGAAAGGAGAGATACTACCCTAAGCTTCATAACGAAAAGCTACCCAAGCATGGACTGGACCCATGCATACACCGACGGTTCTGTAACAAATACAACACAGAACGGAGGGGCAGGAGCATTCCTGAACCTACCAAATGGCAGAAAAATAACACTGTCATTCGCTACTGGTAAGTATACAAGCAATTTCAGAGCGGAGGCAGAGGCACTGAGGGCGGCAGTGGAAGAAATGGTGACACACAGTGAAAATGATAGCCATATAGTCCTGCTGACAGATGCTCTCGCCGTAGTCACAGCGCTAAAAAGCCAGAAAAACACTGAGCTTAATGACTTAAGAGCAGCACTCTGCAAACTGTGCCAGCAGTCCGCACCAAAAAGGGTAGTGGTACAGTGGGTTCCGTCACACTGCAACATCCAAGGCAACGAGGAGGCAGACAGACTGGCAAAAGATGGTGCAAGACTACCACAAACAGATACCAGTATGACGTACGAAGAGTCAAAACGGCTTATCAAAGCCAGATACATGACCAAATGGGAAACCGAACATACTGGTTACACCAAAAACGATGCCTATTACCAGTTGAACCGAAGAGAGCAGGTCGTTGTCTTCAGACTTCGCACTGGCCACAACAGACTGAGGTACCACCTATTCAACAAATTGAAGATAGGGTGTACCGACGAATGCCCGTGCGGTACTGGTAAAATGACCACTGAACATCTGCTGCAGAACTGCCCGACATACGAGGATCAGAGAGAGCAGATGTGGCCATTGCCAGTGGAACTGCAAGACAAGCTCTATGGTAGTGGCGAGAGTCTCAGGATGACCGCCGCTTTTTTCGAAAAAATAATGGTTACTGTCTGACTGCGTACGCAGAAGAAGAAGAAGAAGAAGAAGAAGCCTCGGCGGCGGAACACAGACAAACATGGAGTTTGGTACGGACAGACACCGAAAGCCTGACACAAATACTGGTTTAATACACTCCTCGCGGCCCTCATCCCAAGGCAGCGAAGTACTCTGCTCTACCTGGGGAGTCCGTAGTGATTTCGGTCGACACGCTACGCATGAGCACAGCCTCAGCAGCTGGATAGGGTAGTGGTCGATCGGTGCAACTGGCCTTTGACGCCTAGGCGAACATTATTATTATGGGGTTACATGAGATTTGATTAGATGACATTAGATTAGATGAAATGAGATTAAATTTGATTTCATTAGAAGAAATGACATAAGATTAGATGAAATGAGATTAGGTTTGATCTCATTAGAGGAAATGAGATAAGTTTAGATTTTTATTAGATTTGATTTCTTCAGACGAGACAAGATAAGATTACGTTAGATTAGATTATATTTTTTATTAGATTTGATTTTATAAGATGAAATTATATTAAATTCGATTTTTATTAGATTTGATTTCATAAGATGAAATGAGATTAGATAAGATTTTTTAAATTAGATTTGATTTCATAAGATGAAATGAGATGAGATTAGATTAGACTGAATTGACGGGGTTATCGATGGATGTGTGAGTGCGAGGATGAGCGAATAGGAGAGATGCTTTGTGGCTGAACAGGAATATGAATGGGGTTTGCTGTAGTGTTTGATTGATGAATAGATGGTTGGAAGAATGAAGGAACAGGAAGATCAACAGATGAACTGATAGATAGAGATGTGTGGATGGACTGATGATAAATTAGTGAATGGCTGGATTGGTGGATGCATGAATGGGTGGATGAATGGAGGAAGAATGGATATAAGGATGAGGGAATTAGTAGATGACCAGCTGGTTGGATGGACAGACGGATAAATGAATGGATTGGCACATATAGGGAAGCATTGTAGACTAACAGGTTGCTGTATGTGTGGATGGAGCGAAAAAGTAATGGATTGTTGGATGGTTGGTTGAGTGCATGAATATGTTGGACGATGTATTAAAACACTGATTAGACGGGTCAATGGACGGATGGATGGGTTGACGGACATATGGGTTGATGAACAACTGGATTGGTGAACTAATGGGTTGATGAACATATGGGTTGATGAATAACTGGATTGATGGAATAATGGGTTGATGAACGGATGGGTTGATAGATAGATGGTTTGATGAACGGATGGGTTGATGGACAGATGTTTCAATAATTGAGAAAATGTAGGGATACAATAATAGATGGATTTTTTATGAATGGGCGATCATAGGGAATAATTAATTGATCGATGGATATACCGATATATCAAAGGGAAAATTGATTTATCGGAAGATGTATAGATAAATGGAAAGATTGTTAGATGAGATGTGATTGAAAAAGTGAGTGGATTAATGGAGCAGCGGATGGATGAAGAAAGGGACGGAGTTATTGATGGATGTATAGAAGGATAGACTGCGTGAGGAACGGTAAATTATATAGATGAATGGTTTAAATAGCGTATGGAGCAATTAGTGAATGTATGGATACATTGTTAAGTGGATGATTAAAACGATGGATAAATGGATGCGTGGTTAGTTGAATCGATAGATGGATAACTATGTGACAATAAATGTATGAATGAATGTATGAATGAATCCTAGAATGAATGCTAGAATGAATGTATGAATGAATGCATGAATGAATGCATGAATGAATGTATGAATGAATGTATGAATGAATGTATGAATGAATGCATGAGTGTATGTATGAATGAATGCATGAATGAATGCATGAATGAATGTATGAATGAATACATGAATGAATGAATGTATGATTGTATGAATGAATGCATGAATGAATGAATGTATGAATGAATGTATGAATGAATGCATGAATGAATGAATGTATGATTGTATGAATGAATGCATGAATGAATGAATGTATGAATGAATGTATGAATGAATGCATGATTGAACTGATCGATGGGAATGTGGGTAGGTAAATGAATCTTATAATATAAATCGGGGCCGAAGATGCAGCAGTGAATGAGCTGACAGGAGGCAACAGCTCGTAGCTGGCCGCTAGCATCAGGGTCAGTGAACCCGAGCTGACCAAGACTATATTCTACCTGCTAGTGGTACCCTGGAAATATACTGCAATCATTCAGCATGGCTAAGAGAATAGGGACAGACGACGGAAGGCAAACCCGAACCAAGATATGAACTGACACCAGATGTGTCGGGGCCGAAAGGTGCAGATATTGCAACATTGTTGTGAACTACATAAAATAGGACAAAGCCTTTTTCAGGATAAACAAAGAAAAGAAAGAAAGAAGAAGAAGATAGAGAAGAAGAAGAAGAAGAATGAAAAGAAGAAGAAGAAGAAGGAGAAGAAGAAGAAGAAGAAGAAGAAGAAGAAGAAGATAAGATAAATCATGAAATGAAATGAAACAAAGAAAATAAAGAAAGAAGAAGATGAAGATAGAGAAGAAGAAGAAAAATGAAAAGAAGAAGAAGAAGAAAATGAAGAAGAAAAGAAGAAGATAAGATAAATCATGAAATGAACGTCTAAAATGAGCCATGGATTCATGCTTTTTTTCTATGAAGCACACTCTCAAAATTTGACAAGAAACTCACTAGAACGTTGATTCTTGATAAAGTACAGCTGTAGTCTCTCTTTAATGGATTTTTCATTGGTGAAAAACTCCACATGTACTCTGGAAAGAAAAAAAGGAAAGCAAACTTCCCATAGAGAAATGTCAATCAATACTGTACACGATGACCTGGAGCGTTGTGAGAAACGGAAATTACGTTGTCTATTTCATTAGCGATTTATGTAGGGGAGGGAGGAATAAGATCACTGCATTATTCTAAGCATTTTATGACAGCCGACTAAAGAAAGTTGTACTTGGAGATCGCAGGGTCGTCGTGTTAAACGAATTGCTTCATATGCCATCACTGCAAGAGCGCAGAGTACACAAGTGGTTTTATTCGAGGGTCGTGATGTAAGGGTCCACAGTGGCTATCTTATATTTCATGTGGGATCAGGATGCTGAGCAGTACATGAGCTTCAAGGGTCAGCGACCCAATGCTGATTGCTAGCGTCAGGGTCAGCGACCCAATGCTGAATGCTAGCGTAAGGTTCAGCGACCCAGAGCTGCCAAGACCCTTCTCCACCTTCACGTGGTGATCCTGGATAACAGACTGCAACAGGGTGAAATGCCTATGAAGAATGGATAGAAGAGGGAAGGCTAACCCGGTACCCACAAATGCCAGGTTGAAGTTAGATGTGTCGGACCGAAAGGTGCAAATATCGCAGTCAAGCTGTAAACTTTGACACAACGCATTCCGTTCTCCGGACTACATTGTGCTACTTGCAAAGCCTTTCCAGGGTTCGGTAGCGAACATTTGAAAACGAACGATGAAGGAGAACAAGTTATTGTATTTTGGAACAAAAAGAGAGGGAACATTTTGTTAGAGAATAGTTCTTTTCATCCAATTTCTTCAGATGTTTAACTTCCACCATCCTTGGCTGCTCCGAAACTTCATACAGAGCAGAATGTTTATATTTACGTCTGATCCCTGTCCTTTGTCAAGTCTTATTTGTGCATCATGTTGTTAGAATTGTTTTTGAAAATGTGTAATCGACATGTGCAAATGTACGTTTATTTTTTTATTTTTTTTGCGTTCGCCTTATTTATCTATTCCCCAATGCGGTGTGCGTTGCACTGTGATTTTTATTTTGCGCCTGTCGGCCCAGTGCATCTGACTTCAGCATGCATTTTATGTGAGGGTCTGCTTCCTCCTGCATTTTCTAAGGGTTTGCTTCCCCGGGGTAACGGCCGGTGCTGTGATGGGGATCGAACCCAGCACCTTCTGATTGTGAGCCGTGTCACTTAACCACTAGCCCACGCAGTCCCCCGTACGTTTATTTGAAAGTAATACTCACCTGTTTCTGCTATTTCTTATCTGTGTAACACGATTTTTGTTGGTGTGCCTTAAAACTGAGGGAATATACGCGAGGGGTGAAATTGTTCAACTAAACACGATAACTGATCCTGATTTGTCAGAGCGGCAACATTTCTAGGCGTTAGGTTAAACTGGAGCCCTGGATTTGATGTTCCCTGCTCTAAGAGACACAAAAGACTGAAAGAGGACACTAGATAACTATTTTTTGTACAAATATTTTGGCTATCTGTCTTTCAAAAACAAAATGCTCAGCCAGAGTAGCCACTTGTTATTTTCATTCTTCTTGTTCGTAATTTTAATTTTCTTCATTTTCTGTTTCTTCTTTTCTCTGTCCATATTCTTCTTCGCATTTATGTTCATCATCTTCATCAGTTTCATTTCTTTAATCGTTAATTATTTGTTTCTAAATTATTGCTTCTTCGTCGTATTCTTCTTTTTCTTCTTCGTTTTTTGTTAGTAATTTGAAATCACAATCATTTCCATCAGTTTCAGCCTTCTGTCATCAAATTCTTATCCCTAGAATAAACTTCCCTTGTTTGCCTAACAACACTGGTGCTATGTCTCAGGCTACCCTCCTCAAAATACAGATTATCTCTGAGATAGTTGGAACTATCGCTCTCATACAAATACGACTTGCATTCTGTCTCGAGCTTTCCTTACCAGTATATACATTATTCACGAAACAACAACATACATTTCACACATCCATCAGCCGGTCTCTCTCAAGAACATTTCACACACCCATCAGCCGGTCTCTCTCAAGAACATTTCACACACCCATCAGCCGGTCTCTCTCAAGCACATTTCACACATCCATCAGCCGGTCTCTCTCAAGAACATTTCACACACCCATCAGCCGGTCTCTCTCAAGCACATTTCACACAACCATCAGCCGGTCTCTCTCAAGCACATTTCACACAACCATCAGCCGGTCTCTCTCAAGCACATTTCACACACCCATCAGCCGGTCTCTCTCAAGCACATTTCACACATCCATCAGCCGGTCTCTCTCAAGAACATTTCACACACCCATGAGCCGGTCTCTCTCAAGCACATTTCACACAACCATCAGCCGGTCTCTCTCAAGCACATTTCACACATCCATCAGCCGGTCTCTCTCAAGCACATTTCACACAACCATCAGCCGGTCTCTCTCAAGCACATTTCACACACCCATCAGCCGGTCTCTCTCAAGCACATTTCACACAACCATCAGCCGGTCTCTCTCAAGAACATTTCACACACCCATCAGCCGGTCTCTCTCAAGCACATTTCACAAAACCATCAGCCGGTCTCTCTCAAGCACATTTCACACACCCATCAGCCGGTCTCTCTCAAGCACATTTCACACATCCAACAGCCGGTCTCTCTCAAGCACATTTCACACACCCATCAGCCGGTCTCTCTCAAGCACATTTCACACACCCATCAGCCGGTCTCTCTCAAGCCTATCGCGCTATTTTACAGTTGATCATTCAAATAGCTTGGAGAATGTCAAAATGCTTCTCTTCTGCTTTCGCACAGAGACACCCAGGGTTCGTACTTGATATTTAACAATCAATAATTGCCTTTCATACGTCTCAGACACATTCACAGAAACTGTATCCTAGACATTCACTCACATAATTTGTATCTACGAACTTTCGCATATTAATCAAAACGTCTTCTGCTCCAAGTGGAGCATGCGCCACAACATGTACACCCCATGTCACCAAATGTTGACCTATCCATAGCTGCCCAAGCTTTTGTGGTGGACAGTGTTTACATCATGGAGTAGCTAGTCCCATGCGCAGGGCTCTTTAGTTACTTTCTACGACATGCCTTACAGGTTACAGTGTGACTATATTTGCTCCCATTTCAGGTAACTCTAGAAAGATACGTATTATGTTTAATATGAGCACCATCTGCCCCTAGCACTCCAGCTGACAGTGCACACACAATCCCTCACCCCATCACTCCAATTGACAGTGCACACACAATCCCTCGCCCCATCACTCCAGCTGACAGTGCACACAATCCATTGCCCCATCACTCCAGCTGACAGTGCACACACAATCCCTCGCCCCATCACTCCAGCTGACAGTGCACGCACAATCCGACACTTTAGCACTCCATGTAACAGTGCACGCACAATCCGACACTTTAGCACTCCATGTAACAGTGCACGCACAATCCGGCCCTTTAGCACTCCATGTAACAGTGCACGCACAATCCGACACTTTAGCACTCCATGTAACAGTGCACGCACAATCCGACACTTTAGCACTCCATGTAACAGTCCCCGCACAATCCGACATTTTAGCACTCCATGTAACAGTGCACGCACAATCCGACACTTTAGCACTCCATGTAACAGTGCACGCACAATCCGACACTTTAGCACTCCATGTAACAGTGCACGCACAATCCGACACTTTAGCACTCCATGTAACAGTCCACGCACAATCCGACATTTTAGCACTCCATGTAACAGTGCACGCACAATCCGACACTTTAGCACTCCATGTAACAGTGCACACATCATCATCATCATCTGTTCACTTTGTTGGGATGAGGGGGTGGTGGAGGAGGGGGGGGGTAACACGATTCTTTCGTGCACCATTTACGCGGCGTTTATTGTTTTAAATCCATAACTCTATAACGTTTCTTTAACACTGTTAATATATT
This sequence comes from Ariolimax columbianus, assembly GCA_036924085.1. Lineage (NCBI taxonomy): Eukaryota > Metazoa > Mollusca > Gastropoda > Stylommatophora > Arionidae > Ariolimax > Ariolimax columbianus. The sequence goes on along the minus strand of JAVGWX010000010.1, from coordinate 16,499,630 downwards.
GTTTTCTTGCTGTTCCTCTTGCTAGGAAGTCCTTGTGGCTATTATTAAATTGTGTTGTGCTGCTGGCAGACTTGGATAGTTCTTGTCAAATGTCCAAGTCTTTTCATTATCTCTACGTTGCTATTAGCCATTCTTGAATTTATAAAATTTGTGTGTGGTTTTGTTTTTTGTTTTTTTTTGGTGATTTTTTTAAGTAATCGGTTGGGTACTTGAAGGTGAAACCATTTCATATATCAGAGTTGGTATTTGCAGATGATGTGGCTTTGATCATCAGCAAGCTGGAGGTGCATCTGCAGACCGACCTGCTAATCTGGAAAGAAGAGTTGGAGAGGAAAGGAATGCTTATCACCAGCTTTAGAATAAAAAGCACGCTGGTCGCGAGATAGGAGAGAAAACATCAGATAACCATGGGGTAACAGCCATTGGAACATGTCAGCCAATTCAAATATCTTGGACTGGTAATCTACCATACAGAAAGCATCAATTAAGAGTTAGCCACAGGAAAGGGAGAAACTTGTAGGGTTTTCCATGCAATATACAGGGGATTCCTCAGTAAAAGATAAATACGTACATCCATATGTGTGTATGCACCTATACATTATGGAAGAAGGGGTATAAGAAAACAATCAGGTCGCATTGGACACATAAGCAGAAAGGCCGGTAAAATCTTGTGGCAATGTGAAAGATCGATGCCAGATTGAGGTGGCGAGAGACAATGAAAATGAAATATCTGGTGACATTATAATTTCGGTGGGAATACAGAGAGCATCTGAGGTACGAAAATGCTGAAAGGGCAGATGGCTGTGGAAGAAATTAATCATCATCGTCGACCAACGCGACACCTGTTGAAGATTCTTCATCGAAAAAAACAAAACAAATAATCGTAATGTTCGCTGATGAAAACAGAAAAGAGCCGTAACTTACTTGGGAGGCGGAGGTATTGTATCCCCTGCCTGTGAAAGGGCAACAACTCCGCTGTTTCTATGCTTGACCTTTCGCATTTGTGCCGGCAAATGATGATGGTGACGTTTCGATAAACAATGAACCAGGTTGAAAGGTCACTCGCGTTTACTGACGCGTAAACTGTGCAAATTACGGTCTATACGTACGAGTCCACATACTGTCATATAATTATCTATCTTGATACATGCGTCTGTTCATAAATCATTTCCTAACATACATATATTATTTGCTTTCGTTGTTTCATATAAATTTTTATGACTATGTTTGATAATTCACCCTACCAGCTATTACCAAAATTACTGTTTGTGGTTTGTACTTCGACAAAAATTGATTCAACTGTTGTACAAAAGAATTTTTAAAACACAACATCAGTGACATAAAATATTTTCGTACCGCCAATCAGAATTTAAATATCACTAGCCTGCACAACATAATAATAAACAGTGTGCTGAAAAGTCTAATAGCTATTATTAGCTTGCACACCTTTAAGTATTCCCTATTTAAATTATCAGTCTTGGCCTGGACTCAATAATTATGAAGAGAGAGACTTCACTGTACTACGTCTCAATGTCAGCCTTTCCACAACAGTTAGGTACTAATTTACATCTCGGTCCACTGCGAAGTTCCGATATCGGGGCTCAAGTACTGCACCTTTGCCACTTGACTAAAACAATCTACCACTCTGCTACTCAGACGTTAATTTCACAGGTAATTTTAAAATAAATATATATATGAATAGAATTTGTTTAAGGTATTCAACGATTGGAACTAGGGATGTAACAGTTCCCGCCGGAGCAAGAGGAGTTTAGGATGCATGAACATGTTAAAGCCTAAAGCTACCTGAATGCATGTCAAGGTCACTCACCGTCTCAGCAAAGGAGAACAGAGTTGGGTTAAGGAATGTGGACAGATAGAAACTGACCACTGGCCTTCCGATTTTGGTAGGGGGAGATTGATTGACAGACGAAATTGGCAGCGGGGCTTGCTGCGAGAGAAATGAAGTGACAAGTGTGCAAAGTGTTTCGTTCCAATTGGGATTGAAGATGACCATCACCTGAGATCGATTGGTCAAGCTCTGGCCTTGCTTGAGGATATATAACTCGAGACAAAGTTTAGCTCGGGAGGCTGGAGAGAGAGAGGCTGGAGAGAGAGAGGCTGGATAGAGAGAGGCTAGAGAGAGAGGCTGGATAGAGAGAGGCTAGAGAGAGAGGCTGTATGGAGGAGAGAGAGAGAGACTGAATGTAGATAGTATGTTTAACTCACCGACTTAGATAGAGGAGCGATTGATAGACTGTTCAACGAATGTTTAGTGATAGAACAGGATCGCTCAAATAGGTGTGTGAGTTTTGCATTAATAGATAATCTGAACATGTGTTTGTAAGCAAGGACACATTGTGAACGAGTTATGTCGAGATCGCCCGCCTGAGGGGATTTCAGTGAGGAAGAGTATTTGATAAGGTGTGTTGAAGACGCAGTTAAGGCGATGTGTGTGTGATGTAATTGCAAGGCAATAGAACTGGGTTTTTAGATAGTTGGGAATTCCATCAATAGCTAATGCTTACAATTCCCGTTATAGTAGAATGTTTAGTTAAGATATGTATTATATTGTGTTTTGTAATTTCTCTACTCATTCTATGATATGAGTATGATATAATAAATATGCCACCTGCTGTGTGATATGTCATTTACTGAGTATGGTCATGATGATGTGGATGAGTGTGAGAATGTTCTAAGATAGAATAACGGCCAGAGCAAACAGTGGGGTCTATTACAGGGAATCCAAACATTCTAACTAAGACAATGAAACATTCTAAGGCATCCACACATTCAAGGGTATTCAAACATTCAAGGGTATCCAAACATTCAAGGGTTTCCAAATATTCAAAGGTATCCAAACATTCAAGAGTATAATTACATTCAAGGGCATACACATAATCTAAATAGGATATCCAAACATTCAAGGGCATACACATAATCTAAATGTGATATCGAAACATTCAAGAGTATACACATAATCTAAATTATGTGCAAACATTCAACGGTATCGAAACATTCAAGGGTATTCAAACATTATAATTAGGACATGCAAACATTCCAAGGTATCCAAAGACTCAAGGGTATCCAACAATTCTAAAACATCCAAACATTCTAACTATGAGATCCAAACATTAGAGCTAGGACATCCAAATATTAGAGCTAGGACATCCAAACATTAGAGCTATGACATCCAAATATTAGAGCTAGGACATCCAAACATTAGAGCTAGGACATCGAAGAATTATAACTAGAAATCCAAACACTACAGCTAGGACATCCAAACATTAAAGCTAGGATATCAAAACATTTCATCTGGTACATCCAAACATTCTAACTAGGGTATCCAAACATTACAGCTAGGACATCCACACATTACAGCTAGGACATCCAAACATTACAGCTGCTACATCCAAATATTATAACTAGAGCATTCAAACATTCTAAAAAAAGACGACATCTTAGCGCTGTAACTATACCATCCAAACATTCCAACTAAGACATCCAAACATGCCAACTAAGCCAACCAAACATTCCAACTAAGCCATCCAAACATTCCAACTAAGACATCCAAACATTTCAACTAAGCCAACCAAACATTCCAACTAAGCCATACAAACATTCCAACTAAGACATCCAAACATTTCAACTAAGCCAACCAAACATTCCAACTAAGCCATACAAACATTCCAACTAAGACATCCAAACATTTCAACTAAGCCAACCAAACATTCCAACTAAGTCATCCAAACATTCCAACTAAGCCATCCAAACATTCCAACAAAGACATCCAAACATTCCAACTAAGTCATCCAAACATTCCAACTAAGCCATCCAAACATTCCAACAAAGACATCCAAACATTCCAACTAAGACATCCAAACATTCCAACTAAGCCATCCAAACATTCCAACTAAGCCAACCAAACATTCCAACTAAGTCATCCAAACATTCCAACTAAGTCAACCAAACATTCCAACTAAGACATCCAAACATTCCAACTAAGCCAACCAAACATTCCAACAAAGACATCCAAACATTCCAACTAAGCCATACAAACATTCCAACTAAGCCAACCAAACATTCCAACAAAGACATCCAAACATTCCAACTATGCCATACAAACATTCGAACTAAGCCAACCAAACATTCCAACAAAGACATCCAAACATTCCAACTAAGCCAACCAAACATTCCAACTAAGACATCCAAACATTCCAACTAAGCCATCCAAACATTCCAACTAAGCCAACCAAACATTCCAACAAAGACATCCAAACATTCCAACTAAGCCATCCAAACATTCCAACTAAGCCAACCAAACATTCCAACAAAGACATCCAAACATTTCAACTAAGCCATCCAAACATTCCAACTAAGCCGGCCAAACATTCCAACTAAGCCATCCCAACATTCCAGCTAAGCCATTCAAATTTTTCGTTAGAGACAAAAAGGCAAATAACCAAGAGCCTATTCATTCAAAGCCTGCTAGGGGACGGCGTGGCCTAGTGATTAAGTATCACGGCTCACAACGCGAAGGTGCTGGGTTCGATCCCCATCACAGCACCGGCTGTTACCTCGGGGAAGCAAACCCTTAAAAAATGCAGGAGGAAGCAGACCCTTACATAAAATGCATGCTGAAGTCGGATGCACTGGGCCGACAGGCGCAAAATAAAAATCACAGTGCAACGCACACCGCCTTGGGGATTAGAGAAAATAAGGCGAACCCAAAAAAAAACCAAAAAAAAAAAACCCTGCTTTCTGTTTCTGACCAATGTACTCCAACGAAAGATAACAAATCATGAAATGGTCTTCTGGAAAAACGTGGTAAGGATCATTAGAAGAAACAAAGTGAGAAATGACGAACTCCCATAGAAAGCCGGAACAGCGCCAAGCACGACATATAAAGACAGACGAAGAATTCAATAGTTTGGTCATTTGACAATAATATCTCCAAACTTTATTGTCGGCGATCCCACAACATCTGACAACAGGGACTTAGGGTACAAGAACATAAGAAAAAAATGGACTGCATGTGAGAAACACTTCAGAGGCATGAATTGAAATTATCAACGGATGGCTACAAAAACAGCACAAAAAGGAAAATGGCACAACCCAAAAATGTATAGCGACATAAATGAACAGAAGAGGTTAGACGATACATTCATGTTGAAGATAGCTGGACAATTGAATTGTCAAGTGTCAGTAATATTGCCCTTGATAAATTTGGTTTGGCAAAGGAAAGCTTCAAAATTGCGAAATGGCTGCAAAAATACCTACTCCCACAATGCAGTCACATTAGTAATGGCTGCAAAAATACCTACTCCCACAATGCAGTCACATTAGTAATGGCTGCAAAAATACCTACTCCCACAATGCAGTCACATTAGTAATGGCTGCAAAAATACCTACTCCCACAATGCAGTCACATTAGTAATGGCTGGCCGCAAACTTCTGGCATCGAGGAGATGGCTAAAGGACAGTGACCTGTCCAATGAGGTCGAGCTATGCAAGCTGAACATGCAGATCAGACGAAGATCCAAGTGAGACTGCGAGCAGCATAGGTTCCCAAAACAAATTAAAGTACCCGAGACAAGACGAAGCATAAAACAATGTAGAAAAGTATCAGTCAAAGTATCTTCTGAACGCCTTAAAGAACGAAGAAAACACCACCTTGGCGGAAATAATGAATATAGAGGAAGAGTGTAAGAAATATAACACTGGCCTCTTCACATCAAAGGATATAGTTAACAAAAAGGCAATAAGTACGGAATATGTGCCGATACCAAAGATCCGAATGGTTGAGATATTTCATGCAACTAAATACTTAAAATCAGGAAATGCACAGAACTGGATGGAATCACTACTGATGTCATACAAGCGGGAGAGAAAACACTAGCATCATGCCGAAGACGGATATGTCAAACTGAAAGGTGCAACTATCGCAATCAAGCTGTAAACTAGCGATACAACGCATCCCTGACCACATATTGCTACTTGCAAAGCCCTGTTCAGGGCTTAGTAGCGAGAGATAGAGAATGTTCAGGGCTTGGTAGCGGGAGATAGAGAACGTTCAGGGCTTGGTAGCGAGAGATAGAGAACGTTCAGGGCTTGGTAGCGGGAGAAAGAGAACGTTCAGGGCTTGGTAGCGAGAGATATAGAACGTTCAGGGCTTGGTAGTGGAAGATTGAGAACGTTCAGGGCTTGGCAGCGGGAGATAGATAACGTTCAGGGCTTGGTAGTGGGAGATTGAGAACGTTCAGGGCTTGGTAGCGAGAGATAGAGAACGTTCAGGGCTTGGTAGCGGGAGATAGAGAACGTTCAGGGCTTGGTAATGAGAGATAGAGAACGTTCAGGGCTTGGTACGGGAGATAGAGAACGTTCAGGGTTTGGTAGCGGGAAATTGAGAACGTTTTGGGCTTGGTAGTGGGAGATAGAGAACGTTCAGGGCTTGGCAGCGGGAGATAGAGAACGTTCAGGGCTTGGTAGCGAGAGATAGAGAACGTTCAGGGCTTGGTAGCGGGAGATAGAGAACGTTCAGGGCTTGATAGCGAGAGATAGAGAACGTTCAGGGCTTGGTAGCGGGAGATAGAGAACGTTCAGGGCTTGGTAGCGGGAGATAGAGAACGTTCAGGGTTTGGTAGCGGGAAATTGAGAACGTTTTGGGCTTGGTAGTGGGAGATAGAGAACGTTCAGGGCTTGGCAGCGGGAGATAGAGAACGTTCAGGGCTTGGTAGCGAGAGATAGAGAACGTTCAGGGCTTGGCAGCGGGAGATAGAGAACGTTCGGAGCTTGGTAGTGGGAGATTGAGAACGTTCAGGGCTTGGTAGCGAGAGATAGAGAACGTTCAGGGCTTGGTAGCGGGAGATAGAGAACGTTCAGGGTTTGGTAGCGAGAGATAGAACGTTCAGGGCTTGGTAGCGGGAGATAAAGAACGTTCAGGGCTTGGTAGCGAGAGATAGAGAACGTTCAAGGCTTGGTAGCGAGAGATAGAACGTTCAGGGCTTGGTAGCGGGAGATAAAGAACGTTCAGGGCTTGGTAGCGAGAGATAGAGAACGTTCAAGGCTTGGTAGCGAGAGATAGAACGTTCAGGGCTTGGTAGCGAGAGATAGAGAACGTTCAAGGCTTGGTAGCGAGAGATAGAACGTTCAGGGCTTGGTAGCGGGAGATAAAGAACGTTCAGGGCTTGGTAGCGAGAGATAGAGAACGTTCAGGGCTTGGTAGCGGGAGATAGAGAACGTTCAGGATTTGGTAGCGGGAAATTGAGAACGTTCTGGGCTTGGTAGTGGGAGATTGTGAACGTTCAGGGCTTGGTAGCGGGAGATAGAGAACGTTCAGGTCTGGGTAGCGGGAGATAGAGAACGTTCAGGGCTTGGTAGCGGGAGATAGAGAACGTTCAGGGCTTGGTAGCGGGAGATAGAGAACGTTCAGGGCTTGGTAGCGGGAGATAGAGAACGTTCAGGGTTTGGTAGCGGGAAATTGAGAACGTTTTGGGCTTGGTAGTGGGAGATAGAGAACGTTCAGGGCTTGGCAGCGGGAGATAGAGAACGTTCAGGGCTTGGTAGCGAGAGATAGAGAACGTTCAGGGCTTGGCAGCGGGAGATAGAGAACGTTCGGAGCTTGGTAGTGGGAGATTGAGAACGTTCAGGGCTTGGTAGCGAGAGATAGAGAACGTTCAGGGCTTGGTAGCGGGAGATAGAGAACGTTCAGGGTTTGGTAGCGAGAGATAGAACGTTCAGGGCTTGGTAGCGGGAGATAAAGAACGTTCAGGGCTTGGTAGCGAGAGATAGAGAACGTTCAAGGCTTGGTAGCGAGAGATAGAACGTTCAGGGCTTGGTAGCGGGAGATAAAGAACGTTCAGGGCTTGGTAGCGAGAGATAGAGAACGTTCAAGGCTTGGTAGCGAGAGATAGAACGTTCAGGGCTTGGTAGCGAGAGATAGAGAACGTTCAAGGCTTGGTAGCGAGAGATAGAACGTTCAGGGCTTGGTAGCGGGAGATAAAGAACGTTCAGGGCTTGGTAGCGAGAGATAGAGAACGTTCAGGGCTTGGTAGCGGGAGATAGAGAACGTTCAGGATTTGGTAGCGGGAAATTGAGAACGTTCTGGGCTTGGTAGTGGGAGATTGTGAACGTTCAGGGCTTGGTAGCGGGAGATAGAGAACGTTCAGGTCTGGGTAGCGGGAGATAGAGAACGTTCAGGGCTTGGTAGCGGGAGATAGAGAACGTTCAGGGCTTGGTAGCGGGAGATAGAGAACGTTCAGTGCTTGGTAGCGGGAGATAGAGAACGTTCAGGGCTTGGTAGCGGGAGATAGAGAACGAACGCTAGCTATAGTATTTGACAAAGCCTTTGTGGAGGTCGAATCCCTGCTAATGAAAAACATCAAAAAAATTTGGTTTCACAAGAAAGAAGATTTTTTTTTAAATTGCGAACTGCCGTCCGAATTCATTCATGTATAAACTTTTCACCAGATTATGACCAGGCTAGAGAACCAGCGTGAGGAAAATCAATCGCGAGAGCAGTCAGATTTCATCTCCCCATACTCAACCAGTTAATTGAGAGGGCAAGAGAAGTACATATGCATTTGTGCCTCGTGTTTGTAGACTTCGACATAACTGAAATAACTGCAGGAGTACATTCCCTTAAAAATCAGGGGACTGAAGAAACGTATGCTCAGCTGATATAAGAAGTAAATGAGGGCTGCATCAACAGAGGGATGTCCCTATTCTGTCAGCCAATCAACGTAACCATACTATGCGACTTTCGTCAGGGCTCCCACACTATTCGCAGCAGCCCTTGATGAAGGCTTTAGAAAACGAGTCTGGGACGACACAGATATCAACATTGACGGAGAAATTCTCAACCACCTAAGGTTTGCTGATCAAAGAGCCATCGTGATTGACAGTGTCAGAGAGGCTGAACAATGCATAAATGAGTTAAACGAGCGAGTGTGGCAGCGGACACTAAAAGCAATAGAAAACAAATCTAATGCACACAGAACACGTTTTGCACAAGTGGAGAAATGCGACTAGGAAATCGCCCAGTTAAAAACGTAAATTCGTATACTTACCTGGACCAAGAAATAACAAACTTACTAATATGAAATCGTGAGACTCCACTTAGGATAGCAGCTGATTGGTTCAGTTCCAACCGTATAAAACCCATTCTTCAACAGATGAGAGACATCAGGGCAAGAGCCGACACCTTTAACATCTTGGTTATTCCAGGTTCGAAGTATGAAACCTAAAAAAGTAGATACAGAGAAGCTCTGAGTCGCTCAAATGGCAATGGAGAGAAGAACATAAACAGTCACTCTAGGTGGCCGTAAAGGCAACACAAAAATCAGACCCAGAACTGCCTTCAAGGAAGTCGTAGATGATGTACGGTGGAGCATGTGGTGCGTATGTCGGTCAACAGATGGTCACGTGTCGTCTTAGTGGCCCTACAACTTTTAGTGCCTAAGCTGAGATGGAAGGATGGCTTTGATCCTAATGGTACTTCAGGGCGAAAGACTGCGTTGCAGGTAAACAACTTGTTTTTATCTGTCATCAGGCACTTCATTTGTCTGATTGAATACCAGAATTACAGACACAGAAGTCAAGAATACCAGGATTAGAGACAGCAGTCAAGAATACCAAGATTACATACAGCAGACAAGAACACCAGGATTAGAGACATATAAGTCAAGAATACCAGAATTACAGACACAGAAGTCAAGAATACCAGGATTAGAGACAGCAGTCAAGAATACCAAGATTACAGACAGCAGACAAGAACACCAGGATTAGAGACATATAAGTCAATAATACCAGAATTACAGACACAGAAGTTAAGAATACCAGGATTACAGACACAGAAGTCAAGAATACCAGGATTAGAGACACAGAAGTCAAGAATACCTGGATTACAGACACATCAGTCAAGAATACCAGGATTACAGACACAGAAGTCAAGAATATCAGGATTACAGATACAGAAGTCAAGAATACCAGGATTACAGACACAGAAGTCAAGAATACCAGGATTACAGACACAGAAGTCAAGAATAACTGGCATCGGACACATGAGAAAAGAGCAGTATATATTTATACATTAAGAAGTAGTAAGTCCTGAATCCTTGGTAGGAATATGGATAAATACTAATCGATAAAAAAATGTCTGTGATCGAATGATAATGGACAAGGGATTAAACAATTTGGTATTACCATTTTACAAACGTTTACACCTACTCAAGAACGCAGGTGTGAAGAAATAGAAGAATATTATGGATACAACAGAATATATTTGTTAAAAATCTACTGATATTCTGGTATTATTAGGAGATTTGAACTCCAAAATTGTAAAAGAAATACAAAGTACAAGAATATAGCAGGACAATTTGGATTGAGGGAACGAAACCACAAAGAAGATATGCTGATTCATTTTTTGTTTAGTTAAACCAATTATAGTTTCTTGGTACACATTTTTCGAACAAGCTCCGGGAAGATTACATATGTGGGAAAAGTCCAGGAGATTTCCGTAAGAAACCCGATTAACTTTATTATGGAGAAAGGCCAGATTCAGGATTATATATCACAATGGGAAAAACCTAACCAGGTGCAAGCATAATTTTTGATCAAAATCCTGTAGTGATTAAAATAGCCATCAGACTGAAACATTTAGAAAGAAGATATCGAACGATCCAAATAGATATATCAGCATTAAAGCAGCCAGACATAAAACAAATGCACTGAGGAAGTCAAAAATAAATGTGACAGCATGTTGACAGTATGGAACAAAATAAAAGCGAAAACACGGAAGAGAATGCAAGCACTAAGTGGGAATGTCTAAAGACAAGCATGGGGGCCGCAAGTACATCTTTACCAATAAATGTATTTTAGAAACGTCAAGTATTGTGACAACATTTTAAGTAAAATGAAAGGAAGAACCAGTATACATGGTACTGGATAATAAGATAGTGATATATCCAGACATACAAAAGAACAGTGGATGCAATCTAAATGCCTTATACTACAAGACATTTGAAAGAAGTAAAGAACAAGCTCAAGTCTCAAGGAAGACGATCCATCAAAAAACAACACTGAAGACATCTTGCTTGATGCAAGCATATATTCGACGACAAAACAGACAATAAATATCATCGTTTTAAAAACGACTGTCCCAGCATTTTCTGATCAGAAATACAGAAGGCAATAACAGGCATGAGTTGGGGCAATACTTGAAAGGATCTTGGTGTAAATAATAATTCCATATCTATTTAATGAAATCTACAATACATGATTGATAGTGCCGTGCCTAATTACATTTGTCTTTCTAACACTACACAAGAAACTTAATGCAGCCTAATGTTCAGATTTGAGAAAGATCACTCTGATGGGTCAAAACTATTAAGATACTGCTCAAAATTATTCAAAAAAGAATTATGAGTATAGTTGACAGGAAGTTCAATTTGAACAATCCCGATTTAGACAGAACAGTGGAACACGAAGAGCAACATGATGTTTAGGGACGCTGGTAGAAATATATCAAATGTAAAAAATCATTACCAGTGGAGTGTCAGTATACGAGTATTATCTCAGATATACGAATGACACAGTTCTGCTAACTGAAAAAGTCAGGGATTTAACATTAGCACTGAGAAAAAAAACTGGCGACGGTGTGGGCTAGTGGTGAAGTAACACAGTTCACAACCCGAGCGTGCTGGGTTCGCTCACCAACACAGCACCGGCCGTTACCCTGGGGAAGTAAACCCTTAGAAAATGCAAGAGGAAGCAGACCCTTACATAAAATGCATGCCGAAGTCAGATGCACTGGGCCGACAGGTACAAAATAAAAACCGTAGTGCCAACGCACACCTCCTTGGGGAATAAAGAAATAAGGCAAACGCAAAACAAACAACAACAACAACAACACAATATAATAATTAGTAATATTGAAAGAATTCTACACTATAGATAAAATTAGACTATCAAAAACGTCACCGGGTTAAGAGCTTGCACTATCTTGGAAATATTTTAACAGAGGATGGAGGATTTGAAATGAAGAGAATCTGAATGGCCATATCTGTTGTCACCAACATGAGTCACGTATTAACATCCAAACAAGGGACCTACAAATTAAAATTGAAAGTGACCAGTTGTTAAATATGTTCGTTATTACTGTGTGGATCAGAAACATGGACAATTAACAAGCAGTTTGAAAAGACAACAATTGATGCCATTGGCATGTCGATATTTAGAAGAATAGCGAGAAATTCGTGGACAGAAAATAAAATAAATAAAGAAGTTTTGGTGATTAGAAGTACGAATAAAATTAATGAACAAAATCAAATTCAGACAGTTGAAATGTTTTGGTGACATCAAAATATAATACTTGTCTGCAGGCAATACATTTGGAAAGGTAGAGGGCAAACCTGCCATTGATAAACAACACTATAAATTGGATGAGGAAATCAAAAGTAGGACTGAGAGAAAGTCTGACCGATTACACCGCCAAGGCAGGAGACAGAGGACGTTGGTGATCCATTGCGTCCGACCGTTGATATGGAGATATAGCTTGAAATGAGCTGAAGTTTTGCACATTTGTTTAACCTGACATTCATACGCTGACCAAACTTTAGGACTTGTGTAGAATGTGCATTCATGTTTAGATAATAATCAAGCATCAGGGACGCAATTAAAACAAACGATTTATCCAGAACTGTCTAATGATCAATTAAGTATACAACTTTTGTTGTAACTTACTGTTAAATTCCTTTTGAGAATTTACGAACTCACAATAGAAAGTGGTGAGTTCCATTCCACAATTTGTTCAACTATTATTGGAAGTGTAGCTGACCAATCTACAAGTGATCTATTTGTTTGAATGCCCTACTGTTTATTTATAACCTCTTCTTCTTCTTCTTCTTCTGCGTTCGTTCTCAATCTCCAGCTACTAAGCCCTGAACATGGCTTTGTAAATAGCAGGATGTAGTCCAGAGAACGGAATGCGTTGTGTCGCTAGTTTACAGTTTGGCTGCGATATTTGCACCTTTCGATCCAACACATCCATCTTCGGCAATATCTATAACCTCTATCAGTCCTTCTAATATAATCATGTTCAATAACGTTACATGCACTGTTAATAACAGTATGCTTCAAAAATGTGTGCACTGTTGTAGGTCCTTCTTTTTCGGAAACTTGATAACGTAGTCTGCTTTCAAGTCTGCTGGTATTTCATTTCTCTCCTAGAATCTATCAAATAATTTGTAGTATATCTCCTTCGAATTGAAGCGTTGAAACTCGGGGAATGATTTGAAAATGAATAAACAGTAGCGGAATATAAGAGGCCATAAAAGCGCCAACAGATATAACATTTGGAAAAAAGAACGTGGAAAAACCATAAACCATGAGTAATTACCGAAGTGCTAAACAAAATTGCGGGAAAGACAAATGGAAGAACAGTAATACAGAACAAGACAATGCTAAGTACGAGACTCTCATGCATTTTAAAGTAACCCACAATCTGATTTACACGAAGAAGGCAGTAGAGTTCATCATCTTCGTCCAAAGCTATAAGGAATCACTTAAAATTGTGTCTAATGAGAAGAGTAGTCAATGTAGAGCAATGAGTATCTCCATAGAGATTCTGCTCCTTTTATAAGCTTTCAGATGTCAACTTTAATACATTGAAGGAAGTAATGACCACCACTATAACCGGCCATGTTGCAGGAAGCCTGCATATAATCTATTCAGTGGAATTTTCAAACGAAATAGTCTGCACGATGAAGTTGCTAGATACAAGTTCAACCTTATTTAGTCAACTTTTGCGACATGTCAGGGAGGTTACAGTGGTCATATTATTTTTAACTCAGGTACCTGCCATATTCAAATGTCTGTCCACTTGCACCGTTAAGGTATGTGAAGAGCTTTTCTTAGGCATTTTTTAGGCTCTTTGGCCAAGTGTTTAGTCGATTGTTGTAAACTCGTGTCGTTGAAAGATTTCACTAATATCATCTATCTATGCCACACTGTTTATCGGGCATTGCAGCCAGATCTTCATGCGTTGTAGGCGTGCAGAGTTAGTTGAGCAGATTGTATTCGCATGAGATGACAGTACCATCGTATATTCTGTATTAAAATGTTTTCATCTCTAGAGGTAGTTCTTTTTCTAACGTCATCATTTCTCTTGGTGACAGCATCAATATTTTCTTTGGCATTTCATTTCACAATTTGTACACCTGTATCAATGAAAATGATCAGGTTTGACATTGTTAGCACACAATTGGCATAAATATACTATTTATAAGTTGTTGTTTTGTTGCCAAGTAATGTTTAGGTGTTTAAGCAGTGGATCGATACGTTACATCAGTGGATTGGGGAATCTAGTTTCAATTTCACAATGAAACCTTCGATCTTCTGTAATAATACTTTACAGACATTTGAGCTCGTGAGCCTAATGGTTTGATCATGTTTACACGCTTGTTTAGTGGACAGGTGTTCTGCTAATCTTCATAGTTTCTGTCTTCTATGTGATAATCTTCCAATTTTACAATTCACACCCAATGATAAGGACATTCGTGTGATTTTTAAATCTTCATCATTCTACGAGTATATTCTGTCGTATATTAGACATTGATCGTCTGCCGTGTGTAGTTCAAGCATTGACTTAGGTTTCACTTCGCGTGTTGCACTTTGGCTGGCTTCCGTCTTTATTTTGACCATGTAAATGTTGAATGGCAACAGTAAGACCATACATTCTGGTTGTACTCCTGTGGTTATTGCGAGAGCATCTGACATTCATCGATTTTTTTCTATTGCATTTGTATCCACGCGGTACATAGCTCTCAAATCATCATTGTATTTCATTGCTGTTTGGTAAGTAATATGATCTTGCGTCTTGGACGTTAGCCACATCTTGTAGATTTGTGTAAGTCTGTATTGATTCTGTATCTTCGCCATTCCATCAAGCTGTTTGTTTTCTTTTCTCTTTGTTTGTTGGAACGTCTGAACATTTTCAATGTTTGAAGACGTATTAGTGTTTCACTAATGTATTCTGTTTCGACAATTAACTTTTCTATCTCTGGGGATACAAGAAAACCTGCACCATATTTAACTATTTCCTTTGTGCTGACATCGCTTTGAACCAAAACACGGTTGCCAATGGTCTCTTTGATGTTCTGCCATCCGTTTTCTTATAACTGTCAGTCATGAAATTCTATTATTTTTTTTATCTTATATTTTTTTCTCCGTAAATTCAATTGGATCCAGATTTATTCGCTGAGCCAACAAACATTTCATGTAGTTATTTTAGTTGCGTGTCTATCTCGTCATCCTTGAACATTTCCATTCCGTAATAAATTGTGACCAGTCCGTTCAAGCTCCTGCAATAATTCCTAGCAATATTATACTGCTTGTTGGCTTGCTTGGCCTGTCCCTCTTGTGCTATATCCGAATTCGCCAGCTACTTTTCTTTGTAATCACTTGCTTTGCCCTGTTTCCACCTCCTAAGACATGGTCGTTTACTTTGGGATGACACTCCTCGCGTGGATATCACTATAGAGATTCTCCTTTTCTGAAAGATTACAGATTTTCATTTTAATTATAGTTAAAGAAAGTAAAAGCCCGCCTGATATTGTTTCCATTAGCTCATTTCTTGTGTTTCTTTGAACACTTTCACACATCAATGTTCTTTCTTCTCGTTTGCCATACACATCAATGTTGAGATGTATTTAAAGATAACAAGATGGGATCTGAAGTTATATCTATAAAGCTAGTCTTATTTTAATATATACCTCAAAAAGGTAGTTGTTTACCTGAGCTTTTTAAAAATCTGCTTGTACGTTTTCGATACTCTTTCACATGTCACTTGCAATCTTGTAATCAACGACGGACAGTCATTACGTACCATATATTTCATAAGTAACCTTTTACAAGAGCACGAACAAGAAATTATTTGTCTTATTTTTCGATATAGTCGCGCTGCCTAGCAACACACTTGTTTCACCTGTCCACTAGTTTGTGGATGTGTTTTAGAAAACAGTTTTTTTGGTGCGACCTTAAACAAATGTTGCGCCTTACTGTACGCTTCTTTGAACCACCTGTAATACACTTTCCTATAACAGAGGACATCATAAACAATTGTATGCGCAGCGCCGTGACTCATATTGAAATCTATGACTATTTTATCAATAATGACTCCTCTATTGCCACAGTCGATCTGCTGTTTCCCTGTGTCAGTTTCCATGCTTGCTGATCTCCCACTCCACGGTTAATCAAAGACGTTTCGCCTTCCATTTTGAAATATTTCTACCCATTCATACACTTTCGTCTGGCTCAAACGTCTCAATACTGAACCATAATTCTTCTGTAGATTTCATAACCTTCTGACCACATACAACGAATAACTACTCGATCTTCTTTCACTGTGCAAGTCAATAGTGGGCCGGCCATGCTGTACTCTATATTTCGCATGCGCATTCTGTTCAATCGTCACGAATTCTACTTTGGTTATTAATACAGAGCAAGTTTGTGTCGTGAAATATGACTTTACGTTTCATGCACTTTATAATGAACTTCCTGTTAGTTAATGAGTGTTTCACCTATAAATACAGGACGCAGTGATCAATCTAAAGTAATTTGTAAATCCCTAAAGCTTTCCCAAAATTGGATCTGGCTCTGGCTCTCTCTCTCTCTCTCTCTCTCTCTCTTTCTCTCTCTCTCTCTCTCTCTCTCTCTCTCTCTGCTGTAACGAGTGTCTATTATTGTTCATATGGAGCACGTGCCAGGTGTACGCCCAACGTTTCTTTCAGATGTCATCAGAAACATAATTTTGATTGAACTGTAATCGTACATGCTCTGTAGTCATGAAATATTTTCAGTCAATTCTCATGAGAGGTCTACGGAATTTATTTCTAAATGCATTCAATCTATTTTCTAGAATCTTTGCCATTTTCCAGCTTTGACAACCATATGTGAGCACTGAGATGACATTATAGTTAAAAATCCTGAGCCTGATACGTTTACTCAGTGACGTAGATCTTCAAATATTGGTTAATTGGTTGAAGGCATTTGAGCCCAAGGCGATACGAGTGAGAATTTCCTGTGAAGCATCACCACTTTTCGCCATCTTACTGCATAAATCGGTTACATTCTCAAGTTTCTGCATCACGTGATCATTGAGTCGGAAATCGGCCACTGTGAGTGTGAGATTCATGCTTTTTGTTGTGGAGACATTTATATCAAACCCTATCTGTTTGGCTATGTTGCAGAGTTGGTCTATCTTCTCATGCGCTTCTTCTATATAAGAATTCAGGAGTGCCAGATCATATGCAAAATCTAGGTCCTCTAGAGATTTATCATCTGTCCAGTTAATATCGAACTGGCTGTTGTGTGTGAAAGTTGGCATAACCCAGTCTATCGCCGCTCCGAATAGCAGAGAGGGAAAAACGCAACCCTGCTTTACACATGTTTCAATCTTAAACCATCCAGCTTTCTCGACAGTGTGCCGCACACAGTGTGTAGTGCTTTTATGACAACCTTGGTTGGGAAATTATAGGTGATGAGAATGTTCCAAAGTGGTGGTCGGTGTAGACTACCAAATGCCTTCTGAAAATCGATGAAGCTGACGATAAGTGGTGATTACATCTCTACAGACTGTTGTAAAACTATTTTGAGGGTGAAGATTTGGTCGATGCACGATCGCTGCGTCTGAAAAACCAGCTTGCTCCTCCTCCCTGAGATGTTCGTCTACTGCCTCTCTGTCTTCCTATCGTTAAACCTCCACGTCACGCTATGTGAATTGTTGCAGTCCGATAGGTCTACCGTATTCGGAAGTTTCACAATCACGCCATCGTTTCTTTGCTGTGGTAGATTCTCCTGCCTCCATCTTTCGTGTAGGATTCTCATTAATTACGTTACGGTTGTGTCGTTCGCCATCTTCAGCATCTCACCAGCAGTTTCATCTTTGTGTTTCTTTATTGTTCCTTACGTTCTTAATGGCCCTACCAGTCTTTGTAGGAGTAAAATGATCATATCGTACGGCCATAATAGGCCGATTTGTAACGTCATCAAAGATCAGTACTGGTTATGACCACTAGATTTTCTTTGTTCCTCATATATCGATCATGTTTTCTTAAGATTTTCTTGAAGATTTACATATTAGGAGTAACATAAATTTAACCATTGAGATCGATCACAGACTGAACAAAATGCCAGTCAAGGAATAATGTAAGGCAAATGGTAATCTACCCTTAATATTTATTTAAAGGGAGAGAGTGCAGTCGATGTTCTAGTGTAACAGTTCCAGTCCGAGCATGAGCGTTTAGGGCAGGGGTAATGTGGTTGGCGACTATGAGAACAAAGGCATCTGAATGTGTGCCAAGGTCAATCACCGTTTCCATACTAAGTCAACAGGGGAAAACGAGGTTGGGGGAAAGAATGTGTAGGTAATAAGCTAGGTGCTGACCACTTGCGTTCCGATTTGGGTAGTGTGGGATGAGTGACAGACATCCCCCAGAGCCATCCCCCAGAGATCCATTGGACTGCTCTGATACTGCTTGAGACTATATAATACTAGACAAAGTTTAACTCAGGCAGATTGGCCATGGAGAGAGACAGAGAGAGAGAGAGAGAGAGAAAGAGAGAGACAGAATTTAGCTAGAAGTCTGTTCAGCTCACCGACTTAATAGAAGGGTGATTGATAGGCTGTTTTAACGAATGTCTTGGCCAGTCGCTCTATAAGGTGTGTATTGGGCGCCATGTGTCTAAGAGAGATCTTGATGTATGTGTGGTGTGTGTAGACACCTTGTGAACGAGGTATGTTCTGAAGAGTTACGATAGTGTACAGATTGACTGGGAAGGATCTGGATGTGTGTGGTGTGTGTAGACACTGAGGGAACAATGTATGTTCCAGAGCGTGTGTATACGCAGATCGATTGAGTGTGTGATCATATGTGAGTATACGTTGAATATATTGAATGTATTATGTCTAGATCACCCGCCTGAGGGGATCTGAGTGTCACAGAATACGAACGCGAGGACGAGTTTTTTTAGAGTGTGTTGAGGGTGCAGATAAGGGGAGGGTAGTTGCGGCTAGAACTGGGTTGGATTAGTTAGGAGCAACATCAATAGCTTATGTTTGTAAACTCCATGTATCCATTTAGATAAGATTGTATTTCTGATATTGTTATAATTTCATTGCACTTACTTTAATACTTGAATAGTTGTTGTAAGAGTATTGATATAATAAATATGCCACTTGCTGTGTTTTATGCAATTCCTGTGTGTGGTCATGAATGATGTGGTAGCATTAAAGATAGTGGAAACCTGGACTCTGCTACACTAGCACTGCATTCCAACAACAGTGTTTGCTATGGAATACCATTACCTTACAGATATTTCAACTACGGCAATGTGCTTTTGGTTACAGTAGGGCGAGTAATGTAACAATAAAGCTACAAAATCGTGAACGAAATGTAGAAATATTGGTTATATACAACTTAAAAAAACGGTGTAGTTATTGTTCGAACAATGATTGAATAATCATGGTCAAGTTCAAGGCTGAATCATTCGATATTGCCACAAAATGTACGAACTCAAGAACACGGTGATGAGTTAATAAAAGAATATTATGACCTTACAACAGAGTCTCAACACAATACAATCTACTGATCTTCTGATAGTAATGGGAGATTTGAACTCCAAAGTAGGAAAATGAAAATACATTGTAGAACCATTTGAATTAAGGAAAAGAAACGACAAAGGAGATAACATGTTACCTTTTTTTGTAAAGTGATCAGGTCAGTTATATGTAACACATTATTCCAATAAGCTTCAAGAAAATTAAACACCTAAAAAAAGACATAACGTAATAAATCACACTGACGTCATTATGATAAAAGACAATTTCAGAAATGATGTCACAATGGCAAAAATCTACACAGAAACAGACATAAATTATGATGACAATCATGTAGGGATAGGAATAGTCATTAGACTGAAAAATATAGATGAAACATACAAAGGAACCATTAATAGATATATCAGCTTTAAGGCAGTCAGACATTGAACAAAAATATTGCAGAATTCTTCTTCTTCTTCGTACGCTGTCCGACGTCAACCTGTATTTTTTCGAAAAAAGCAGCGGTCATGCTGAGGCTGTCGACACTGCCATAGAGCTTGTCTAGTGTTGCCACTGGTGATGGCCACATGTGCTTTCTCTGGTCCTCGTATTTCGGGCAGTTTTGCTGCATTCGACAGTGCCACCTATCTTCAGTTTATTGAATAGGTGGTACCTCAGTCTGTTGTGGCCTGTGCGGAGTCTGAAGACCACGACCTGCTCTCTTCTGTTCAACTGGTAATAGGCATAATTTATTGTGTAGCCAGTATGTTTCCCATTTGCCCATGTATCTGGCTTTAATAAGCCTTTTTGACTCTTCGTAGGTCACACTAGAATCTGGTTGTGGTAGTCTTGCACCTTCTTTTGCCAGTCTGTTTGCCTCCTCGTTGCCTTGGACGTTACAATGGGATGGAACCCACTGTACCACAATGCTTTTTGGTGCGGTCTGCTAGCATAGTTGACAGAGTACTGCTCTAAAATCATTAAGTTCAGTATTTGTCTTGCTTTTTAGTGCTGTGACTACGGCCAGGGGATCTGTAAACAGCACTATCTGGCTTTCATTTCTTTTGCCTGTCAGCATTGCTTCTGCTGCAGCCCTCAGTGCCTCTGCCTCCGCTCTGAAAGTGCTTGAGTATTTTCCAGTTGCCACTGACAGTGTTATTTTTCTACCATTTGGTAGGCTCAGGAATACCCCTTCCCCTCCATTCTGTGTTGTGTTTGTTACTTAACCGTCGGTGTATGCATGGGTCCAGTCCGTGCTTGGGTAGTTTTTCGTTATGTCCCTCAGGGTTATGTCTCTTCTTTCTTTTTCAGTCTGGCTGTTCTTGTTTCCAATACATGGTCTATTTTCTGCCACCACCGGAAATATATGCTGCTTCCAGGTAGGTTTGCGTACAGTAGGGATGGGCTTTGGTGTTGTTAATGTGTTTATAGGCTCTTCGTTCATCTTTGCTTTGGCTATTTCTGCAAAGTTTCTCCGCTTTAGTTTCCCATTTCCAAATCTATTTAGTCTGATGCATTGGATGGTCTGTCAGTCTTCTGAGTTTCTCTGCTTGCTGCTGGGCTCTGCAGTCTCTTCTGTCGGTCATGGATTGCATATTTGTAATCTTTTCAAGTTCTACAATTGGCGTTTACTTCGTGCCACCTGTTATAACTCTCGTGGCTTGGTTTTGAAGTTTGCTAATTTTATCATAGTTCGCCTTTGCTGCTGTTATCCATGCCGCAATGCCATACTAGAGATCTGGTCTCACTCTTCCAGTGTACAGTTTCTTTAGTATATTTTCCCCAGCTTGTGCCAGCAAGTTTCCTCATGATTGCCATTCTTTGTCTGGCTCTCATTCGGTCTCTCTCGATCTGACTTTTCCATGTCATGCGCCGATCAAATGTGACTCCTAGGTAGTTTGGGTTATCGTTTGGCCGCAGATATTTGCCGTTAAGACTTATTTTGGCGTTCTGTGATTTGTTTGAAAGCGAGAATATCGTACATGTTGTTTTTTCCTCATTTATTTTGACCAGCCATGAGTTCGCCCACTCCTCCAGCGATGTTAGGGCCTGCTGCATCCGATTTCTTGTTTTGGTGAGATTTTTTTCAGAGGTCCACATAGCCAGATCGTCTGCAAACATGGAGCTGTGGACTCTTCTTGGTATATTCTCTGTGATGTTGTTTATATACACCAGGAAAAGTGTGGGTGACAGTGCTCCCTTTGAGGTACTCCCTGCTCAAGTGTCACCTTTTTGCTCATCTGCCCTTGTACTTGAACTCTAGCTGTTCTGTTTTTGAGGTAGTGCCTGATCGATCTGTACATTTTCCCACAAACTTCACTTCTTCGTAGCTTGACTTTAAGTGCCTCTTTCCACACTTTGTCGAATGCGTTCTCTAAATCCACCCAAACCGCTACTGTATGCTTTTTCTCCTGGTAGGCTTCCTCTATTTCCTGGGCTATGAGAGTGATCTGGTCCTCAGTGGATCTGTGCTGTCTTAAGCCTGCTTACTGTGGAATTAGTATGTGTTTTCTTCCAGATGCCACATCAGTCTGGTGTTTATCATACGCTCCATCAGTTTGCCTACACAGCTCAGTAGGCTGATGGGCCTGTATCCATTTGGATCTACTCTATCTTTTTCTTTCTTTGGTACTGGTATAATTACAGCATCTTTCCATGCCTACGGTACAATTCCCCTTTTCCAGCTTTGGTTCAGGACCGATAGTAACTTCTTCTTTGCTGTTTGGCCCAGCCCGATCAGCATTTCGTTTGTTACTCCATCTTTTCCGGGCGATTTCTTTTTCTTTAAAGTTCTCATGACCTCTTCCATTTCATTCATTGTTAGTTTTGCCATCATGTGCTTCTCTGGTGCCATATTGATGTTGTCGTGGCTCTTTTGTTCTTCACTAATGTCTGTATGCCTATCTGTAGGGACATCAATGTGGTTTGCTCTAGCATAATGTTCTATAAAGGCGTTTACAGCTTTTTTTCCAGTGAGCATGTTGTCGCCCTGCTTGATGGTAATTTGTTTATTTGATGGAGTTTCGTCATTCATGGCTCTGACTAGCTTCCATAGTTTGTTCCCTTCTTTATCTAAATTGAGGCTTTCTGTTTTGTTTTTCCAGATGTCTCTTATTATTTGGTTTAGTGTTCTTTTGTATTTCGCCGTGATGGCTTTTAGGGCGATATTTGCCTCCATAGATTCTTCTCTCTCTGCAATGTTCCTAGCATTTGAGACTTCGTCTTCTGCTTTCTGCAATTCATAATTCCAGTATGGCTTGTAGTTTTTCCTTGCCCCTCTTGGGATGGTTTCGGTGGCTGCTTTTATTATTGCTTTGCTTAGGCTTTCCACCGTGGGTTTCATATTGTTATTCCGTGTGTTGATGGTTTCACACAGCAGATCTGTCAGGATTGCAAATCTGTCCCAGTCGGCTGGTTTATAATTCCAACGTGGGAGCGGTTTTGTTTCCTGTAGGCCTACTTCCATATCAACTTCTAGCCTAATTGGCCTGTGGTCGCTACCTGCCAATTGGTTCAGCAACTGGCGGTGAATTTTGTGGTGAATATCCACTGTGGAAAAGGCCAAGTCTGGAGTAGAGGTGGTATGCCATGTTCTAGAATATAAGCTAGGGCTGTCCTCCGGCCTATTGATAAGAAAGAGATTTGTGACAATCTCCCAGTCTTCCACTTCATATTACAGAGTTCAAAAATATATATCAAAGCTTATTTCAGAAATCATGGAACCAACATGAGGAAACCCTGAAGAAAATGTCAGCACTCGGAGGGACTGTCTAATAACAAGCATATAAGCAGCCAATAAAACTACCAATAAAATATGATAACAAAAACAAATAATGGATGACAGACGACATCTTAGTAAAATAAACGACAACAAAAAAGCAAAAACCCATATTAAAGAGTACTGGACACTAGGATATGTACTCGTACTATGTAGCGACATGCACAAAAACAATGGTCATAATCAATATGCAAGATAATAGAAGGCCTAGGAAGAACCACAGTAGAAAAGCTAAGCATTTAAAATGAAAGCTATAAGAACAAGAATGGCTCAAGTAGAAGGATGCATTAAAACAAGAATGGCTCAAGGAAAATGATGCAATAAAAACAAGAATGGCTCAAGGAAAATGATGCAATAAAAACAAGAATGGCTCAAGTAGGAGGATGTAATAAAAACAAGAATGGCTCAAGGAAAATGATGCAATAAAAACAAGAATGGCTCAAATAGGAGGATGCAATAAAAACAAGAATGGCTCAAGTAGGAGGATGCAATAAAAACAAGAATGGCTCAAGTAGGAGGATGCAATAAAAACAAGAATGGCTCAAGTAGGAGGATGCAATAAAAACAAGAATGGCTCAAGTAGGAGGATGCAATAAAAACAAGAATGGCTCAAGGAAAATGATGCAATAAAAACAAGAATGGCTCAAGTAGGAGGATGCAATAAAAACAAGAATGGCTCAAGTAGGAGGATGCAATAAAAACAAGAATGGCTCAAGTAGGAGGATGCAATAAAAACAAGAATGGCTCAAGTAGGAGGATGCAATAAAAACAAGAATGGCTCAAGGAAAATGATGCAATAAAAACAAGAATGGCTCAAGGAAAATGATGCAATAAAAACAAGAATGGCTCAAGGAAAATGATGCAATAAAAACAAGAATGGCTCAAGGAAAATGATGCAATAAAAACAAGAATGGCTCAAGGAAAATGATGTAATAAAAACAAGAATGGCTCAAGGAAAATGATGTAATAAAAACAAGAATGGCTCAAGTAGGAGGATGCAATAAAAACAAGAATGGCTCAAATAGGAGGATGCAATAAAAACAAGAATGGCTCAAGGAAAATGATGTAATAAAAACAAGAATGGCTCAAATAGGAGGATGCAATAAAAACAAGAATGGCTCAAGGAAAATGATGTAATAAAAACAAGAATGGCTCAAGTAGGAGGATGTAATAAAAACAAAATGGAGGCATCTTACTTGATGAGTTTGTTATATTAAAAAGATGCTCGATGACAAAGGAAGCAATAAACCAGCAGCTTTTTAAAATGACGGTCCCAGCATTCTCAGATCAGAAATAGAGAAAGCTATAAAAGTGAAGAGCAAGAAGAAAGCAAGAGTAATATGTGTACATTTGCAATCGAAATCGATCACATATAAAATAAGACATCGATCAGGAAAAAATCGAAGTTACTCTGCTTCCATTGTGATCATGGCATGGCAAAGGTAAACAGCATATTGACAGCACCTCATAAAGTTAGTTGGTGATTACAAATGGGGATGATGTTAATGTTGGTTGTGCTAATTATAGTCATGATGCTGGTGTTGGTGACTATGGTAAGTGATAGTCATGATTATGGGAATGTTGATGACAATGATGGTGACGGAGAGGATGATGATGTAGGTGATGATGATTAATTTGGTGATGATAATGGTTATGGCGATAGAGATTGTGATGGTGATGGTGATGATCACGGGGAGCTCGAAGATGATGGTGATGATGTTGAAGATGATGAGAATGATGATTAGTGATGATGATGGCGATGTTGATGGTGATAATGATAAGATATTAATAATGATGATCATTGATACGGCGATGATGATGGTAATGTTGATTATGATGTGGATGATTATGATGTGGATGATTATGATGTGGATGATTATGATGTGGATGATTATGATGTGGATGATTATGATGTGGATGATTATGATGTGGATGATTATGATGTGGATGATAATAGCGATATATAATTTGCACACGGTTTCTGAGATTTATTACAATTAGGTCTTCAACACTTCATTCTCGACGGCAGTTTCTTTTATGAATAAAACTGTATCATATCTACTAGTCATCCAATGCGTAGTCATTTTGGTTACACTAGGGCGTACAATATAAAGTAAAAGCTAGTTAAATAGCAGACGCTGCCGCGAAGACCTTAGCTTTTTCAGACATGGGACGACCAAAGCTCCATTTGTCTGTTTAATTGTAGGTTGGTTATCCAACAGTTTGACTTTAACTTCCTTGCTCCTATGTTTAATATTTCTTTTTATCCTACCTAACATTGCAGTTGCTTTTTTCACTGCTACCTTAACTTGCTCACTCACCTTTCCTGCATGATCTATTATAACACCTAGGTCCCTTTCCTTATCTATCTTTCTAATATTGTTCTCTCCCATTCTGTAATTATGTTCCATATTGGATCTACCCATGTGGATGACTGTACATTTATTTACATTACACTCCATTTGCCAGCTTACAGACCACTCTCGAATTTTATCTAAATCCGACCTCAATATATCCATTTCTGCTTTAGATGAGACACTACTGCATAGTTTTGTGTCATCAGCAAATTTTGCAATCATGGATATCATATCAATTTTAATATCGTTTATATATATTAAGAACAAAATTTGTCCCAAAACCGAACTCTGTGGCACTCCACTTTTCACTTCACGCCACTCAGAGTACTCCTTTTTTATGCCTACCCTCTGCCTTCTTCCCGTTAACCAATTTTCAATCCATTTGGCAACTTCCCCACTTATTCCGTGTGATTTTAACTTTCAAAATAATCTTTGATGAGGTACTCTATCAAAGACCTTTGCAAAGTCTAGATAAATAACGTCCACTGGCTCCCCTTTATCTATCATGTTAGTAACCTCCTCCATGTATTCTAATAGATTTGTTAAGCATGATCTCTCTCTCTCTCTCACTCTCTCTCGTAAACCCATGCTGACTATTTCTGACTAGATTAAATTTGTCTAAATGCGTTACAATGTTTTCTTTGATTATTGACTCTAACTGTGTTCGTTAAACTCACCGGTCAATAATTAGCTGGATCTGATTTTTTGCCATTTTTAAATAAGCGGATCACTCCTGCATCTTTCCAATCCCGTGGAACAATCCCTTTTGCAAGTGATTGTGAACATAATATAGCCATAATTGGTCTCTAATTTCAAATAGCAATTTTGGATGAATACCATCTTGATCTGGACATTTATCCACTTTCAACCCCTCTAATTTAAAAAGAAAAACCATTTCCTCTGTAATACAGATTAATCTTAATCCCACTGTATCTATGTCTCTTTGAAAAATATCTAAAGGCTCTGTGATCTTGGAGCAGTCCTCTTTTGTGCAGACTGTGCTAAGTACTGATTGAGTAGATTAGCTGCCTCCCTATTATCGCTAGTATATTCGCGTGTTTATGTTTACTTCTTTCCCTGCAATAAGATCCCAACGGATGATTTGGTGGTCACTTGAGCCAAGCAGTTCCCCAACGGTAACGTTTTGAATCATATTTTCCCCTGTAGTAAAAACTAAGTCAAGTGTGTTTTTGCCTTTGGTAGTTGCTTCTACATGTTGAATTAAAAAATTGTCAGTTATGCACTTTACAAAAGGTTTTGACTCTACAAGTGCTTCTGCCATATTTCATTTAATTTCCGGAAAGTTGAAATTCTTCATTAACAATACTTTCCCTTCACTTGCCTTTGCTATGCTACTAATCAGCTCCTCATCTTCCTCTTTTTGACTTAATAGACATATATAGCATTATCTAATCACTATTTTTTTCACCCCCACTTTCTATTTCTCCCTATACACTTTCATTTGTGTCATCACATGATAAACGCTATATTTACAGAATTTATACAACATAATAAACACCATCTCCCTTAGCCTTGTCTCCAACTGCCCGATCTTTCCTTAACATTGTATATCTCTCTATTTCAAGTTCACTATCAGCAATATGTTCTCATATGATTCTGTTAACCGTATCATATCTGGTTTTTCTTCTTCTACATACAGTTCTAATTCTTCTCTTTTATTTACTATGCTTCTCACATTTGCATAAAAACATTTTAGTTTGTAATTTTGTTGTTTTTCCACTTTTTGCTTTTGCTTTATTTATCCTTTTAGTGTTTGCTTTTCCACTACTTATTTCAGACTTCCCTGACCCCAACTCTCCCATTTGACTACATCCTCTATAGCACCCTATCGTAGGCCTATCTTTAGTCTCATACGTCATAGGCCTTATCAGTATACATTTCTAACACGAGGATTAAACATATACTTTGCTACAATATGCTTTCCTATCTCATTTAGATGTAAAGCTCTCCTGTCTAACATTTTAATTGTGTCTACTTTCACATCAATAAATTCCATTCCCATATCCGCACACATCACATGTAACCTAAGGTTGATACCTATTATCTTGCTATCTAAGAAGTCTGACCCATCTACTCTATCTAAAATGCCCATCATTGTGACCTTTCTAAACTTTTTTTCCTTAAGTGTTCCTATAAGAATTTTTTATTTATTCATAATTATTTCTGTACACTCTTTACATTATTAGTTCCTACCAATACCACAACATGACTGTTTCCTCTGTCATCTATGCCCTTTATTCTCACCTCTATTTCATAAATTTTTGCTCCCACTTTATCCATTTTTTCAAACATTACAGGCGCTTCAATTATACGCCCGAATAACAGAACAGCTGCCAGCAATGTCAATGGCTGATTAGAATCTGGACGGCAACGTGCAGGAATTGTTTGTTGATGTGAAGTTGGTTACAAATATTTGTTTTCTGTAATGGAGAAGCTGGGAACAACTACACCATCGGACGTAACGTGAGAACAACGCCACGAATTACACGAATACACACACATTCATACATTCGCACACACACACATACAAACGCGCACGCACACACACACACACACACACACAAACACACATACATATATTCATATATATAAAAGTGTGTTGGTGGGTGTGTGTGTGTCAATGTATATATATATATATATGTAGGGAGAGAGAGAGAGAGAGAGAGAGAGAGAGAGATGGAAACAGACAGGCAGACAGACAGACAGACAGATAGACAGATAGACAGTTAGACAACTAGACAGATGGACAAATGGACAGATGGACATGGATAGATGGATAGATGGATACATGGATAGATGCGTAGTCAATGTGCCTCAGCAAGTAATGTTATATTGATTCTTGTTTCCCTAGACATTAGCTGCGCAGGAAAGTCCCACCCTCAATTTGTAACCGACGCAGAAGTAAAGTACGCTGTTGACTCCGATGCACTATTAATGAAAGGAAAGAACATAGCTGTTTTTCAGTCTTCTGCGGCGAGCACTCATTGAACGTGTCGTGTCAGGTGTGTAGCATTTTGCTATTTGATTACGATTTCTGCGACTTTCGGACCAGCACATCTGCTTTCTGCTAATATGTGTGTCCAAACTAACTCTCACTATCCATTGGCTGTTCCCAGCCTACCTACAAAGCAGTAGGTGGCTTGTAGTTAGTGTTTTCTTTCATCTCAATGAGCTGTTTATCGAATCACATTTACCAGTATTATCGTCAGTGTTATCCTACTATCTTTGATACGTCCGAATCACATCTACCAGTACTATCGTCAGTGTTATCCTTCTGTCTTTGATACGTCAGAATCACATCTACCAGTACTATCGTCAGTGTTATCCTACTATCTTTGGTACGTCAGAATCACATCTACCAGTACTATCGTCAGTGTTATCCTACTGTCTTTGATACGTCAGAATCACATCTACCAGTACTATCGTCAGTGTTATCCTACTATCTTTGATACGTCAGAACCACATCTACCAGTACTACCGTCAGTGTTATCCTACTATCTTTGATACGTCAGAATCACATCTACCAGTACTATCGTCAGTGTTATCCTACTATCTTTGATACGTCAGAATCACATCTACCAGTACTATCGGCAGTGTTATCCTATTGTCTTTGATACGTCAGAATCACATCTACCAGTACTATCTATCGTCAGTGTTATCCTATTGTCTTTGATAAGTCAGAATCACATCTACCAGTACTATCGTCAGTGTTATCCTACTATCTTTGATTCGTCAGAATCACATCTACCAGTACTATCGTCAGTGTTATTCTGTAGATAATAAGACGCTAGCATGGCATCTACCTAGATAATAATACGCCAGCATCGCATCTACCAAGACAGTCATCAGTTTTATCATGCAGCCTTTGATGAATCAGAATCGCTTCTACAAGGCGCAAAAAATGTAATAACAGACATACAATGCTATCGGGGATGAAGTGTTTGAGGCGATTGTACTTGGCGTAAGATATGTATGAGGTGTGGGGGTCAGTTCCCTTCTTCCTTGCCTTTCCTTCTATGATAGTAAGTAATGTACCCATTTACACCTGGGTCGACTGGACAGTGCCGATAACTGGGATCGAACCCACCATCTTTATCGTGAGAAGCGAGCGCTCTACCGCTTTGGTAATCAGATAAAAGGCAGAAGCGTGTATACAGTCAGTGTTACGTCCCATAAATGAGCTACCTTTCAAGTTAATAAGTCTTATCTTCCAGGACGATATTCTCTGCTCTTGTGTAGCTTGTTCCAGGGCGATATTCCATGCTCTTGTGTAGCCTGTTCCATGACGATATTCCATGCTCTTGTGTAGCCTGTTCCAGGACGATATTCCCTGCTCTTGTGTAGCCTGTTCTATGACGATATGCCATTCTCTTGTGTAGCCTGTTCCATGACGATATTCCATGCTCTTGTGTAGCCTATTCCAGGACGATATTCTCTGCTCTTGTGTAGCCTGTTCCATGACGATATTCCCTGCTCTTGTGTAGCGTGTTCCAGGACGATATTCCCTGCTCTTGTGTAGCCTGTTCAAAGCAAACATCGCATCTGCTAGACAGCAGGGGATTTAATATCGGAAATTCCTATGACCTACAAAAGCTGACCTTCAGGCTGACGAGTCTTTACTGTCAGCACCATTTGGTTTAAGGACACAAGAGACAGGTCTGTTGTCCATACTGCTGTTGGCAGAAACAAGTCTACCACGAAAAGGCGGGGAGAAGACAATAGCCCTCTAATCTTACAAAACATACTGATCAGAATATGTTAGTCAGGGTCAGGTGAAACATACTGATCAGACTATGTTAGTCAGGGTCAGGTGAAACATACTGATCAGACTATGTTAGTCAGGGTCAGGTGAAACATACTGATCAAGACCTAACCTCACTTCTAAGGAATTATCCCTGCAAACAGGCCGTTTTATGTCAGTCTGGCTAACGAGGTAGGGATCAAAACTGTGATCCCCCTAGTGGCAAGCTTACTGAGAAGCCTCACATTTAAATACACACAAGAGTACCCTGGTCCACCTATCAGGTACGCTTCGGGATACATAGAGAGCCACTGTAATTAATGACCAAAAAATATGTAAAGAACACCCTCAACTACAGAAGACATTGGCAAGAACAACAAGAACAACACGAGCAGATGAGAGTTGAACTTCCTTTTAATTGTACTTCGAATTATATCCTCACAACCTTACTGTGAAGGAAAGAATAGAACCACTGCCCGTCATGCGTCTCGTACTAAAGAGGGATGTGCATGGGGCTAGCGACCTCATTGAGTAAAACACAATGCTTCAGAAACCACCACATCTGCAAGCAGGGAAAGGGCTTTGACGCCGGCTTCTTAAAGAAGGTCGACTATAGTGGTGGCCCTATACCCCGCTGGAGGAAAAAGGGGACAAGAAGAAGAGAGTATCCTTTATTCCACTACCAGCTATGACAGCAATTGGAACCACATAACTTTTCATATTTGTTATAAAATGTGATTTATGAGTGCAGGCAACATAATTATATTCAACAAATACCATTATTTGCGACTACATTTTAAAATTTTAAAAATAATAGTAAAAATAATAATTAATGCGTAAAATGTAATGATTAATAAAGACATAGACAAATTGTATAATTGTTTATTCTTACATCAAACAAACTGCCACACTGTAAAAGTTTACAAACACATTAGCAATTATGACTTGGAAAAACTACTAACTACATTTCAGCGTATATTCATATTGCTGGGGTTCACCGCGAGGATTTATAGAGCTGAAGAATAAATGTCACTTGTCTCTGTAGTCGCCACTCAGTGTGCAGTCATTTTACCTGCGATAGAAACGAAATCTAGGAGCCGCTATAGGAGATAAGTAAAGCTATCGCTTCTCAGAAACGAACGAGAACACGCGTTTCAAGTGACCCCTGATCTCGAGGGAGAAGAGATGGAGTGCCTAGTCCTATCGGAAACAGGCAATAAGCTCAGATGTCACGTATACACGCTGTGAGATTATACAAACACACTGGTGACTGAAAATCGGAAAAGAGCAGACTGCCTCTGTCGTAGGCTAACAGAATGTGCAAAAATCATGAAATCCCTACCCTAAACAACATACATTCCCTCGGGCGTAGTAAACAACAGGAAGCAAACACACATACACAACTTACCCAGTTGAATACCAGGATTGCAAGTGTCCCAAGCAAAAGAATCCTAAACCTTAAAGATGTTTTGAACCTACGCCACCTTAGTAAAAAGACAAGCATCATGATAAAAAAGATAGTAGAGAAAGTAACGACATCATTGCTGAGACAAAGTCTTGGATTTTGTCTGTTTGTTGTAAATGTTAAAATGATATTCCTGTAACTTCCTTTCGTGTTTCTTTTTGTGTGGTCACTATCCGAGGAAGATCTATTACTGTTGGAACGCCAGTTACCGTTCTCCCACCAAACTGCGTTATGGCAAAATTATATTTAAGAGATTATTAGTACTGAGTTATCCTGCAATGACACCTTTGGCAGAGGCTTCCGATAAGAAGGGTAAATGCAGTGGTAGCCTCGTGTTCCTACTGCAGCAATGAAAGTAAGTACGACAAGAATAGAGCGGTATTTCATTATATTTGTTCGTGTTTTTCGTACATGTTTGACTCTGATCCTACTTGTTCTGAGTGTCAAATTTGTATATTTACACGAGGGTTCAGCGGGTCACAATGTATATATGTTAACAGATATGATATAATCACGGTTTCATAAGAATGACAACACGTTATAAAGGACACGGTCTGAATAAGAAGACAAGTCAGTAAATAGATCGCAAATGGCTATTTAAAAAAAATGTAATGTCACAAGTGCTTGAAAATAATTTATTACTACATTGATATTGTCCCTTATTTCTCAACATAATTCCCACCAACATTTATATATTTATCTCAACTTTTTGTACGTGTACCAAAACCTACAGCATAGAATGCTTCAGTCTCCTGTCTCAGCACTATTTGCACTTCATATCCACCTTCATCATTCCCGATGCGTCTCTCGTCAAGGTGGGATCAGACATTATGATGTAGGCTAAACCGTGCGAATACCCTTTTGCAGTTACTACATTGTCTATCATTGCTCGCCTGGTTGCTCGAATCATCTCCCCCCACATACCGCACATATGCTTCTGTTGCAATCCAAGCAAGGCGACCAGGTGATATTTATCACCAATTTGTGAGCGTCCTTATCAACATCTATTAACCCATTTATTATCACGTTACACGACAAACACTAAGAACGTATTTTATTCCTAGCGTCTGTTGTTTACAATAATCACAAAGCCAAAGGTTGCTGTGAAATAAAATACATCCTTTACAAACTATCATCTACATTGTTCAGCTATACCATTGTGAACTACTTACTGACTTCCCCATGTATAATGAAAAGAAAAAAAAGTTAAGAACAAATCAGAAATCAGCATGTTTTATATATTAATGAACGTTACAAAGTCCATGGTAAATGAGAAAACAGATTAAATTTGGAATTTTAGTGAAATACAATATATTAAAAGCTGTCGCAAATAAAATGTTAGCTACCTCGAATAAAAAACTAGCTATTTACTAAACAAAAAAGACAGTCTCGCATGTTAACAGTCTTCAGAAACAATCTAAGAAAAAACATTAACACCTTGATCGAATCGTATTGATTATGTTTTTCCCATCTGAGCTGTGTGGTTCGTATAAATATTTATCAGAACATATTGCCGGATTTCCCGGATATATTTCACTATTTGATATGTCGGTACGAGTTGATGTACGATAAGCGTTTAATTCATATTTGAAACAATCGACTTCTTCAGAAACAATCATCAATATCCGTTCTACGTTTTCTAGAAAATGTGTGCTCATGCGACCATTGGACATCACTTATCCCCATTCGACCATTGGACATCAGACTTGTCCTCATGCAATCATTGGACATCAGACGTGTCCTCATGCGACCATTGGACATCATACCCCTCCTCATACGACCATTGGACATCAGACTTGTCCTCATGCGGTCATTGGGCATCAGACTTGTCCTAATGCGATCATTGGACATCACTTATCCTTAAACGACCATTGGACATCAGACTTGTCCTCATGCGGCCATTGGACATCAGACTTGTCCTCATGCGGCAATTGGACATCAGACTTGTCCTCATGCGACCATTGGACATCAGACTTGTCCTCATGCGATCATTGGACATCACTTATCCTCATACGACCATTGGACATCAGACTTGTCCTAATGCTGCCATCATCATCAAACTCGTCATACTGCGAATATTTATTATCAAACATGTTTTCATCCGACCATTGGATACCAAACTTGTCATCATGTGGCTTTTGTTCATCAAACTTGTCACAATGCTAACCTTGGGCAATAGACATGTTCTCATATTGAACGTGATCGTGTAACATGTCCTCATACGACACTTGATCGTGAAACACGCCATTAAACGGCCTTTGGCTGTTGAACATGTCATTATACGACCTTTGGTTGTGGAACAAGTCATAAAACGACCTTTGGTCGCGGAAAACGTCATTATATGACATTTTGCTGTGGAACACGTCATAAAACGGCGTTTGGTTGTTGAACATGTCATTAAATGGTCTTTGATTGTAGAACACGTCATAAAACGATCTTTGCTTGTGGAACATATAATTGAATTATCTTTGGTTGTGGATCACGTCATAAAACAACATTTGGTCGTGGAGCACGTAATTGAACGACTTTTGGTCGTGGAGCATGTAATTGAACGACTTTTAGTTGTGGAGCACGTCATTGAACGGCCTCCTTGGCAGTCTCAGTTTCAGATCCATTGTTTCTATGAATATCAAACGTGGAACGGGTGAGCGCCTTACTTTGCTGTGAATACATTGTTCCAGAGATTGGATTGCTTGAAGTGTGTTACGCTTCCTTTCGTATACAATGGATCCATTGGGCTATCATTACAGTTTTTGTTAGGCCCGCTAAATTCGTGGCAGTTTCGCAATCCCCCTGAGCTCATTGTGCGCGTGCGTGGGCCAATAAATATTGCTTGTTTTGTCCTTTCGGCCCCGCCGCAGATTGCTGCGGAAAATAAAAGTTTATATGCTGAAAACTTTCGGCAATGCAAGGAGAGATGAACTGTGGTATATATACCCAGAGGTTATGGCTAGATGTAACAGTAAATGCGGCTCTGTTGAGAAAGACCATGGCAACAAAAGCAGGAAATTGGGAAGAGAAAGTAAAGATTAATAATCTCAGAACGACTACAGGCAGTATAATCAGACATGCGCTGGATTGGAACTCGCAGGTGGTAGGCCAAGTAACACACGGTGATGAACGGTAGAAGAGGACTATAGTTCAGTCGTGGTCTCTAGGACGGAATTTAAGAGAGCGATATGGAACGAGAGCAATAGACATCTGTTGTGCAACAGTCAATCACGGCTATACAGTAACCCAAATAACGACTACTGGAATTCATAGACATGTGGTTTTGTAAAAGAATATCAATTTTTACATGGAAGCTACGAAAACTAAAGATGATCTACTGAAGGAAGCCGGTCCAATTATTACACCAGAGAAGCGCTGCATTCACTCTTTTAATTGAATGAGAGGGATCAAGATGCGGAGCAGATCATGAGCTGCAGTAATCAGCGACCCATATCTGACTGCTAGCGTCAAGGCCAGCGAATCAGAGCTGCCAAGACCCTTCTACACCTCCACGCGGTGATCCTGGATAACAGACTGCAGCAGGGCAGGCTGGCTAAGAAGAAGGGTACGACGCGTGAAGGCTAACCCGGTACTAAAAAATGCCTGCTGAAGTAGGATGTGTTAGACCGAAAGGTGCAAATATCGCAGTCAAGCTGTAAGCTACGACACAACACATTCCCTTCTCTGGACTACATTCTACTACGTAATCCTTTTGTCCAGGACTTGGTAGGGGGAGATTGCGAACGAGCGAAGTCAAGTGAAGTCAGAATACAAGAAAAGTATTTCAAGATGGAAGACATGGTAGGAGATTACTTAAGGTGGCAAAGCTTAGAAAGCATTTAAACATGGATTAGATGGTATAAGAATACGTAATGTAGTGAAACTTAAAATGTATTTCCAACAAAGAAGACATGGTAGGAGATTACTTAAGGTGGCAAAGCATAGAAAGCATTTAAACATGGATTAGATGGTATAAGAATACGTAATGTAGTGAAACTTAAAATGTATTTCCAACAAAGAAGACATGGTAGGAGATTACTTAAGGTGGCAAAGCTTAGAAAGCATTTAAACATGGATTAAATGGTATAAGAATACGTAATGTAGTGAAACTTAAAATGTATTTCCAACAAAGAAGACATGGTAGGAGATTACTTAAGGTGGCAAAGCTTAGAAAGCATTTAAACATGGATTAGATGGTATAAGAATACGTAATGTAGTGAAACTTAAAATGTATTTCCAACAAAGAAGACATGGTAGGAGATTACTTAAGGTGGCAAAGCTTAGAAAGCATTTAAACATGGATTAGATGGTATAAGAATACGTAATGTAGTGAAACTTAAAATGTATTTCCAACAAAGACGACATGGTAGGAGATTACTTAAGGTGGCAAAGCTTAGAAAGCATTTAAACATGGATTAGATGGTATAAGAATACGTAATGTAGTGAAACTTAAAATGTATTTCCAACAAAGAAGACGTAGTAGGAGGATAAGAAACGTGATACAACTTGAAGCGTATTTTAACGAAACAAAGTGTGCAATAGAAGTGTTTGACACAGCCTACTTAGTATTACATCACCTTTCTCCTTATTTGTTTGTTGTAGAGTTGAACATTATTTTGATGAGGGTACGAACTTTTCAACCTCAGGTAGTTCCTGATAAATGGGGGCGTGTGTGCCGTAAATACTTCGTCGACGTCCAGACCTGAGGGCATAACAGTCCTTCAATCAACGCCCAGCGTGTCAACAATGTACGTAAACAGATTAAATACCACTGAGGGATTTGCTGAGGAATAAAAATCTGGGTTTTTGTTTAATCTCCACATAGAGACAGCCGAGTAGATTTGTATATATCGTCCTCAATAAGTAAGAACCTAGTTCATGGCATGGTTCAAACATGTCTCTTTCCTTTCCAGTGCCTAACTATTGGTTAAGGAGCTTGTTTGTACATATTATCTAAGTATTTTCGATGATGGTAGCAGTATCAACTGGATCTCCCAAGTCAGATAGACAGTTGGATAGAGACCAGACTAAAAGTCATGTAAAGCGTCTGCACAGTATGCAGTATGGGAACCGCCAATGACAACAACAAAACAACCCTGACAGCAACTCCTGATGATGTCGGATGCACTGACCAGTTTTAACGAAATATAGAGCCGTACGTTCGTTCGGAGCCGAATGTGACTTACGGTTACAGGTAAACAATTCAGTCACTCTTTTATTCCTGTATCAAGTCGTGTATTTCTGTATCAAGTCTTGTATTCGTATATACAGTCCTGAATTTCTGTATCAAGCCGTGTATTCCTGTATCAAGTCTTGTATTCCTATATTAAATCGTGTATTTCTGTATCAAGTCTTGTGTTCTTGTATCCAGTCATGTATTCCTGTATAAATTCGTGTATTTCTGTATCAAGTCGTGTATTTCTGTATCCATTCTTGTATTTCTGTATCAAGTCTGGTATTCCTGTATCAAGTCGTGTATTCCTGTATCAAGTAGGAGATAATGGTTCTAGAGCATTTGTAAAAAACCAATCAGCAGGCGCTTGGGTTGCGCGAATGACGAGATGTGCAACCCCTTATGTTTGAGAGTCCCCTGCACTAATCGGTTATTCTCCTGACTAACAGAATGGTACCATTAATCTTCAGCCAGACGCTCGATAAAACAATATATTAACACACACTGCGGTAGTATGTCGAGTAGAAAAGTTGTAGCAATGTTTGCTAATCGCATAAAATTACTAGGTTTACACCCCTGTATCGACTCTTTTTGGGCTTCATCATGTAGTATGTCTTTCATAAAACGTCTCTCTCATCACAGTCTGTTTAAAATAAACTCTTTCCCTTACCAAAAATCTAGCCTTCGCCACAGTCATACCCAGGCATTCTTGGATATCTTGGTACTATCGTCTTCTAGGTCTACCCCTGCCTCTTTTGCCTGGCACAATACATTCAATTACTGTTCTCTCAAGACCGTTGTGTCTCTTGATGTGACCAAAGTATTTACATTTTTTGGCGATAATGGAATTGATAAACTAGTTCTCATCTATGCTCAACTCTTGCTGAATGTCTACATTTGTCTTGCTCTAAGTCCAGGGTATTCTGATGATCTTTCTGTAACATTTTTACTGGAAGGATTTGATTCTATATCTAGACGTTTTGGTAATTGTCCATGATTCGCAACCATAAGCTGCCGCAAGAAAAACACAAGCTCTCTAGACTTTTACTTTTGTCGTTTTGTTGCTGCTCTGCTATAATTTCTTCAGGCTGTTCAGTCTCTGCACTGCCATGACTAGTCTTCTTCTGATTTCTTTCGAGCAGTCGCCATTGTTGTCAATGCTGAAGCCCAGATATTCAAAATGTGTAACCTGATCTATTTCCTCACCAGCTACTGTAAATTTATGTTGACATTGTGTTTTGTCGGTGGTCATTATCTTTTTTTTGTTTATAAACAGGTTTTGATCTTTACTGTGTCCATTTACAGTTGAAATTAGCTGCTCTAGCCCTTCTGCACTTCTTGATAATATCACTGTGTCGTCTGCGTATCGTAACTCTGGAATCTCGTACCCGCCAATCATAAATGTATCAAAACGTTCAATATTCTCGTCTTCTATAACATGTATCCTTATACATTCCGCAAAGATGTTAAACAGATAAGGTGAGAGGATACATCCCTGTCTTACTCCCTTTTGTACTGCGAACCAATCTGATGTTTGCCCAGATACTCGGACAGCGGCTCGTTGATCCTGGTTTAATGTTTCAATGAGATGTATAATGTGCACAGGAAACTCCATTTCCTTCATGATATTCCACAGATTTTGATGTTTTACCGTATCAAAGGCTTTGGTGTAATCAATGAAACACGTGTAGATGTCTACCCAGCTGTAAATGGGCATCTGGTTTACAATTGTCGAAGGCAAGACAGTATAGAACGGGAACATATCACCCTACCTCAAAGTAATCAGAGACGTGGTACAATCAAGTGTCCAATACTTCCTCCGAGAGGGCAGTGATTGGTATCAATCAATCAATCAGCAAAAACCTTTCCAACTTGCCTTGGACATATATTTTAAAATATTTCCATGCTTGTTGAAATACGTGGGGCCTAAAGTCTTTGTAAGATGGAGTATTCAACCACAAGCCCAACCTTCCTTAGTCGTCTCTTCCCATGTGACTGGAAGGTGGCAGTGCTACTATTAGTGTCTGCCCACCGGGCCCCGGTAACACACGAGCGTGTGTGGATACGTTAACTAGCTAAAGGCCAATAACTTGAAATTAGCCGGAAACGAGATGACGATCACACACACTAGGTCACGTCAGGTTAGGTCATCCCGTAACAGGTGAGGTCGTTGTGGTATACATGAAGACATCCTCACAACAACCACGCCACCCTTCTCTGTCAGCGGCCGCTGCCTGTGACTCTTCTGGTCGGAGATTGATCAATTCTTGGTCAATTCTTTTATGTTGTCCACACACCTCTTTTTGGGCTGGGTCTTCGTCGTCTGCCTTGCACCTTTCCGTGGAGGATCGTATTTGCAAGACCATTTAATTTCGATATGTGACCGTCCCAAGCGAGTTTCCTTCTTTTGAGAGTTGCCAAGAGGTCTTCAAAAGAACCTATTACTGTTGTAATTCCATCTCGTATTTCCTCTTTTGTAACTCGATCTTTAAACGTTACGTTTAAAAGTCTTCGGAAACATCTCATCTCCAAAGCCTGTATCCTTCACTGAAGGTCAGCTGTAACTGTCCATGTTTCACAAGCATAGAGGAATATTGACAGGACCAATGTACGCATTAATTTGATTTTCGTCCATAGTGCTAACCGTTTAATTTGCTAGATTTTGTTAAATGCCGCTATTGTGCAAACGCCGCTATTGTCTGTGCTATTCTGGCCAACACCTCACATTTTGAGGAGCACACACTAGGAGGAGCAGAAAAACACCAGCACAAGATGACGATCACATACTAGGAGGAGCAGACAACACCAGTACGAGATGACGATCACACACTAGGAGGAGACAGTCACCAGCACGACATGACGATCATACACACTAGAAGGAGGAACAGACAATCACCAGTACGAGATGACGATCACACACTAGGAGGAGCGGACAATCGCCAGCACGAGATGACGATCACACACTAGGAGGAGCAGACAATCACCAGCACGAGATGACGATCACACACACTAGGAGGAGCAAACAATCACCAGCACGAGATGACGATCACACACTAGGAGGAGCAAACAATCACCAGCTCAAGATGACGATCACACACTAGGAGGAGCAGACAATCACCAGCACGAGATGACGATCACACACTAGGAGGAGCAGACAATCACCAGCACGAGATGACGATCACACACTAGGAGGAGCAAACAATAACCAGCACGAGATGACCATCACACACTAGGAGCAGACAATCACCAGCACGAGATGACGATCACACACACTAGGAGAAAATCAAAGAGACAGCAACAGCCACCACGCCCACAAATTATGAATAATTAAGAGCACCGCTGGCATTGAAAAGTTGATGAGCTGTAACAAACTGCGCTCGTTCGAGCAACAAATAAAATATTTATATTATTCGGCGCAATTATTCCAAGTGGGTTTCAGACTGGATACAAGGTCATTGCGCTACGTGCTAGGGCGTGAGGACACATTTTCGTAGAACATTTTGTTTGACAAACGAAGGTTATGTGTCAGTTTCGACACCAGTCTACCTATCTGTAAATGGGTGCCCGGCGTACCTGTAGGGAAGGTACGGTAGCTAGAAAGAGAACTTGTTAAAAGTTGTATCCTTATACAATTAAGTTTCTTCTTCTTCTTCTTCTGCGTACACAGTCAGACAGCAACCATTATTTTTTCGAAAAAAGCGGCGGTCGTCCTGAGACTCTCGCCACTACCATAGAGCTTGTCTTGCAGTTCCACTGGCAATGGCCACATCTGCTCTCTCTGATCCCCGTATGTCGGGCAGTTCTGCAGCAGATGTTCAGTAGTCATTTTACCAGTACCGCACGGGCATTCGTCGGTACACCCTATCTTCAATTTGTTGAATAGGTGGTACCTCAGTCTATTGTGGCCAGTGCGAAGTCTGAAGACAACGACCTGCTCTCTTCGGTTCAACTGGTAATAGGCATCGTTTTTGGTGTAACCAGTATGTTCGGTTTCCCATTTGGTAATGTACCTGGCTTTGATAAGCCGTTTTGACTCTTCGTACGTCATACTGGTATCTGTTTGTGGTAGCCTTGCACCTTCTTTTGCCAGTCTGTCTGCCTCCTCGTTGCCTTGGATGTTGCAGTGTGACGGAACCCACTGTACCACTACCCTTTTTGGTGCGGACAGCTGGCACAGTTTGCAGAGTGCTGCTCTTAAGTCATTAAGCTCAGTGTTTTTCTGGCTTTTTAGCGCTGTGACTACGGCGAGAGCATCTGTCAACAAGACTATGTGGCTCTCATTTTCACTGTGTGTTGCCATTTCTTCCACTGCCGCCCTCAGTGCCTCTGCCTCCGCTCTGAAATTGCTTGTGTACTTACCAGTAGCGAATGACAGTGTTATTTTTCTGCCATTTGGTAGGTTCAGGAATGCTCCTGCCCCTCCGTTCTGTGTAGTGTTTGTTACAGAACCGTCGGTGTATGCATGGGTCCAGTCCATGCTTGGGTAGCTTTTCGTTATGAAGCTTAGGGTAGTGTCTCTCCTTTCTTTTTCGGTCTGGCAGTTTTTGTTTGCAATACCTGGTATATTTTCTACCACCTCTGGAAATATGTCCTGCCTCCAAGTAGGTTTTCGTACAGTAGTGATGGGTTTTGGTGTAGTTAGTGCGTTTATGGGGTCTTCGTGCATCTTTGCTTTGGCTATTTCTGCAAAGTTTCTCCGCTTTAGTTTCCCAGTTCCCAAATTGTTTAGCCTCTGGTACATTGGATGGTCCGTCAGTCTTCGGAGTTTCTCTGACTGCAGCTGGGCTCTGCAGTCTCTTCTGTCGGTCATGGATTGCAGTTTTGTAATCTTTTCAAGTTCTACAATTGGCGTTGACTTCATGCCACCAGTTATGATTCTCATAGCTTGGTTTTGAAGTTTGTTAACTTTATCGAAGTTCGCCTTCGCTGCTGTTGTCCATGCCGCGATGCAGAAAAACACCAGCACAAGATGACGATCACATACTAGGAGGAGCAGACAACACCAGTACGAGATGACGATCACACACTAGGAGGAGACAGTCACCAGCACGACATGACGATCATACACACTAGAAGGAGGAACAGACAATCACCAGTACGAGATGACGATCACACACTAGGAGGAGCGGACAATCGCCAGCACGAGATGACGATCACACACTAGGAGGAGCAGACAATCACCAGCACGAGACGACGATCACACACACTAGGAGGAGCAAACAATCACCAGCACGAGATGACGATCACACACTAGGAGGAGCAAACAATCACCAGCTCAAGATGACGATCACACACTAGGAGGAGCAGACAATCACCAGCACGAGATGACGATCACACACTAGGAGGAGCAGACAATCACCAGCACGAGATGACGATCACACACTAGGAGGAGCAAACAATAACCAGCACGAGATGACCATCACACACTAGGAGCAGACAATCACCAGCACGAGATGACGATCACACACACTAGGAGAAAATCAAAGAGACAGCAACAGCCACCACGCCCACAAATTATGAATAATTAAGAGCACCGCTGGCATTGAAAAGTTGATGAGCTGTAACAAACTGCGCTCGTTCGAGCAACAAATAAAATATTTATATTATTCGGCGCAATTATTCCAAGTGGGTTTCAGACTGGATACAAGGTCATTGCGCTACGTGCTAGGGCGTGAGGACACATTTTCGTAGAACATTTTGTTTGACAAACGAAGGTTATGTGTCAGTTTCGACACCAGTCTACCTATCTGTAAATGGGTGCCCGGCGTACCTGTAGGGAAGGTACGGTAGCTAGAAAGAGAACTTGTTAAAAGTTGTATCCTTATACAATTAAGTTTCGAACACTTCATCTCCGTCAGCAGTGACTATTGTGGAACTGTCTTTACCTTTCTTTACAGGGTTGCACTTGAGTGGTACCGGTGTACAAAAATAGAGGGTTGCACTAGAATCGTACCCGGGTGTACAAGAATATAGAATTGCAACCACTCGAGTGGAACCATGGTGAACAAGAGCATGACTTTCAGAAAATGTCATTTCAAAAATGTCTAAAACCTGCCCCCAATGTTGATGACTGAAAGTTGATTTGTTGCACATCTCATAAAGTCAGGGAATAGATATGAAGGGGATCCCTGGTCATTAAAATACACCTGTCGATGACAAGGCAGGCACACCAACAACCTTACAGACAGTCAAACAACTACTTAAGACTGTAAACAAAGAGGCCTTGCTGAATAGATGGCCGATGGGGAATGCTGGGAGAGAAATCTGAAAACATATGGCCAACTCAAATCCCGAATACAACATCAACCTAAAAAAAATGAGACCAAAGCATCATTTTCCACTTCGCACTTCACATACAACTTAACAGTCACTTGAACATAATCCAACCAGACCATAATCCACAGTACCACCTGTGTACACATCTCTATAAAACTGTTGAACATAATCTTTTTTTAATGTCCAGCGCCGTTCCGTGTTAGGAAAGAGAGTCTTCCTCCGCTGACAGACAAATGGAACACTTTGTACGAAACTACACAACAGCTTACAAACACTTTGTACGAAACTACACAACAGCTTGCAAACACTTTGTACGAAACTACACAACAGCTTACAAACACTGTGTACGAAACTACACAACAGCTTACAAACACTTTGCAGATACCACTATATGCCATTGGGTCGAAGGACAGGAGCACATAGGTCGCTGGATCAATAACAGACCAACCATTCAAATATGTTTTGTTGAAATACTTTCCCAAGTTTTATCACATTCTGTATTCTCCTACCACGCCATCCATGTTTGAATTATTTTCTTTACTATATTATGTATTCCCCTACCATGTCTTCCATGTTGAAAAGACGGATAGACTGGTGAAACAAGTGGAACACAATCATACGCAACTCACCTCATTCAGATAGGAACGAACACCACTTCGCTGGA
Source organism: Ariolimax columbianus (assembly GCA_036924085.1). NCBI lineage: Eukaryota > Metazoa > Mollusca > Gastropoda > Stylommatophora > Arionidae > Ariolimax > Ariolimax columbianus. The sequence goes on along the minus strand of JAVGWX010000010.1, from coordinate 16,455,570 downwards.
GCTGTTGCTCTAGATGTCGTATGGTAAACGAGGGAGATCGGTTGCTTACAAACACCGGATGTACTAGGTTCAAATCAAGTCGTGCTCAGACCCGGCATGTCGTGGACCTATTCATGGTATGATCGTTTATCTCAGTCGACCCAGCTGTAAATGGATACCTGATTTCGGAGCTGCCGCGGTAGCTACGGAGTTCGTGCTCTGTCGTCGGCAATTTCCCCTAGGTGGTTTGTTAAGAGCTGCTATAGATGGCGCCTAACTGGCTGTGGGTCAACTTAGCTCTAATGTTTGAGTCTATTAAAGATTGGCTCGCACATCAGGAAAAACTACCCTTCAAAAAACTGGTTGTATACAGACTCTGTAGAGTCTTCTAAACCAGTATAAACAAGTTAAGTTAAGAAAAGAAATGAACGAGTTTATGAACGAGTATATGAACGAGTTTATGGACGAGTATATGAAGGTGTCTACGTGCAATGAAGTCGGTTCTATGAACTATTTTCCAAAAACATTCGAATTGGACAACTAGGTAGTCGATCTGTTAGAATCACAGTCTCTTGACCAAGGCGGCAAGGGTTCAAATACTCGGTACGGCTTAGGTTTTCTTTCTATCGTGGCTAACATAAAAACCTAGTCTGAACAGCTCTCGGCAACTGCAGAATTAAGATGTCTTTGTTCCCTATACATCCACTTGTTATCCATCAATGGGAATACACTTTAGTGGTTCTATATCCATGGATAGTTGTTGTGCTGCTTAAGTGAGATGTTGCGAATCTCAATGGATATATGCTAGGCTGCTCTGTGGAGAGATTATGGATCTCTGTGGATATATGCTGATATGCTATGAGGAAACATTAGGGATCCCAACTGACAGGTGCTGAGTTTTTTCGGTGAAACATTATTGATCCTAACTGACAGGTGCTGAGTTCCTTTGGTGAGGCATTAGGGATCCGAATGAGAATGTGCTACACTTGAAGGGAACGTTACTCCCCCTCTTAAAAAGATTAGGCCTAGGACAATGAAATGGTTAATACTTCATCTTTGGAAGTAATGACGGTTTCGAAATTACCCCAACATTTTGATACTTAAAAACAAAAGCAAAGGAAGAAGAATGTGAAAGACAAGTACAACAGGAGGAAGAAAATGTCGAGGAAGAAGACAAATTAGAAAACCCTACAGCGCCCCTGCTGGCACAACTTAAGGACTGCTGATAAATGAAGTTTATTGATCAGCCTGTCCCACACATTCTTGTTCAAACACGTGAAGAGGAAGCTTTTACTGTGCCAGCTGGCTGGCGTCGTACGCTATGGTCTGTAAGTGGATGTGTATATGTGACGCGTTACACACGAATAACCACGGGCTTACACATAATTCTAATTCTTTGCTGTACTGATGTACAAGCAGTATTACTCCGGTAATTGGAACATATACGGACCAGGGCATGTTCGTTAATAGGATTTGTTCGTACAGCAAAATTTCAGTCTTTTTTTAGCTTACAAATGCATTTTCACTGCTGAGAAAGTAAATAACGAGATAAATAACATTTCAAAATGAATGCGAAAACTAAGTAAAACAAATATACTTAAATAAACAAGAATAAACATAAATCAACAAGAGTAAACAAGAATGAATAAAATATTTAAAATAATAAACATAAATAAACACAAATGTCAAGAACTAAACACGATGAACAGGAATAAACAAGAATAAACATAAATAAACCAAACCTGTCCTTTACAATGTTTTGATTATTGTAATTATCTATATATATATGTCTATATATATTATATGTCTAGAATGTTGGTTGTTTAGGCTTCATGAATAAAGTCAACTGTAAATTCAGTCTCATGAGAGGAAAATAAGGTCAATGTCAGTTTTGTTCTTTTTCATAGGACAAACCTTGATAATGATCTTACAGGAACTGAGAATGACGACGATGCATCTAAGGTTAGATGATGGATGAGAAAATTGCTTCTTGAAAAAAGATATGCAATGTAGCTTGTGTGATTTAGGTTTGTCTTCTTCCTGGAACTGTTTTACTGTAGTGTGCTCTTCAGTTTTGCAGCATTGAATGGCATTTAGCACTTCTTTTGAAATTAGAATCGGTATTACTACACTTGAGAACCCATTATGAATATTATCCCCACAAAGATAACATTTACACGTGAACAATTTCAAAGAGATGTGTTATCAGAACTTTCGTAATTAAAATGTAGGAAAACATGGCTCCCAGACAATTTTGAAACGGACCGAATCGTGTGTTTAGCAATTATGATGGGGACAGGAAACTAACATCTGGTCAGACAATACATACTGATCGGACATGTTAGCCACTGTCGAGCAAAATATACAGACCAGGACCCCCACTTCACTTGCCATTGAACGTCCTTTTCATACCGCGCTAAACATACTCGTCGGCAATCAACAATAGCAACACGAGTTAAGCTCGGACAATGTTCATAAGAGCGAACTCGCGTTTGTGTGCGAGGGCTCTAGTCATAATTGGAGACGTTAGTATGCGAGGGCTCTAGTCATAATTGAAGACGTTAGTATGCGAGGGCTCTAGTCATAATTGGAGACGTTAGTTTGCGAGGTCTCTAGTCATAATTGGAGACGTCAGTATGCGAGGGTTCTAGTCATAATTGGAGATGTCAGTATGCGAGGTTCTAGTCATAATTGGAGACGTCAGTATGCGACGGATGAACAGTATGCGAGGGCTCTAGTCATAATTGGAGACGTCAGTATGCGAGGGCTCTAGTCATAATGGGAGACGTCAGAATGCGAGGATTCTAGTCATAATGTGAGGCGTCAGTATAAGAAGGTGTTCATACTGTGTGTGCTTTTAATGTAGCAAGACACTATTGTATCACCCTAATTACTTAACCTATTCTTTCTGATTTCCATAATACTTCTTTGTCTTCTATTTCATCTTCATTCTCTATCTGACGCTACGAAACCCTGGAAAGGGCTTCGCAAGTACCAGGATGATGTATGAATAACGGAATGCGTTGTGTAGTAGTTTATAGCTTAACTGCAATATTTACACCTTTTGGACCGACACATCCGACTTCAGCAGGCATTTTTTAGTACCGGGTTAGCCTTTCATCTTCGATCCCTTCTCCTTAGCCGGTCTGCTCAGTTTCAGTCTGTGTTCCAGGATAACCACTTGGAGAGTTTTAACTCTGGTTCGCTGGCCCTGACTCTAGCGGTCAGCTATGGGTCACTGATCACTGCAGCACATGCATTGCTCAGAAATTTGATCGCGTTTCCCTTACACCATATGGCTGTAACAGCCACTTACTGTCAATTCATATTTTGTACCGTCTTCTTGAGCTCATCTTGTATTAAACATTTGTTAAAAATATTTGACAACCGTGCATGCTACTTCCATTAATAACCAACAAACAAACGTCGGATTAAATTGTCGAGGTTTCTCACTTAGAGTAGACAGGTGCAAAACATTCGACAATTCAGTAAGACATATTTCCTTGGAGAGACACCTCTGACCTTGAAGAACTGCTGTCCTACAGGTGGCCTGAGGACAGTCAAAGGCTAAAGAAACAACCGAAAACCAATGCATGCGAAAACGGAAGCGCTTTTTTGTGTGCAAACCACAGAGCACTGTAAACATACGTCATCTACGCTGTGTTTGATGACGAACGTGGAAGTTAGGGTCCTTCCATGTCATCCTTCTCTCTTTAATCTACAGCTGCATTCGTTGTTGTAGTATCCATTGCTCAAGTCTGTGTTTGTAATATACAGTTGGGCATTTATTATGAACCTTATGGGCGAACACATCTAGCACAAGAGTACTAACCTCGAAGGATGGAACAGTACCACTGAAACCTTCTAAGTGTGTCGTAAAATGGAACTAAAGACGGTTGTGCATGGTGTTAGCAACCACATCATGTTCAACTGCTGCTGTTAGACCCGCTGCTGACAATGCTCTGGTACAAGATTCCTGTAAGCGGAACGAGCTCTGGTCCAAGATTCCTGTAAGCGGAACGAGCTCTGGTACTAGATTCCTGTAAGCGGAACGAGCTCTGGTACAAGATTCCTGTAAGCGGAACGAGCTTTGGTACAAGATTCCTGTAAGCGGAACGAGCTCTGGTACAAGATTCCTGTAAGCGGAACGAGCTCTGGTACTAGATTCCTGTAAGCGGAACGAGCTCTGGTACAAGATTCCTGTAAGCGGAACGAGCTCTGGTACTAGATTCCTGTTAGCGGAACGAGCTCTGGTACAAGATTCCTGTAAGCGGAACGAGCTCTGGTACAAGATTCCTGTAAGCGGAACGAATCTACCGGTGACTCTTCGCTGTACATGAAGCGAGCAGTAGAAGGAGCAAGCAGAGAGCTGATATGTACATCATTTTGCAGGGTAATAAATGAGGGCAGTGCATGGTGCTGGGGTAGCCATCGTGTAAAACTAATTCCTACATATCCAACTGGGAGGGATGGCGCAGGATTATGGGGGTGTCAGCATTGGTGTCCCAGCGATCTCAAGAGGTCACGAGACTAACTGAACTGAACGGACAGACTGAACCCCTGCACAATGACGTCACGAGATTAACTGAACTGAACGGACAGACTGAACCCTTGCACAAGGACGTCACGAGACTAACTGAACTGAACGGACAGACTGAACCCCTGCACAAGGACGTCACGAGACTAACTGAACGGACAGACTGAACCCCTGCACAAGGACGTCACGAGACTAACTGAACGGACAGACTGAACCCCTGCACAAGGACGTCACGAGACTAACTGAACGGACAGACTGAACCCCTGCACAAGGACGTCACGAGATTAACTGAACTGACAGACTGAACCCCTGCACAAGGACGTCACGAGACTAACTGAACGGACAGACTGAACCCCTGCACAAGGACGTCACGAGACTAACTGAACGGACAGACTGAACCCCTGCACAAGGACGTCACGAGACTAACTGAACGGACAGACTGAACCCCTGCACAAGGACGTCACGAGACTAACTGAACGGACAGACTGAACCCCTGCACAAGGACGTCACGAGACTAACTGAACGGACAGACTGAACCCCTGCACAAGGACGTCACGAGATTAACTGAACTGACAGACTGAACCCCTGCACAAGGACGTCACGAGACTAACTGAACGGACAGACTGAACCCCTGCACAAGGACGTCACGAGACTAACTGAACGGACAGACTGAACCCCTGCACAATGACGTCACGAGACTAACTGAACGGACAGACTGAACCCCTGCACAAGGACGTCACGAGACTAACTGAACGGACAGACTGAACCCCTGCACAAGGACGTCACGAGACTAACTGAACGGACAGACTGAACCCCTGCACAAGGACGTCACGAGATTAACTGAACTGACAGACTGAACCCCTGCACAAGGACGTCACGAGACTAACTGAACGGACAGACTGAACCCCTGCACAAGGACGTCACGAGACTAACTGAACGGACAGACTGAACCCCTGCACAAGGACGTCACGAGATTAACTGAACTGACAGACTGAGCCCCTGCACAAGGACGTCACGAGATTAACTGAACAGACAGACTGAACCCCTGCACAAGGACGTCACGAGATTAACTGAACTGACAGACTGAACCCCTGCACAAGGACGTCACGTAAATACTTTGGCGCCGACTACTTGCAAATTGCCTACTTGTTGTCTTTGTGGCAAGTTCTCATTTTGGAACAAAGAACAGCAACTTATGGGGGATCTAACAAATTAAAAATGAGAGCCATGTTGTTGTTATTGTTGCTTATCCCATAGCTATTGATCATGCCTGGTCTTGGCAACCCAATGTCATTCTTATAAAAAATTCAGGTTCTCTTCAGCAGTTCCATAGAATGTATTAGCGATTGTCCACGGCACTTGTAATAATCATTTCCTTGTGACTGCCAGAGCTTTGTACTCAATGAGTAGGTGTCTAATAGGTTCACCCGGGTGGGGACAGTATCTTCAGAAGGGAGATTTGGTGAGATTTAAATAGTTATCGACTCTAGCGTGTTCTGTTTGGAACTCAAAGATGAGACTGTTTTTTTCTGTGTAGTCTATTTTTGTCTTTACTTTTCGAAGCATTGCGAACTTATGTCCACGTCCATCGCCTGTTCAGTCCGATTTCCCTAGCATTAATTCTAAGGATTCGTTTAACTGTGTAGTTATTATAGCGCATATTGTTTGTTATTTAAAGGCTTCTGTTTGTGTCAGCCTATCAGCCATTTCGTATCCTGGTATCTTGCTTTGTCTATGGTATTCTTTGCAGGATAGCGTTAATTGTGTGACCGTGATTATGTTGTTGATCTCCCTTCTCCTTAAAAATATATATTTTCTGTTGAATAGGGTGTGCTTCACTGCCGACAGTGTGGACAGTACCAACTTGGAGTCATTAAAATTACACTGTCTAGCAACACGATTTCACTTTAGTTAAACTGTTTTTGCAAAATCTCAACGGCTTCTTTTGGTCTTCTGCCCTTGTCACGTGACGTCGCACAGTGACCAGATGCACATATTTCTTGTTATTGCCAGGTGGGAGGCTTCTGATAATGTTAGGTGTAACTTTCTGAGAGTGGCATAGGCATACTTGATCCACCGACGTTGCGGTCGGCCTCTTCCTCGTGGACCGGAGACCTGCATATGATATGCTCTGCTGCAGGATGGTCATAGTGCATTCTGACTAAATGACCAAACCACTTGATTTATTTGGCTTCAATTTGGCTAATTTGATAGCCTCGGCTTTACTATTTGAACGGTTTTCGCTGCGTGAATCACAACACTCATATCTCATATATGTTAAGAACACGAATAAAGTAGCCAGTCGCACAGGCTTGAAAGATATTGTCAGTGCAACAAACGTTGAAGAAGAGTGGGAGTTTCAAAACAGTTCTAGAGAATCTAAAAGAGGAATTTGTTCCATGTAGGAAGGTAAACACCAAGCGTAAAAAGTGGACAACTAGATTTGTAGTTAAATGAAGAAGAGGTAAAAATAAAGCATGGGCACAATATATAGGGGCAGGAAAAAGAAACACTTTCGAACAATTTTAGACAAGCAAAACATAGATCATAAAGAGAATAGAGCAGCAAAAATAGACTTCGGAAAATAATTTGCTTATAAAGATCAAGACTGATATCAAGGGCTTCTTTTCTTATGTGAGAAATACACAGACAACGAAATACAAAGTAAGTCCTCTTAAAGATAGCAAAGGAAAAATAATAAGTGAAAATAGCGATGCTGCTAATTGACTCATTTAGTTGTTTGGCACAGTCTACACAAAACAAGGCTGCTCCAAGATCCCAAAGCCCGTAGACATTTTCCAAAAGGATATGGATACAGAGGGATTAAGACCAGTCTCCATTACGGAGGAAATGATGTTTAAGCAACTGGAGAGGTTGAACGTGGATAAATGTCCGGGTCAAGATGGTATTCACCCAAGATTGCTGTTTGAAATTAGAGACTTGTTAACAAAATCATTGGTTATAATATGTTCTCAATCATTGCAAAAGGGATTGTTACAGGGGATTGAAAAGATGTAGGAGTAATAGCCTTGTTCGAAAAGGGCAATAAATCAGATCCAGCAAATTACAGACTTGTGAGTTTAACGAGCATAGTCTGTAAATTTTTAGAGTCAATAATCAAAGAAAACATTGTAATGTATTTATACAAGTTTAACCTAATCAGGAATGTTCAACATAGGTTTGCTAGAGAGAGGCCGTGCTTAACAAATATATTAGAATTCATGGAGGAGGTTACCAAAATGATAAATGGAAGGGGGCCAGTGGATGTTATTTATCTAGAGTTTGCAAAGGCCTCTGATAGGGTATCTCATCAAAAATGTTTAGGAAGTTAAAATCACATGGAATAGGTGGCGAAGTTACCAAAAGCAGAGGTGGATATATTGAGGTCGGATGTAGATACAATTTGGGAATTGTCTGAAAGCTGATAAATGAAGTGTAATGTAGATAAATGTAGTCATTCACGTGGGTAGATCCAATATGGAACATAATTACAGAATGGAAGAGAACAATATTAGGAAAAAAAACAAAGAAAGGAACCTAGTCTAGAGTGGTCCTCCTGGTCATTGTGTATGACAAAGACAAGAATAGCACCACTGCCTCACAAAAAACATATCGTAAGAGGCGACTAACTGTGTGAGATGGCTTAACACCGGCCATGGTTAGCTGGTTTGTTAAGAGTAGCATAGATGGCGTTTAACAGGCTGTGGGTCTACTTTGCTCAAGTATTTGAGTCTATTAAGATAGACTTGCACACCGGTTAACCACCCTCTAAGAAACTGGTTGTATGCAGACTCTGCAGAGTCTTCTAAACCAGTATAAAGACGTTAAATTAAGTTAATTTAAGTTAGAGGTTTTAATAGACAATACAGGACAAGTGAGTGAGCAAATTCAGGTATCAGTGAAAAAGGCAAATGCAATGGTAGGTATGATAAAATAAAATAATAAACATACGAGAGAAACAAGGAAGTGACAGTCAAACAATTTAACACTTTAGTTAGACCTACATTTGAGTTCTGTGTACAGGTGAGGAATCATTATATTGGAGAAGATTTAAACATGCTTTAAAGGTAACAAGAAGAGTGACAAAAACTGAAAGCTAGATTTTTTAACTTTAGTAATCAGGAAAGACTCAGAAAACTCGGCCGTCGGTATCTAGAGAAGAGAATAATTAGATGTGACTTAATATAGGTTCATAATATTATCATGTGACTCAATATAGGTTCATAATATTATCATGTGACTTAATATAGGTTCATAATAGTATCATGTGACTTAATATAGGTTCATAATAGTATCATGTGACTTAATATAGGTTCATAATATTATCATGTGACTTAATATAGGTTCATAAAATTATCATGTGACTTAATATAGGTTCATAATATTATCATGTGACTTAATATCGGTTCATAATATTATCATGTGACTTAATATAGGTTCATAATATTATCATGTGACTTAATATAGGTTCATAATATTATCATGTGACTTAATATAGGTTCATAATATTATCAGGTGACGTAATATAGGTTCATAATATTATCACGTGACGTAATATAGGTTCATAATATTGTCATGTGACGTAATATAGGTTCATAATATTATCATGTGAGGTAATATAGGTTCATAATATTATCATGTGACGTAATATGGGCTCATAATATTATCATGTGACTTAATATAGGTTCATAATATTATCATGTGACTTAATATAGGTTCATAATATTATCATGTGACTTAATATAGGTTCATAATATTATCATGTGACTTAATATAGGTTCATAATATTATCAGGTGACGTAATATAGGTTCATAATATTATCACGTGACGTAATATAGGTTCATAATATTGTCATGTGACGTAATATAGGTTCATAATATTATCATGTGAGGTAATATAGGTTCATAATATTATCATGTGACGTAATATGGGCTCATAATATTATCATGTGACTTAATATAGGTTCATAATATTATCATGTGACTTAATATAGGTTCATACTAATATCATGTGACATAATATAGGTTCATAATATTAGCATGTGACGTAATATAGGTTCATAATATTATCATATGACGTAATATAGGTTCATAATATTATCAAGGCAAAGAATAAATTAGACTATAACAAGTTGTTCAAAGTTCAGCGACTTACAAGAGGGCACATCTACAAGAACAAGAGGGCACATCTACTAGAACAAGAGGGCACTGCTACAAGAACAAGAGGGCACAGCTACAAGAACAAGAGGGCACATCTACAAGAACAAGAGGGCACATCTACAAGAACAAGAGGGCACATCTACAAGAACAAGAGGGCACATCTACAAGAACAAGAGGGCACATCTACACATTTGTTAAAGAAAAGTCCAGATTAGATACCAGGAAATATCTTGTTGTTCAGAGAGTAGTGGGGAATGCTTGGAATGCATTACCATAGGAAAAAGTGGAGATTGGTGTCAATTAATGCATTCAAGAATAAATTGAACGCGCATATTTTTTTCAGATCAAATGAAGTAAAAGAAACTAGTTGTCTTCAGACTCTGCAAAGTCTTCTAAAACCACTATAAAAACGTAACTTTAAGTTAAAAAGTGTTGACAAAACAAATAAGCTGTGTGATAGAAGTGTTGACAAAACACTAGGGGTCGCTTCCCTGAGTCTTGTGAGAGTAAAACGTCATAAAAAAACAAGATATCGTTTTTATGAGTACGGATTCGAGAAGCCGTATTATTCCTCAGTGGAAGCTGAACAAACGAAGCAGCCAGAAAGTCAGAAAACACAGACACGTTAAAAGAGACGACGAACAAGAAACATGAACATAGTTAGATTATGTTGCTAGGGAGAGAAATAGATTAGAACTGACCGAGAGATTAACAACTTAGGGACCGGTTACAGAAGGTGAGACATCTTGCTAGTGCATATGACCTCTACGTTGTGTTTGTGTAATCGCATCAAGTTATGAAATACAATTCATTCATTGTTTTTATATCGCCAAGTAAATTGTTCGTGTTGAAATATTATATAGTGTAAGGGAGTTAACCTGCAACTGACCTATTTTCCAAATTTGGTCCAGTGACCAGGATATCTAAACAGGGTTGAGTTAGCCATTAGAGGACGTCGGACATTCATTGAAACTGATTTCGATGTTGAGATAGTAATTTTTAAAAAAAATTATTAACCTGTCATACGCCATTTTTTCCATTGCTGGGGTAGTCGATGGGTTTTGAAGGTTGAGGACTACAGACCGCTTCGCCTCTGCTGTCGCCACGTCGTGTGCTGGCTATATTTGTTTATTTTACCAACAGAAAAACAACATATTCCATACCGGGAATTCGAACCGCTGCCCTCCTTGTCGGCAAGCAGTCCATGTGCTTCACGAGATAGTAATTAATCTGGTTTAATCTGCGGGAGGCCAAATCTTCATGTCAATTGAAGTATAAAGGCAACATAAGAGGGACTTGAGTCTATTTCAAATGTCCATTATAAAAATAACGACAATCCGATACCATTTTTTAAATTCGTGTTAGTTTTTTTTCATCTTCTGGTTAATATTCATTGTAATAGATATGGAAGCCCACCGCCATGACGAAGTCCACAATCCACTGAATGTTGAGGCGGCAAACCAGTAGTTTCTGCCTTAGCTCTGGTCTCCCTCCCACCCACATCCTCGCCCACTCTTAGCCAGATCTGACATCGCAGCCCATCAGCAGGACAGCAGACTTAAATACGTGTTCATGATTGTAAACGATAATCCCGCTGGTGCCACATATCTTTAGGATTAATAATCTTCGCTAGCCCTTTTCCAGACGGAAGAGGGAAGTTTGGTTAAGATCAATACCACTAGTTGATTGGAGCAAATCTGTTGTCCTCATTAATTGTTTATATACACTTGAACATCTAACTAATGTATATGAGAGTTTAACATCTCTCAGCGTGGCAATTATACTCTCAGCGTGGCAATTATACTCTCAGCGTGGCAATTATACTCTCAGCGTGGCAATTATACTCTCAGCGTGGCAATGATACTCTCAGCGTGGCAATGATACTCTCAGCGTGGCAATTATACTCTCAGCGTGGCAATTATACTCTCAGCGTGGCAATTATACTCTCAGCGTGGCAATTATACTCTCAGCGTGGCAATGATACTCTCAGCGTGGCAATGATACTCTCAGCGTGGCAATTATACTCTCAGCGTGGTAATTATACTCTCAGCGTGGCAATTATACTCTCAGCGTGGCAATGATACTCTCAGCGTGGCAATGATACTCTCAGCGTGGCAATTATACTCTCAGCGTGGCAATTATACTCTCAGCGTGGCAATTATACTCTCAGCGTGGCAATTATACTCTCAGCGTGGCAATGATACTCTCAGCGTGGCAATGATACAAATTTAAACCTCTCATTATGACAATGATAAGGGTTTAATACTCTCTATACAACAAATAAAATCTCCGATTATCAATGATAAAGGTATTAACCTTTCAATATGGCAATGATAAGTGGTTTAACGTCTCAGTGCCACAATGTTAAGGGTTTGGTCCTCTCAGTACGGTAATGTTAAGGGTTTGATCCTCTCAGTACGGCAATGTTAAGGGTTTGATCCTCTCAGTACGGTAATGTTAAGGGTTTGATCCTCTCAGTACGGCAATGTTAAGGGTTTGATCCTCTCAGTACGGTAATGTTAAGGGTTTGATCCTCTCAGTACGGTAATGTTAAGGGTTTGATCCTCTCAGTACGGTAATGTTAAGGGTTTGATCCTCTCAGTACGGCAATGTTAAGGGTTTGATCCTCTCAGTACGGCAATGTTAAGGGTTTGATCCTCTCAGTACGGTAATGTTAAGGGTTTGATCCTCTCAGTACGGCAATGTTAAGGGTTTGATCCTCTCAGTACGGTAATGTTAAGGGTTTGATCCTCTCAGTACGGCAATGTTAAGGGTTTGATCCTCTCAGTACGGTAATGTTAAGGGTTTGATCCTCTCTGGGCAGCAAAATTAAGGGTTGGTTTAAAGACCTGACACACATCTGCAACAAAATATTGGCGACAGGAAACTGACCAGACTTATAGACAAAATCAATGTTTATACCTAAAACTGTGCCAAAATTACAGAACAATAAGCCACCCTAGCAAGGTTATGCTTAGATTAATCCTCGACAGATTGAAACCCCAAGCAGAGACCATCACTGCAAGCAGGGTTCAGACAGGGAATAAGCACTACAGACCATATATTTAGTTTAAGGCTGCTAAGCGAGAAATATATAGAACAGCAGCAAAAACTGTATCTTGTGTTTGTGGATTTTAAGAAGGCGTTTGATAGGGTATGGCATAAAGCGCTATGGGCAACTATGAGGGTGTATACAATCAACGGAAATATTATAAAGGTCCTTGAACACCTGTATGACAAGACGTCCAGCGCAGTTCTTGTGAATGGGAGGCGAGGGGACTGGTTTCGTACATCAGTTGGATTGAGGCAGAGGTGTACACTCCCCCCAACTCTTTTCAATATATTCCTTCAGGGAATTATGAGTGAGGCACTTGGAGGTCACGTCGGTACTGTCAAGATAGGGTGCCGAACCTTCGTTTTGCTCTTGAAACAGCTCTTGACTATGGTAAGGAGATAAGTGCTGGAAATACAAAATTAATGACCAACAACGCCGAGGGTTTCTTCTTCTTCTTCTTCTTGTTCTTCTTCTTCGTACGCTGTCAGACGTCAACTTGAATTTGTACGAAGAAAGCAGCTGTCATCCTGAGGCTGTCAACACTGCCATAGAGCTTGTCTAGTGTTGCCACTGGTGATGGCCACATGTGCGCCGAGGGTTTCAACAGTCGGATAAAAGCTAATGGCAGGAACTCGAAGTGGCAGACCGTTGTAAATATCTGGTTTCGATTGTCAGTGACGAAGGATCAAAATGTGAGGTGTTGGCTAGAATAGCACAGACAATAGCGGCACTTGCATGGCTTAACAAAATCTGGCAAGATAAACGGTAAGCACTATGGACGAAAATCAAATGAATGCGTACATTGGTCCTGTCAATATTCCTTTATGCTTGTGAGACATGGACAGTTACAGCTGATCTTCAGCGAAGGATACAGACCTTGGAGATGATATGTTCTCGGAGACTTTTAAACGTGTCGTACAACATTCGAGTCACAAATGAGGAAATTCGAAATAGAATTATAACAGTAATAGGGCCTTGGCAGACCTCTAGGCAACTGTCAAAAGAAGGAAACTCGCTTGATACGGTCACATATCGAGACCAAATGGTCTTGCAAATACGATGCTGCACGGAAAGGTGCAAGGCAGGTAACGAAGAGGCCGTCCCAAAAAGAGGGGGGAGGACAATATAACAGAATGGACCAATCTCCGACCTGAATAGGCACAGGCAGCAGCCGCTGACAGAGAAGGGTGGCGTGGGGTTGTGAGGATGTCTTCATGTGTGCCCCAACGAACTCACTGGTTACGGAATGACCTGAAACTAATTATTCAGGGCATAAAATAACTCGAATTATTCCATTAAAATTTTAGAAAATTAAGCACGAGAGACCTAATACTCGTACATGTCATTGAAAACCTGCTGACTTCTGAAAACTATATTAGCTCGCGTGAATCTGACGTGAATCTGACCCATATATCTATCAAAATGGTTACACGGAAAGGACTTTATATTTGGAAATAAGTACATTACACTCAACTCCACCATGGCCGATCCGAAGCACGGTTGAGAAAGGTGGTGGATTAGGCCTAGGAACAGTTCCCTAACCCCATAAAAAAACTGTTCTGTTTCAAACAATCCTCAGCCAATTGTTTAACTAAGAGTCCTTGAAGAAGAACGGCTTATCCACAGTGTAGATAACGTGGATAGACACAATCCATTTGCACAACAATATGAAAATAGCAAGCGAGAATAGGAAAAAACATTAATCAGTCAATCAATCACTCAATTAATCAATCAATTTTAAAAAAAAACTTGTAATAACTCCGTGGAGCACAAGTCTTTATCAAATACAAACCAAGTCCGTCTATCTTCGGCCATCTCTTCCAGCTCTTTCCATGTATCCGCTGTTTTCTTAATGTGTGTCTCGAACTTTCCCATCTATTCGTATCCTGGCCTGCAATCACCATTTTGTCCTAGGTACCACAGAACAGAGACCGTCCTGTAATGGATTTCCTATGTGTGTCCCATCTAACGACAGCGCCTCTGCTAACTTTACGCTCCGCCAACATATGTTCGACACTTGCCAAAACTCTTCCCACCAGTGATCCCATTATGCGATTCTAATCTCTAAATTCTAAGCAGGTTCCCACCTATGAAGGTCTGTAGGTTTTCCTTGGAGATGTCTGTTGCTTGTCGTGTTCCAGAGCCATAGAAAAGAACGGACCGTACATTAGAGTTGATGATCTCAATTTCCGTGTTGGATATAATCTTCATGACATCTATTACATACTAATAATAGACTATTTCTGAACCAGTCATCTTTAATGTTCTATATATGAGGTACAGTGCATTCAACAATATCTACTCTGACGATATTATTGTATGTGCTGAATTGACTGGAGTACAACGAATGATAGAATATTGCTTATAACAACTTGGATACATTTATTGAAAGTGATTTACGGAAAAGATATTTGGTGGAAGCGAATAAACGCTCTACTTATTTATAATTTTGCACACAAATTTGACATACTAATATATAATAATTTACCGAAAAAGAAATATAAAGATCCAGCAACAAAAAAAAAAGGTAGAACAACAAAAATAGCTCGAAGAAAAAAGATATGTTAACCAGCAACAGGAAGTGAGGACGAAGGAAAAATAATGTGGAATAACAGAAGGTATAGGAATGTGCCCCTCTAGAACAGCAGCAGGAAAATGAAGAAAAGATAACAGTTGTGACCTGGACAAACACTCAATAGAACAACTGCAACAGGAAATACGTCTAAGCTTTTTATGAGGTGGGGTGACGTTATTTTTAACGTACCATAACAGTAAGTCAGGAACAAATGTGCAGCTGGGTCGACTGGAGAGTGGAGTTGTTAACTGTGGTTGAATCCGATACATTCATTTTGAGAAGCATGCGGTCTATCAATATGTTACTCATGCGCACACTAGATGTTGTTGTTGTTGTTACGGATCTGGGCACTCGTCCTTCGGCCCAAAGTCATGAAATGGTACCTGCGCGTGTTTATCGGTTGTTGTCTAGTGTCATACAAAAAGTTCCATTTATCTGATCTCGGAGGAAGTTGCATTTTCCTTACATAGTTGAGCGCTGACTACTCAAAGAGATGATGATCAATGGTTTCATGTGGCTGTGTATACACACAGCTGGCACCCAGGAGTGTGTTGTGGTTGGATTCTGTTCAGGTGATTGTTAAGTGGGATGTGTTCTCGTTAAAAAGCAAGTGGTCTGTCAATCTGTTACTAAGGCGCTGACCTAGATAATTATAATGTGTCACTGAAAAGTGCAACGGATAAGAAAACGTCAACAGTCAAATATTCGCAAGTTATATTAACAGTCGAGTTGTTCCTGTCACAAACTGTTATATTAACAGTCGAGTTGTTCCTGTCACAAACTGTTATATTAACAGTCGAGTTGTTCCTGTCACAAACTGTTATATTAACAGTCGAGTTGTTCCTGTCACAAACTGTTATATTAACTCCCGAGAGGTTCCTGGGACAAACTGTTATATTAACTCCCGAGAGGTTCCTGGGAAAAACTGTTATATTAACTCCAGAGAGGTTCCTGGGAAAAACTGTTAAATTAACTCCCTAGAGGTTCCTGTGACAAATTGTTATATTAACAACCGAGAAGTTCCTGTGGGAAACTGTTATATTAACACCCAAGTGTTTCCTAGAGGAAACTTATATTAACACCCGAGAGGTTCCTGGGACAAACTAAATAGGGCTACTGTTTCCTTCCCAGCATGTGTAAGAGGACACTGAGAAAGGTAGTGCGTGGGACTGGTAACCTCACAATTTAAAGCCATTGCTATTGAAATGGCACTGTAAAATAACTGAGTTCAAGCTCTCCTAAAACTGGTAAGAGTAAACAATATTAAGTATTGGACGTATATTCCACCATATGAGCATTCGTCGTATACTCCACTTCATCTAGTGCTGGACGTATGATCCACCAAATGAAGTCGTGGGGGCACACCCTCTATAATAGGGCGTGTTGGACGTATTTTGTACCAGATGGACTTTTGGGCGTATCCTGTACCATTTGCAGTGATTGACGTATCATGCATTATATGCAGTGATTGACGTATCCTGTACGATATGCAGTGATTGGACGTATCATGTACAATATGCAGTGATTGACGTATCCTGTACCATATGCAGTGATGAACGTATCATGTACTATATGCAGTGATTGACGTATCCTGTACCATATGCAGTGATTGACGTATCATGTACTATATGCAGTGATGGACGTATCCTGTACTATATAAAGTGATTGACGAATCATGTACCATATGCAGTGATTGGCGTATCCTGTACCATATGCAGTGATTGGCGTATACTGTACCGTATGCAGTGTTGGACGTATTCTCTCTGTTCGAAGCATCATATTATCGTGGTGGCAGACGGCCCTCTTTCGCCGGCAATGTAAATGGGCACGACTCTTGTTATCGACACGTTTCAGTCGACCCAGCTATAAATGGCTAACCCTCGCTGTTATGGAAGGAAAGTTGGCGAAGAAAGAACTTATCCACCCCACCGCATACACAATCAAGTCTGTAAAACTTCGTCTCTGCCATCAGTGTATGTGGTTGGATTACCTTGACCTTTCCTTCGAAGCTACTCGGGCTGAATTCTTTCATCTAAACGAATTTTTCTTAGTAATGGACTGTAATTATTTTTATTAAATTCAGTGGTTTACTGAAGGAAGTGGAACTGGGTCATCCAGCTGTAGTGTAGAGGTAGGTTTGTCAGCAAGTGCTGCAGTGATCACAATTACTATCCCAACCCTTTAGCATGGCATATGTTCAGGTGAACGGAAGTAGTTTAATTAGGAATAAGTATTCTTCGAAACTAACCCTGATATGAACGACACAACAGGAATGGAGGCTCAGGCTGTTATTACAGGACGAGGTACGAATCTCAGACGCCATTATCCTTAAAGGTTATCAGTTCCCTTGTATTAGGACAGGCAACACTAAAAGCTTAAGTAACCTCTCCTTGGTCAGATGTCTTTGCGTCGTATATCCATCTTTCTCTAGGTCGACTCTCGCTCGGAAGTCGTACCGTCCGTTATTGTGTGCTCGCAACGGAAGCTGATCAGTGCGAATTCTGTAACAGATTTCCGACCAACAGATTACGTTACCCAAACGTCTCAGAGCCACGGCCGAGGAGTTGGACGGTGGGTCGGTGTTACTCGTAGAACCTTGCAGTTATCGGGCAATTAAAGTTCGGACCTTTAAGGTGCGAAATCCATCGGCCGAAAGGTTTAAAACAGAACGAGCTGTACATATGCAAAAGACGCAACAGTGCATCCCCACCTCTCTGCTAATCAAGACAGTCGACGACTGACCTTCAGATTAAAAGATTTAACAGATTGACACATCTATGGGAGACGGGGCGATCAACCAGATAGCGACTTGAGGGAAGGAGGTTCTCTGACGTCTGACACTTAAGTCTCGGACACACAATGGTGAGACTTGCGGTGATTGGTCAAAGATCGAGAAAGTGTGTCCGTTAAGAACACTAGCAGAATTCCACAGACATCATTATTTAAGTCGATTCATTCAGGAATACATTTAAAAAAACAACAAATATTCATTCTGCCAGAGGTATGACGTGCGGGTAGCTTCACCACTAGGGCCGGGCCATACAGAGGTCAAGATGTGCCCAAGTATGTTCTCAGTGATTGAAGACGAATCATCTAGGAAGAGACAGTGATACAGATGAGCCAAGTATGTTCAGAAAGATAAGACAGTCTTTCACTAAGAAGTGAGGGGTCCAACGACCAGAGCGGAAGTAGGATATTTCCAAGCTCAACGTAAAGGGAGAGTGCCAATTGTAACCATTACCTCTCTTTGAGCCCTACAGAAACACGGCGACAATAGAAACCATCACTAAGTCGAAGGATAAAATGTACTGTGACAATAGAAACTATCACTAACTCGGCTGAAGGATAAAATGTACTGTGACAATAGAAACCATCACTAACTCGGCTGAAGGATAAAATGTACTGTGACAATAGAAACCATCACTAACTCGGCTGAAGGATAAAATGTACTGTGACAATAGAAACTATCACTAACTCGGCTGAAGGATACAATGTACTGTGACAATAGAAACCATCACTAACTCGGCTGAAGGATAAAATGTACTGTGACAATAGAAACCATCACTAAGCTGAAGGATAAAATGTACTGTGACAATAGAAACTATCACTAACTCGGCTGAAGGATAAAATGTACGGTGGCAATTTAAACCTGATTTTATGAGGGTGATTTTATAATATGTGACTATTGGAGTGTGAAAAATAAAAACAAGTATAAAGAAAACGAATTTGACAGAGAAAAAGATGAAGAAGTTAAAGAAGAACAAGAAGAAGAAGAATGGAAAGAATTAAATGAAAAAGAGAAATAGGAAGGGAAAAGAATGAGAAGAAAATTAAGAATAAGAGGAAAAAAGAAGAACAAGGCGAGGGATAAGAATATAGTAAAAAGATTTTTTTTCAAGTAGAAGGAGATACAAAGGAGACGAAGGAGAATTAAAAAATGAAAAACCTGTATGAGAAGAAATAAAGGAGAAGAAGAAAAAGAAGGAAGAAGAGAAGAACGAAGAAAAGAAGAAGAAGGAAAAGAGAAATTAGAAGAAGAGAAAAAAAGAACGAAACAGAAGAATAAAAAAAGAATATATTAGACGAAGAACAAGAAAATCAAACAGAATGGAAAGACGAAGAAGAAGAAGAAGAAGAAGAAGAAGAAGAAGAAGAAGAAGAAGAAGAAGAAGAAGAAGAAGAAGAAGAAGAAGAAGACGAAGAAGAGGAAGACGAAGAAGAAGAAGAAGGAGAAGGAAAAGAAAATCAAGAAAACGAAGTCGAAGACAACCGATTAAAAGAAAAAGGATGAACAAGATTTGCAAAAACGAGAAGAAGACAGTACGGTTTGACATTGAAAGGTCTGGCAGAGATGTTTTCACACGCGCACACATACACGTACGTCTAAACTTACACACATACACACACACGATCCCACACACACGCACACAGTTTAGACCTACTGTCCCTGTCACGCTCACGCACACTGCAATGACAGAGTTGATATAACACGTGTAGCTTCTAAAGACCATATAAGTTGTCACAGGTATCGTACACATCTGAGTTGTATCCTTATTTTATAAAACACAACAATGGAATGTCATTAAGATTATCACAGACTTCACCAGCATATTTCCGTCTGAAACGTTGTGCTAATCTGGCACATGCAATAATAAATTCTGGTCAGATATATTTTTAAAAACGGCACTTTGAGATTTCAGAATGAAAGTTAGGAGAGTTCAGACGCACAATCTCGGAAATAAAGCAATTAACATGAGAAGAGCTGAATTAGAAGCCACAGAGAATAGAAGAATGAGGCCGCCAAACACGTCCAAGAACCGTGGAAGAGGTGCTATTTTCATGGTAGCTGTTCAATAAGACATCTCAAAGTATGAATCGGTTAAGGGCATCTATTGCAGCTATGTGTTGAACTGGGAGTAAGAAGGATTGAATAAAGTCAAACTAAGCACTATAAATAAATAGCAGATTCTCAACTTTCTTTTCACAGTAGACACACACTATTGCGTTCGATCGCAAAATAAATATATATTTTAAAATAAATCCATTTGCCTGAATATTTCACGTAGATACACATACCATGACGTCTAGAATCAAACCACAACCTATGTATCACAGAACTAATAATATCCCTTCAGCCATGCACAGCAAGGTGGCGCGATATTAACGCCCGATTTCCTAGATGCATTTGCATAACTCGAACTCAAATCTACCACAAATGGTAGTTAGCGTTTCTGATGTGTTCTGGCGGGTTTACCGGCTGCTGCAGCCAGAGAAAACGGGATGAGACTCAATGAATGAATGACACTACGGGCGCTCGGTTATAACCAACATTTGAGACCACAAGTTGCCCCTAGTGGCATGTACCGTTCCAACGTTCTTTCTTGTTATTTGTTGTTGCTGGAAAATCGAACGCTTTGTGGCAATTGGTGCAAAATAATGTCAAAAGACAAGGATTCCAAACTTGCCATTGTTACTGAACCCAATGGTATTTTGACAACCGCAGTTATCTCTCTCAGCTATTTGTCAATTGTACTGTACCCACTTGGCTGTCTGTAAACCGTGGTTATCGATCCTGCTTTGTGTACAGCATGCTGGTCCGCTTTGATGTTTTGTAAACCAAGCTGTTCCATTGACATTTTTTTTTAAATCTTGCTGTTTTCCCACGACTTTTTGTAAACCTCCCCAAGCATTGGAAATAGCAAATATTCTTTGTTTTACAACCAAAACCTGCCCCTAACCTTTTAAGCATTTAATAAACGAACTGTAATCTCTGCCTACCACAAAACATTTTTAATAGAACACTTTATAACCTCCTGGCTTTTAGCAAATCTTATTTCTGTAACTTCTTGGCTTTTAGTAAACCTTCTTATTGTAATTTCTTGGCTTTTAGTAAACCTTACTGTGGCTTCTTGGCTTTTAGTAAACCTTACTGTGCCTTCTTGACTTTTGGTATAACTTTCTGTGCCTTCTTGGCTTTTAGTAAACCTTCTTACTGTGACATTTTTGCTTTTAGTAAACCTTACTGTGCATTCTTGACTTTTAGTAAAACTTACTGTGCCTTCTTGGCTTTTAGTAACCCTTATTACTATAACTTCTGGGGTTTTAGTAAACCTTATTACTGTAACTTCTTTGCTTTTTCTAAACCTTCTTATTGTAACTTCTTTTAGTAAACTTTCTTATTGTAACTTATTGGCCTTTAGTAAACCTTATTACTGTAACTTCTTGGCTTTTAGTGAACCTTATTACTGAAACGTCTTGGCTTTTAGCGAACCTTATTACTGAAACTTCTTGGCTTTTAGTGAACCTTATTACTGAAACTTTTTGGCTTTCTTTCTTGTTTGTCTTGAAACCTCAACTTCAATGACTCTAACAAACGCAGCAGTCGACTCAAGGCTATGTACGCTTTCGTACAGCTTCTGGTGGAAGGAAGGACAGTGGCTGTTGCCAAATGCCGCTACTTTTGTCGGTATACAGTGGACAGGACTGCATAATATGTTCTGCCTTCATGGGGGCTGTGCCGCAGGCCCAAAGGTTTGTAGTGCCAATCTTGAACTTGTTGTACAGATGGTATATAAGTCTGTTGTGACCTGTGCGGAGCCGGAGAATTATAACCTGGTCTCGCCTGGAGAGTTGATGGTAGGCATCGTTTTCTATGTGGCCAGGGTGGTATTTTTTCCATTATGCACTGTACGTTACCCTGATGAATGCTTTTGTCTAATTGTATGTGAATTCTGTATCACTCTGCTGCAGCATTCCTCCCTCTCTGGCGAGTCTGTTTGCCTCCTCGTTGCCTGGAATACTACAGTGGGCTGGTATCCACTGGATTGTGCTTTTTTTGAAGCCCTGGAACAGGCGTTCGAGCGAGTCTGCCAGAGCACCAAGTTCATTTTTGTGCTGGTTCTTGAGCGCCATTAACACTGCGAGGGCGTCCGTGAAAATGACCACTTGCTTTTCTATTTGCTCCTTATGGTCTTTACGGGTTTCATCTGCTGGCCTCAGGTCACTGGCTTCGACACTGAAGTTGCTGCAGCATCGCACAGTGGCAAATGCTGCTGAGTATACTTTGCTTTTTACTTCTTGGCTTTTAGTGAACCCTATTACTGTAACTACTTGGCGTTCAGTGAACATTCTTACTGTAACTTCTCGGCTTTTATTAAACCTTCTTTCTGTAACTTCTTGGCTTCTAGTAAACCCTCTTACTGTAACTTCTTGACTTTTATTAAACTTTCTTGCTGTAACTTCTTTCCTTTTTAGCATACCTTATTGTAACTTCTTAGCTTTCAGTAAGCCTTCTCATTATACTTTTTTGGCATTCAATAAACTACCGTGCAACCTCTTCGTTTTAAGTTAACCTTACTGTACCTTCTTGGCTTTTTAGTAAGCTTTACTGCACTTTCTTGTCTTTTAGTAAACCTTACTGTAGCTCCTTGACCTTTAGAAAGCCTTCTCTTAACAATTTTGTTCTGGAAACCTTTTGATACCTTCTAAATACCTTCTTTAATTTTACTGCATTGATTGGTTGTCCAGCAGAGTGCCTTCGGCTTTCTGTTACATGTTCATTACTAATTGATTTTTTGCGAACATACCTGACCCAATAGGACGTTTAGTTAATCTTTCGGCGCTTTTTTTTTTTAACAAGCTTTTATTTAATGTGACATGACCGTTGCCCGCTTGTGTGGACTTCTATTTCTACTATTTTAACCAACTTCCCCATAAACTAGGGAGTTTGAATTGTGTACACAATTTCGACTAGTGTGACCTGTTAGTCTATCAAATGTTGACGGATCCTCGAATAAAAAGCAAAGCAAAAACGAAAATATACCATTTTACCAAAGAAAACCAAAATTTTAAAAATCATTTAACTAATGTATTTTCAAAGAAAAAACCCACTTTTAATTAATATATAGACTGCTGTTGGGGAATGAAGATGTTATAGACTTCAGTATACTAAGCCATAGTTTGTTTGACGTAGGGTGGCCATTTCCTTACCTCACTGCTTTTTAATTCCCTAGTCATATGCTAAATACTCGTTTACAGCTGGATCGACTGGAGCATGACGGTTATGAAAGTTGAACTCCGTACCTTTGCCTTGAAAAGCGAGTGCTCTACCATTAATCAGACGTCAGAAGAGAAAAAAGCCTGCACTGAAAAAAAGGTTTTGTTTTTCTTAATATTTATTTGATTTGAATATCATACAGACTGAATACACATGTAATAAACCTTCCCCAAACCTCTAAACTTGTGACAAACATTTCTCAGGTTTCTTGGCTTTGTGATGTATCTTTCCATGTCCCTTAGCTTTTAGTAAACCTTTCTAAAAATCCTTTTTTATGGTAAACCTCTCAAAAATCTCTTGACTTTAAGTAAATTTTTCCAAAATCCCTTGATTTTAAACAAATCTTTCCAAAATCTCTTGGATTTTAGTAAACTTCCACAATCTCTTTGGTTTTAGCAAACTTCTAAAATCCCTCGTTCTGTAATAAATGTTTCCAGGTATATTGGCTTTTGGTAAATCTGTCCAGGTGTGTTGGCTTTTAGTAAATCTTTCCCAAATCTCTTGGTTCTTAGTAAATTGTTCTAAAATCTCTTGACCTTTAGTAAACCTTCCTCAAATATCTTGACTTTTATTACACTTTTCTAAAATTTCTTAGTTTTTAGTCAACATGTACCAAATTTCTTGGCTCTTAGTAAACCGTTTTTCTCAAATGATTTAAATTTAGTAAAAATTTCTCAAATCTCTTAGTTTTTAGTGAACTGTCCTTAAATATAGCTACGTTTAATACTTCCTCTTTTAATTTTGCTTTTTATTAAACCATCACATTCCCTCTGGACAAGCGTCCGATTCTCACAAGGACTGTCGTACCTCTTTGACAAATTTCTCATACCTCTAGAAGAACCCATTCCCCAGACTGGAAACCGTTCGCTTGTCAAAGCGTATGTTTATCGGCAAAGGCCCGGATGAGCTGCCTTTCAGTTCTGCTCGTGTCTATAGTTTTACCAGGGACAGTGTATGACAGCTAATTCATCATGCAGCAAATATGATGCAGTAGTTGGCGTCGGAAATGGATTTGGTGTGACAGCCATACAGTGTTCACTATCACTCTTTATGTTTTTGTAGCATTTTATAGTTCAGTAGCATTTTATGGTTTTGTAGCATTTTATGATTTTGTAGCATTTTATGATTTTGAAGCATTTATGGTTTTCTAGCATTGTATGGTTTTGTAGCATTTTATGGTTTTGTAGCATTTTATGGTTTTGTAGCATTTTATAGTTTTGTAGCATTTTATAGTTAAAAATCATTTTGGGATCCAGTAGCATTTTATGATTCAGTAACAGTTTAAGATTTGTGGTTTTAGTAGCATTTTATGGTTTTAGAGCATTTTATAGTTAAATATCATTTTTTGTAATTCAGAAGCATTTTAATGGTTTTGTAGCATTTTAAGGTTTTGTAGCATTTTACAATTTTGTAGCATGTTACGGTTTTGTAGCATTGAATGGTTTAATAGAATGGTAGGGTTTAGTAGCAATTTGTGGTCCAGTAGAAATTTATGGTTCAGTAGCAATTTATGGTTCAGTAGCAATTTATGGTTCAGTAGCAATTTATGGTTCAATAACAATTATAGTTCAGCAGCATTGTATAAAATGTACGTTTAGCTGATACTCGTGTTGAAAATAATAGAACCACTGTCAACAGTTTGCAATAGGTGACTTAAGATGGTTGTACACGAGGCTCGCAACTTCATCATGTATAATGATTGCTATGAAACCACCACTGCAATTGTTTGGATACACAATGCCTGTCAAACGGCCAGCTGGTTCAGTGACATTAAAATTTAGAAACAAAAACAAAGGAAACTATAAATATTAGCACATCAATGAGGGAAACTATAAATATTAGCACATCGACGATGGGAACTATAAATATTAGCACAACGACGATAGAAACTATAAATATTAGGAAATCACGATGGAAACTATAAATAGTAGCTCATCAACGATGGAAACTATAAATAGTAGCACATCAACGATGGAAACTATAAATAGTAGCACATCAACGATGGAAACTATAAATATTAGCACATCAACCATGAAAACTATAAATATTAGCACATCGACGATGGGAACTATAAATATTAGCACAACGACGATAGAAACTATAAATATTAGCACATCGACGATGGGAACTATAAATATTAGCACAACGACGATAGAAACTATACATATTAGGAAATCACGATGGAAACTATAAATATTAGCTCATCAACGATGGAAACTATAAATAGTAGCACATCAACGATGGAAACTATAAATATTAGCACATCGACAATGGAAACTATAAATATTAGCACATCAACAATGGAAACTATAAATATTAGCACATCAACAATGGAAACTATAAATATTAGCACATCAACGATGGAAACTATAAATATTAGCACATCAACGATGGAAACTATAAATATTAGCACATCAACTATGGAAACTATAAATAAAAGCACATCAACGATGGAAACTATAAATATTAGCACATCAACGATTGAGACTATAAATATTAGCACATCAACGATGGAAACTATAAATATTGGCACATCAACGATGGGAACAATACATTTTAAAATATCAACAATGAAAACTATAAATATTAGCACATCAACGATGGAAACTATAAATATTAGCACATCAACGATGGAAACTATAAATATTAGCACATTAATGATGGAAACTATAAAGATTATTAGAACATCCATATAAATAAAAGCAAACGTAAACAGGCTACATAATTTTTACACAAGAAAAAATGCTTGATACAGGAATCGAAACTAGATTTGGCCTTCTTTCCATTGCAATCTCAACTGTGTGTGCCAGCAGTGTTTTTGTTTTATCCCAGTTTTTTTTTAAACCTAGTACTCTCTGGGATTTTGAATCGCCTTCACTTAGTGATCAGTTTACTAACCGCTATTCCACCCATCTCCTTTATGTTGAAAAAAAAACCAATCACAATGTCAGTCTTATTCAGTTTCATGTTGGCTCGTTCCCAACCTCGGAGTATGGTCTGTTCTACATGCATGATTCATTACCATGTCATGGTGTTTTTAAGAATAAACGGCACTATACTTTGGATAGACGTATAGATGTTGAGTCTCTTTGATCAGAAGGAGAGAACTGATGGTTCCAGTAGATTGTTTCGCCATATCAACTACTGATTCCTCCTCGCAGGCGTCTCTACCTGATCGATCTACATTGAATTCACAACAAAAGTTGCCGGTTTCGTTCAATCACATTCATTTTGGTTATATTATGTCGTGTTTCGTTCTTATTATTAGGACAGATGCCAGAGCCAATACCTGATGAGGACTGGTACAAGTGACCTACAGTATTGACTTGAACTAAGCTGCGATCTGGAGTCCGTTAACCTTGAGCAAAACTTT
This sequence comes from Ariolimax columbianus, assembly GCA_036924085.1. Classification (NCBI taxonomy): domain Eukaryota; kingdom Metazoa; phylum Mollusca; class Gastropoda; order Stylommatophora; family Arionidae; genus Ariolimax; species Ariolimax columbianus. The sequence continues at coordinate 16,428,835 of JAVGWX010000010.1, read as the reverse complement.
CTTTTAAACCATGGCGGGCGAGTTGTCATCGTTTTAATCTCTAGTTATGTTGTTCGATGCTGAAACGTCTCGCTTTGTGTAGTTTAGTCGAAGAATCAACGTCATTGCACACGCTTTAACTCATAATTGCTCTGTTTGTTTTTCTCCATACTTTTTTTTAGAATATCAGCACAATGCACAAACTCTGTAGCACCAGCAAGGATCCCGTAATAGATTGGATAGATGTTTAACACAATTTTTAACATTTTGCCCACGCAGCGGCCGTTAAGGCTACACTTTTAAATTTCTAACTTCCATTTTTAACGTGCCCAACACTGCACACGGGCGTCCGATCTCTACTACCCAAAGGTCAGGGGAAATACCAGAAAGTCCATTGGAAAAAATCCAGGCCAGCACCCGCGACATCCAGAACCCGAGACCGACTTCTTACCTCAAGACCACTCAATCCCACCGTCTAGCTTAGAATCAATGTACGGCAAAAACCAAACTATTGGGTAATATTTATCGTTTGTCCTGTCATTGTTTATCTTTATTGTCACTTAATTGGTTTATGATGAATGTGTGTTGTCAAATCTGTTAGAGACAGATTTCTATTTGAAAATATCTACTGCTGTTCTATTTGAAACTTTTAGTGCCTGGTATTCGTTAGCATTCTGACACTTGTTCAAGCCCGGATTGATAAGACGAACATCAGCTCCCTGATCTACAATTTACTCGTAGATAAGGAGGCAAAGTCGTTCATGTGTCGTCCACGCCGTGTATCGTGGAACTCATTGGTAAGAGGCTGTATTACGGCAACCTGGAAAATATGTTTGCAACGATACCATGTGGGGTCTGCAGAGAGGCTATGTATTGCACTACAGCGAAGAAGTTCCAGGTTAATCTTTTTCAGTAGGCTCTGGGATATAATGATGGCCTCTACAAGCCGTTACAAATTAAGTACTGCATCAGAAACTGTCGTCTGGGATGAAGTGTTAAAGACAGTATTGTACTGAGTCACAGCTAAAATTGAGTGCCCAGTTACCTTCATCGGTGTGTTCCTTTTCTAAGCGTAAGTCAGGTACCCATTTCAATACAAATCCCTACACTGCTAGGTCAACTGGAGCGTACTGATAGCTGAAATTGAACCCCGTATATTTGCAGTCCAAAGTGAAAGCTCTACCACGACACTAATCAGATATCCATAGAACATGTATCCAAAGTAAATGCCTAATAATGTGTCCATTTATTTCAATCCTGCTTTTATATCTACTTTACATGTGCAGAAATTAACACAATTCCACGGTTTAGTGATGTTTTGCATTCCCAGATAATCACACATCCTAACCTTTGAAAACTACAAATATTTTGCAATTTTCAGTCACCACAACTAATTGTTATTTTATTGCACAATTTGACACGTCGTTAGTATTGTTTTGATATACCATAAAAGTAAATATCTCTGCTCACAAACTGTGTGTAAAATTAATATCAAGGATTGTGCAACAATAGTTCATCGTCACTTTAAGTCACAGTCCTTTCTCTCTATATATAATATGGAAAATCAATTGAAGCAAGTAAAATGCAATATGAACCGGCTGTGTGTTTTAATTCGGTCACCACAATAAGCTTTCCATTTTTCTCGCTTTTCTTGAAACTGTTTAAAAAATAAATTAAAAAACATATTTTGCTGTTTTCAACAAACGAATAAAATTGATATTTCACTAATTAGAGATATAGTTCTTGAACTTTAATTTTAGTGTTTTTTTTTCATATTTACTCCACTTTATTCCCTTTCCTTCTGCAACACTCACTATTTCTCATTCTCAATCCTTTTTCCCCCTCGCCATCTTTTTTACGTTTTTTGCTCAAATTTCATTATTAAATTGAATTGAAATGTAAAATTACACCAAATGAAAAAAAATTATGCGAATTTGTATTGCACAAAAGATCAATAAAAACCATTTAAAACAAAAAATAAGCTTTCCATTTCTTTGACGACATAGCAAATATTCCATTTGCTTTGAAATGTTGCCAAATTTCTGTAATTTTGTAGCTGTTGCCAATACGGTAACCCTGGCTTGGAGCAGTAGTTAGTTACAGAAGATTGACACCGCTAATGTAACAAAGTTCAGTTTTAATAACGACAAGGGTGAATGATACAAGTGGAGATGAGACTAGGGATGGCATATATCAACATGTACGTATGTGCATTCATTTATGCTTTCACAAATACATTTATGTCACCATTCACCTCACAAAGTGTAACTTCCACCTTCTCATGTTTCACCTCATGGGAAATTTTCACCTCATTTTACTTCACATCACACACAGTTTTGTTTGAAATTATGCAATAAAGAATTTTTAAACAAAAAATTATCAGGAGATTGACACTGTTACTAGTATCACTGTCAGTTGTGAAAACTAGTGGAAGAAGAGTAATTTACAAGTATGTGAGGACAGGGGGTCGGCATGGCCATTCTACGGGCCTTCTGCTAAAATCGATTAAGGAAAACATAACTCTCATTGGAGGGAAACTGACATCATGTTTGTCATTATCTGCTAATCTTGCTTTGGAAACAAATTCCCATCAGACGTACTTGAGGAACAAAGCTTTATAGTTAGAGGTCCATAGAAAATTGGTTTCTTTAATGGTCGATGAAATTCATGTACCTCCTAATGTCAGTTTAAAAGGTGACCATATTCAAGGATTAGCAAACAACAATTCAAAGGAGCAGGATAAAACTGTACAGGCATTTATGCTGTCATCCCTATTGTCAGCAAACAAAGACATTGTTGCTCTTGTGTCACTTAGAAGAAATCGGCTGGTCAAGCTAGTACCATCTCTGACACACAAAACTTTGTATTCTTTAAATATTGAGCGTCAGAAAGTAAGCCTTGCACTAAAGATTTTCAATTAGAAAGTAGTTTCAGCCTTTCGTCTGTCACCAGGTTTAAGTGATTCAGTTCTTGGTACTACATTGAGATAATTTTGCAACTCTGGAAAATCTTTAATGTCAAAGACCCCCTAAAAGGAAGACATTTAAGAGATTGTGGCCAGGAACTTTTCAAATGTTTGAATGGCAGAAGGTTTACATTTATGGAAAAGTTAGTCACTTGGCGTTAAGCATAGGATGAAAAGAAGTTCAAGGCTCATCAAGGATGTTTGTCGCTAGAAACACACTTTGCTCTCAAACACACCATCATTTCTTTACAGCTACTGATAAAGTTCTTGCTAGGTACAGTTAATGTCACATGTGTGTTACCAGGTAAATTCCAAACTGACAGCTTGGAGTAAAAAATTTCTCAGTATTGTAAGTATCTGAGAAAACTATAACATTTCTGTTCGTCAAATTAGAGTTTGAGAAGAGGCTAAAATTAGTCAGTATCTTTATTAGAATTCTGCAAGGTGTGGACAGTTCAGCCTGAATGATTTCATGACTGACTTTGATGAGGATAAGGTTGCATAAGGTGTAACAAGTGGAATAAATGATTTGTCATCATTGTTGGATGAAGGTAAAGACATTAACTTGAATGAGAGAGATACAAACCATAATTGTCTTTATTGCAGGTTACGTTTCTTACAAAGTTTACAGAAATGTGAATTGTAATATGTGCATCTCTGCACTGTGTTTGGACAAATGAATGCCTATTAAGAAAGGATTATCAGAATATGGTCTTTGTTTGATACATCTGAAAGATAATGACAGGTGTAGTCTGAAATGGTCATCACAGTTTATTACTGACATTGTCCTCATAGTGTATTCTGTTTGTGAGACATTGATTTCTGAAAAAAATATGATCAAGAATTCTTATCAACTAAATATCAGAGACATATTATTTTCTGAAAATGTAAAGAATTGATAAATGTGGGAAATTGCACATGTGAATGTGAAATGACAATATCACAAATAATTTCAAAATGTGTTCTAATTGCTTCTAACTTTATGATGAACAATTACACCAAGATTGTCAATGACAAACGATGAAGTGCAACATTTTTGCAACGCACAAAGAAAACATTCCACTTTTCAGAGGTAATTTTTCTTTTTCTTCCCCTTTTCTTCTCCCTCAATTTTCTTCGATTATTCTAAAAATATACCAGTAAATTATGAGAGATGATCGGAGAAATGCTGTTACTGTTCCAGTAGTTATTTTATTTTTTTATGCATACATGAATTTTGCAGGTATCACCATTTTGATTTTTCTGTGTTAATATTATTGTTTAACTTATTTATTCCGGTTTAGAAGACTCCACAGAGTTTGTTGACGGCCAGTTTATTTGTTCTCAAATTGCACTTGCGTTAAACAGATTTATGTGCATTCAATTTATTATTTTGGAATGCATTCGGTGATTCCACCTCCTGTTGCATTTTATTCCATGTAAACTGGTCATAACCAATTTCTGACTAAAAAAGTGTTTCCTTATGTCTAACCTGGATCTGCAATTTGTGTTCACTTTTTTCCATCAAAATTGTATCATCAGCACATTTAAGATTATTTATTGCGACTAAATATATAATTTAAGTGAACTAACACTGGAAGGAACAACTGCACAATAGTTTGACATCTTAAAAGCAGCTGATGTAAGATGCGAAGTAAACCACTTTTAATAGAAAAGAGCAACGAACTATGTAGACTGATTTCAAAAACCTCTTAACAAGGGACGTAATTAGTCTAGGCACCGCCTACATCACTGGGTTATTTTCCATTTAGAATCAGGCCTGGAGTAAAGATGGCCATGGTGATGGGCGGTGTTTAATGACAGGAGATTGTCACTGTTGATAGAATCAATAAGAACAGTGAATGATTAAAGGAAGGATGGGGCTAAGAGCGGTGGTAGCCATCAGTAGATTGACACTGTTATTGGAATTATAGTATTTGCCAGAGCGGGGCTATGGTGTTATAGTTAGTATATATATATATATAAGGCATGTTCAAATAAAACCGGACCAAACTGCAACAAGTGAACGTACGTACGATGTCCATGATGACGTCACTTCTGGTGTAAACAGCACATACCAATTGCCAAGTTTGCAAAATTGCATTATCATCCGACTCATAGTTACCTCAGCAGACCGTTGAAAACATGACGGATTCCGTCTAGAGTTGATTAGCAATGACAAAAGTGTGTCGAAGGCAACAATGAAGAACTGGTCAACGATGTTTAAGAAGGACGTAAATTAACGCAACAATATGCGCCTGACCTGGTCTCGGAAGATCTTTTGTTAATTCATGTTCTTCTTTAAACATCGTTGTCTAGTTCTTCACTGTTGTCTTCGACACATTTTTGTCACCATACACTGCCTGCATTCTGCGATGAATTTCAACTGGTCGACATCCTTCAGCTGTTAGAAACCGAATCACCGCTGGCTCATGAACTCTGGAAGGATACTGTATCACACTCACCATGTTTTCAACGGTCTGCTGAGGAAACTATGAGTAGGAGGATAATGAAATTTTGCAAACTTGACAGTTGGTATGTGCTGTCTACACCAAAAGTGATGTCATCATGCACATCGTACGTATGTTCACTTGCTGCAGTTTGGTCCGGTTTTGATTTGAACACACTTCGTGTGTATATATATATATATATATATATATATATATATATATATATATATATATATAAATATATATATATTTACTTATATATTATTTTTACCTATATATTGTTTTAAATAAATGATCGCTCGAATTGGAACTGTCATTGATGTTATTGTCGAGAACATAAAGATGAAGAACAAGTGTTGGAGTAGTATTGGCAGCTGTTACAAATGTAAAAGCGGCACTTAGAATGGTAATAAATGTCTGAACATTACTAATGTTATTGGAATCAATGTCAGTGAAGATCACAAGAAGTGTGAGTGACTAGTGTGGGGGAGGAAATTGGAGAGAGCAAGGCTGGAATCACTAGACAGTGTCATGAAAACATCAATATAAATGGAATCAATGTCAATTTTAATAAGCGGAAGCAGAATTGTGTATTTTGGGGCGGGGCTATGGCGATAGACAATGTGAAATAAATTATCATTAACTAGAAACGATACCAGTGTTAACACGGATGTGTGGAAATATAAAGGTAAGGGCGGGCTCAGAGAACATGTCGGAACAATACTTCGATGTCAGATCAACAGAAGAACGAGATCACATTGCAGAAACAAATCTTACAAGAGCTGAACCACGGCCGCAGACCCATAGAATGACATATACGCCATTTTATAACCAAACAACAATTGGTCAGTAGTTCCAAATATTGTGTCTTTTGTAGTCCTATACTAAACACTGTCATCGGTGATAACCCATTAAAAACATGCCTCTACTAGACCTAAGCCAAGTACCCATTCATAGTTCGGGCCGCTGGGGCGTGTCGATAACCCTATTGAGCCCAGTACCTTTACTATAGTCCGCTTCACAATGGCTGTCGTAAATTGCCGTAGAATATATCAATAACCCTGGCACCGATAAACGTGGATTTTTGCACATGGTTTTATATTTCTAATGTCCCAACCACTTTATCATTTAAGTTTTGGCATGTACTGCCATTTTCTTAAAGCGACTAATTCCTTTTATCTTTGTTAGCAAAGGACGTATTTTATCCCAGCAAGAAATAATTTGACGTAAATAAAAACAATGTCTGTTTTTAGGCATAGGTGTCTCTCCAATTAGAATGAGATTTTCTACATTGGTAACCACATAATGTCGTTTTTAATGTAGTTTATGTCTTGCAGGTACTGTAAGAAGTAACTGCGCATTTCGTAGAGAGAATGTGAAGATGTACAAGGACATGATATATAGAACATAGAAAGTACATAATTCAGATGGATTGGTCCAGTTTTATAAATAGATGCTGGAGCAAACCAATAATTGTTTATAATTCAGTTCTGAGACCCATGTTCTAGCAGATTGATGTGACCCTGAAAAGGGACCGTTTTGCCAAGGTGATGGAAACTTCTATTTCTCGGAAAACAAACATGTAGGTTAATTTCTCACTCAATAAGACGATTCCAACAAATTGACGACTGCTATCTGCTGAATGAGCGACAGTCGATCTTATTTTACAGTAGCCTTTCGTGAAGTACTTGGAGAATGTTATTTCCAAAAATATTCACTGTTATGAAGATGTAATCATTTCAAAAGACTGGTTTCATTGGGCGGGCTGGTTTCTGTATACCCTAAATAAATAAAATTGTATACCATATGTTTATGGGCAAGAACACAATATTCACCATTGGGACATGGCGATCTGCAGGTTATATGCACAATCTGAAATATTTTGTTCATACGGAAGTTGGGATATTCCATTTTAAAACGTTGCGAACATTGTGAAACGTGCTATAAGAACAGTAGGCGGAGATATATTCGAATGTGCAATTAGGGGCTCTCGTTGGGAGTAAAAATGAGGATACGGTTAGCAGTGGAGGTACATAAAGTCAGGAATGGATGTAAATGTGAGGGTGGGCTTAGGAGTGGGAATAAATGGGAAGGAGGGATCATATTGGGAGTAAATGTGAGGAAAGGATTAAGAATGGACGCAAATGTGAGGCTAGGGTTAGGAGTGGGAGTACATGGGAGGGTCACCGTTTTGACATGAAAGCTGAACAGGCCTATACAAACTGTTTTCGTAAAAACTGTTCACTCACTGCCTTGTGGGATACCTGTTCACGGAAAAGGCTTCAGGAGTAAACCCTAAGAAAAAATCAGAAGCTGGTGCCCCTAAGGTAATCTAGTGGTGGTTCCATCGCTATTATAGCAACTCCTACGACGTAGCTGATTCCCCGCTGTATCGGTTAATGGTGGTTCCCTAGATAAATTAGTTACATGAAGACAGAACACCTGATGCACGGTTGAAAGCTTGTTTTCCATAGAAGGATGCCCAAGCTTATGGCCTGGAGAGACGTTCCAGTTTCACATTGCAGTGTCGACATAAGAAGTGTACCAACAATTAAACTGGGATGTTGGAATGTCCGTACCATGCTGACTGGACTACCTGATAACCTGCATGATATAAACGATGCCAGAAAGAGACGCGTAATCAATGACGAACTGAAACGACTGGAAACGGACATTGTAGCACTCCAATAAACTCGATTAGCGGACTCGTGGTTAACGAGTGAGAAAGACTACATATTCTACTGACAAGTAAAATACCCCAACGAAAAGAGAGAGCACGGTGTAGGATTTGCAGTTAAAAAGTCTCTATTACCTGTGGTTGAACCAGGTGAAAATGGTTCAGAACGCCTGCTTATGCTTCGTCTTCATACCACAGTAGGTCCCGTCACCCTTGTCAGTGTATATGCACCTACCTTGTGCTCCACACCTGAAGTCAAAGATGAGTTCTACGATGATTTATCAGCGATCATTAAAAGTATCTATAGTCAAGAACAGCTTGTTCTACTAGGGGATTTCAATACTAGAGTGGGCACTGATCACGACTCGTGGCCTTCATGTCTTGGCAAGTTTGGAGTTGGACAAATGGCCAGCGACTCCTAGAGCTCTGTGCCTACCTTGAACTTTGTGTGACCAACTCTTATTTTCAGACTAAACCTCAACATAAAGTATCGTAGATGCACTCACGGTCAAAGCATTGGCATCAGATGGATCTTCTCCTAGTCACAAGATCTCTCCTTAAGTATGTGCTCCTGACGCGCACTTACCATCAGGTGGATCTAATTCTAGTCACAATATCTCTCCCTAAGTATGTGCTCCTGACGCGCACTTACCATCAGATGGATCTAATTCTAGTCACAATATCTCTCCCTAAGTATGTGCTCCTGACGCGCACTTACCATCAGGTGGATCTAATTCTAGTCACAATATCTCTCCCTAAGTATGTGCTCCTGACGCGCACTTACCATCAGATGGATCTAATTCTAGTCACAAGATCTCTACTTAAGTATGTGCTCCTGACGCGCAGTTACCATCAGCTGGATCTTCTTCTTCTTCTTCTTCTTTCGTTCTCAATCTCCCACTACCAAACCATGAAAGGGCTTAAGTAGCGGAATGTAGTCCAGAGAACGGAATGCGTTGTGTCGTAGTTTACAGCTTGGCTGCGATATTTGCACCTTTCGGCCCAACACATCCGACTTCAGCAAGCATTTTTTGAGTACCGGGTTAGCATTCCCTCTTCGATCCCTTCTCCTTAGCCAGTCTGCCCTGCTGCAGCCTGTTATCCAGGATCACCGCGTGGAGGTGTAGAAGGGTCTTGGCAGCTATGGTTCGCTGGCCCTGACCTAATTCTAGTCAGAAGATCTCTCCTTAAGTATGTGCTCCTGACGCGCACTTACCATCAGATGGATCTAATTCTAGTCAGAAGATCTCTTCTTAAGTATGTGCTCCTGACGCGCACTTACCATCAGCTGGATCTAATTCTAGTCAGAAGATCTCTCCTTAAGTATGTGCTCCTGACGCGCACTTACCATAGTGCAAACTGTGACACTGGTCATTCTTTGGTTCGCTGTAAAATAAAATTGCAGCCAAAGAAGTTCCATCACACCAGAAGCAAAGGCAAGCCATGCATTGACCTAAGTAGAATGTTGGACCCTGCGCTGATCAATAGATTTCATAATGCTTTTCAGGAAACTCTCAATATCCAACAACATGTTACCGTTGTTACAGAGATCTGGCAAAATCTTCGAAATGTCATACACAACACTGCGATTGCAACATTTGGAAGAAGAAATCTTAAATCAGATGACTGGTTTGAAGCGAAAGTGGAGGATATAACACCCATCATTGAGGCCACACGCGCTGCTCTGATTTAATACAAGCAGTTTCCAATAGCAGGTACTCTGTACAACTTCAAGTCCGCCAGAAGCCAGGTTTCAACAACCAGCTCGTCGGTGTAAATATTAGGGCGAGGATTGAAGTGGGTGTAAATATTAGGGTGAGGATTGAAGTGGGTGTAAATTTTAGGGTGAGGATTGAAGTGGGTGTAAATATTAGGGTGAGGATTGAAGTGGGTGTAAATTTTAGGGTGAGGATTGAAGTGGGTGTAAATATTAGGGTGAGGATTGAAGTGGATGTAAATATTAGGGTGAGGATTGAAGTGGGTGTAAATATTAGGGTGAGGATTGAAGTGGATGTAAATATTAGGGTGAGGATTGAAGTGGATGTAAATATTAGGGTGAGGATTGAAGTGGGTGTAAATATTAGGGTGAGGATTGAAGTGGATGTAAATATTAGGGTGAGGATTGAAGTGGGTGTAAATATTAGGGTGAGGATTGAAGTGGATGTAAATATTAGGGTGAGGATTGAAGTGGATGTAAATATTAGGGTGAGGATTGAAGTGGGTGTAAATATTAGGGTGAGGATTGAAGTGGATGTAAATATTAGGGTGAGGATTGAAGTGGGTGTAAATATTAGGGTGAGGATTGAAGTGGGTGTAAATATTAGGGTGAGGATTGAAGTGGGTGTAAATATTAGGGTGAGGATTGAAGTGGGTGTAAATATTAGGGTGAGGATTGAAGTGGGTGTAAATATTAGGGTGAGGATTGAAGTGGATGTAAATATTAGGGTGAGGATTGAAGTGGGTGTAAATATTAGGGTGAGGATTGAAGTGGGTGTAAATATTAGAGTGAGGATTGAAGTGGGTGTAAATATTAGGGTGAGGATTGAAGTGGGTGTAAATATTAGGGTGAGGATTGAAGTTGGTGTATTAGGGTGAGGATTGAAGTTGGTGTATTAGGGTGAGGACTGAAGTGGGTGTAAATATTAGGGTGAGGATTGAAGTTGGTGTATTAGGGTGAGGATTGAAGTGGGTGTAAATATTAGGGTGAGGATTGAAGTGGATGTAAATATTAAGGTGAGGATTGAAGTGGGTGTAAATATTAGGGCGAGGATTGAAGTGGGTGTAAATATTAGGGTGAGGATTGAAGTGGGTGTAAATATTAGGGTGAGGATTGAAGTGGGTGTAAATATTAGGGTGAGGATTGAAGTGGGTGTAAATATTAAGGTGATGATTGAAGTGGGTGTAAATATTAGGGTGAGGATTGAAGTGGGTGTAAATTACGGTTTTGTGACAATTAGCGGAAGTTAGTGTAATGTTGTCCCTGATACTGTATTGAATGCCAATGTTATTGCTATGACGCGGAATTATAAATCTGGAGTCGTGGCAAAAAATATAGTAAATGTGAGGTTTGGGTCAGGCACGAAATAAATGTTTGACGCGAGAGGAAATCCGTTGCGACGTCTTTATTTTGGAAGTGGCACTCTCTCTAATCATGGCAGTAATTTTATCAGACTCTCAATCCTTGCTTTAAAATGTACATACAGAATTGATATGGCATCACTAGATACTAGACATAGAAATGTTATACCTACTGGGGCTTCGGTCGGGGTCAGGTTTGGGTTAGCGGCAATGAAAGAGCTGACATTTGGAATTCAGTAGCACCCATTATAGGAACATTAAATATGTATTAAAGGAGGAGGGGCAATCTATGATCGTCATTTTGTCTAATAACACTGCAGCAAATGAATTGGCGATGCACAGACTGCAGAAGTTGCCCACCAAACGTTGGTCAAACAGAGAAATATGCCATAGAGAAAGGGCAGGATTGTGCAACCAACGAATTACTATAGCGACCAGTACCCATTATTATCTTCATAATTAGCTAACAGTTGCTGAAGCATGTGTGGGTCTGTCCGGTGTGCAGTGATGTGTTTTCTAATGAAAATAAATTTTTTTTAAAGTAGTGCTACATGCAGGGTAGGGGCTAAGCCGGACAGTAGTAGCAGGAGATTAGCATTTTTTATTGAATAAGTTTTAAATTGGTAATATAAGGCGTAGAAACATATGTGGGGGCAAAGGGGTCTTTAGGTAGGGGGGGGGGGCGAAGCAGACCATATGGGAGGGGAAGGGGAACCAGAAGTGACGAGTGTTGGGGTGAAGTGGCATACATTGAGGGTGAAGTGACATTTGACGGCGGAGCAACACAAAGGGTGGGGGAGGGGGAGAGGTGGGGGAGGGGGGAGAGGTGGGGGAGGGGGGAGAGGTGGGGGAGGGGGGAATGCAGTTACACAGGTTAATGTGTCGTGAGGAACGGCAATAATTGTGAGTGTTGGACGACAAACCTCATGAAATATAAGGTTACGTTTAGGAGTGGTCGTAAATGGGAGCATTTGGTTAAGAGTGGTAGTAAATGGGAAGAAATGGTTAGGACCGGTAGTAAATGGGAAGAAATGGTTAGGACCGGTAGTAAATGGGAAGAAATGGTTAGGACCGGTAGTAAATGGGAAGAAATGGTTAGGACCGGTAGTAAATGGGAAGAAATGGTTAGGACCGGTAGTAAATGGGAAGAAATGGTTAGGCCCGATAGTAAATGGGAGGATAGGGTTAGGAGTGGTAGTACATGGGAGGATATGTTTAGGAGTGGTAGTAAATGGGAGGATAGGTTGGTAGAGTGGCCTCACGGAAACCTCCATTATTAACACGGGGAGGAATGAGAGGGAGAGGGAGAAAACAAACAGACTTAGCAGTACTCAATACATGTACTTATCCCATCTTCTACGATTTGCTAGTTCAGCATTGTTGTTATTTGTTGTCCTTGATGAAGGCTTATTGATCTCGACGTAGGTTTTGTCGTGTTCTGGTCTCGGTGCGATATCTGACCATACCCATTTTAAAATTGTGATTAAACTTAACTTTAATCTACTTTAAAAAAACATTTTCATTTATTTTTTCTCGAGCTTCAATAGCGCGATGACACGTCGTATCGTGGCCCTTATTAGCTGGAGATTAACACTTGAACATGGGGTGCAAAAAGGTATGTTCCAAATTAACCAGTACGATAAGGTGGATAGGTACCAGAGGTTGGGTAGTCGCTGTTTTAGAAGAAAAAGATGAATGCAGAAATTGAGCTTTGGTGTATTATTGGACAAGTCATGAAAGTACTCGTCAACGCACTAAACAAATGTAAGATCACGTGATTAACTGTCCATGGAAGGAGGGCGGAGCTTAGCAGGCAGATAAAAATTGATGTTTCAGAGACTGAGAATCAGATTTTACAGGAAGGCAGACCCGAAGAGATTGTAAAGTTGGTTGCTCTAATTTTATGAGTGGTAATTTTTGTGAAGTCTGATATAACTTACCGTGAGATCGGAATGTCCTTGAAGCTGAGCCATAAACATCAATTGCCTCTAGGTGCCACTGATGGACTAACTCTAGTAATATATGCCAAACGTCAGTGTGTCAATGGATCGCACATTGCCCCAAAAGGAACACTGTGAGGTGTTTAAACAAACGGTTAGCTCAGGAAATAACAGGTTGTGTAAGCTAACAAACAAGGCCTGGAGAGCATCACCAACAGTTGTGCACATCGGCCCTTATAGTGTGCATCTCTGCAGCAGAGTACACCGAGCCAGTATGGAACGAGTCAACATCCACGAGATACATTCATGTGGTTGTAAATGAGGCATATTGTATTGCAAGAGGATACCTTAAGCCAACACTTTAAAAAATGTATGCAATCGCTTACATCACGCCACCAGAAATCAGGAGATGTATACGAATTGTGTTAGAAGTTGAAAGGAAAATGTAATCATGTGATAATACACACCCCTTTTCGATATAACCCAGAAGAGGGATGAATAAACTCAAGGAAAAGTTTCCTTCATATTTTGCAGTTCACAAACCAAAAACTTTAGCAAAACCGCACCGAAAAATAGTGTCAAAGATGTGGTGAAAAATGAATGGGAGATTAAAGAATAACTTGCGACAGGTCGAAATATATCATATCATGTATGGAGAGGCCTGAACAGATTATGGACGAGAGTGTCCAAGTGAAGATCGAGCTAAACAAAGATGTGGATATGCGCACGACTGTGGATGCTGAGCCATCCAAGACCTTAAACAAATGTATTAAAGTCCAAGAATGAAGAACCATGCACTTTGGCGGATTTCATGACAGCAAATGAAAGAGCTTCCTGGCCGCTGATGTCTGGTCCAATACTTTATGAGGTTGCTGGAGACGGAAAGTAAGTCGGTGCGTCTCGACGTCTGTAGAAAACCCAATGGTGACTTGTGTCAGAAAAGTGTGTGTAAAACAATTGTGGCAGAAATGTGTGTGTAAAACACTTGTGTCAGAAAAGTGTGTGTAAAACACCTGTGTCAGAAAAGTGCGTGTAAAACACTTGTCATAAAAGTGTATGTAAAACAATTGTGGCAGAAAAGTGTGTGTAAAACACTTGTGCCAGAAAAGTATGTGTAAAACACTTGTGTCAGAAAAGTGCGTGTAAAACAATTGTGCCAGAAACGTGTTTGTAAATCAATTTCCAGAAAAGTGTTTGTAAAACATGTCTGTCAGAAAAAGTATGTCAAAAACATTTGTCACTAAAGGATGTGTAAAACACGTGTCAAAAATGTGTGTTTAGAACCCGAATGTCAGAAAAGTATGTGTAAAACACTTGTAAAAAAAGTGTGTGAAAAACACTTGTCAGAAAGAGTGTGTAAACCCTTTTTTTTTAAAGTGTGTAAAACACTTGTATCAGACATAGGTATAGACAAAACACTAGCCATCCTATCCCTAAAGCCAGAATTCGAGAAGCTTTTGTATTCCACTGTGAAACCTGCATGAACAAAGCTACCAGAACGTCAGAAGTCACAGACACGATATAAGAGACGAGGAACAAGAACCAGGAACAAAGGTAATAATTAGATGACTTTGCAAAGGAATAGTTAATTAGAACTTATCAAAAGATTATAACCTAGGTATAGATTACATTTCAAATTATGCACTAACATTCATTTATTTTAAAAAAAATATTATATAGAAATAAGTTTTCGAGTTGAAACTATTTTTCTGATTTGAGAAGTAATCGTAATTCAGAGGCAATTAATTAGTCTAAGGGAGATAACCATTATAATGTATACATTATAATTGGTCCCAGTGACATGTATAACTAAACAGGGTTGAGTGAGTCTATTACAGTGTCAAAAATGGACCCTAGCCAAAGTATAGAACGGAAAATCATGTTTGAACTAAATAGGATTACAAGAATAAACATTGTGAGAAATAAAGATCTGAAAGAAATTAAGAGCAATGTGTCGCATATGTACAACACAGCTACCAAAATCACCACTGAACGTGCTTGGCGTAGGTGTCATACATGAAGCCACATACAGTGAATGTCCTATGCTTCACAAGAAACGCATTGGAGAATGAGAAGAGTGAAGTGCATCTAGACTTAGAATCGAATACAATCACTACTCCGCGAGAATAGACATTAAATTTTCTCAATGTGATAACTATAGAATCGAGCAAATGTCGCTTTATCATTAAAAAAATTAGTGTATTTTTCTTTGTTAATTATAGATATTTATTCGTGCATGTAATCAAGTAGAGATAGAAGGAAATTATGAAAACTATTTATGGAAAATGTCAAGTAAATAACCCCCATGTTCCGATTCACAAGCACGGACACCTCTATGTAACGTTCCTTAACACCTTTTAACATGTCTGGCTCCAGTGCTTGCATTTCTTGTTGAATGTTGTTTCTAAGCTGCTGGATTGTCCCGGCTTATTGGCACGGGAAGGAAAATCGAAATGATAAAATATATATTTAAAAAAATTAGTACATTTTTAAATGGGAAAGCAACTTATATATCACCACGAATTCCAGACACCTTCCACCAGGGTCGGATGTAGGCATGATCTGGTGATGTTGTGTTGTTGTTATTGTTATCTTCACTCTCTTTAGATTTTCTCTAGGTAAAGGTTGTAGCTGCTCTTCTTGTATCCAGAGGTGTGCTGATGAAGGTGTCTTCAACCCATCGGGCTGTAATAAAACATATAAGGTTAACGACTAACGTCAACCTCATTTATTATCCCCACATCTTTGGCCAGGCTGCTGTAACACTGTTTTCAAGTGCACGGTGTAAACATGGGATGATGTTTTCGTTATTACGTTGTACCTGATTCTGGCATGAACGACCTAGCACATTCCTTATCGTGATGAACTACCAACATTCCTCAATATCTTCAGCCAGAAATCACAACATACCAGCACACTCCTTATGGTGACTAACTACAAACATTCGATAATAAATTCAGTCAGAAATACAACATACAAGCACACTCCTTATGGTGGATAAATACCAACATTCAACAATAAATTCAGCTAGAAATCACAACATACCAGGACACTCCTTATGGTGACTAGCTACCAACATTCAACAATAAATTCAGCCAGAAATCACAACATACCAGCACACTCCTTATGGTGGATAACTACCAACATTCAACAATACATTCAGCCAGAAATCACAACATACCGGCACACTCATTATGGTGACTACCAACATTCAACAATACATTCAGCCAGAAATCACAACATACCGGCACACTCATTATGGTGACTACCAACATTCAACAATACATTCAGCCAGAAATCACAACATACCGGCACACTCATTATGGTGACTACCAACATTCAACAATACATTCAGCCAGAAATCACAACATATCTTTATACGGTAATTGACAGCTTGCCATGAAACGACATCATCAATTGCCCAGAAGTTGCATGCGTAAGCTGGACAAACAAATAATAGTGGTCGTCCTTGACAAGTAAAGATGGTGACAGTGTCAGACTTGTGCAGTGAGATTCGTTATGATTTGACTGTAAAGTTCAGTCTTGTCACTGCAGACTCTTCCGCACACAGGGCACAGAAGTGACGAGTCGGCTATGGAGTCACAATGCATTCTGTTCTTTCTGTCGGCTCTTTTTCTGTGAGCCTCGGCGATGAGATTACGCTCTGTGATCTGAGCACATTGTGTGAGGCTAGCGTGCAAAATAGAGCGGCGCTCTGCAGGCATCTCCCAATGTTGAAGCTTTTCAGAAACATGTTCGATGAATAACTGTAGCGTGTCTTATGTTCCCATGATGAACCACTGCCAATTCTGAGGTCACCATATAGCAAGGCAAAGGCAAAGGTCGCCGTAGACGAGGATGGCATAATTCATTTTGCAAGCGGTAATTTTAGTAAGGACTAACTACTCTACTTTTTATCCTCATTCTCTCGTCTCGTGCCGTCCGACCCCAGTGGCAAGTTAAGGACAAGACGACTAGGGGCGACTACGAGATGCAGGGGACTCCGCATCAAGGTCGACGACTTAACCACTTCGCCACGGAATCCACCATATAGCAGCTGTTTAAATGCGCGCATCGGGCACGCGAACAACATGTTCCGTCCATATCATCTATCAGCGTTTGGATGATTAACATGTTTGACTTGTAAGAATTACAGATTTATGTACTTTGTCCTTTTACCTGACCCTGAACAACCTAGACAGACAGCTCACCTGAAAACGATTGTCTGATGTGTCTGCTACATTATCTATGTTTCCCAGGTATGCAGCAGAGTGGTTTACGAAACATATTTATAATCTGACGACACTGATGCTTTGTCGGATCCAGACGTTCGCTTGTGGCCATCCAATCACAACCCTGTTGTTTACCTCGGAGTCGATATTCGCTTCTCTGGCTTGGGTACTGCCTTGATGTGTGAAGTTATCGACTGCCTAGAGACATTGGTTCTGTTGGTTCCCTATTCGGCTTCTCATGAGCTGGTTAAAAGTTAGATATATAAAGGGGGTCTGTGCTAACAGGGTACAATAAAAACAACAGCCTGCGTCCGTGCGTTTTTATAAAAAGGAAAAAGACTCGCCGTAAAGGATATTCATAAGGAAATGCCTCCTGATTACCGTGAAAAGTGTTTATCGCGCAAGGCAGTGCATAACTCGTCGATACATTCTCTCAAGGACGCTACACAAATTGTTGATGGAGCCGAATCTGGACGTTCTGTTCAGTTTGCAATAGAAGCATCTATGCGGTGGGTGGGGGGAAATGGTTGAGCTGACAGACGAGTAACAATAGATAGTGTAGCAGCTGCAGTAGGATATTCGCATGGTTTAGCCTACAGTATAATGCAAGATCGGGTCTTGCTACAGAGTTACAAAGGTCCAACGATCCAGTGTCAGCGAAGTCCTGAAAATACCATTAGTGGTACCCACGCATAACTTGAGAACCCTGTCCGAGAAATGGAGTTCATAGAACAGTTATTGTTTGATATTCTTAAACAATGCTCTTTTAAAATTGCCCTACCTTACCACAGTTTCTACTGGAAATCCAACGACCGTTAAGGTCACATAAAAGGTCCAAAACAAGTTGTCCTTTCTTTAACGAAACGGAAGTTCAAGGACAGTTGAGGCGAATGAACTTGTTCAGGCGAATGAACTGAAGACAAACATAAGTCATTGGCCAAAGCGAGGAGAATAGGATATAAGTTTGGGGATCAGGGTATTACAGGGAGATCATAGAGCAGAGAAGAGAAAACTACCGTGTATTGGTATGGGGAGATCATAGAGCAGAGAAGACAAGACTACCGTGCATTGGTAGGGGGAGATCATAGAGCAGAGAAGACAAGACTACCGTGCATTGGTAGGGGGAGATCATAGAGCAGAATACTACCGAGTAGGATGCTAGGATAGATCACAGAACATAGGCAGTGAGTAACTAGAATAGAGAGAAAGAATTAGTGAGATCACTGAAGGAGACTCGCACTGAGAGGGAACCAGAAACCACGCACTTGTAAACATTTGACTATGTGTGTGTTGTCCTATTTGAGTCCAACTGACACCTGTCACACGTGACGCCGACTTCCAAGTCTCTGAGTGGCATTCGTCTGTATGTTCGTCAGAGGGAGACGTGTTACTTCAACTATAAAGATGTTGTCCCGGATAAGCCGTTGTAACACATGCCTGATAACTACAGCAACAAGAACCACTGTCTTCTGTCGTAGACACGAGAACCACTGTCTTCTGTCGTAGACACGAGAACCACTGTCTTCTGTCGTAGACACGAGAACCACTGTCGTCTATCGCAGACATGAGAACCACGGTCTACAAAAGCGCTAGAACTATCACAGTGTAAGAACCGAAGCAGTCGCCGAGTTCCTGATTAGACGACAAAGAAGAGGAACCAGCAGATCTAATCAATGTAAAATCTTCCTGACGTTAAGACGAGACAAGAGGCTCAGAAGACACATACGTTGCAGAAGCTGAGAGGCGGGACATAAGGCCACCAGACTAGCGAGGACAAGAAGATAGGACAGAGAACAATAAGCTAGATGGAATTGTATCAATTCAAAGGGATATAGAACTGTGAATGGAACATTTGCTAGAATTGATCACATGATAGAACCTAGGGTTATTTTAGTGCATGAGAAATACTTGTGCTAATTGCACGAAACATTTGAGAGTTGAGAGTTAAGGAGTGATAGTTGTAAGGTTTAAAGTTAAGTGGTGATAGACTGAGTCTGTAACATTTAGAATTTTCGGAAAGTGTGCTCACGGTGGGTTTCCCAGACAACTGTGACGAACACCAACTGAAGGGGTCTCTTCTTACACTGATAATCGATTTGATAGGTGTATCAACGTTGATAGACATTATGTTGAGAAATGATGGACAATGTAAGTGCAATAATAAATGGTTTCCAAGTTCGTATCTCATTGAGTATTTGTTAATATCCACTTTTGACATATACTGACTTATCTTTGCAGTAGAATGGTGATCGTACTGGTTATGATTGTTGTTAACTCAGATTATTATGCGGCGGAAGGGGGAGGAGAAGGGGAAAGAGGCGGGGTGGGGTTGGGGGTGGGTGGGATGGTGTTAGAGAAAACTCAGTAACACAGACAGGTGAAAAACTAATTGTAAGACGCGTTCGGCCATTTATGGATGAGCAAGCCTAAACTACAGAATTATTGGAACAACTTTGACTTTGACAACAAATCCGGCCGTATCTGACACTGCCCGCTCCTTTTTCTGTACTATGGGTGACACTGGCGTATTGACAAACTGTCCATGCTGTCGAGTCTTGTATCCAGACATCATCAACGAGTCAGCAAGGAGGGAGCGTAGAGCCAGAAACGGATTTCAGGGTGAGGCTATTAAGACAAGTATTCTACCGCGATGAGCAAAACGTGTTTGTGACACGTCAGAACTGACCAACAAACACGCCTGGAGCGTACCCGCGTCAATCGATTTACGAGTTTCACGTTAGTTATTTCCCTTGTTCACACTAGGAAATTGTGGCGAGATTTTCCTGGATTATCATTTCTATACGGTGCATGATCGATGCTAATATTGTAGACATAGCCACGTCAGAAATGGCAAGGAACCTATGGATTTTCTTGACATTTACATATATGTTTAGTTCTGAGTGTTACCTGGGCCGAATGGGGAGCGAATAATAGTACCACTGTAACCTCGGGCATGTTGTGACTAAGGAGCGTTGACATTGGGGCTGGCTACTGCATCCCGTAGAAAAGTTTAGCCACACAAACTTTGACGGATACAGACATGTCAACATATGATGGCGTGTCATGTATTTGTGGAAGATCTATTCTCACCGGGCAGCCTAAAAGGTATTGATTTATATACATATATATATATATCTTTACACACGACCATTTAATCCAAAATAGAAATCGAGAACCAGAGCTGGGACTCCGTTCGAAGGATGTCTGCGTACCGCAGAGATGGACAGAATAATGTCATAATTTTTTTCTTTTTCTTCGTCCATTCTTAACCTTCTGCTACCAAGCCCTGGAAACAGCTTTGAAAATACCTTGATGTCGTCCCGAGAAGGGAATGCGTTGTCTCGTAGTTTACAGCTTTACTGCGATATTTGCATCTTTCGGTCCGACACATCCGACTTCAGCAGACATTTTTCAAAACCGGGTTAGCCTTTCCTCTTCAATCCCTTTTTCTTAGCCAGTCTGCCCTGCTGTAGTCTGTTATCCAGGATCACTGCGTGGAGGTGTAGAAGGGTCTTGGCAGCTCTGGTTCACTTACTTTGACGCTAGCAGTCAGCTCTGGTTCGCTGGTCCTGGCGCTAGCTAGCAGTCAGCTATATGTCGATGACCACTGCAGCGCATGCACTGCTCAGCTCTGGTTTGCTGGCCCTGACGCTAGCTAGCAGTTAGCTATGGGTCGCTGACCACTGCAGCTCATGCACTGCTCAGCTCTGGTTTGCTGGTTCTGACACTAGCTAGCAGTCAGCTATGGGTCGCTGACCACTGCAGCTCATGCACTGTCCAGCATATTGATACCAAGAACAAGTTTAAAAGGGCTCTACACTGTGTAGTAGTTGTTGTTGTTGTTCGAAGCTGTCGTATTGAGTTGTTAACTCTTTACGATGTCTCTTCAGTAGCGAGTTACGGTGTTCTTCCTACAGCCCAGGCGTACTTGAGAAGGTGAACCGGGGTCCGCCTGCCTGTAGCGCAATGCGAGATATCTCATTTCGCTCACCACTATGGGGATTACAATGTCGATTTCCACCTTGTTTGCCAGACTTTTGTGGCACAGCCAGTTCCGTTCTAATGATTGAACACGCCTAGCAACTGCTGAGGTGCCCCACGATTCTACAGGCCCCGCGCTGAATTGATCAGCAACTGATTGATGTTGAACATCAGTTTGAATTCACGCCCAAAAAGTAAACATTTACTTGCTTCTTTATGAGCTGCCTCTAGCCAGGAAGTGAACACAAGACCAGAGGCAGAAAGGTTCACAGAGAAAATGACGAACATGGAAATGGTTTTAGTGAGATTTTGTTAAACGAGATTCTCGAAGAGATTTGGCACAATCAAGTTTTGTTTAATTTAGTCCAAGAATAAACGTCATTGCATTCAGTTTAGCCCATAATTGTTTTGTTCTTCTCCGTATTTTTGGGACAATCTCATTCTAATTCACGAACTCCGTAGCACAAGTGAGGAACCTGTAATCGATTTGGTTGATTTTTAACATAATTTTGAATTTTGCCCAGGCAGCGGCCGTTCAGTCTACTCTTTTCGATTTCCAACTGCCGAGGGATATTTAAACGTGCACGACCCTGCACACGGGCGTCCGATCTCTGCTAGCCTGAGACCCGGGGAAATACCAGACAGTCTACGTGTGAAAGATCCTGGTCTCCACCGTGATTTGAACCCGCGACCTCCAGCACATCGAGATCACTCAGTCCCCGACACTCAAGTAAGGACCTGCAGTTTAAAGATATAGACGTACTTGTTGCCATGAATCTTCCGAAGTCTTTGAAAACTTATTCTCAGGAAATTAGAGACACATGTTGGGAACGTCAACTGAAGACCAGTAGGTGTCCAGTATAAGACCACAGCGATGTGAAGAAACAGAAAGGGAAGGTGATGTGAAGAAACAGGAAGGGAAGGTGATGTGAAGAAACAGGAAGGGAAGCGAAGTGTACGTCTTACTGGGCTTTACGGATCAGTAGAAAAAAACTACTGATCCGTACAAAAGTGAAAAATTCAAAGTGGACACATTTCTCAGTGTGCTAGACTCATTCTTCGTGATGCTGGTCTTACTCCTCCATGTGCTAGATTCATTCCCCAATGTGCTAAACTCATTTCTTAATGTGCTAAACTCATTCCTCAATGTGCTAGATTCATTCCCCAATGTGCTAGACGCATTCATTATTGTCCTAAACTCATTCCTTAATGTGCTAAACTCATTCCTTAATGTGCAAAACTCATTACTTATTGTGCTAGACTTACTCCTCCATGTGCTAGACTCATTGCTCTTGGTGCTAGACTCACTCCTCAATGTGCTAGACTCACTCCTCCATGTGCTAGACTCACTCCTCCATGTGCTAGACTCACTCCTCCATGTGCTAGACTCACTCCTCCATGTGCTAGACTCACTCCTCCATGTGCTAGACTCACTCCTCCATGTGCTAGACTTACTCCTTAATGTGCTAGACTCACTCCTCAATGTGCTAGACTCACTCCTCAATGTGCTAGACTCACTCCTCAATGTGCTAGACTCACTCCTCAATGTGCTAGACTCACTCCTCAATGTGCTAGACTCGCTCCTCAATGTGCTAGACTCACTCCTCAATGTGCTAGACTCACTCCTCAATGTGCTAGACTCGCTCCTCAATGTGCTAGACTCACTCCTCAATGTGCTAGACTCACTCCTCAATGTGCGAGACTCACTCCCCAATGTGCTAGACTCACTCCTCAATGTGCTAGACTCACTCATCCATGGGCTAGACTCACTCCTCAATGTGCTAGACTCACTCCTCAATGTGCTAGACTTACTCCTCAGTGTGCTGGACTCATTCCTTTATGTGCTGGACTCTTCAAGAGCTCACATGACAAACAAAAAGTTCAAAAGCGTACTTGTGGATTGTTTTGTTTTCCGTCTACTGAAAACAAATGATTACGAATCAGCTGAACAAAAATATGAGCATTTAGTTAATTTGTGCGACATTACAATGACTACAAACATCTCAAGCACTTGAATGGTTCGGGGTGAAAACATCTTGTTCAGTAAACTCATTTCGGACAACCTGAAATCTGTTTTCCGAATCTTGAAATTCTTCTCAGTGTGTCCGTGTGCGTAATTTTGTGTGATTTTTGTTTGATTTTTTTTTCTTCTTGCATTCGCTTTATTTCTCTATTCCACAAGACGGTGTGCGTTGTACCGTGGTTTTTATTTTGCGCCTGTCGGCCCAGTGCATCCGACTTCAGCATGCATTTTATGTAAGGGTCTGCTTCCTCCTGCATTTTCTAATGGTTTGCTTCCCCGGGGTAACGGCCGGTGCTGAAATGGGGATTGAACCGAGCACCATCTGGTTGTGTGCCGTGTCACTTAACCACTAGCCCACACCGTCCCTCCCGTGCGTGATGAAATGAACCTACTGTACAGGTAAACTCTGATTTTCAAAATTGAAACTTATAAAAAATGAATTTCCCAACACGGGTCAGCGTGGTTTTGAACTGGTTTTCACTTTTGTGCATGTCAAGTTAGCTGAAGACAATCATTTACATCAAACCAATTATGAAACTTTCTCAACCTTGAAATTCGGCAAACATTTGTATTGATTAAAAGCAAATAACGCATCAGTTCAAAGAGAACCATTTACAAATGAATGATCATGTGTATGTTCACATGTTAGTGTTTGGGTTATGGTTACAGTGTTCACACGTTTCTATTGATTAATCTTAGCTTTACATCGTGGATTTCAAGTGTTTAAATATCGAGTTGGTTGAAAATATCAATAAATGAAAAGGTATTAATTTGATTTGACCGTTTAAAATTTTTTCCTTTTCCAAGGGTCCAGAATGCTGTTAAGAAGGTCCTGAATGCAACATGTTTCCAGGAGCAAGAGCGAGGACGTGAGGTGGGGTCATAATCACTCAATATGTTCCATTTTTACCCCGAATACTCTTTGCATCATACAACCTATTGTAGAAGAGCAGCCTCTTAGTAAGTTTAGGAAAGGGTAGGTATCGGCTCGTAGCTCCATCTTGAAGAAACTATAAGCCGAAAGAAAGCGACCACAGGGATTAAAGGCTGACAGTGACGAGAAATGGGAACATCTACAAAAGATCTAGAGAAAAAAACGTGCAAAGAAGTTTTTTTGGTAAAACGGAACGCCAAAAGAAAGAATGGATAAGCAGCAAAAAGGCTTATAAAAATTGATGAGAGATGTACAAAAAAAACTGAAATTATTCAGCGGGAAAACTAGATCAAGCAAAGCTTAACCACAGAAAGACTACACGTAATTACAGAAAGAAGAAACAAATTAGCACCAATGAAAACAAGAGAAACCACATTGACAGACTGTCCGCAGAAAGCAAGGAAATTGGAGCTGGAGAAAACTTGAAAAGTCTATATGACACTACCAAAAAGCTATCAGCAAATGATTATTAGCAAAGCAGACCAATAAAATGCATTTGGATGAAGGATAACAAACATTGAAGACCAACAGAAAATTATTTTTTTTTAAATGGCGGAAAACTTTGAAGAGCTCTGAAATAGTTCACCACCATTCAACTCACTTTACATTTTACCTGCTGAGTAAGACCTAAACGTTGGCTTGGCTTTGTTCGTTCTCAATCTGCCGCTACAAAGCCCTGAAAAGCAGCAGAATGTAGTCCCGAGAAGGAATGCGATGTATTGTAGTTTACAGCTTGACGTTTACAGCTTGATTGCGATATTTCCACCTTTCGGTCCAACACATCCGAATTGAGCAGGCATTTTTGGATCCCTTCACCTTAGCCAGTCTACTCTGTTTCAGCCTGTTATCCATATCGCG
The DNA here is from genome assembly GCA_036924085.1 of Ariolimax columbianus. Classification (NCBI taxonomy): domain Eukaryota; kingdom Metazoa; phylum Mollusca; class Gastropoda; order Stylommatophora; family Arionidae; genus Ariolimax; species Ariolimax columbianus. The sequence continues at coordinate 16,403,739 of JAVGWX010000010.1, read as the reverse complement.
TGTAGGTGAAGAAGGGTCTTGGCTGCCCTGGTTCACTAGCCCTGACGATAGCAGTCAGCAATGGATCGCTGTCCCCTTCAGTTCACGCGTTGCCAGACCTCAAAATTAAATATGATAAGCCGTTTAAAGAAGATATCAAGGAAGTGATTCGCCTTCTAAAGAATTAAAAAGAGGCAGTGTCTGATGGGATACCAGTTGAAGCTATTAAAGCAGACATTGAAACATCAACTAGTATACTTTTCAATTAAAATTGAAATATATGGCATACAGAAAGTATTCCAAAAAGAATGGAGAGAAGTCAATCTGGTTAAGGTGTCAAATATAGTCGATCTGCTAACGTGTAGTAACACAGAGGACAAATGCTCTTGTCAGTTTCTGGTAAAGTGTTTAACAGAGTTAAACTTGGGCGAATTCCAAAAGTCATCTTATACTGAGAGCTAACCTTCTGACAACCGACACAAAACAAAGGTAGACCCTTCCTCCGTCATAAAGACACGTGAAGCGTGGCCTAAAAGCAACACACATAAACACCTAAGATGAACTCGCCAAAAACAGATCTGGCTGGAGGTAGGCCCTGTGTGCCGGGCTGCAAACTGAGGAAACAAAGCAGCGGCAAACAGTAGACTAAATACGTGTGAGACGAAAGCGGAAGCAACTTACGACATATGTCTCTCTCTGACACTGAAGTCATTTGTCTCTCGAGACTGACATGACATATGTCTCTCTCTGACACTGAAGTCATTTGTCTCTCGAGACTGACATGACATATGTCTCTCTCTGACGCTGAAGTCATTTGTCTCTCGAGACTGACATGACATATATCTCTCTCTGACACTGAAGTCATGTGTCTCTCGAGACTGACATGATACCAACAGCAACAACAATTTAAAAACAACAAAATTCTTGGATACCGAGTTAAGAGACGAACAAGTCAGCACACCCACTAATCACTAGTCCTAGAAAACGTCCCATCGAAAAATAAAATGAACTGAGGCTGGTTCCCTGGATCGAACTGAAGCTCGAATATGTCACCTAAGGTGTGATATGGAAGCCCCTAAAGAGACGGATCTGGTGTGTCACGATGCAGTAAAAACTTAAAGAGATGGGATACGTGAATGGTGAGTCACGTGATGGGGAGCAACACCAGACCAAGACTACCTGATGTAATATAAAATAGCTAATATAAAACAAGACATAGCGGAAGGGTGCTGGTCTCCCCCCCCCCCCTCACAATGAACTGAGCCATTGCGTAATGAAATCTTGAACACTTTGTACCTAATATCACTTGACAATATTGGTCTGCTGTACCTTTTGTACACCCTTAAGCACAAAAGTGGAGGTCTCTTACGTGAAACTCTCTAGCACAAAGGTCCTCAACTAACCACACTCCCACTAGAATTGCAGGGGTTCTAGAACATTGTAATATCAGAAATCATATCGTTCTAGAACATTACAATATCAGAAATCATATCGTTCTAGAACATTACAATATCAGAAATCATATTGTTCTAGAACATTACAACATCAGAAATCATATCGTTCTAGAATGTTGCAATTTCAGAAATCATATTGTTCTAGAACAATGCAATGTCAGAAAACATATCGTTTTAGAACATTGCAATATCAGGAATCATATCGTTCTATAACATTACAATGGCAATCGTATTGGAGTTATTCCCTCTTTATCCATTTTCTCAGGTTGCCGGTTTGTAGTGGCTGTTTTGTACTTTTGGCGTACCTAAGAAGATCCCGAGTGGTCTGCCGGGGTCCTTGTGTATGATAAGGACAGGAATAGCACCACTGCCACACAGAGAGCATATCGAAAGAGGCGACTAACTGTGTGACATGACATAACACTGGCCATTGTTAGGTGATTTGTTAATAGCAGCATAGATAGCGTCTAGCAGACTGCGTGTCTACTTTGCTCTAGTGTTTGAATCTATTAAGATAGACTCGTACACCAGTTAACCACCCTACGCGGCACTTGTCCCAACGCAGCGGAGTAATAAGCTGCTCAAGCCTAGTCCGCTTAGAAATCTTCCTACCGGCTATATCCAGCTCAAGCCAGAGCTAGGACCTGCACTGTGGCATCCGCCGCTGTAGAAGTACAGTTCGGCTAAGACTAAGACCTAAAAGGTGGACCTAGATCTGTCATGCCGTAGTGCAATGCACACAACTTCTGAGTATGCTCATCAATTCGTGGTTCATTGAGGCAATCTCCCCCGCACCTCGCCCCCTCCCATCCCCATTTCTTCGTTGACAGCCTCTTTTCAATTGCATGTCGTGGATGGCAGGTTTGTCTTATTCATTATAGTTCGCCTGAACCTGTCGATATACTTTGCCACCTTTAGAGTTCAATCATTATTTTTAGAATCACTTTCCATGCAAATTACTGCAGGATGAACAAAAACTTACCATAGCAAGAAGAAATCAAATAACAACAATGTTCAGACTGTGGACGAGTTATTGCAAACTGAAATGTAATCCGGTCACCAAATTACAAATCGAAACCACTGACATGCTCCAGTGTGATACATACATACATGCACACATGCACACACACACACACACACACACACACACCCACTTACATATATGCATACATACAGAAAATGGTCTGGAAATGAATGAATGAGTCATAATAATAAGAGAGAGATAAAGAAAGTAAAATAGCTGGAAAATAAGAGCGGAATGGAAATGAAAGCCTATACAGACGAATGGGAGATGTTGAAACCATGTTCTACGGCTTCCCGCAAGAACAATCACTGTTCTCAAGCGTGATGCAAATGTGTCGTATATCTTGGCTCTCTGTGATAGTACCACCCCTGCCTTTATTGTCACACATTGTGCCTACTGTCAGCGGGTGTTCAACCCCTTCCTGATCTCACAACATTCAAAGATAAACATAAGATTGATTTGGTAGATGTATATCGTCATATATTATGCTACCGGACACTTTAACCTCGCTATCAATGATGTTCAGGTTCCGAACTCACCTTTTTGGCGTTCTCACATTGCTTGTGATCTCATACATTTCAGGTTGCCCATGCATAAACAATTCGGTTATTAAAGACACCAATTGCCAATGTAAATTAGAAATAAACTATATATTATCATACTTTATGGTAAAAAAAAGCTTGTTCCAGAACAGCCAATAATAGGACCGTTTCTTAGCGTGTTTTAAATACTTTTTTAAAATTCCCTTCGTAAATGTGTCTTAGACATTGTTTAATTGCTGTCGAGTGATGCAGGAGAGTACTTAGCAGAGCTTGTGAAAAGTAAATGACCTGACAGTTGGAAATTCCCAGCAACTACGAACGCTCGAAAACGTAGGATCGATGCTAAATTTGTCACATAAAAAATGTCTATAATATAGTATAATCTTTTTTAGATTCCTTTGGTGTAATGACCTGTTTTGGTACGGAATCCTGGTCACATCAGTGAGGCTGGGAGGCGGTGACGAGAGCCACCAACAGGTTACCCAGTGTTGCTATTAAAACAAGTGATGTACCGCCTGCAGCTACACGGGCATGTGCCTCATAAGGATTGGCGAGCAAGCACGCTGGGAGTTAGCGCGCATTAATCGATGATCGGACTCCACATTAGTTATTCTGGCTGGTTATCTGGCTCAGATTTACCACGTGCAGTGCAGACGCCAACATATTATATGTGTCTCAAATGGCTCGAGTCGTTACTGCTGTTTGTCAGTAGTGACTTAATCGGCTTCCTCTTCTAGATATTAATTCACGTCAACAATCTCCCGCACAATCTCTCTTCCCTCCCTCCCTACAGATGCACTACAGATGATGGCTTTTTCAGTGCCCAAGGGCTGAGGTCAAGACCAAAAAAAAACAGGGTGCTGATAAGAGAACTGCTCTTTGCGAATGATGCCGCAAGTAGGACTCATTCAGAGGAGGAACTGCAAAAATTACTGTCTGCATTTGCTGATGCCTGCTGTGAGTTTGGGTTAACAATCAGCAAAAAGAAAACACGTTATGGTGCAGGGTTCTAAGAAGGTATCAACAATCTCCATTGGTAATGAGGATCTATAGGTAGTTGATCACTATACATTTCTGGGATCCTCATGTACCAAGATATTAATATCAGGATAGGCAAGGCAGCAACGACATTGAGCAGATTAACAATAAGGGTCTAGGAGAACAAGAAGCTCACCGTTAGAACAAAAATACTTGTTCACCAGGCCTGTGTCCTCAGCACCCTTCTTAATGCAGTGAGACGTAGTCTACCTACATGCACCAGGAGAGGCGGCTAAACAGCTATCACATAAGGTGCCTGCGAAGAATCCTGGGGGTTGGCTGGGAAGGCAAGATCACCAACGTAATGGTGTTGGCGAGAACAGACACTGTCGTGATATTTTCCATATTTAGTCTTCGAAGGCGCCGATGGCTGGGACACGCTCGGGAGACGGATGATGGTAGAATACTCTATGGAGAATTACAGTTGGCGTAAAGGTCTCGGGGCCGGCCACTACTTCGGCACAAGGATGTATGCATGCCAGATATGAATGATGCAGGCATCGATTTGGAATAATGGGAACAGGACGCCATGGACCGTGTTGCTTGGAGGGGCAGGATTAAGCATGGAATACAGTCAAAGGAGATACTGATTGCGGATAGGCTAACGACTCATCGTTTGAGAGAACACGCCACACCATGCGATGCCGCAAACGGCCCTGACTTTCCTTGCACACACTGTGTCCCGAGTGGTCTGATGGGGTCTTTATGTAAGACAAGAACAAGAATAATACCACTGCCTCACAGAGAGCACGTCGTAAGCGGCGACTAACTGTGTGACGTGGTATAACATCGGCCATTGTTATCTGGTTTGTTTAAGGCAGCATAGATGGCGCCCAACATGCTGCGGGTCTACTTTGCTCTAGTGTTTTAATCTATTAAAAATGGACTCGCACATCGGTTAACCACCCTCTCAAGTGCTTGCCCCAACACAGTTTAGTATTGAATTGCTCGAGCCTAGCTCGTTAAGCAAGAAACCCTTCTCCCAGCTACATCCAACCAATACCAGATCATTTGCCCCTGTAGAAGTACAAGTTGACTAAGAACATATTTTATTATATTATATTATATTATATTATATTATATTATATTATATTATATTATATTATATTATATTATATTATATTATATTATATTATATTATATTATATTATATTATATTATATTATATTATATTATATTATATTATATTATATTATATTATATTATATTATATTATATTATATTATATTATATTATATTATATTATATTATATTATATTATATTATATTATATTATATTATATTATATTATATTATATTATATTATATTATATTATATTATATTATATTATATTATATTATATTATATTATATTATATTATATTATATTATATTATATTATATTATATTATATTATATTATATTATATTATATTATATTATATTATATTATATTATATTATATTATATTATATTATATTATATTATATTATATTATATTATATTATATTATATTATATTATATTATATTATATTATATTATATTATATTATATTATATTATATTATATTATATTATATTATATTATATTATATTATATTATATTATATTATATTATATTATATTATATTATATTATATTATATTATATTATATTATATTATATTATATTATATTATATTATATTATATTATATTATATTATATTATATTATATTATATTATATTATATTATATTATATTATATTATATTATATTATATTATATTATATTATATTATATTATATTATATTATATTATATTATATTATATTATATTATATTATATTATATTATATTATATTATATTATATTATATTATATTATATTATATTATATTATATTATATTATATTATATTATATTATATTATATTATATTATATTATATTATATTATATTATATTATATTATATTATATTATATTATATTATATTATATTATATTATATTATATTATATTATATTATATTATATTATATTATATTATATTATATTATATTATATTATATTATATTATATTATATTATATTATATTATATTATATTATATTATATTATATTATATTATATTATATTATATTATATTATATTATATTATATTATATTATATTATATTATATTATATTATATTATATTATATTATATTATATTATATTATATTATATTATATTATATTATATTATATTATATTATATTATATTATATTATATTATATTATATTATATTATATTATATTATATTATATTATATTATATTATATTATATTATATTATATTATATTATATTATATTATATTATATTATATTATATTATATTATATTATATTATATTATATTATATTATATTATATTATATTATATTATATTATATTATATTATATTATATTATATTATATTATATTATATTATATTATATTATATTATATTTATATTATATTATATTATATTATATTATATTATATTATATTATATTATATTATATTATATTATATTATATTATATTATATTATATTATATTATATTATATTATATTATATTATATTATATTATATTATATTATATTATATTATATTATATTATATTATATTATATTATATTATATTATATTATATTATATTATATTATATTATATTATATTATATTATATTATATTATATTATTTTATTTTATATTATATTATATTATATTATATTATATTATATTATATTATATTATATTATATTATATTATATTATATTATATTATATTATATTATATTATATTATATTATATTATATTATATTATATTATATTATATTATATTATATTATATTATATTATATTATATTATATTATATTATATTATATTATATTATATTATATCATATCATATCATATCATATTATATTATATTATATTATATTATATTATATTATATTATATTATATTATGGAGTTTTTGAAACCTGGCCTAACTGCACCAAGTGAACATATGTACGATGCGCATTATAACGCCACTTCATGTGTAAACAGCATATACCAAACGTCAAGTTTGCAAAATGTCAGTATTATCCGACTTCCAGTTTCCTCAGCAGACCGTTGAAAATATGGCGGATGTGATACGGAATCCATCTAGAGTTGATCAGCGAGCGGTGATTCAGTTTCTAATAGCTGAAGGATGTCAACCAGTTGACATTCATGGCAGAATAAAGACTAAATGGTGGCAAAATTGTATCGAAGGCAACAGTGAAGAACTGTACAACAATGTTTAAAGAAGGACGTGAGTTAACGAAAGATCTAACGAGACCAGGGCAGGCGCATATTGTTGAGTCAGAAGATGCCATCGCTAAAATTGATGCATCAATTGGGGTAGACCGTCGCCGGAGCTTACGTTCGCTAGCAGAGGAATTCGCTGTGTTGCTAGGGACAGTTCAAATGGGGGTTAGCAAGAAACTGAAATATCGGTACCCATTGTGAACACCTTCCGTGAACGCATCGTAGTTATGTTTTGTTAACTAGCATCGACATCATTACAGTCTTGGCGAATCCATAAGTAACAAGTCTCTTCCAGCGGATGGCACTGTATGTGTGTAATGTGTATATGTGTGTATGTTCATTGTTTGTAGACACTCCTGGTCTGCCTTATCTATCCATTTTGTGCAAGACCTACTTTGATTGCCAAGTTATGCAGTCTTGCGTTGGGAACTGCTTCTGTTTGATGCTTTGGCACGACACTTGATGATGATGATGTTGATTAGGGAGAGGCGACGAGAGCTAGTGACAGACTATCAATCAGTCTGTGAAACTAGAAACTCAGGCAGGCGTACATGTGTCGCGTCGAGATTGGCCAGCCGGCATACATTGTGAATTACGCGGGTTAATCGATCATCGAACAAATCAGTGGCGGAGCCGTTTCAGAGGTGCGCTTTCCCACCCAAATTAGCAGAGTACCACCACGACGTTTCTTTCTATTCAGGTGTAAATGAATGCCTACCTTTATTAGACTGAGTCGAGCCAAGACAACGAGAAAAGCAACTGTGACCACATTTTACCTACAACTACAATATCGACTACCGACCTGCATTTATCATATACTACCACAAGGCAGCAAAGAAGTGGATAACTCCATCTTCCAAACGTTGAGAACTTACACAATCAAGTCTCCAACGGTCATCCTCAACTACAGGATTTAACTTAAGGACTACGGAGCGAAGAATGACATCACGTCCAGGTGAAACATACTGATCAAAATCTCATCTCACGTCACGTACAGGGGAAACATACTGATCAAGATCTCATCTCACGTCAGGTCCAGGTGAAACATACTGATCAAGATCTCATCTCACGTCAGGTCCAGGTGAAACATACTGATCAAAATCTCATCTCACGTTAGGTCCAGGTGAAACATACTGAATAAAAATCTCATCTCACGTCAGGTCCAGGTGAAACATACTGATCAATATCACATCTCAAATCGCGTACAGGTGAAACATATTGATCAAGATCTCATCTCACGTCACGTCCAGGTGAAACATACTGATCAAGATCTCATCTCAAGTCACGTCTAGGTGAAGCATGCTGACCAAGATTTCACGTTACACCAGTCAGGTGAAGAGTACTAACTGCAATCCACACTTTACGTCAACGAAGTGCTGCTGGATACAGTCTGTGCCCCAGCAGTCTGGTGGTGATTGACAATGTGATCCTCAAAATGGTGACATTACTGAGTAGCCTCACATTGCACTACAACTAAACGAGCTGCGATCCACTTCCTCGTGTATGCTTTGGGGTGTAAGAAAAGCCTATGTAACCTGCTACCATATAAACATCATCAAGATTGGAAATGAACTCAGTGAGAGTCACTTCCAACAGCAACTATAGAACTACAGTTACCCTTTATTAATACAAGACAGCTTACCTGAGGGTTACTGGGGCCTGAAGAGGAGCAAAAATAGTAAGACTGTAACCTGCCAGGAATGTGGTAAGAGGCGACTAAAGAGGGTTGGGAATGGGGCTGGCTAGTATATCCTGTAGACATTGTTAGCAGTACAATGTTAACAGGTCAACATTTGATGACGTAACACGCATTTGTTGATAACCTGTACTCTACCTAGAGCTGAACACGTTTTGATCGATTGAATACAAGACAGAGATCAGGGACACTAGTTACCCCATTACACTGAAGCTGAGATCTAATATAAATTGATATCTCAAACACACCATCTCTAACGCAGCATATGCTTCCAGGTGGCCCATCTTTTTCATTTATCTCGCTTTATACGAATCATAGGTTCACCACTACAGATTCCACCCCCCCCCCCCTCATAGGAAGCACGTATTCAATTCAAGCACTTGCTTGCAGCGGCCGTGTCTGAAGTAACGGGTAAGGTTGCTTCGAGAGTGGCGTGGCGAAACAGTCAACGCTAATGCTAATGCTCATAACCAAAATTTGCCTAGTTCAAATACTCGAACTGAAGCAAAGTCGCACCTTAATGGAAAGTCGACCTATATAAAAATTCGTACTAGTATCAATGCATTGGGTTAATAAGGGCAACACACAGAACAAAGCACACCATCTTTGGAAAAAAGTATCAACGCAAAAAAAAACCATAAATAAAGGCTGCTATCCACAACACACCGTTTGTAGTATCCGTTATTTAAGACATGTTAATAAAGTTGGGGATACAATTATTTCAGAAATGAATGAAGAAATAGGTGTGCTCTTTATTATTTATTATTAATAGGTGCAAACAAAACATCTGGCTTATCTGGACACATTATTAATAAATTTGAGACCGGGTTATCAGTCTGAGTGAAACGAGAGGAAATGTGCTAATGCAAATTATTTTAATCTATTAAAAGCCGTTACATATTTTAAATACCACAATGAAAGAGAAAATGTTGACACTATTCAGTAGATTATCTGGAAATCAGTTTTCGAGCTTCCGTCACAAATTAACTTTTTTATCCATGTGCTTGTTGTGTTGACATATTTTTTCTAACGAATCAATGAAACCGCCGAGATTGTGCTGATCATGTCAGTCTTATGAGAACATCATAGAGAACGATTGACACCTACCCAGAATAATGGATACATGCCTATACTAATGGATTTGCTTTTAAGGCCACCATTAAAGCGGGATATGTAGTTTACATAAAGTATCCAGACAGAGCATCGTTATATAGAATAACGTGAACAAAGTTGATAAACATATTTCCTACTTCCAGGATTTGGTTTGGCTTCGTTCGTTCTCAATCTCCCTCTTCCAAACCCTGACACGGGCCTAAGTAGCAGAATTTAGTCCAGAGAACGGAATGCGTTGTGTCGTAGTTTACAACTTGAATGCGATATTTGCACCTTTCGGTCCAACACATCCGATTTCAGCAATCATTTTTTGAGTACCGGGTTAACATTCCCTCTTTGATCCCTTCTCCCTAGCCAGTCTGCTCTGTTGCAGCATGTTATCCAGGATCACCGCGTGGTGGTGTAGAAGGGTCTTGACAGGTCTGGTTCGCTGGCCCTGACGCTAGCAGTCAGCTATGGGTCGCTGATCGCTGCAGCTCATGCGCTGCTCGGCATCTTGCTCCTATTTCCTAACACCCACAATGGCCGGAAATTCAAAAATATGATGTTCAATAGTTTCATAGGGATGTGTGCGCAGCCGGCACTCTGGAGCATGTTCTGTTTGGATTCTGTTCAAGTGGCTATTAAGTTGTACGTGTTGAGTGCGCAGTTGGAAAATGGTGCTTTGGTCTCTCCTTTACAGGAGGTTGATGTTGTCTTTGGGATTAGGGATGACCATATGTTTGTAGATTTTTCTCCCAGTATTTCTCATTTCCCATCTATTCAACCAGGCCTCTTTGTTCACAGTCTTCAGCAGTTCTTTGACTGTTTGTAGAGTTGTTGGTGTGTATTGTTGTTCTTGACTTGCTCCCTTCTTAGCCAGTCTCTCTGCCTTGTCACTGCCAGGTGTATTTGAGTGACCAGGGATCCATTGTATAGCTATTCTGACTTCATGAGATGTGAGAAGTTGGTTGGCATCTAGGGATATTTGGGTAAGTTCAGGCCTGCAGTGACCACCCTCTTCCAGAGTTTGAAGGGCAGATAATGAGTCTGTTAAGATTACGATGCTTTGGGCTTTTGATGGGAATCAAACACAGTCCTCAAGTGGTACAGAGCTACAGGGCTTTTTGATGAGAGCTACTTTCTGTGCTGTTATTTCTGCCTCATAATTTGAACATATCTACCCACGGGCATCAAAAAGCTCATCAGATGTTCTGTCTGGATACTCTATGTAGACTCCATATCCCGCTTTAATGGTGGCCTTAAAAGCAAATCCATTAGTATAGACATGTATCCATTATTCTGGGTAGGTGTCAATCGTTCTCTATGATGTTTTCATAAGACTGACTGGATCAGCACTACTTGTTGTATTATCTGCTAGTTTTGTTTAAATTTCTGGCATTTTAAAACATGTTTGTGTTGGTAAATTTCTTGTTGCTCTCTGTGTCTCTTGTCTTTTGTCTGGGACGTGATATCTGTTTTTAATCTCACTGACGTGGTGGAGGACTGACTTTTGTTTTATTATGTGCTTTTGTTGCCATTCTTCTATAAGCCTTCTATTGGTCTTTGCTCATTCTTTTATTACTCTCATAATCTTTCAAAGCAAGCACGTCTCTTCGCATCTCAAGGGGTTCTACATTCACATGAATTTCACATGCCGCAGTGGGCGTTGACCTCATTGCTCCAATAACAAGGCGTAGGGCATTGTTCTGCACTCTGTCCAGGGACTCTACATTAGTCTGTGAGCATGTTGTGAGCGGTGCATTGCTGTATTCTAAAGCAGAGCGTACATATCCAAGATACCTGTCTCTCGGAGTGTCCTTATCTGATCCCCATGCTGTACCAGCGAGCCGCTTCAATAACTGTAGCCACCTCAATGCTTTATTTGTAACATGTTTCTTGAGACTGAGCTGTCGGTCGAGAGTGACTCCAAGATAGGTAGGCCCTTCCTCTCTGGGCAATTTATGTTTGCCGAATCTCAGACTGAAATTTTTCTTGGCTACTTTGGGGCTATTGGTAAAGGTAGTGTAAACTGTCTTTTCACAGTTTATCTTCAGTTTCCACATTTGACAATACTCATACAGTCTTCTCAGGTCTCCATTTAATCTTTGTGCTGCACTTTCTACATCGTCATGGCTCTGCCATATTGCCATACCATCAGCATACATGGCTTTTTCAGCTTTGATGTGCTTCGCCAGATCATTTAGGTAAATGAGAAAGAGAGTGCAGCTCAAATCAGAGCCATGTGGTAAGTCTTCCTATAAGAATTCTTTAGAGGAGACTGCATTGTTCCTCTTTGTCTGGATTGTTCGGTCAATGACGAAGTATTTTATCCAGTTGTACACCTTTTCGCTAATCTACACGCCAGTCATCTTCATCAATTCTTTAAGCCATTTAAAAATATTGAACTACAAAAAAGAAACACCGAAAAAAAAAAGAAAAAAAAAAAGATTCATTTTTTTTATTGATTGACAGCACTTAATCAGACTGAAATCCAATTACATTACTTGAACTATAGATTATTTGGAAAAATTGTTTAACAATACATGGTGATGAGTTTGACCGTCTTCTCCTGCACACGGAAGTAAGATGGCTGCCCAAATGTTTTGGACATTATTTGATACCATTGTGGAGTTTCTTGATTCAATGAAAGGGACAGTATTGCATTGGGGCTGAAATACTGAAAACCGAAATCTTTCATTTTTGTTAAAAGGTTAAATGATGTCCTTCTAAAGCTACATGAAAACGACAGCAGAATTATCAAAAGGAGTTATCATGGATTCATCGACAAATTGGCATTGTTTAAAAGCAGCCTTAGTCAAAACGGCTAATTAGAGCTAGATACATGACCAAATGGGAAACCGAACATACTGGCTACACCAAAAACGATGCCTATTACCAGTTGAACAGAAGAGAGCAGGTCGTGGTCTTCAGACTTCGCACTGGCACTGAGGTACCACATATTCAACAAATTGAAGATAGGTGGCACTGACGAATGCCCGTGTGGTACCGGGATAATGACCGCTGAGCATTTGCTGCAAAACTGCCCGACATACGAGGATCAGAGAGAGCAGATGTGGCCATCACCAGTGGCAACACTAGACAAGCTCTATGGCAGTGTCGACAGCCTCAGGATGACGGCTGCTTTTTTCGAAAAAATAAATGTTACTGTCAGACTGCGTACGATGAAGAAGAAGAAGAAAAGCAGCCCTGACCAATATGAATTTGATGAGTTTCATGTTTGCTGCATTTAAACAAGGATAAGGCTGAAAGATGCAGATTTGGAAATCTATTGCTGCCATTTGAGGCTACTAAGAATGATAGGATTATTAGATTTAAAGATTTGAGGAACTACAGATAACAGAATGTGTAGTTGATCGGTTTGAAACAGACGTGGGACTTGTTAGTCAACATCTGCACGAAGAGTTGATTGAGGTACATAATGACTTCGAGGCAAAATCACGGTTTAGTTCCAAAAAATGTTTTCAGATTAGCCTGTCTTATCCTGTTCTGCGTAAGAAACTAAACTGCTTATTACAGCTTTCCAACATAATATTTAGTAGAGAATGTGCTTGGATCAGTAGTGATGCTGCTGCAAAAATAGCGCAATCGATTGCAAATATTTTTGACATAGGAGACTTGAGATTTCTTATAGAACCCGAAATGATCCAATTAGCTGATTCACATGAAATGCAGGGATCACATTAATGCTCAATAGTATGAGATTTTCAACAACAAAAAATAGATATCTTTGTCGTGCCTCCTTATTCTCATTCTAAATAACTGGTAGAGGTGGTAATTGTAGACTGAAATACATATTTGAATAATCATAATATTTGAACTACTTTGTATTTGATATTTTCACTAATCAATTAAATCTAATTTTGATGAGAATGATTCACAGTAATGTGTATATGAGGGGTTCGATTGTTGCGTGTGAAGGCGTGACAGAAAATCTTGTTTTGAAAAATGGGTCTCTAGCTAGTAAAGGTTGAGAGACACTGATCTAAAGTGATAGATAAATGAATACCAAACAGCAAATCATGGTTCTGGTCTATTTTCCTGACAATAGCTGGTACATTGTACATCAACTCTCTTACTTAAGTTAACTTAAGGTCTTTATACTGTTTTAGAAGACCCTGCAGAGTCTGTATACAACCAGTTACATTTACATGACCTTGCTCTAAAAGCTATGCGCATCCAGTTTATTCTTAACTGCATTAACTGTCCCTGCCTCCACTACCTCCCCAGGCAATGCATTCCAAGCAGACACCACTCTCTGACTAAAAAAATATTTTCTAATATCTAACCTTACGTCTCATCCCCCCTGCTATATAACAACTACTTCTACCTAATCAAGGAATATATAATGGCAATCTTCCTTTGTTTAATTCTCACAGCTTATTATTGAACATTTGTAAGCATTATCAGAGATCAGAAGATAAATTGTATAGTGGGTGGCCGAATGGTTTGGGTGTGGACTTCTGCCCACTAGGACATGCGTTCAAAACTTTTGTAAGTCATACGTTTTTGAATCATTCGGGGATACATAAAATCTACCTTATACACTACATGGCCTTCTCCGGTAACATCAGCAATGGAAATACGCGTCATAGTGGAGGTAGTAGCATACCATTATAATATTTCGCAAAATCAATGCTTATGTTGTTGAAATACATGCAGCATCACATCAATGATCGAGTCTCACAATGAGATACTACAGGACGTAACACATGCTAAATACGTTTTTCGTTGTTTATCTACGGACGTTAACACACGCTAAACATGTTTCTCGTTCTTTATCTACGGACGTTATACACACTAAACATATTCCTCGTTGTTTATCTACAGGAAGTTACACACGCTAAACATATTTCTCGTGTTTGTATGGTTATATATGTATTAAATATACATTTTATATATTTTGTTTCCCTTTTTTCCCCTAAAAATATTTAAATTATATTAACCTTCTGTGTCGTTTCTTCATTGTAAATGGCTGCGAACGCAAAAAAAAATCATTGCTAACACATTTTTTTAACTAAATGAGTTTTGTTTCAGGATTTGCTGTATATCAAACACTACGATTTGTTTACTTTATTTCACCGTTTTATTTTGTGTTGTTTCCGATTGCTTGACAAAAACCTAATTTATTTCCAAACTTTATACACACGTTTTTTTTTTTAACTTTGTGTATAGTTCTCTCAATCACAAGCAGTAACAAAAACGCTCACCCAATCACACATCAATCTCAAATAGTAGCACAAATACTCATCCACTCCCACACGGATCTCAAATAGTAGCACAAATACTCATCCACTCACACACCAATCCAAAAGAGTAACACAAACACACGCGCAATCACACACCAATCTTTAAATAGTAGCACAAACACTCGCGCAATCACACACCAATCTTAAATAGTAGCACAAACACTCGCGCAATCACACACCAATCTTAAATAGTAGCACAAACACTCGCGCAATCACACACCAATCTTAAATAGTAGCACAAACACTCGCGCAATCACACACCAATCTTAAATAGTAACACAAACACACGCGCAATCACACACCAATCTTTAAATAGTAGCACAAACACTCGCGCAATCACACACCAATCTTAAATAGTAGCACAAACACTCGCGCAATCACACACCAATCTTAAATAGTAGCACAAACACTCGCGCAATCACACACCAATCTTAAATAGTAGCACAAACACTCGCGCAATCACACACCAATCTTAAATAGTAGCACAAACACTCGCGCAATCACACACCAATCTTAAATAGTAGCACAAACACTCGCGCAATCACACACCAATCTTAAATAGTAGCACAAACACTCGCGCAATCACACACCAATCTTAAATAGTAGCACAAACACTCGCGCAATCACACACCAATCTTAAATAGTAGCACAAACACTCGCGCAATCACACACCAATCTTAAATAGTAGCACAAACACTCGCGCAATCACACACCAATCTTAAATAGTAGCACAAACACTCGCGCAATCACACACCAATCTTAAATAGTAGCACAAACACTCGCGCAATCACACACCAATCTTTAAATAGTAGCACAAACACTCGTGCAATCACACACCAATCTTTAAATAGTAGCACAAACACTCGTGCAATCACACACCAATCTTAAATAGTAGCACAAACACTCGTGCAATCACGCGCCAATCTCACACAAGAACGTTTGAATGTCAATTACAAATCTATACTTACCGATCGCCATCGCCCAGGACCGTATCACCCCAAATCAGATCTCGAAATCGATACCTTGGTGGCAACAGAGGAACAACAGTGTCCTGGGCCATCATTTACTGGCTGACCGATTTTTACATCGATTTCGATCACAACACAGAATGAATAATTGTTGTTCACAGATTACCACTGAAATAAATCGATTAAGATAATCAATGAGTGGGTCAATGTATGTTCTAAAACTGAAAATTTGCAACAATTCGTATCAAGCTGAGGATATGCAACTTCAACGTGGAGTAGATTCTTGTTTATGGAGATATGGCAGGTGATTAAACGCAACGTAAAGAAATGACGGTCTTTATTAACAAAGCTAAAAAATACTCACAGTCTACGATGGTTCGACAAACATGTAACCGAAAGCTTATGAAAATGTATAGGCAAAGTCAGCTGGAACAGGGAATTTTATGAAGAAGATGGCGTTGGATAGGCTAAACCCCACAAACTCCAAGCCAGTATAATCAGACAATCTCTGTCGTGGAAAGCGCAGGAAAATATGGCTATGCAAATTCATAGAGCACATGGAGAAGAGATTTAGAAACTGTTCAGCTAGAAATTGTTCAGCGTTAAAAAAAAAGATGTTGACAAGAACTGAAGATAATTGCACAGGACAAGTAAAGTTGACTAGAGAAGGGGCAGAAATTACTGTTGTTTATTATTCGAATCTTATAATGCATAGTTCTTACGGTTTTTTCTAAATGATGGACAGGGTAACCTCGCATCTCAACTTCAGGTCTAATGAAAGGAGGTGGAGTTTAGAAGGCGAAATCAAAAAAGCGATTATTCCGAGATTAAAGATCAGATTTGACAGGAAGGCAGACCCAAAGCGCTTGTAGAGTTATTCATCGGTGAAGCTGAGGTATGCACTAAATTGTCTCTAGCTGACACTGATTTTTCAGACACTAGTAAATATCCGCCGAACATAATTTTTTATATTTTTGTAAAAGGAGTGTCTGTCTGTATTCTACTGGCGGAGGCACGTCCCTCCCCCCCCCCCCCCCCCCCCCCCGTAGCGTAGTCTTTTATGCGATATCAGGACGTATTAACCAGTACTTAGATGCGTGTGTGCATACCTGTATGAACCTATGACAGTTAGGACGATCTTAGTGGTCAAACCCTACCAAAATGCAATGGAAAGGCCTCACTCTGAAGGCGCGTGCTAGTGAATGCGTGTCTGCCTACGTGCGTGGTGTGTATGGGTGTGTATGAAAGGTTATAAACCCTGATGTGTCCGGGCAAACATCAGTGTGTCTCGATGTGGTTTAAGCCTCGCTACCTTATGTCAAAAAAGGTGTGTAATACTCTTGTCAGAAATAGGTGTGTAATGTTCTTGCCAGAAACAGTGTGTAATGCTCTTGTCAGAAAAGGTGTGAAATGCTCTTGTCAGAAACAGTGTATTTTGTTTTTGTCAGACAGAAATAGTATGTAATGCTCTTGTCAGAAACAGTGTATTATGTTTTTGTCAGACAGAAATAGTATGTAATTCTCTTGTCAGAAAAGGTATGTAATGCTCTTGTCAGAAACAGTGTGTAATGCTCTTGTCAGAAAAGGTGTGTAATGCTCTTGTCAGAAAATGGAGTGTAATGCTCGTGTCAAAAAGGCGTATAATGCTCTTTTCCGAAACAATGTGTACTGCTCTTGTCTGAAACAGTGTGTAATGCTATTATCAGAAAAAGGTGTGTAATGCTCTTGTCAGAAAAAGGAGTGTAATGCTCTTGTCAGAAATAGTGTGTAATGCTATTGTCAGAAAAGGTGTATAATGCTCTTGTCAGAAAAGGTGTATAATGCTCTTGTCAGAAACAGTGTGTAATGCTCTTGTCAGAAAATGGAGTGTAATGCTCTTGTCAGAAAATGGAGTGTAATGCTCTTGTCATTAAAAAAAGGGTGTGTAATGCTCTTGTCAGAAAGTGGAGTGGAATACTCTTGGTAGAAAATGGAGTGCAATGCTCTTGTCAGAAAAAGGTGTATAATGCTTTTGTCAGAAACTGCGCGAAATGCTCTTGTCAGAAACAGTGTGTAATGCTCTTGTCAGAAAAAGGTGTGTAATACTCGTGTCAGAAAAAGGTGTGTAATACTCGTGTCAGAAAAAAAGTGGTTTATTGTTTTTGTCAGAAAATGGAGTGAAATGCTCTTGTCAGAATAAGGTGTGTAATGCTCGTGTCAGAAAAAGGTGTGTAATGCTCGTGTCAGAAAAAGGTGTGTAATGCTCATTTCAGAAAAAGGTGTGTAATGCTTTTGTCAGAAAATGGAGTGTAATGCTCTTGTCAGAATAAGGTGTGTAATGCTCGTGTCAGAAAAAGGTGTATAATGCTCGTGTCAGAAAAAGGTGTGTAATGCTCATTTCAGAAAAAGGTGTGTAATGCTTTTGTCGGGAAATGGAGTTTAATGTTCCTTTCAGAAAAAGGTGTATAATGCTCGTGTCAGAAAAAGGTGTATAATGCTCGTGTCAGAAAAAGGTGTGTAATGCTCATTTCAGAAAAAGGTGTGTAATGCTTTTGTCAGAAAATGGAGTGTAATGCTCTTGTCAGAATAAGGTGTGTAATGCTCGTGTCAGAAAAAGGTGTGTAATGCTTTTGTCAGGAAATGGAGTTTAATGTTCATTTCAGAAAAAGGTGTATAATGCTCGTATCAGAAAAAGGTGTGTAATGCTCATTTCAGAAAAAGGTGTGTAATGCTTTTGTCAGAAAATGGAGTGTAATGCTCTTGTCAGAAAAAAAGTGTGTAATGCTCTTGTCAAAAAGAAGGTGTATAATGCTCTTGCCATAAACAGTGTGTAAAACTTATGTTAAAAATAATGTGTAAAACCCCTATCTCAGATGAGTTTATAACAGATTCTGAGCACGGGAACCATTTAGTTGTATGCATGCCTCAGACCCGTAACTTATTTAACTAGTTTCGATCACCGCGTCCTGTAGCCTTTTCTTATTTCCCCTTTCACGTGTAAACAAAATTAACACTAAAAACTGATTCCGTCATCATAAAAACATGATAAATCATTTAATGCCTATTCTAGTCATACATGTCATTTATCTACGAATCTATCTATGACTAAATTCTCTAAGGAGAGGGTGTCATTAACTGGTGTGTGCTTCTGAACTAATTTCCCAGATTAGAACCGTGGTCCTTTACCCCTTTTCTTCTTAACAACAACAGCTAATAAACTGAATTAACATTTTGAGGCTTCTGCTCCTTCGTCGTTGGTGATGTGACCGGCCTTTGAGAGCATGTCAGCTTCCGTCCGTCTGGTCTCCGCTGTGAACCAAAGCTTACTTACTGACTGGTTTAGAAGCGTGTTCGCTGGTATTTTATTGTACACCTTATTGACTGGTTTTCAGGATGTGATTCATGATGCCTGTGATACACCTCACTTTCGATCAGGTGGCAATGGCCAACCCAACTGGTTTATTTTGAGACAGACAGCGTTCACGAAAGTATACGAGATCGTTCTTTGTGTGTCTCTCTTACATCTCATACATATATGGCATGTGTCGGCGGGACACAGTATGGAAACCAAGCGACGGTCTCTTTTCAAGAGGAATTGATAGTGGTCCAGGTTCGCATCAAGAAGGGAAGTATCCCTAAAGATGACGATAATGGGACACATGAAGAATCAGCTAGAGGTGTTGGCAGAAGACAGAAAGGCTTAGCGTGTTTGTTGAGTGGCTGTTTTCCACTGGGGTTGGGGGGGGGGGGGAGTGATAAAGGTTATTGATGATGATGATCATGATATGTCTGTATGTATGCGTATGGTTTTGCAAAGGGATACATGTTTGTATTCGTGCTTGTGCATGTGTATGCATACAATATTGGTCATATTTTGTTTGGCCGACTTTGTTTTAAATTGGACCCTGCATAGAAAGTTGGAAAAGAGTATTGAAGCCTTCAAAATGTAGATATTGAAGATTGGGTCGCATTTCTTGGAAAAAAAAAAGAAAACATATGTGGAAGTATTGAAAAAGTAGTGGGTGAAAAGAGAATTACTGACCGAAATCCTGGTTAGACAATTAAGTTATTTTAGCCATATAACAAGTTTTGTTGAAGACCATGCTAGAGGGTATGGGGGAAGGCAGTCGTTCGTAGAGGCAGACCACGTTTTAAGTGAATGCATCCGCCGAAGACGGATGTGTCGGACCGAAAGGTGCAAATATCGCATCGAAGCTGTAAACTAGCGACACAACGCATTCCGTTCTCCGGACTACATCCTGCTACTTGCGAAGATCTGTATAGGGCTTGGTAGCGGGAGATTGAGAACGAACGCAGAAGAAGAAGAAGAAGTGAATGGATAACATGAGGAAAACGCCTGCCAGGTTGCCTTATTACGGCAATAGATAGAGTACACTGGAGATCTATTGCAGCCGACCATCGATGCGGAGATGGCACTGAACTGAACTATTTTACCTTACATATTATGATTATTCATACATTTCTGGACCTCTTTCTTGCCAGTTGATGCCTCCGGAATCCGTACTTGGTAAGTCTCTATTCATCCTTGTTCTGTGATATGATGTGTTTCATATGTAATCTTCGTCATCGCCGATAAATGGAGCAAAGAGTACCAGTAGGGTCAGGTTTGAACACATTTATCATGACCGCACCTTTCGCCCATGTCGCGCTCCTAGAAACAGGTGATGTCCCAAATGTCTGGCGAATGAGGTGGGATCGACACTGCGGTGCCCATAGTGGTGAGCTTAACGAGGAGCCTCAAATTGCACTACAGCAAGAAAGACCACGATCCCATCTTCTCTAGTGTGTAATATAAGCTAATGTACCCGGCTACTTAAGAAACTCCGTCAACAAGTGGATGAACTCAGTACAAGTAGCATCGAACAACCTCATTTCAGACCACGGCCATGTGGTCGTTACGTTGTTTCGTTTCGTTTTGTTTCAGTTTCTGTGCAGTATCGCAGCCGTACTTGTCCATATTATTATCAATTGGCTTTACACGATGATGACAGAGGAGCGGATGGTCGAGTTATTTTAATGTCGACCTTCTAAGCGCGAGGACATCCGTTCAAACTCTATTTCCTAGTGGATGTAACATTTAAAAAAATAGCTTAGATAGGATCTGCATGGACAAACGATCTGAACATTGTTGAATACTTGGCTCTTCTGTCTCACAATCCCAACCAGACATGGGAAGAAAACCAGATACAATGTGAAATAAATATCCTTGAAAAATGCTTTTGATCAATTAAGTAGGGACACACTTTGTAGGGTTAGAGAGGGCCAGGTATCACAATGTCAACTTCAAGGTTATGTGACAGTGATGTCAAGTGTGGACATAACTGGGATAAACACGATGGATAAAACCACAGGTGTCTCCCAAATAACCATAAGTGTCTTTAAAAATAACCACAGGTGTCTCCCAAATAACCACAGGTGTCTTCCAAATAACCACAGGTGTCTCCCAAATAACCACAGTCGTACCATAGGGGTATGTGCTCTCGTCGATGTTGGTCATCGTTGACATAGATATAAGATAAGATAGACCAGCCAAGTTGCATCAACAGAAGTGGATTCTCACTTTTATCTTCTTCATCTTCGTTTGCTCTCAACCTGCCGCTACCAAGCGCTGACCGTCCTCAAACTGCCGCTTCCAAGCCTTGACCGTTCTCAAACTGCCGCTACCAAGTCCTGACCGTTCTCAACTTGCCACTACCAAGCGCTGACCGTTCTCAACTTGCCACTACCAAGCGCTGACCGTTCTCAAACTGCCTCTACCAAGCGCTGACCGTCCTCAAACTGCCGCTACCAAGCCTTGACCGTTCTCAAACTTCAGCTACCAAGCCTTGACCGTTCTCAACCTGCCGCTACCAAGTCCTGAAAAGGATTTTGCAAGTAGTAGAATTTAGCCCAGATAACGGAATGCGTTTTGTCATAGTTTACATCTTGACTGCGATATTTGCACATTTCGGACCGACACATCCGAGTTCAGCATGACATTTATTGGATACCCTCTTCTATCCCTTCACCTTAGCCAGTGTGCTCTGTTGCAGCCTGTTATCCAGGATCACCACGTAGAGGTGAAGAAGGTTCTTGGCAGCTATGGGTGGCTTGCCCTGAGACTAGCAGTAAGCTTTGGGTCGCTTACCACTACATGCTCATGTCGGATTCTCACTAATTCAGGAACTGCATTTTGCGACCACCATAGTCTTGTAAACAGCGGTAAAGAAAGACTTTAAAACCATGCCAACTCGCTTGTCCGAGCATGGGAAAGATATAATGCGAATAATAGCCCATCAAAAACAATATTTATAAGGTCAGCAGAACACCAAGGCACTAACTATACGTGTAAACAATTTCGATCTTCAGCGGAAGTCAGAGTTCATTTATCTGGTGAGTATTTGCCCATAAGATAGTAGAGGCTTGGTAGAGAAATGGAAACACGGTATCAGAAAGCCTCCGCTTTGATTTATCAAGTACCCCCCATATCTGTTAATACCCGAACATCAGCTTGATAGCGACAAATAACAAATGAATTACATTGTATTTATACCAAATCTGTGCTATCAGTGTCAGACTTGGCACTTATCCAAGGCACAAGTGTCAGACTTGGCACTTATCCAAGGCACAAAAGAAAAAAATTACATGAAATGAGATGTCAAATTACATGAAATGAGATGTCAACAAAGGTGTTCTGCGTCACCAGAAGAAATAGAATGAGAAATAAAGACATTACCTATATAATTGAAAATACCCCTTGTTTTGAATACACTTCAAGACAGAAAATCCGTTAGATTTGTCATTTCTTGATAATGGTGCCTGATCTAATCCCACTGCTGTCTGATCTAATCCCACTGCTGTCTGATCTAATCCCACTGCTGCCTGAGCTAATCCCACTGCTGCCTGAGCTAATCCCACTGCTGCCTGAGCTAATCCCACTGCTGTCTGATCTAATTACACTGCACTATTGTAACACAAGAGATTTCAGCTACAAGGCACGAGGAAAGAGTGATAGATGACTTAAGAGTAATCCTTCAGCGACACGGGCTTGCAACGACTTACGCAACACACTTGACCCAAGAACGACAACTTAAGCTCCCAATGTCGCTCATCGGCATAAGTGGAGGGACAGATGAACTGAACTGACACTAAACGGCAGAGTATGGATGCATCCCTGTAGCTAGGAAGCAATATAAACAAGGTGCGACGTACAGATACACCTATCAAATTAAAAGTCCAAAAGGCGGGATGGACGTTCTTTGTGTTAGGGAATTTCCGGAAATGACAATATTTGAAATTCATTACAACGATGCAAATGTTCAACTCCAATATTCGCTAGATCAGGTGGCTATGTAACGTAGGGAAAGCCGGTAACGTTAACAAGTAAAACATTTATCAAAAGGATACCTGCGTCGAATTGTAGGATCAAAATAGTACGATATGAACTGTGGGAGAGAACCAAACATATATCAGTCGATCAAGAGGTAGGGAGAAGGCGCTGACGTTGGATAGGATACACATTGTGGTAAAACACCTGATAGCATTACAATACAGGATTTGTTTTTGAATCCACAATACAATAGAAGCAGAGGTAGACTTAAATACACGTGAAGAAGAGTGCTTGTGACAAAGATAAAGGCAACGAGAATAAAGTTGGCAGAGCTGGAATGGAAGGTTCAGGACAAGAAAACGGGGTGTGTATTATTTGAGGGACTATGCTCCACAGTGAACTGACATGTTTTGATTGATTGATTGATTGATTGATTGATTAATGTTTTTCACATCATGCACGACATGTTTTTATTTATTTATTTATGTTTTTCACATTATGCGCAACCATATTTATTTGTCGTGCACGACATGTTTGGAAGGCTACATCGGTTCAAGGCTTTTCAATGTGTGTGCCCTTGGGTGGGATTCAAGTGTGGTTTTTATTAAAAACCAGGCTTCTGGTGTGTCACTTAATAATGTTAAGTGACGTTAGCCAACGGTTGGGTAAAACAATCACAATATAACAAGACAGGGCCGAGCGGTTAATGTATAACCAAGATTGTGTAATGTCTGAGCAGCAGAAAAGTAATTTTATAACAGCTGTAGCTGTCGCCTCGGATAGTAACAGCTGTAGCTGTCGCCTCGGATAGTAACAGCTGTAGCTGTCGCCTCGGATAGTCTGTTAGAGACGAGATTGTATTCAATTTTGTGAGATAAGATAGCAAGTTCTTTTCTTTGCTGCCATTCCTTCCCAGTAAGTAAGTCTGGCACCCATTTACAGCTGAGTAAAGTGGAGCATGTCGATAACATGGATTGAACTTGGTAAGTATGTTGTGAGAAGCAATCGCTACACTCACTCTGCCACGCATACTGTTTGCCTGTACTCGCTTAAAGTTCTGCGATATTTCATTATGTTGAGAAACGACGTTACTACATCCCGAGCAGACATATAGGTGTTCAATACCTCTTAGGGCTATAAAGAAGCAAAGACACACATACACGATCCATGACGATGAAATGGAAAGACCAGCACAAGCTAAAAAAATAATATCATAGACAAACTTGGCAGGAATGAGCAGACAATGATGTTCAGACTCGGAACGTGACATTGTAGACTCAAAGCACACCTCCACAAAATTGGTCTTACAGACACGTGCGATTATGGAGCACCCAAGAAAACACTAGAACATATCCTGCAGTACTGTCCTACCTATACAGACCAAATAGAGGCTGACCCGGACGATTGACCATACTCGAAAAGCTGTAGGAGATCAGCAAAGACCTGAAACACACAGTCTCCTACGTGAACCTCACTAGACTAGAAGCATGGTATCCGTTGATGGAACAAGAAGAAGAAGAAGAAGAAGAAGAAGAAGATGAAGAAGAAGATGAAGAAGAAGAAGAAGAAGTACTTCTCAGTAATGGTGAGGGGAGATATTGATGGCCCTCGCAACCAATATTCTGGGCCTAAATCTGCTCCGTTATCCCAGAAACCCTATTCTGGTGGTGCAAAGTCTGATTTCAAAACTTTGCATTCCTCATCAGATAAGTAGTAGCTCCATCTTCTTCTTCTTCTTCTTCTTCTTCTTCTACTCCTTTGACTAATTTCCATAGTTTGTTCTCTTCTATATCTAGATTGAGGCTTTCTGTTTTTTATTTCCAACTATATCTTGTTATTTGGTTCAGTATTCTTTTTTATTTCGCAATGATTGCATTGAGGGAGATATTTGCTTCAATAGATTGCTCTCTCTCTCTCTCTCTCTCTCTCTGTCGTGTTCCTAGCGTCTCTAACTTGATCATTTCTGCAATTCTTGATTCCTATATGGCTTCATATTGTTATTTCGTGTGTTAAAAGTTTCACACAGTCCATCTGTCAGTAATATTTTCAAGGAAGTATATAATTGCTGATGAAACCCGACCTGGTCGTCCTGTTCAGATTGCAATAGAAGCAAATGTGCGGAATTGATTCAAGCTGACAGGCGAGTAATTTTGATCTATTAAGAACTCACATTAGTGGCAAACGTTCACGGACGAAGAGGTTGAATTGGTGGTGCAAATGTGAGAGAGACAAAAGATAGCAGACTTCTATGCTGCTGGTTTTGGTGCACTGATAGTGGAATAAATATTTGGTCGAAAATATGTTGAGAAATGAGGGACAATCAAAATGCAATTTGAAATGGTTTTCAAGTTCGTATCTAATTTAGCTTTTTAAATGATTTTTGTAGCCAAGTTGACCTTTTTACTGACTTATTTGTGTATATACTTCAACCAGCTTTTAAAAACCCTGAATTCAATTATTTTCATTGATGTTTCAATATCAATGGCTTTCATGATATGCTAATACATGAAGGTAGTAATAATAAAACGTTCATGTGATACGGGAACCGAAAGATGACCATTGAATAGTTACACTGAGACCTACCAAGCATGACGTAAAAGACTACTAAGAATGGTTGTGTGGAACAGTCTATACTTTAAATACTTTAAATCCTGGTATTCAAACAGGAATGTTAATGTATGTTGCCAGGTAGCTGAAAGGTTCAGCTATATGTAATAGGTAATTTACAACTTCCTGCGGCTTACTAGACCTGGGGTAAGACACACATACTTCTATACTTTGGTTGAGAATCTACAAGGCACAATCAAAAGGGTCGAAGAGAAACAGCTACTTCAGTAATAATGAAACAATGAAATGAATTTTTGTTTCTGTTTGAAGGTACTCGTGCTGAATTGATCACTTCTGAAGAATTATCTACGGTAACGTTCTGTAGTGGATTCTCTTATATTCTGCTGAAGAAAGTGGGCATAAATTCTCCTGTCTGTAGTGGAATACAAGGCTTTAACACATACACACACCATTACGGGAAACCACAATTTCGAACTCCCCCTCGTTGACAAGGTTACTGCAACACATCCGGTTTGTATGTGCACGACATAGACAAGAGGTTGGGTCGTCATTATGTTGTAAATGACCTTGACGTTAACCTTGACATCCTTAAACCTAGTTCGCAGTTGTGAGGTCGAGATCCAGCAGTCCTGAATGTCAGTGGACAATGAAAGTTCGATGTTCTAGGGATGCGCGTTATAGCGGCTTTTATTGTGTGACGAATGGCAAGACAACAGTTGGAACTATTCGACCGGATACTTACTGAATGAACGTTTGACAGAAAAAGGTGTTGAGTACGTCTACGGACGTTTTCTATACAATTACAAAGAAACCAACAAAAATATATGACGTTTAAAATCCAATACATAACAATTTTGACAGCATAAGAGGCGACAATTTGGGCAGGATCTAGGGGTATTTGGTTAAGATCACGTCTACAACGTTCAGTATCTTATAATGCTATAAGGGTGAATGTTTAATCTGTTAAACATAGCAATGTTTTGGACCTTTAAGGGAAAGGCTTCTAACCCGTTTTCAGATGATACAACGCGACTTCACTTGCAGTGATTTCAGATTCATAGCTGGAGCAAACCTCCCCATACGCACCTGAAAGTTCATCGAAGGATTTGTCTGCTTATTCTATATAAACGCCATAACCTGGTTTGATGGCGACGTGATGCAGATCCATCATTGTGTTCACGAATTCAATAAACGCTATAGGCACTAATAATTCTTTGAACTGCCCGCATGAGAGTAATTCCATCTGAACGTTTAGTTGCATCATCTATTAATTTTGCTAGTTAGTATTTCTGATGTTTTAAGGAATGCTTGTGGTAGTATGTCTTTTGCTGGATTTCGGAAAAATTGGAATGGGATAAAACCTGGAGCAAAAGACTTTAGTAGAGCTGGCCGGAAGATGTTCCCACTGTGAGTTACGTAGGAACTGCACACTATTGCCTAATGAAAGAGCGACAAAGATGATAGTGGGATTCCAGACTTACAGTTATGACGAAAGACTCAGAAAACCCGGCCTACAGTGTCTCGAAGAGAGAAGAATTCGTGGTGACTTAATACAGGTTTATACGATGATCAGAGGAATGCATAAAATAGACTATAATAAGTTTGTTTTTTTAAATATAGCCACCCACAATAACAAGAGGGCATAGCTACAACCTGACAAAAGAGAGGTCCAGATTAGATATTAGCAAAATATTCTTTTAGTCTGAGAATGGTGAATGCTTGGAATGCATTGCCATGGGAGGTAGTGGAGGCAGGGACAGTTAATGCATTTAAGAATAAATTGGATGCGCATAGCGTTTAGAGCAAGGTGATGTAAATTAAACTCGTTGTATACAGACTCTGCAGAGCCTTCTAAACCAGTATAAAGACGTTAAGTTAAGTTAAGAAAAAAATTGTGAAACTGCCCCAGCGACTGAGAGAGAAAACTGACCACTTCGAGTGAGAGAGAAAACTGACTACTTCGAGTGAGAAAGTTAATGACAAACGTGTTGTAGGTTTGATAGGTTCAGTTCTTGAGGGTGCTGGAAGGAAGAACACGTTGAGTCGGTAAACCCAGTAGTGAGAGAACTGGTACGTAAAGAACGAAGTCAGAGTCTGTAGGGTGTAACATGAAACCTCAGAGAGCACATCCTCTCAGAAACCGGTGTATCGCGACCACCAGGGGGCTCGTCCCCAAACAGTTGAGAATCCTTTGTTCCACAGCAGAGATCAGATTGTCGGAAGTTGAAGACCGACACTGGACAGTCACGTCTACCACGGAGGATCACTTACTTACTTAGTCTCTCCTCTTCTACCGTGAGGTGTAGATGTTTGCCAAAGAGAACGCCACACTGCTCTATCCGCCGGCTTTTTCCTGGCCTATTTCCAATCCAGCCCTCTATCACTTAGGGACTGTCGTATGTTGTCTTCCCAACGTACTTTGGGACGTCCTATGGGTCTGCGTCCTTGACTTTTGATCTCCCATGACCGCTTTGGTATCCGATATTTTTCCATTCTACAGACATGGCCAAACCACTGTAGTTGGGACTGCTCCACTCGTGTCTGCAGGGGTTGAACTTCAAGATTGCTACGTATTGTCTGGTTACGGATCTTGTCCCTTTTCGTCACCTGAACCGCCTTTCTTAGGTACCTCATTTCTGAAGTTTGTAATTGCCTTTCTTGGGCTGTAGTCATTGCCCATGACTCACATCCATATGTCAGGACAGGCACATAGGTCGAGCAGTAACATCCATCTTTGTTTTCCTGCTTATTTCCCTTCTACTGAGGAAACCTCTGTTTATTGCATGGAACAGTCTACCTGCTGCTGCCCTTCGTGCAGTTAACTCCTCTTTGATTCCTCCCCTGCTGTCTATTACCACTCCTAGATATTTAAAGTTGCTGACCTGCTCTAGTGCTCGTGTTCCTAGGGTTATCTGATGTCTCTTTTCATCTCTGGCGATCACCGTGGTTTTTGTTTTGGAGTGGCTGATGTGCATTCCTCTCTTCTTCAACTCTTCTTCCCAGACCTGCAAGTTGATCTGGAGATGTGCTTCGGTTTTCGTGATCAGGGCCACATCGTCTGCAAATGCTAGTTCCGATATGTAACTTGGTCTCATCTTCCAGTACCCTACTTCATACTTCTTTTTCCGTTCCTTGCAGGCTTTGATGACTTCATCTATGAGGAGTATGAAAAGGTACGGTGCTAGAATGTCTCCCTGTCTTACTCCGCTAGGGGTCTTGAACTCACGGAGGATCACAATACTACTAAAATTAGATAATTATTAGCTGCAGTTGTTAGTTAGTGATAGAAGACAGAACCTGGCCATAGATCCGTAGATCCCATCACCTAAATGCTAGTACACTCTGCTTAGAAAGATTAGTCATACTTTGAGTAGTTGATAATGTTCTAAACTATTAGACTATGCGATAAATGAAATACCTTGCGTTTTTATATTGAAAGAAGAATGTTAGTGTTTTATATGTTATTGTAAGGAATGAATAAATTGAGTGAAAGACGGGTAATCTGCTAGAAGGAAAAACGCTGTCAAATAATGATGAATTGGTTCCTGTGACCAGTATCTGAGATACCAGGTCATCAGCTCGAAGAGCTTCTGTCTGGCCAGACAAGTCATCCATATAAATCAGAAAATGAGTACAACTTAACGATGAACCTTGTGGTAATCATTATAAGTATTCTTTAGAAGAGATAGCTACCTTCATCTTCGTCTGGATCGTTCGTTCAGTCAGCAAGCACATTTTCCAGCTTTAGATCTTGCCCTGAATTGTCATGTTAATCTTCTCTATCAGAAGACATTTTCTCAACACATCATTATGAGCCTGTTGTAGGTCTAAGAAGCTGACCATTGTATGCTTACTGTTCTGAAAGCATTGATTTATTCTTAGGGTTACTATGAAAAGCTGGTCTCCCGTGTAATTGGCGATTCTAAACCCAGCGTGTTCCTATCATAATGTGTTAGATTTCTCAAGAAAACCAATAAAGGCACGTGTTAATTATTCGCTCGGCTAATTTTCCCAAGCATAATGTCGGGGAGATAATCCGATAGCTGTTAGGTTTATACGGGTTTTTGTTTTCTTTTTTCAACATTGACATTATATGTGCATTTCTGCCGAAGACGTATGGGTTGAACCGAAAGGTGCAAATATCGCAGTCAATCTGTAAACTAGCGACACAACGAATTCCGTTCTCCGGAATACATCCTGCTACTTGTAATGTCCTGTTCAGGGCTTGGAACCGGAGTTCTAGAACGAACGAAGAAGAAGAACAAAAAGAAGAAGAAGAAGAAGAAAAATATATATGCATTGCTCCCTGTTTTTGGAAGCTTTTGGGCCTATCTAGGCTTGTTACTTCTGGGCGTATAGTGTCTCATGGCTGCTAGTCTACTTCAAATGTCGATACATTGGCTTGTTGAGATATCACTTGGCTCTTAAGGTAGTGTAAATATTTTCTGGATCTGTTGTGTAAGTTTTCCTAGTCTTCAGTTATTGCTCTTTATCCATCTATCCCTGGCTTTGAGTTTACTCTCATATTTACCAGAGACAAGCTGTCAACCAATGACCAGGCTCTATTCTCATTATGCATGAGATATTTTCATCTTCTTCTTACGCTGTCAGACGTCAACTTTAATTTGTTCGAAGAAAGCAGCTGTCATCCTGAGGCTGTCGACACTGCCATAGAGCTTGTCTAGTGTTGCCACTGGTGATGGCCACATGTGCTTTCTCTGGTCTTCGTATGTCGGGCAATTTTGCAGCAGATGTTCAGCGTTCATTTTCCCTGTGCCACAGGTGCATTCGTCAATGCCACCTATTTTCAGTTTATTGAATAGTCTGTTGTGGCATGTGCGAAGTCTGAAGACCACGACCTGCTCTCTTCTGTTCAACTGGTAATAGGCATCGTTTTTTGTGTAGCCAGTATGTTCTGTTTCCCATTTGGCCATGTATCTGGCCCTAATAAACCTTTTGGACTCTTCGTAGGTCACACTAGAATCTGGTTGTGGTAGTCTTACACCTTCTTTTGCCAGTCTGTCTGTCTCCTCGTTGCCTTGGATGTTACAGTGGGATAGAACCCACTGTACCACTACTCTTTTTGGTGCGGACTGCTGTCATAGTTGACAGAGTACTGCTCTTAAATCATTAAGTTCAGTAATTTTCTGGCTTTTTAGTGCTATAACCACGGCCAGCGCATCTGTAAACAGGACTATCTGGCTTTCATTGCTTTCTCCTGTCAGCATTGCTTCTACTGCAGCCTTCAGTGCCTCTGCCTCCGCTCTGAAATTGCTTGAGAATTTTCCAGTTGCCACGGACAGTGTTATTTTTCTGTCATTTTGTAGGTTCAGGAATACCCCTCCACCTGCATTCTGTGTTGTGTTTGTTACAGAACCGTCGGTGTATGCATGGGTCCAGTCCATGCTTGGGTAGTTTTCCGCTATGTACCTCAGGGTTATTTCTCTCCTTCCTGTCTTGTTCAGTCTGGCTGGTCTTGTTTCAAAAACCTGGTATATTTTCTACCACCTCCGGAATGACATGCTGCTTCCATGTGGGTTTGCATACAGTAGGGATGGGCTTTGGTGTTGTTATAGTGTTCATATGGTCTTCGCTCATCTTTGCTTTGGCTATTTCTGCAAAGTTTCTCCGCTTTAGTTTCCCTTTTCCAAATCTATTTAGTCTCTGTTGCATTGGATGGTCAGTCAGTCTTCCAAGTTTCTCTTCTTACTGCTGGGCTCTGCAGTCTCTTCTGTCGGTCATGGATTGCAGATTTGTAATCTTTTCAAGTTCTACAATTGGCGTTGACTTCATGCCTCCTGTTATAACTCTCATGGCTTCGTTTTGGATTTTACTAATTTTATCAAAGATCGCCTTTGCTGCTGTTGCCCATGCCGCAATGCCATACTCGAGACCTGGTCTCACTCTTCCAGTGTACAGTTTCTTAAATATTCTTTCGTCTGCTCCCCAGCTTGTGCCAGCAAGTTTCCTCATGACTGCCATTCTTTGTCTGGCTCTCATTCGGTTTCTCTCGATCTGACTTTTCCATGTCATGCGCCGATCAAATGTGACGCCCAAGTAGTTTGGGTTGTCATTTGGCTGCAGATATTTGCCGTTAAGACTTATTTTGGTGTTCTGGGGTTTATTTGAAAGCGAGAATATCGTACATGTTGGATTTTCTTCATTATTTTGACCAGCCATGATTTCGCCCACTACTCCAACGATGTTAGAGCCTGCTGCATCCGATTGTTTGCTACGGTGAGATTTATTTCAGAGGTCCAAATAGCCAGATCGTCTGCAAACATGGAGCTGTGGACTCTTCTTGGTATATTCTCTATGATGGTGTTTATATACACCAGAAAATGTGTGGATGACAGTACTCCCTCTTGGGGTACTCCTTGCTCCAGTGCCACCTTTTTGCTCATTTTCCCTTGTACTTAGACTCTGGCTGTTCTGTTTTCGAGGTAGTGGCTGATCCATCTGTACATTTTCCCACATACTTCACTTCTTCGTAGCTTGACTTTAAGTCCCTTTTTCCACACCTTGTCAAATGCCTTCTCTAAATCCACCCAAACCGGTACTGTATGCTTTTTCTCCTGGTAAGCATCCTCTATTTCCTGAGCTATGAGAGTGATCTGGTCCTCGGTGGATCTGTGCTGTCTAAAACCTGCTTGCTGTGGAATTAATATGTCTTTTGCTTCCAGGTGCCACATCAGTCTGGTGTTTATCATACGCTCCATCAGTTTTCCTACACAGCTCAGTAGACTGATGGGCCTGTATCCATTTGGATCTGTTCTATCTTTTTCTTTCTTTGGTACTGGTATAAGTACATCATCTTTCCATGCCTGCGGTACAATTCCCCTTTTCCAGCTTTGGTCCAGGACTGAAAGCAGCTTCCTCTTTGCTGTTTGGCCCAACCCCATCAGCATTTCGTTTGTTATCCTATCTTTTCCGGGCGATTTCTTTTTCTTTAAAGTTATCATGGCCTCATCCATTTCGTTCATTGTTAGTTTTGCCATCATGTGCTCCTCTGGTGCCATCTTGATGTTGTCGTGGATCTTTAGTTCTTCACTAATGTCTGTATGCCTGTCTGTGGGGACATCAATGTGGTTTGCTCTGGCATAATGTTCTATAAAGGCGTTTGCTGCTTTTTTTCCGGTAAGCATGTTGTCGCCCTGTTTGATGGTAATTTGTTTATTTGATGGTGTTTCGTCGTTCATGGCTCTAACTAAATTCCATAGTTTGTTCCCTTCTTTATCTAGATTGAAGCTTTCTGTGTTTTTTTCCAGCTGTCTCTTGTTATTTGGTTCAGTGTTCTTTTGTATTTGCATGAGGTATAATTTGGAGCATGTCTCTGACCAATTTTCCACTTTTAACTGTTCTAATTGTTAATCTTATTATGACTCATGATATTTTGGTACTGTATCTCTGATTCATGGACTGGAGTTGCCTCTAGGCAACCTTTCTTTCGTACATAGCACTATGTATATCTCTATTCTAGAATGGTTTATATGGCTTTCGACAGCCCGTTGGAATATATTATGATACTGCTTCACGTTAGCTTTTGTAACCTCTTCATTGACTGTTTTAACACTGTTGTGTTTACAAAGATGATAGTATGAGGTTTCTAGTCTCATGAACATCTCTTCTTAGTCACCTCTTACGATATTGATGAACTTGCAGTAGGCTTGTTATTTCCTCTTATTAACGATGGAATCTAATACAAGATTTTTCTAAATAGACTAATCCATGTTTGAATTTTATGTACTGTACATTTACATACCATCAATCAAAAGAGCATGTACAATTATTATTCGATTATTGTATGAACAAATTACTGAACACTCTAATGCACATTGATCTGTAATAATAATGTGTATGAACGTGTGCTGGTACTATAATCGATGTATTCAATCGGACAGATCAACGTCTATTGCAAGATGGCTAAAATATATCTGGTCGGTCAATATAATGTGCAGTGGCGTATCTTCTTTGGTCGATCTTTTAGACTTTCATTTGGTTATTAGTAGTACGTTTGTGAGTGACTTCCCTCTTTGATCTTAAATGATCTGGGTAAGGTGCAGCTCTGGGGTTACCATCCTACAAGTTTTAACCGTAGAGACAGTCTACCCAGCCGAATAAAGTCTACACTTTGTTTTTGGCGGTAATACGGCCGTTAATCTATCATTTTGTGAGCTCGCGCTACCGCGTGTTTCCTACCACCACCACCAGGAACTACGTCTTCGTTGATGAGACTTGACAATCATTTCTAAGGTTCCTCCATAAAAGACAAGATAGAGAAAAGCGTGTTGCCATATTGACAGCCTTCAACGAATTTCCTGCCCTGCAAATAACACTGAAAAGCTCTCCAATTGATAATAATAATATATCAACTACGCAAGTAGCGAGCAAGAAAGACAGGTTTAGCTAACAGCTCATTCCGTGAATTGGGGTCCCAAAAAATCAATCTTCAATGGCCTGGTATAGAGTGTGGGAAGGGGACATGATTCTCAGCGGAACATGTAAATAAGAAAGCTGTTATTGATTATCTTCCCGTATTTCAAGGGCCTTTTGGCGGAGAATGAGACTGATAGACCGCTAGATTGATATACAGACAAAGAGACAGACAGACAGGCACATAGCCAGAAAGACGGGCAGCAGATAAATAGAGGAAGAGAGAAGTGAAGACGGGGGGGGGGGGGAACTGAGGTAGAGGACAGTGAGGGACAGAGAGGGGAGAGTTAGTGGAAAGAGGAGAACAGAGAGATAGCGAGATGTAAAAGGGGAAAGAGAACGGTTTTGTGAGAGAGGGAGAGGAGAGTGGTAGAGGGGAGAGATGTAGAGAGAAAATAGGGAAAAAGTAGAAGGCAGTGAGGAGAGAGGGAAAGAGCGATATCGAGACGCAGACGAGAGGGACAGAGGCTGAAGCGACATGTAGCTAGAAGAGGAGAGGGACAGGTGATAGCGACATGTAGCTAGAAGAGGAGAGGGACAGAGGTGATAGCGACATGTAGCTAGAAGAGGAGAGAGACAGAGGTGATAGCGACATGTAGCTAGAAGAGGAGAGGGACAGAGGTGATAGCGACATGTAGCTAGAAGAGGAGAGAGACAGAGGTGATAGCGACATGTAGCTAGAAGAGGAGAGAGACAGAGGTGATAGCGACATGTAGCTAGAAGAGGAGAGGGACAGAGGTGATAGCGACATGTAGCTAGAAGAGGAGAGAGACAGAGGTGATAGCGACATGTAGCTAGAAGAGGAGAGGGACAGAGGTGATAGCGACATGTAGCTAGAAGAGGAGAGACACAGAGGTGATAGCGACATGTAGCTAGAAGAGGAGAGGGACAGAGGTGATAGCGACATGTAGCTAGAAGAGGAGAGAGACAGAGGTGATAGCGACATGTAGCTAGAAGAGGAGAGGGACAGAGGCGATAGCGACATGTAGCTACAAGATAGTGGAGAGGGACAGAGGCGGTAGCGACATGTAGCTACAAGATAGTGGAGAGGGACAGAGGCGATAGCGACATGTAGCTACAAGATAGAGGAGAGGGACAGAGGCGATAGCGACATGTAGCTACAAGATAGAGGAGAGGGACAGAGGCGATAGCGATATGTAGGTAGAAGATAGAGGAGAGAGGCAGAGGTGATAACGACATGTAGCTAGAAGAGGAGAGGGACAGAGGTGATAGCGACATGTAGCTAGAAGAGGAGAGAGACAGAGGTGATAGCGACATGTAGCTAGAAGAGGAGAGGGACAGAGGTGATAGCGACATGTAGCTAGAAGAGGAGAGAGACAGAGGTGATAGCGACATGTAGCTAGAAGAGGAGAGAGACAGAGGTGATAGCGACATGTAGCTAGAAGAGGAGAGGGACAGAGGTGATAGCGACATGTAGCTAGAAGAGGAGAGAGACAGAGGTGATAGCGACATGTAGCTAGAAGAGGAGAGGGACAGAGATGATAGCGACATGTAGCTAGAAGAGGAGAGAGACAGAGGTGATAGCGACATGTAGCTAGAATAGGAGAGGGACAGAGGCGATAGCGACATGTAGCTACAAGATAGTGGAGAGGGACAGAGGCGGTAGCGACATGTAGCTACAAGATAGTGGAGAGGGACAGAGGCGATAGCGACATGTAGCTACAAGATAGAGGAGAGGGACAGAGGCGATAGCGACATGTAGCTACAAGATAGAGGAGAGGGACAGAGGCGATAGAGATATGTAGCTAGAAGATAGAGGAGAGAGGCAGAGGTGATAACGACATGTAGCTAGAAGAGGAGAGGGACAGAGGTGATAACGACATGTAGCTAGAAGAGGAGAGGGACAGAGGCGATAGCGACATGTAGCTAGAAGAGGAGAGAGATCGGTCGTTGGGATAAGGAGACGAGAGAGTTAAAACAGGTAGAGGGGAGAGTTGGGAAAGGAAAAGGAAGAGATGTATGAGGATAAATGGGAAGAGAGATATAGCGTGATGTATGGGGAGAGAGAGGAAGAGAGATGTAGCGTGATGTATATGGGAGAGAGAGGAAGAGAGATATAGCGTGATGTATATGAAAGAGAGGAAGAGAGATATAGCGTGATGTATATGGGAGAGAGAGGAAGAGAGATATAGCGTGAAGTATATGGGAGAGAGAGGAAGTGAGATATAGCGTGATGTATATGAGAGAGAGGAAGAGAGATATAGCGTGATGTATATGGGAGAGAGAGGAAGAAAGATATAGCGTGATGTATATGAGAGAGAGGAAGAGAGAGATAGCGTGATGTATATGGGAGAGAGAGAAAAAGAGATATAGCGTGATGTATATGGGAGAGAGAGGGAGAGAGATATAGCGTGAAGTATATGGGAGAGAGAGGAAGAGAGATATAGCGTGATGTATATGGGAGAGAGGAAGAGAGATATAGCGTGATGTATATGGGAGAGAGAGGAAGAGAAATTCCGGGAGACGTAGAGGAGAGAGAGGCGAAGAGGTAGGGGACAGGCTGAGAGAAGATAGGGGCAAAGAGACGAGAAAGAGGTCGATGACAGAGAGGAAGACGACATAGAGGGAAAGCTGAGGTATAGAAAAGTGCGAACAACAGAAAGAGCGAGATCGTGAAAAGATACTGCCAGAGAGGGGAAAGAAATGAAGAGAGATGAGAGAGTTATAGGGGAGTCAGGTAGAGAGAGGAGAGGAGATGAAATAAAGGTACATAGGAGATAAGAGAAGAGGGTTAGAGAAAGGCCAGAGAAAATGTAACATGTTAACTCCCTTGTCCTTAATTACTATTTCAATTATTTCCCTATTTGCTCTATCTCTTCTTTTCTTTTCTTTCACACTTCTTTCTTACATCTACTTTCTTTTTCTCTTCTCCTCCATCTATTAGTTTCTTACTTCTATAAATGTTCTATCTACTCACGATTCTAGACGCAATATTATAAAGGTTCTTTTAAATTCAGCAAAAACAATGAATGGTTTTATTGATATAAGTACTACACAATCAACACTAGGTCAAATGAAATGTTTCCCTGTCACTGTTGATCGTTTTACTAACACAAATCAGAGCTTATATGCGATTAACATAGATGGTATCTCTGGATACTTAATCCCAGGTTCTATCGCTCGATAGTCTGTCCAAACTAACTCTCTCTCTGTCCCTCTCCCCCCCTCACTCTCTCTCTCTCTCTCTCTCTCTCTCTCTCTCTCTCTAACAACTTAATCTTATTGACAACAATGTAGCTATTCTTTGTTCTCTAGCAGTGTTCGTGACTTCTGACATTTCTTGAAGTCTCGTCTTACTCGGTTCAGATTCCGCTTTGGAATAAAATGCATCTCGAATGGACCTTCATACAAACAGGGATAAACGAAAGATTGGCAGATTTTAACAGATTGAATCGATCTTTAGACATCCAGGACTTAAAAGTATTTGGACAGTTTTTGACAGTTTTAATATGTAACGATTTTATGTGTCACGGACATTGTATGTTAAATGACATATGTGGAGCATATGAGTTGTAACTTGCAATTTAGACTCAGAGGGCAAAAATTGGCTGGGACAATAATATGATAATTAATTCAGCACAGGTGGGGACAGTTCACACAAAGGTCACGGAAGTCGTGCATTCATTGACAAGGCCGGGTTTTGATTAGCAACTCGAACAGAGGTGGGAAATGTTTACCAGTGTACGTTGGAGACTGTTGTTAAAGCCAATCTACTATAGTAGATACAGACACAAATAGGGGAAAGGGCTGTGCGCGACATAGGAAGGTGGTTACAAACTGTCGCTATAAGTTTGACAAAGATGACAGAATAGCCTGTGAGCGAATATATTCCTTAAGACAGGAGAGAATTGGCAGACTGACAAATGCTGCAGGCATAATAGTGATTCGAGTGGCTTGCTAGGCAACCGGGTAGGGACAGAAGTACCTTGTGATCAGCGGCCATGTTGATTAGAGTGGGTCATTAAAAATAGATATGATTCATTTCAGCCAACGCTGGCCGGGAGGTTAACTACTGTGAGTTTCATAAGCATTGTACGATTGTCTAATGAAAGGGACAGTGATCCAACCCCAGTGACACGAGAAAGAAATCTGATCACTTCAAGTGACAGAGACAAAGTCAGAACGATGCTGTATATTCCACAGGCATTGCTCTTGAGAGTACTGGAAAGAACAGTAAGCCGAGTCGGTAAACTCAGAGGTAGAATCGGAAAAGGCTTGTGAGAATTGTTGGTTGTGCATGTCACGGACATCAGTTCTTGTTGATCCGCTGAACTGACAACAAAGGTGTAAGAAGTACACCTAATAGAGCAGTCAGACTCTCTCGAAAACTGCTCAAGTTACATTGGAAAACGTGTCTGAATCAAATTGATCAGAGAGGCCGGTCATAGCCCCCTCATAGAAAGGGAAGTGTCCTCAGTGAGCACATCCACAAACCTTGTTGAGAAGCGTTTCTTCCACAGCGCAGTTTCGACGGCAGAAGTTAGCAGACTGTCACAGACCAGCCACCTCACCAATTTGCTTAAGTGCATTACTGAAACCTCGAGATTAAATTGTTTAACTCTAGGTGAAATGTGTAGATAATATAAGAAGTACATGATATACATGAGAACTGGGTGATAGATCCAGGAGTTCCAACCAGCGCATGCTGACATCCTCTGAGTTAGAAAAATGTAGTCATTGTTAGTTTAGGTTTGATAACGTAGTTAATGACAAGATTTATCACAAATGAATTATCTTGTGTTTTATTATTCACATGTTTAGTGTTTTTTTATGTTGATATTGTGTAGAAAAAAAACAGGGAAAAAGTGAGAAAGGTCGGTAAATGTTACAAATAAAGCGTGAATGTAAGTGAAGCATAAATTATTACAAACTGACCTTTAGTTACACAAGGCAAAAAGGTAGTCCGACAGTTTTTGACAAATCGTATGAACCTCCAGCTTAGCCAAACAGAATTAAAAATTCTTCACAAATCGTATGGACCTTCAGCTTAGCCATACATAATTTAAAGTTCTTCACAAATCGTATGGACCTTCAGCTTAGCCATTCAGAATTTAAAATTCTTCACAAATCGTATGGACCTTCAGCTTAGCCATACAGAATTTAAAGTTCTTCACAAATCGTATGGACCTTAAGCTTAGCCATACAGAACTTAAAGTTCTTCACAAATCGTATGGACCTTCAGCTTAGCCATACAGAATTTAAAGTTCTTCACAAATCGTATGGACCTTCAGCTTAGCCATACAGAATTTAAAGTTCTTCACAATTCGTATGAACCTACAGCTTAGCCATACAGAATTGAAGTTCTTCACAAATCGTATGGAATTCCAGCTTAGCCATACAGAATACAAGTTCTTCACAAATCGTATGGACCTTCAGCTTAGCCATACATAATTTTACGTTTTGACAGATTGAATAGATAATTACAAAGGCCAGTCAATCAATGTCAGCAGGAGACAATTAAGTGCCAGACACAGCTTCACTGATATTCTGATTTTTCATTTCAAGTTTCCCACTGTCAACTTAAGAGTTAAAATTGCCAACACAAGAGCTAGCTGGCTGTGGATCTGCTCTCCAGAACTGATCTGATCTGCTCTGTCTCGAATGCATTGATACAGCTTTTATTTGTCCCAAGAGCTAGCGATATATAGAGTAGATAGAAAAAGGGGGGGGGGATGTAAAGGAGATATAAGGGGACAGAGAGAGAAAGAGATAGAGAAAGAGATAGCTAACATGATGTAGATGGGAAGAGAGGGCTAGCGAGATGTAGGGGGATAGAAGGGGAGTGAGAACATATGAAATGTAGAGAGGTGAGAGAAGATGATAGAGAGAGAATAGACAGAAAGGGAGAGACAAAGATAGAGAAGAGAAAGCAAAGGTTAGAGAGAGGGTTATAAAGGCAAAAAGAGTAAGTGAGAGAGAAAGAGAGAGAGGGTTAGAAAAGCAGAGAAAGGATAAGAAAGGCGAGATGTAGGGAACAGCAGAGAAAAGACAGAGTTAGCTAGATGTAGGGAATAGCAGATAAAAGAGAGAGCTACCGAAATGTAGATGGGAAGAGTGAGCTGTGAGATGTAGAGGGGAAGAGTGAGCTAGTGAGATGTACAGGGGAAGAGTGAGCTAGCGAGATGTAGATGGGAAGAGTGAGCTAGCGAGATGTAGAGGGGAAGAGTGAGCTAGCGAGATGTAGATGGGAAGAGTGAGCTAGCGAGATGTAGAAGGGAAGAGTGAGCTAGCGAGATGTAGATGGGAAGAGTGAGCTAGCAAGATGTAGAGGGGAAGAGTGAGCTAGCGAGATGTAGAGGGGAAGAGTGAGCTAGCGAGATGTAGAGGGGAAGAGTGAGCTAGCGAGATGTACATGGGAAGAGTGAGCTAGCGAGATGTAGATGGGAAGAGTGAGCTAGCGAGATGTAGATGGGAAGAGTGAGCTAGCGAGATGTAGAGGGGAAGAGTGAGCTAGCGAGATGTAGATGGGAAGAGTGAGCTAACGAGATGTAGAGGGGAAGAGTGAGCTAGCGAGATGTAGATGGGAAGAGTGAGCTAGCGAGATGTAGAGGGGAAGAGTGATCTAGCGAGATGTAGAGGGGAAGAGTGAGCTAGCGAAATGTAGAGGGGAAGAGTGAGCTAGCGAGATGTAGATGGGAAGAGTGAGCTAGCGAGATGTAGATGGGAAGAGTGAGCTAGCGAGATGTAGAGGGGAAGAGTGAGCTAGCGAGATGTAGATGGGAAGAGTGAGCTAGCGAGATGTAGAGGGGAAGAGTGAGCTAGCGAGATGTAGATGGGAAGAGTGAGCTAGCGAGATGTAGAGGGGAAGAGTGATCTAGCGAGATGTAGAGGGGAAGAGTGAGCTAGCGAAATGTAGAGGGGAAGAGTGAGCTAGCGAGATGTAGAGGGGAAGAGTGAGCTAGCGTTTGAGAAAGACAGAGGCGGACAGCATGTTTGCTGGAGTCCCCACTTATGGAAGCTCTACCATGTACAAGCCATGTTCATTTGTTAGCAAACTTTCAACGTTATTGGGTTGTTCCACCTGATGTACATTGCCAGCTGATGGTAGGACAGACTGGAACGTCATGTAGGACAGACTCGAACGTCATGTAGGAGACTCAAACGTCATAT
Organism: Ariolimax columbianus; assembly: GCA_036924085.1. Classification (NCBI taxonomy): domain Eukaryota; kingdom Metazoa; phylum Mollusca; class Gastropoda; order Stylommatophora; family Arionidae; genus Ariolimax; species Ariolimax columbianus. The sequence goes on along the minus strand of JAVGWX010000010.1, from coordinate 16,361,969 downwards.
AGGACATACTCGAACATCCTGTAGGATAGACTCGAACTTGTAACTGTTAAAGGACCATTTTTCTATGAGATACACCTTCACTACAGATAACTGATGCCTTACAGGTGAACTGAGAACAAATTAAGGCAGTGCAAGCATTAACTTCTCACCTACCCCAGCTCCTACTTTGCGATAACAAGAAATCTACGTATCCCACCTCTCTGCGACGCCGAATGGCCAAGAGCAGTAGGACAAAAGAAGAAAATGAAAAATTAACAAGGAAGAGGCAACGCTCATAGTGAGTGAGGTGATCTCTAATGGCGAATGCTTGCCCTATTATGTGGAAAGATTTCTGAGTAAAACCACATGTAAACTGGAAGGTGGGATCCACTAATGGTAATGTGTAATGCCGGGACTGTAAACGAATTAGGAAAGCTGGACAATTTAACATTATAGGCCAGGTATGTGTATCGTGTTATGTGACGAAGTGACAGAAGCAAAATTCAAAGATGCGTTATATACGAGTAAAGAGAAAAACATATTTATACATTCAGGTTGTGAAAACCGTGAACGCGCAGTATAAATATTGATTAATAAATAACTCGAACAATGTGTCTGTGGTTATTGGACACATAATTCTAGAATGATGTTGATGAAGTTGACGGATGAACCATTCTATTATATAATTTTACAAACGTACGCACCAACCGAAAAATATTTCTTGTTAGATACTTGGTCAGTGACAGACAAAGTAGTCAGAGACCTGATAGTGACCATTATGCCTGGTAGTATCTTTAAGTGCAACAATACACTCTCTCCACTTCTTAGATCCTTAGTTAGAGACTGGCACAGGGTCAGTGACCATCACACCTGGTGGCGTCTTGAAATTCAGCAACAAAGCTCCTTCAATTCACCCTGTCTGAGTCGATCTTTCGTACGATGCACCAGCTCAAATTCATGATTTAATTTAGACTTCCACAGTTTTTCGTCAGGTTCTTTTAGGTTGATGTTCTTTCGCCCTCCTTCTGAGGTCCATATCATGGTTCTGGTGACGGTGTCAGGTTCTTGTATTAATTAGTACATGGCGGATCCAATTCTAGTGTCGACATGTTATGATGGTGTGTGTGTGTGTCTTCTTGATTGCTCCAGGAAAGCAGTTCTTGGTGTGTGATGGTGTTGAGCCAGAAAATTATATGAATCCTTCCTGGATAATTTGTGTGGAAACGTAGCAGTTTTGACGTTTCGTTGTCTGTTACTCTCCAACATTCCGCACTATACAGAAGCACATAAAGCACGTTCTTCCCTTTATTATTAGTATGGTTGGTAACTCAATACACAGTGTTACAGAAATAGATGAATATTATGAGGACTTACAACAGACAGTTAAATCAATCAGATTGACTGATCTACTGATTGTATTGGAAGATAGGAACTCCAATTAAAAGAAAAAAAGACAGAAAAATTCTTGAATGCTCAAATCCTGGTATTCAATCAGGTAAGGTTGCCTAATGCCAGTTAGCCAAACGCTGCTTTAATCTGTGTATGTCCTTCACCTTGGATTACCATGATGGTCCAAAAGCCTGGTGCAGATCATCTCTCCATCTCGTTGGTGGATGTCCGCACGGGCGGTTGTAGTTGTATGGCCACCAGAAATACACCCTCCTCGTCCATCAATCGTCAGTCATGCGGACCACATGGTTGGAGCATCTTTACTTTTGCATTAGCGCACATTCGAAAAATTCCAGGAATTCAGTTTGGTCACGGTTTTGTGGATTTATGATGTGGTCTGTTAGAGAGATATTTAGGACTCCTCATTCTATTGCTCTTTCTGTAAAGCGGAGCTTCTCTGCGTCTGATTTATGCAAACTCCAACCTCACACGCATATACCACTGCTGGGATAATCGTACTGTTGAGCTGCCGAATACGGATGTGTCGGACCGAAAGGTGCAAATATCGCAGCCAAGCTGTAAACTAGTGACACGACGCATTCCGTTCTCCGGACTACATCCTGCCACTTGCAAAGCCCATTTTAGGGCTTGGTAGGCGAAGATTGAGAACGAACTCAGAAGAAGAAGAAGAAGAAGAATAAGAAGAAGAAGACGAAGAAAAAGAAGAAGAAGAAGAAGAAGATACTATTAAAATTGTAAGCCCTGACCCCGACGTCAGCCATCTGCTGAAGTATCAGTTTAATGCGGTCGTAAGCTGAGTCAACCCGCCGCTTTCCTGCATGATATCTCCCTATCAATATTGTGGTTGTTGATTTCCAAGTCTTGGTTGAAATACATATTGAAATTTTCCATGGCATTATTTTCTAATAGCAGTTCCCCAGTAGAGGAGAGAGTGTTCAGTACAAATTGAGTCAAAACAAGAATATAGTAGAGCAATTTGAGCTTAGAAAACAGAAACAACAGAGGAGATAGGCTGATACAAAACAATAAATAGGAATATTCCAGATCCTAGTGTACTGAACAACGCCATAAGTACTCTATGCCGACATGCACAAGAATAATGGAACAAATAAAAAATACAAGATTACAGAACACATCGGCAATGGCATAACTAGGTTAGGGCAGGAATGGCACATGCGATCGAAGCCCCTGATCAGTTTATATTACAGTCAGGCGATCTATGTTGGAATCATTTCATTTTCGTTACAAGAAGCTTCTTCTCTGATTCTAGATCAGATATGGTATAGATTATGTCATCTTGTATCCTTGGTTTACTAATTGAATTCAGATTATGCGATGACAATCTGAACCTTTAGATATTTTAGAGCAGACATACATTGCATTCACGTGTTCTTAGTATGCATTACTGCAACGATAAAGCTATTTAATAGTGCAAACTTTTAAACGTATTTCACAAGGGATGCATCTACAATGAGAAATGCAGCACAATTCTAATTAAGTAATATCGTCACTTCAAATGTACATTTTCGATAGCATGTAATTAACAATTTAAATGTAATATGTAATGACAACATTTTGGCAGTTATTCATTTTTAAATACAAAGGTACTGAATGATCTAGTGAATTAGTCCTAACGAGAACCAAGAATCGCCGGCTGCGTTTCACATTCTAGAAAAAAATGGAAAGAAATGTAACTGAAAATTGAGGATTAATTGACACTAACTGAAAATTGAGGATTAATTTACACTAACTGAAAATTGGGATTAATTGACACTAACTGAAAATTGAGGATTAATTGACACTAACTGAAAATTGAGGATTAATTTACACTAACTGAAAATTGGGATTAATTGACACTAACTGAAAATTGAGGATTAATTTACACTAACTGAAAATTGAAGATTAATTGACACTAACTGAAAATTGAAGATTAATTGACACTTACTAAAAATTGCGGATTAATTTACATAGAACTTCGGTACTGATTGAGTAGAAAGTGTAACAGGTTTATGTGTTCATTATGAAACAGCGCAATGTGTCAGGGAGCATAGAGGTTAGAGCCAGCAGCTTATTCTTTGGAGCTAAAATTAGTTGGGACAGGGATATAATATTTCATTCAGATGCGAACCGTTCAGTTTGAGTTCATACTTTGTCGTCTTCGGGCTAGTGTGAAAGGCGTGCCGTGAAGAATGATGAACTAAAAATTGTAGGGGTATATTCCGGCACATCTGATTGTAATATCTTGAGTCCAGAGTGCGGGTAAAGGAGTAGGCGACAATTAATCGGACGTCGGTTGGTCCAAGTTAGAATGACAGAGTGACCAGTAACCATGGCAGTCAATAGGATTCCAAGGGGAAGTAGCTGGATAAGATTGACTGCTGACCATTCAACGGGAAATGCGCAGAGTACCTCGAACCACCATCATCTTTATTTAGGCGGAGCTAAAGAGGCTATAATATTAGAAGACTACAGACAGAGAGGCAGAGCTGGACAGGGATGTTATTTCACTATTTACCAGGGGCAATTATCCTACTCCCCATTGGTGCGAATGGTAAACTCCATGAAAAGCAATACGAGAAGAAAATCTATTCACTTCAAGTGACAGAGTCGAGATATAGACAAAACGTATCTGTAGTTTTCACAGACATCGTTCACTTGCTGATCTGTTGGAAATGAGAGATAACTGATCGAATGAGGCAGACGAGTTTCGGAAAACGTATCTGCAGTTTTCACAGACATCATGCACTTGCTGATATGTTGGAAATTAGAGATAACTAAGTATATGCACGTTTCAGTTCAGAAAACGTACCTCTACTTTTCACAGACATCTGTATGATGATCTGCTGAGAGAGAAAAAAAAACGGTTTATGTCTGTACGTTCAATCAAGGTGTAAGGAGAACACCTAAAAGAGCAGTCTCACAGAATGGTTTGCTGACTGCTCCTGTCAGGTTATATGGGAAAACGTTGTCTGAACCAGAATTGCCAGAGGGGTCGGCCATAGCCCTCTGATCGAAAGTGAGTTGTAACCTGAATCCTCAGGGAGCAACCCAACAATAATAGCAAGAAGCTTTTATAACACCACGCACGACCGACGGCTGCCAGAGATCAGCTTCACCGCAAATTGCCAGAAGGCACACATAACTACAATGTAGATAGTTAGTTAATCAGTGTAGAACAACATTTGTATAGATTGTCATAAATATTAAGTTAGAATACCGGCCGGGGATTATAGTTCCAGGGATTCCATTCAAGAACATGCTAACATTACCTGAGATAAACAGATTTAATAATATTTAGTTAGTTTTGTTTTAACCATGTTGTAACAAATATTTATGAAATAAATGAATTGCTTGTTGGGTTTGTTTTTGTTTTTGTTTTTTTGTTTTGTTGCGTTCGCCTTATTTATCTATTCCCCAAGGCGTGTGTGCGTTACACTGTGGTTTTTATTTTGCGCCTGTCGGCCCAGTGCATCCGACTTCAGCATGCATTTTATGTAAGGGTCTGCTTCCTCCTGGGATCGAACCCAGCACCTTCTGGTTGTGAGCCGTGCCACTGAACCACTAGGCCACGCCGTCCCCTTCTTGTTTGGTTAAATCGAATCAAGCCTTAGAGTCGCATATGTTGATGTTCTTATGTCGTTATTGTGTGTAAAATAAGATAGAAGAGAACAGCGATAACACATACAAGCGATAACACATACAAGCGATAACACATACAGATACATTTTTAAAAGTCTAGCTCTGTCACAAAAGTGCAGAAGTGACGTGATATGATATCTGGACGAGAGTCCTACATTGAAAAAAAAAACTGTGTGACTCAGAGACTGACTTTGCGAAGACACAGTGGGTCACGTCACATATATGAGAACTCCAATGTGGTAAATGTCCTTGGCTTACTGTAACTAATTGATACATTTGAGGAATATATTTAAAGGACGGGAGAAAACAATATTAAGAAAATAGAAAATAAATGGGACTTTGATGTTATAATAGATCATACATGTGCGAAAGCAAGTTTAGGTGGCAGTACAAAATGCTAATGTAATGCTGAGTATGATAAAAAGAAACATTACATATAAGAGGAAGAAAGTGATAGGCAAACTGTATAAAGTATTCGTGAGATCTAAATTGGAGTTCTATGTTCAGGCGAGGAGTCTTTATCATAGAAAGGATATCTTCTTCTTCTTTGCGTTCATGATCTTTTGGTCATGCTATATCTGCAGGCCAGTCGCCATGATGAAGTCTGTAGTCTTCACCAGGTCGGAGCGGCTGCCCCACAGCTTTTGTCTCAGCTCCGCATCCTCTGGCCAGGTCTGGCATCTCGTTTCCCTATAGATTGAGCATTCTTGTAGAATATGCTCAGGGTTCTGGCATCCTGTTCCACGTGGGCACCCATCGGTGTGTGAGATCTTCAGTCGGTATAGATGTTCTAGTATTCTGCAATGTCCAGTTCTCAGGCGAAATAAGGTAATTTGTTGATTTCTTTTGAGATAGTGAATTTGGTCTGGTGTACTGCTTATGTTTCTGTCTTCTCAGTGTATATACTGATTTCGGATGATGTTCTTGATTTCTCTGTTTAGTACTCGATGATTAAATTGTGCCTTTTTTTCTGCCATCAGCTCTCTTGTTTACCGTGATTCCGCAACGAGAGGGTAGCCACTGGGGCGCTTATTGTTGAGGATCTCTGGAGTTTTCCCAGTTCTGATCTGATCTCCGATAACAGTGATTCGTTGTTGTTTTTTTTTGTATTGTCTCTAATAGTTCTCTGCAGTCCGTGAATACAGCTTTTTTGTTGGAGGTTGCCTGTCTGTTATTTGTTGGAGGTTGCCTGTCTGTTTGAAGTATTTTCAGTGCTCGCAGGAGGGCCATCGATTCTGCTCTAAGGTTTGTGGACAACTTTCCTGCTGGGAGCGCCTCTTCTGTTATATTTCCTTTTTTGTATCTTATGAATATGCCTCCTCCCCCGTTTCGGCCTGCCCTCTCTGCTGAACCATCTGTGTACACCTGTGTCCATTCCTTTGTATTATATTTCTCCTCAATCATTGTTTGTGCTAAAATGTTCAGCTCTTGGACACTGTGTTGGTCTTTTCTTTTTATTCCTGGGATCTCTGTTCTTATTTCGATGTTGTTTATGTTGCAGCTTGACTCTTAATAGTTAATAAGTATTTCTATTTATGTAGGTTGGTTGGGAATTAGTTCTCCATATTGTTGGTGTAGGTGGTTTGATATATGACTGAAGCTGGTTCTCTTTAGCCTATTTTTAACTGGGTGTTTTAGTTTTATATGTATGAGATGATCAGGCATGCGTAGCATCTTTTCACTATGTGTCAGCACTCTTTCCTCTCGTCTAGTATTTAGGAGTCTTATATTTGTATATGTTTCCATTTTCTGGATTGGTGTAGTCTTCATTTCTCCTGTTATTATCCTTAAGCCTGAATTTTGAATTTTGGTTAGGCGTTCCGTATTTGTTTTTGATGCTGTGGTCCAGGCTGTCATGCCGTATTCAAGTACTGGCCTGATTGTGCCAGTGTATACATTTTTGAGGATGTTGCTATTTGCACCCCAGCTTGTTCCGGCCAGCTTTTTCATGAGGGATAGTTTTCTGGTTGCTTTTTGTTCTATCTCCTGTATGTGTTCCATCCAAGTGAGTCTCTTTTCCATTTTAACTCAGAGATACGCAGGAGTATTTCCTTGTACAAGCTCTTAGCCATTTAGGATAAGTTTTGTTACTTCCTTGGTGTTGGACAGTGAGAAGCATGTTGTAACTGTCTTTGAGATGTTAATCTGCAATCCCCAATCTGTAACCCATTTTCCAACAGTGTCCAGTGCTGTCTGCATTCTATTTTCAGCTGTTGGTAGTTTTTCTGCAGCAGTCCACATTGTGAAGTCGTCAGCGTGTAGGGCACTGGATACTTTCTTTGGGAGTCTTCCCGCTATGTCGTTTATAAACAGGATAAAGAGGGTAGGAGAGATGACGCCTCCCTGGGGTACGCCTTGTTGGAGAGTTATTCTATGGAGAAAGAATAAAAATATGATAGGAAGGATATAAACATGCTAGAAAGGATATAAAGCTTTATCACTTAAAGGATATAAACATGCTAGAAAGGATATAAACGTGCTAGAAAGGATATAAACATGATAGAAAGGATATAAACATAATATAAAGGATATAAACATGCTAGAAATGATATAAACATGCTAGAAAAGATACAAAGCTTTATCACAGAAAGGATATAAACATGCTAAAAATGATATAAAGCTTTATCACAGAAAGGATATAAACATGCTTGAAAGGATATAAACATGCTAGAAAGGACATAAACATGCTAGAAAGGATATAAACATGCTACTAGAAAGGGTATAAACACGCTAGAAAGGATATAAACATACTAGAAAAGATATAAACATACTAGAAAGGATATAAACATGCTATAAAGGATATAAACATGCTATAAAGGATATAAACATGCTAGAAAGGATATAAACATACTAGAAAGGATATAAATATTATAGAAAGGATATAAACATGCTAGAAAGGATATAAACATACTTGAAAGGATATAAACATGCTAGAAAGGATACAAAGAAGAGCTAGTGGAATCCCCTGAATTAAAGATGAGGAAAGACTAAGAAAACCTGGTCTACATTGTCTAGAACAGAGAAGAATTTGACGCGTCTTAATACAATCTATTACTCAATGGAAAGAATAAATCAGACAATATCAAGTTTTTTCAAAGTACAACCGGCTACAAGAATAAGAGGGTACAACTTCAAATTGTTTAAAGGCACGTCCAGATTGGATATTAGGAAATATTTTTTTAGTTAGAGAGGGGTGAATGCTTGGAATGCTTTGTCAAATGATGTGGTGAAGGCAGAGTCATTTAATGCATTCAAAAATAGATTAGATACTCAGTTATTTTTAGCATCGGTGGATTGGAATAAACTGGTTGTATGCAGACTCTACAGAGCCTTCAAACCTGTATAATGAAATGAATGAAAGTTTTATTTAGATAAGCCAGTAGGATAATAAGAGCTTGGTTGAAGACATCTTGCAACGGCTGGAGAAGAACGAAATGGGACTACAAGATTGTCGACCGCAGTGTTTTCACAACGCCAACGTGATATCTGGACGCAGAAGTAGAGAATAAGTGAGAAAAACAATCCTGACAGTGTTTGTCAATTGTAACAATCACTCACTCAGCTTGGTGGGTGTACATGCAGCCAAGTAGGATACAAGGTTGGTTATGGTTTTGGAACCATCGCAAAATGTATTCTTCTCTCGTTCAACACAACACTGCGAAAAATACAAAAACGTCGTGCCAATGGATGTTAAATACTCGTTCAACACAACACTGCGAAAAATACAAAAACGTCGTGCCAATGGATGTTAAATACTCGTTCAACACAACACTGCGAAAAATACAAAAACGTCGTGCCAATGGATGCTAAATACTCGTTCAACACAACACTGCGAAAAATACAAAAACGTCGTGCCAATGGATGTTAAATACTCGTTCAACACAACACTGCGAACAATACAAAAACGTCGTGCCAATGGATGTTAAATACTCGTTCAACACAACACTGCGAAAAATACAAAAACGTCATGCCAATGGATGTTAAATACTCGTTCAACACAACACTGCGAAAAATACAAAAACGTCGTGCCAATGGATGTTAAATACTCGTTCAACACAACACTGCGAAAAATACAAAAACGTCGTGCCAATGGATGTTAAATACTCGTTCAACACAACACTGCGAAAAATACAAAAACGTCGTGCCAATGGATGCTAAATACTCGTTCAACACAACACTGCGAAAAATACAAAAACGTCGTGCCAATGGATGTTAAATACTCGTTCAACACAACACTGCGAACAATACAAAAACGTCGTGCCAATGGATGTTAAATACTCGTTCAACACAACACTGCGAAAAATACAAAAACGTCATGCCAATGGATGTTAAATACTCGTTCAACACAACACTGCGAAAAATACAAAAACGTCGTGCCAATGGATGTTAAATACTCGTTCAACACAACACTGCGAAAAATACAAAAACGTCGTGCCAATGGATGTTAAATAGGAATCTGGAACAAGGTGAAGTGCAAGAACAGAAGCAGTGAGGCCTGTCAATAAGTAACTTGATGAGATATTTCTAGTTCTCCATGACACGATAAACAGTGAGAACGTGGCTAGTGAAAGAAGAAGTAACGGACAGCAGTGTTGTGTTATGGCTTTCTGACTTTACTAAGATTTTAGAACAAAAGCACACATTAGCATTGATCGTATTCAAAAGAGGCTGCAGTTTTTACATTAAAATACTGTCTCGTTTAGTATTTTTGAGCCGATATTAGGGTAAAGTTATTGAAAAGTATGGTGTTAGATTTTGAACAGGGAAGCATATTCAGTACTTTCAGTAGTCGTTATTTGCGTATACAGGTTTCTAGACGTGGGAAAGACGCGAATCACGATCAGAGTTATACATGCAAAAATAAAGTATCTTTTACATACAGCAAGCCTGATTCATGGAAGAGGGTGCACTAACAACAAGTAAAGGAATTCAGTGCAGATACAATTACTGATCTGTGTAATGCCATCTACAATACAGGGTTTATACAGTGCGGCCTACTACATCAATCTTTACAACACTAGCCGAGTAACCCAGTGCAACTTCGTGTTCAGATTTTAGAACAATAAGCATGATAAGCCACAGCATTTACGTAACCTTTTACAGTCCAGCATACTAAATTAGATTCGTTACTTTGTCATTTACAGCCTGGCTTAGTTCATAAGCTTTATGTATTTACGATTTACAAGTCAGTCTAATCAATCAAAATCGTTGCTTAACCATTTACAGTCTGACCTAGTTCATTTGATTCGTGTCTTAATACTTTGCAATTCTGCTTAATTGATAAGATTCGTTACTAAAGACACGAATCTAATAAATTAGGACGAACTGTAAAGGGTTAAAGTTATAAAAGAGAAAATAATTAGGTGTAGAGTAGACAACGACGTTCTGGTGAGCAATTTAGATTAAATTCCGACAGAACAGTGTAACAAAAGACACAATATTCTGTTTACTGATACTAGCAGAACAATATATAGAAATACATAAAGTAGTTATCTTGATTATAGACTCCATAATGTAAAGAATGATAAACTAATAACATTTCTGGAGAACATAGGTATAGCCGGAAAAGACATACAAATATTCAATAACTATACTGGGAGCAATATGCCACCGCAAGGTCTGACACGGTACGCTGATCGTGTGTAACAAGAGATGTGCCACAAAGACATATACTGTCCTCGTGTCTGATTAACATTTCCACAAAACACATTTTTCTAGAAGAAGAGGAAATGTCATGTCTCATTATTGGTGCGGTATCAATAAATAATCTCAGATATACAGATGGCACAGTTCTGTCGGCTGAAAGTCAATGAGAACTGTACGAATTGGGGAATCAAGAAACCAACAAAAGTCCGGTATATGGAAAACACACAAACTGTAATACGAGCTAATTAGCAAAGTAGACCAGGCAGATAAACATAGACCGTCAAACACTGGAGCAGGCCCAGAGCTTCTCTTATCTTGGAAATAATAAAACGGAGGATGGAAGATGCAAAACGGGAATCGAGAAGAGAATAGAGATGGCCAAGTATGTTTTCACCAACATGGGCATCCAAATACGTCACTCACAAATTAAACATGAGATCAGATCGTAGATAATGATCAAATAATTGGAGAAGAGAATTGTGGCCTAAGAAATGTGCATTTATAGATGGATGAGGTGCATGTTACGGAAAGTAGAGAAAATAAATAGGAACGTTTTTGAGAAATGATGGATACAAAGCAAATTCAGTCCGAAAGTTGAATTAGTGGCCACATCAAGAGGTATAACAGCATGATGACAGCAGTAATCGAAGGACAAGTCGAAGGGAAAATGGGCAGAGGTGAACATCACTCTCAGTGGGACGATAACATCATAGGATGGGCAGGGACAAACCTGGCAGGTTGGACTATCAATACAAGAGAAAGAGAAAGATGATGGACCATTCCAGCCGACCTTCCGCGTGGAGATGGCACTTGGATTGAACAGCTCAAACTAATATAATCGCTGAATCCAGAACAGCTGATGATTTCTCTTTAAGATAACTAGAAAGAGATAGGACGAGAGAGACAGAGAGAGAAGGGAGGGGATAGGGGGATGTTATGGGAAGGAGGGAGATATATGGATGGAGTGACATAAATGGCAGGTGAGGAAGGATGGAAGGAAGGAGATTGGGACAGAGACCAGATAGGGGTGAGAGAGAGAGATAAATGGGTGGAGAGAGAGAGGAAAGAGAGGGAGAGGAAAAGGAGGGAGAGGAAAGAGAGAGAGAGATAAAGATAGGTAGAAATAATGAGGCAGAGAGAGAGAGAGAGAGAGAGAGAGAGAAAGAAAGAACAGGAATACATAAAATGTAGATTTGATGGATATCCTGTTAACTTATAGCTAGGTTTACTAGAATCAATAACTGGCTGTTTTAGTATGGTAGTAAGGAGAGAGAGAGAGGGGGAGAAAGAGACAGAGAGAACTATAATATAAATAGTGTAGATTTGATGGATAACTTGTTAGCCTATAGCTACGTTTACTAGAATCAATAACTGGCTGTCCTCATAATAAGGAGAGAGAGAGAGGGAGAGAGAGAGAGAGAGAGAGAGAGAGAAGGGAGGGGGAGGGAGGATGTTATGGGAAGGAGGGAGATATATGGATGGAGTGACATAAATGGCAGGTGAGGAAGGATGGAAGGAAGGAGATTGGGACAGAGACCAGATAGGGGTGAGAGAGAGAGATAAATGGGTGGAGAGAGAGAGGAAAGAGAGAGAGAGGAAAGAGAGAGAGAGAGGAAAAAGAGGGAGAGGAAAGAGAGGGAGAGATAAAGATAGGTAGAAATAATGAGGCAGAGAGAGAGAGAGAGAGAGAGAGAGAGAGAGAGAAAGAACAGGAATACATAAAATGTAGATTTGATGGATATCCTGTTAACTTATAGCTAGGTTACTAGAATCAATAACTGGCTGTTTTAGTATGGTAGTAAGGAGAGAGAGAGAGGGGGAGAAAGAGACAGAGAGAACTATAATATAAATAGTGTAGATTTGATGGATAACTTGTTAGCCTATAGCTACGTTTACTAGAATCAATAACTGGCTGTCCTCATAATAAGGAGAGAGAGAGGGAGAGAGAGAGAGAGAGAGAGAAAGAGAGAGATTGCGGAATAGAGCGTAGGAAAGCGGAGAGTTACGGGCAGAAGAAGACCGACAAAGATTGACAAGAGAAAGAACGAGGAAAAGAAAAAAATAAGAAGGCGATAAAGCAGAAAGGGTAAGAGAAACAAAGAGCGTGATACGGACAGAGATGGCGGAAAGACAGTGAGGGAGTGACAGACAGTGAGGGAATGACAGACAATGAGGGAGAAAAAGACAGTGAGGGAGTGACAAACAGTGAGGGCGATAAAGACAGTGAGGGAGTGACAGACAGTGAGAACGAGAAAGACAGAGGGCGTGAAAGAGAGAGGGCGAGAAAGACAGAGAGGGCGAGAAAGACAGAGGGGGCGAGAAAGACAGAGAGGGCGAGAAAGAGAGAGGGCGAGAAAGATAGAGGGGGCGAGAAAGACAGAGGGGGCGAGAAAGACAGAGGGGGCGAGAAAGACAGAGAGGGCGAGAAAGACAGAGAGGGCGATAAAGACAGAGAGGGCGAGAAAGACAGAGAGGGCGAGAAAGACAGAGAGGGCGAGAAAGACAGAGAGGGCGAGAAAGAGAGAGGGCGAGAAAGACAGAGGGGGCGAGAAAGACAGAGAGGGCGAGAAAGACAGAGAGGGCGAGAAAGAGAGAGGGCGAGAAAGACAGAGGGGGCGAGAAAGACAGAGAGGGCGAGAAAGACAGAGAGGGCGAGAAAGACAGAGAGGGCGAGAAAGACAGAGAGGGCGAGAAAGACAGAGAGGGCGAGAAAGACAGAGAGGGCGAGAAAGAGAGAGGGCGAGAAAGACAGAGGGGGCGAGAAAGACAGAGGGGGCGAGAAAGACAGAGAGGGCGAGAAAGAGAGAGGGCGAGAAAGACAGAGGGGGCGAGAAAGACAGAGAGGGCGAGAAAGACAGAGAGGGCGAGAAAGACAGAGAGGGCGAGAAAGACAGAGAGGGCGAGAAAGACAGAGAGGGCGAGAAAGACAGAGAGGGCGAGAAAGAGAGAGGGCGAGAAAGATAGAGGGGGCGAGAAAGACAGAGAGGGCGAGAAAGACAGAGGGGGCGAGAAAGACAGAGAGGGCGAGAAAGACAGAGAGGGCGAGAAAGAGAGAGGGCGAGAAAGACAGAAGGGGCGAGAAAGACAGAGAATGTGAGCATACAGAGAGTATAATTGTTGGACAACCTGTTTAGGCTGCAGTTAGTTACTGGAATAATTAACTCGCAACAAAATGCTATTGTCAATACAGAGAGAGAGAGAAAGACAGAGAGAGAGAGAAGAGGAAATATACAAAAAAAAGATAGAGGACATTAGAGATGCAGAGATCAAGGAATGGAAGATATTAGAGATTTTAGGTGGCAGTGAGGAGGAAGAGACGGGGAGAGGGAAGGGGAGGGGGGAGGGGAGGGTTGGAGGAAGAGGACAGAGTTAAAGATAAAAGATGTATAGGGTAGCGGAGAGAATGTAATGGAATGACATTAGAGATTTGGGTGAGGGTGAGGAGGGAAAGTGGAGGACATTGGGAGAGAGAGGGAGGGAGAGAGAGAGTACGCATAGAAAAAAGTTTCCTATATCAGACTCGGGACTTTTAGAAACTAATGCACTAGCTCTTGGCATTTATAAGGTGAGGTTACCAGATCCCTTCTTCGCTGTATGACTTTCCTGAAATTAAGACAGTTACACATTTACATCTTGGTGAACTACACCAGATTAAGGAAGCCAGTTGATGGCATAACAAAATTACATCTGTTCTAGAATCGTCAAGGCCAAAAATCAAAACTAATTCAGTCGTTTCTCTTGGTGCATAGGCCATTGACAACATCCCGCCAGCATACACAGTCCTGAACTGCTCTGTCTGCCTCTCTCCACGTGCAATCAGCTTTTTCTCTTCCACTGAGGATTTCATGTAATAGCCTGCCTGGCTAAGTTGGACGATGCCGTCTGTAACGTATGTACTATCCAGCACCATTTTCTTTGTTTAATAAGTTGTTCCATTGGCTGTTGTTGGTTGCTTTCCCATAGGTCTTCATCCATCACCATGTCCTGCCACTGTATGTCCCTTATTCTTTGAATGTAGCTGTTGACGAGGGTCTGAAGTCTTTATTGTATGGCCTTTGTCGTTCTCCTTGCCTCCGGAGAAGTACCAGGTCATCTGCGTAGACCACCAGTTCTTTTTTCCTCAACTGATGTCTTCATTATCGAATCTATAGCCCACAAGAACAAAAAGAACGAGATCAGACATCCTTGTTTCAGCAGTGTTGGCACCCCGAAGCCGTCAGTCAGTGCTCTTTCCAGTACCACTCTAACAAATGTGCTAACCATTCGCTTTTATTAGGTGAGGTTATCAGATCCCTTCATTGCTGTCTTGGCTTTCCTGAAGGTAAGACATGTACACATTTACATCTGGGTGAACTACACCAGATTGAAGGAAGCCGGTTGATAGCATTACACAACTCTGTTTTAGAATCCCCAATGCATGAGAAGTGCTGGCAGACCATAACACACACGAAGAAAATAGCTCGAGACGAAACATGGAAGGAGTGGACAGCTGGAACGGATGGGCAGGACAGAATGACGTGTGCTCCACAGAGAGCAAGTGGTTTTCATTGATTTGGAAAGTGGTACCCAAGAGGAAAAGAATAAGAACGCTGCCATCTTGGATGAGCATAGTTTTTAGAGCAAGGAAAAGCAAATAAAAGTGGTTGTATACAGACTCTACAGAGTCTTCTAAACCAATATAAAGTCGTCGTTCAGATTTTTTGGCATGTCGCAAGTTGCGACGAAATAATGTTATACAATCTAATGATGTTAAAAGACGATTACTTCGCAACCACCTCAGCAATTCATTGTATGCACAGGTTAATTTTGTTAGAAAGGGTTAACGTTAGGGGCAATAACTGGAACAAGATTGCGTGTCGAAACCTGTGCTTGAACCAAGTACCATTGCTATAAAAAGCCAGCCCTCTAACCACTCTCGTATACCGCTCGGACCTCACCCTGGGGGCCACTCTTCCCTTCACTCTCTTCTCTTACCTCACTCTGTTTCATTTGACTCTATCATACAGTCACACTCTTGCACAACTTTCACACGCGCCCTCATGGTGAGGCCCTTCCATTGCAATTTGGTTGGGCTAGCTTCTGAAGGCGCACAAACCTAGCATAGGTACATACAGACTTAACTTAACTTAACGTCTTTATACTGGTTTAGAAGACCCTGCAGAGTCTGTATAATTCCAGTTACATTTACATCACCTTGCTCTAAAAGCTATGCGCATCCAGTTTATTCTTAAATGCATTAACTACCTCCCCTGGCAATGCATTCCAAGCAGACACCACTCTCTGACTAAAAAAAATATTTCCTAATATCTAACCTGGACCTCTCTTTAGTCAGCTTGTAGCTATGCCCTCTTGTTATTGTGGGTGGCTGTATTTTTAAAAAAACTTGTTTTGGACGCACACATTCATCCAAGCACTGGTTTATGCGTCCTGATATCGCCCAATGGACTACGTTCTGGGGTGGAAAATGGCGCGCCTCCGCCTGTAGAAACTAGTGAGGCAAACATCTAAGCAAAAAACAAAAACAAAAAACTCTCGTATACCAAACGTGTGTTCCCATTGCTGGGGTTTCCGAAAGGGGAGTTTATTTGGCTTAGAAATAAAGATCGCATACCTTATAGAAAACTCCTAAATGTTACATATAAGGATCGTGTCACGAACGTAGACATCCGTCAGAGAGTTGAAGACGCTATTGGTCCTTTTGAAGATCTGTTCACAACTATCAAAAGACGAAAGATGGCCTGGTGCGGGCACGTAGCGAGGTCCAACGGAATTCCCAACTCGATACTCTTTGGATCCGTACCGGGACAGAGAGGGCGAGGACGTCCAAGGAAGAGATGGGTGGACAACATCGCTGAGTGGTCAGGCCTTCGTCACGGTGAGATACGTCAGGCGGCGACAAACAGAGAGAGCTGGCGTGGGATTTTCATGTCTTCATGTGTGCCCCAACGACCTGATGGGTTCCGGGATGAACTGAACTGATACCTTATCAGTCGCTATGGAGTATGCTATCTCGGTCTTTATTTTACAACCACTAACAGTAGTGTCTGTTATGTGACTGGGTGTACCTTTTTTTTATGTACTCCTAGTTTTGTGTCATCCCCGAATTTTACAATTATGGACTCCATATCATTGTCCAAATAATATCTATATCAAGAACACAATTGTCCCAACACCAATCCCTGGGGCACCTCATTTATTATTCGTACCTCACACCACTTCTTATTTATGCTAACTCTCTGTGTTATTCGTGTTAAGCAATGTTCTATCAAAGTGATAACAATATCATGTTATTGTAGCTCTCGAAACAATCTTTGATGAGGTACTCTGTCAAAGACCTGTGTGATAGTTTGTCCATCACAAGTGATGAAGACCACTCTCTTTGTTCAGCCGTGTGGACAGTCGTATCTCTTGCTGTGTCCGCTGAAATGGGTGACTTGCGCGGAGATTTGGATTAAAGTGAGGAAGAAACTGCGCCTTTTGTCAACCTCACTCACAGAGCCTAAGCTACCTTTTGCCAGTGGCAAGACATTCATCGAGACGACTGGAGATAGCATAGGATGCAGATTTTGCCTCAGGGTTACCATCGAAGCCTTTCCGTAAACATGAAACCCGCAGGGTAGAAAGGTGGGAAGGCATCTAACGCAGTTTGTCGTGCCTTTTCGATAACCACAAGAGGTCGTATGGACAACACTCAGCGTGTGAGTGAGTCTGGCATCTCTCCCCAGCTGTATTCAGTTCATCATAGTAGCATCTAAAATTCCCACACGCCAAATTCGTGTAGGTGAACCGGCAGAACTAACCCGTGAAACGTTTTGATATTATTTTATACCACAGCACTTAATTGTGCGGTACCGGATTTATAACACGGTATATCCACGTGTAAGCATACCCAGTTATACATGGGTACCTTCTTCTTCTTTTTCGTTTATCTTCAGATAAAGATCCCGGTTTCTCTTACAAAGATTACTCTTGTGTGTAATAGTGTTTTTTTCTTCATACAGCTTTTGTCTCATATCTGCCTCGCGATACCAGTTGTATTCTCTCTTATCCTGCGTGCATGTGCAGCTTTTGTAACAGTTCCCGCCGGAGCAAGAGAGTTTAGGGCAGGAGGGATGTGGTTGACGACTTAGAACAAAGGTACCTGAATGCGTGCCTAGGTCACTCCCGTCTCAACAAAGGAAAACAGAATTGGGGCAAAGAATGTGGACAGGTAGGAGCTGACCCCTGGCGTTCCGATTTGGGTAGTGGGAGAATGAGTGACAGACGGGATGGCAGCAGAGCCTCCTGCTATAGATGAGTGACAGGTGTGCAAAGCATTTAGTTCCAATAACGACTGAATAGAGCCATCCCCCTGAGATCCATTGGTCAGCTTTGATACTGCTTGAGAGTATATAACATAGAGTCAAAGTTTAGCTCAGGAGGCTGGATGGAGAGGGGAGGAGAGCGAGAGAGTGAATGTAGATAGGTGTCTAGTTTAGCTCACCGACTTAGATAGAGGAGCGATTAATAGACTGTTGTTCGAATGTTAGTGATACAACAGGATCGCTTAAATAGGTGTGTGAGTTTTGTATTAATAGATAATCTGAACGTCTGTTGTAAGCAGGGCACATTGTGAACGAGGTATGTCCAGATCGCCCGCCTGGGGGGATTTGAGTGAGGAAGGTTTTGATAAGGTGTGTTGAGGATGCAGTTAAAGAGAAGTATGTGTGATGTGTGTAGGGAATAGAGCTGGGTAATGATAGTTAATAGATAATGCTTAAAATTTCCGCTTTAGTTAATATGTATATTAACATATATATAATATAGGAATATTTAGTTATGATGATTTGAATTGTATTATGTTTGTGATTTCACTACTCATTTTTCTATATGAGTATTATATAATAAATATGCCATCTGCTGTGTGCTATATTATTTGTAGTGTGTGGCCATGATTGATGTGGATGAGTGTGATATTGTTCTAAGTTAGAATAACCCTAGGGCAAACAGTAGAATCTGCTACACTTTGTAGGATGTGTTCCACGGTCATGGTATACTCACCACATGAACACTTGTCATTAGTCCCAATCCTCATTGTGTTGTAAAGATAACCCTTGAGTTTATTAAGCCCTGTTCTCAGTCTGAAGATGTTGACTTTCTCTTCTCTGGTTAAATTAAAATAGCTGTCTCCTTCCAAAAGTCGGGGTGTTGATCAGCCCTGGAGTTGGCTTTAATTATGGTTTTGGCCTCATTATATTTGATGTTCAGGTCTGTTTGTAGGGATGCTCCTCCACACTTTGCTAGTTTGTCTGCAGCTTCATTGTTTTCAATAATTGAGTGGCATGGTATCCACTGTATGACCAACCTTGGGTGTTCTGTTGAGAGTTGTATCAGGAAGAACATACATTGCTCGAGATCTTCATCTATGTGTTGTTACAGCGCTGCAAATACTGACGCGGCATCAGTCAGAAATACTATGTTTTCTTGGTGGAGATCTTTAACTTGGATTACAAGCTCAGCTGCGACCTTCAGTGCCTCTGCTTCCGCACTGAAATTATTGGAGTATGTTCCTGTTGTTAATACTTGAGTTTTTTCTTTTCCATTCTTTAGTCTGTAATTGACCCCTCTGCCTCTATTGGATGTGGCTTTGTTAGATGAGTATATACATGTATCCATGTTTCTGGCGGGTATACTCAACTAAGATATTCTTCCGTGATAAATTTCATTTCTAAATCCGAGTTCCCTTTTTCCCTATTCTCTCTATAGTTTCTACCATCTCAGGGAACTTGGCTTTTTTCCATGGAGGAATTTGGGATGTTTATTTTAAATCTCTAACTACTGACTGGTTTATGATTTGAGCATGGGTACCTGTAACTTATAGTTAGTGGAGAATGGGCAGCGAAAAAACAACTGATCACGCCACTTCACACGCAAGAATCTGAAAGGTAGATACAATAATCTTCTCACTGGACGTTCGTCAAGAACAGGACGTTTGTGACGTTTGTATTGTTTCTTTTCCTAAGAATGGACGTCACTGCACTACGGGCATACCCATAGGTGCTCAGTTTCTCTCAGCAAATGGCGAAGGGCATGGATGCTGATAGTCCCTGTAGCTCGCTGGTTGTACACCCTTCTGCTCCATCCTCGCATGCGCCATACTCCGCTCGAATCTCGTTTAATGTTGAAATTTTGCAGTCCATGTGGATTGCTGCTTTAATCTACTGCGGTGTCCTCACCTAACAGGCGGTCATTGATTGATTTCAAAATGTCACTTCTATCCATCACTAATGTGCCCAATATGTGAGCTTGTGAAGCCATGATGTCAGCTCTTTCATTGCCCTAAACCCCAGCATGAGCAGGACAGTAGATCTATGTCAAACCCTGGAGGTTTGAGGCTGGGATGTGTCTCCGTTTACAGCGAGGCTGCAATATCTGTCCCTTTTGGCCCGACACATCCCAGTTCAGCAGGGTACTTTTGAAACCGAGTCTACCTTCCCTCTTCGAGCTATAATCTCTTAGCCAGGCTGCATGGTTGCAGCTTAATACCAGGGCCGCTACTTGGGGACAAAATAGAGTATTGGTCAGCTGTGGTTCACTGATCCTGATGCAAGCAACAAACTATGAGTCGCTGGCTGATGTCAGCCCGTTCACTGCTGCATCTATTAATTATTTCATTTATTATTGAGAAATTCTAACGGGAAAAGCAAACATAACTGGGGGAAAATAAACAAATCAGTTGGGATTTCCCAGCAACTAGGGACGCTCGCAAAATTAGATTTAATGCTCATTTGGTCTGAGAAATGTATCCATAGTGTATCCACATTCTTGACTGACTCAATTCTCTACCACTTCATCCCTGACGACAGTTTGTGCTGAGGAACTATCGTGAACTTTTTCTAAAACTATGTATGTGACAAAGATATACATTTATCTCCATTAGTATTGGTTCTTGTAGAGTGGTGTATCAATAGATCTGTGTTCTTGTCGTGTTCTGTACCACACGATGTATGTTCTTGTCGTGTTCTGTACCACACGATGTATGTTCTTGTCGTGTTCTGTACCACAATATCTGCGTTCTTGTCGTGTTCTGTACCACAAGATCTGCGTTCTTGTCGTGTTCTGTAGCAGAAGATATGCGTTCTTGTCGTGTTCTATACCACAAGATCTGCGTTGTTGTTGTGTTCTGTGCTACAAGATGTATGTTCTTGTCGTGTCCTGTACCACAAGATGAATGTTCTAGTGTTATGTACTACATTATCTGCGTGTGTTTCTACACAATCCAATCTCATACGTTGTACGTTGTATTACTATGATGAATGATACAGAGACATCTATTTTCAGCTCTACTGGTCATTGCGTTCTTTGTTGCGGGTCCATCGTTTTTTATTACATTATAATGATTGGCTTATCAGCTCTAGGTGAAGCATATCGTCACTACCAAAGATGGCCATTTGACAGGAAACCTGTATCCGAACACAAGCAGTGGCGATTTCAATAGTAATCGTTTGTGCACGATGAGATTACTAGCCTCGTGCACTACTCACTTTAGTGGCCTTCTATGATTGAAAGTTGTTATTACATATGTAAATCTAATACGCTCCTCGGCGTTACTTGGGTCTGAAATAGGAGCAAAGACTAGTAATATTTTAACCTGTAATCAGCGCTGTGGGTATGGAGCTGGTAACCCCATCCTATAGAAACGTTAAGTCACGAAAACCTCAACAGATATTGGCAGGTCAACGTGTGATGACCTGGTATACCTTTGTTGAAGACCTAAGCTCCACAGGTAGCTGGAAAGGTTTTATTGATTGATTGATGATTTATATTAACTACAGATCGTATGGGTAGCAGAGAGATAGTGCCATCGCT
Source organism: Ariolimax columbianus (assembly GCA_036924085.1). Lineage (NCBI taxonomy): Eukaryota > Metazoa > Mollusca > Gastropoda > Stylommatophora > Arionidae > Ariolimax > Ariolimax columbianus. The sequence continues at coordinate 16,340,447 of JAVGWX010000010.1, read as the reverse complement.
TCCCACAATAAAATGTACCAAGTTCAATCCTCTATATCAAAACGCCCTAGTCGAGACAGATTTAAATGGGTACTTGGTTTACCGTTAAAAAGGAAAGGCGTCCCCCCCCCCCCCATTTAATAAAATACTAAGGGCTAGTACAATGAAGTCTCTAGCACTTCCTCTCCCACACAGCAGTTGAAGTTATGAGAATATCTTTATCAGACTTATAATACGAATATAATGCTACAACAATGAATCGACAGATCTCATGTTTATAAACATGTAAGTCTGATCATATTAACACTATGGCCTGCTGACACATTAGTAAACAGAAATCGGAAGTATACATTAAAGTAGTCACAGTTGTCACCCAAATCCCTACCTGTGAGGCTATACAGTGTCTATTTTCCTCCGTGAGATCTCAAGAAATATAAATCCCAGTTTGAACACACACGAACTTGCTCAGTTCAATACCAGCACTGAAGTAAGATATAACCTGGTTCTACAGAGACAAGGACGAACCTACAACCAGCCTGTGATCCAATACACGCTCGTGCCTTGCGTGAGTTCTCGTGCGTGAGTGTATGACGGCGTGAGCGAGCGAGAGAGGGAGAACAGAAGAGCTGGCTTAATTCCTCTCCTTCGTTCTTAAGTTGTGCGCATAATGTGCAAAAAGAGGCTTCCGTATTGGTTGTGTATGTTCGTTGCTATCGCAACGTGTTATGTGAAAGAAAAGGCCCATATAAGAATAAAGTAGAGTACAATTGAACGTCTGTTTTAGATCTTGCTTTTTAATCGTGTACATACTTCAATAATTGTTGGTATTGCGTTTTATGTTTTATCTCATACTGCATTCCACTTGTGGATGGAGCTTTTCCCATGTTTACGATTTGGCCAGCAGTAATTTTCCGACTCCAGGCTTCTCGGGGCGAAATAATGTGACCATCAGCACCCTTTGATGGGCCCCATGGAGGCGTATGGCCTGACATTCCATTTATCTGGCAGGGCTCTTGTTCCTAGAGGTCATTTCCATTATAAATAGATGAGCCTTTTGTTTTTAATGTTTTGTGTTTTACAGCTGAGCTGCGATATGTGCCCCTTTCCTAAAGTCACATCTCCTTTCAACAAATATGTTTGTTTCTTGATTCTTGATTCTAGGAACCAACATAATCACACAGAGAACATTCCCATAAGTGCTCCGTTCTCCGTCCAAGCAGCCAGACAAGCGTATATATACTCAGAGTCCAAGTCAGGTGTTGATTTCGTGTTCTTCGGATCTTTCCAGGCAGAATCCACTTTCTCCCTTAGTCACTCCCAAATCTATCATCCTCCGCACAAATGCATTTTCGCGTTTCTCTGTCTCTTCATCATTCTGTAGACTGTCCATGACTGCCCTTATCAACTCAACGCCGTCTCTCCTCATCAGTACGCCGGTCACCACAGTTCGTCCCGCCACTGCATTAGCTCTTTCGTTGCCCCAGACGCCTACATGTCCCGAAAAATAGATCCATGTGACACCTTGTATACCAGAGTTGTTCAGAACACCGTTCTATCTTACGGAGCATGCCCTGCGAGTCTGACAGTATCACTGCGTGTGTCACCGGTTGCGTCACCAACCAAGCCAGGGCCGCTGTTACCGCCTCAGTCTCCATCCTCATACTCGATGTGACAGTGGAGTAGGCAGCCATTTTGGTAGCCGACGAAACCCCAACCACACTTGTTTGCATCTCTGCCGGCGCAGCCATCTGTGGACAGAATTGGGTCTTGTGGTCCTGGGTGTTGCTGGATCAGCTCCTGTATTCAAGCTTCTGTCTTAGTGCCACCCCACTCGCCCCACCCTCTGCTCAGTTGTATTACCACCCTTGTTATGGTGCTCTCGTTGCACACTTCTACCCATTCACTACTTCTTCCAACTTCTTCCAATGCACAGACCCTCATCAGGGAGTCTTCTGCCTTTGCCATCCATGACCTTTCTCGCTTAATGCGTCTGCCTTTGAGTGTATCCAAGTCTTGTTGCAAAGGGTGGTGTTCGTTGTTGGCAACGTTGGCGTATGCCTTTACCTGCGCTACTTGGTGTCGCACCTTGATGCTTGGCAAATCAAGCAGGAATCTGATGGCAGCAATTGGAGTATATCTAGTGCATCCCAGAACTGCTCTCGTGGCCTCGTTCTGGATTCTATCCAATTTATCTACCAGTGTATGTGATAGCGAGAGTAACACAAGAACGTATCCAGGACAGACAAAACCAGTGCCTGCGCCTACAGGAAGAGAGTCCATTTGTGCATGTCTGTGGCCGTCATGACTTTGATTGCATCGATACAAATATGTTCACTTTGGATTACCTCTCAATGGTCTTGGTCTGTTCCCAGCCTACCTGCAAGACATCAATTTGACTGTGTTGTCCGTTGTTATCTCGTATGAGACGCGTGCCATGTTATCATTCCTTAATAGGAGATAGAGATATAGATAATACCAGCATTTCTTCTTCCTCTTTGTTCTTCCTATAACTAAGGAGGTCACATCTGACTTCATCACGAACTGGCTATCGTTACTTCCGTCTGTCCAACAGTACTTCGGTCTCTTTTACGGTTTTGCTCGCTCATTTTCAGAACATTATCTTTCCAGCGCATCTTAGGGTGCCTTGTTTTCTTACTTCCAGAAATTGTGCTCCTGCGTATCATGTTGAACAGTCTATTCAATCGTATCCCATATAATCTGCACTTGCTTACAACTAACAGAAGGTATGGATATAGTCCTACATTTCGTCAGATTGTATTGTGCATGTTGATATGCATGTTCAATCTAGAAATTCAATGTCTATGTTTAACAACCACATGTGCATACTAGAGTATCAATGTTTGCATTATTATGATCATAGTTTGAAGTGATATGTTCTTATTTGTCCACATTGACTTTAGTGATGTGAGAACTATTATTGCCAATGCAGTCCTTGTTCTTAGTTCTGCTTTGGTTCTCTCTTCTTCGTGTAAATGTCTCCGATCATTGAAATGTGTAACTGTCTCCAACTTTTATCCATGTATTGTGTTGCTGTCTTTGATTCCTTTCCTGTTAACCGTGATTAGTTATGTCTCTCCAATATTGATTTCCTTGAAATTCTATCTGGATGTGGTATATCTTTTTCATTACCAGCCAGAGTATCGATGACATAATGGAAGGGTAGCTAGCTATAAGATAGTGTATTCACCTAAAACGTTCCATTTTTGGCATTCTGGTACATCTGTGATATTATTTTCTTAAAAAATAGATTGAACTGAGCGGTAATTGGCAGCCCTATCTTACATCAACGTTAATTTTAAACAAATTTCAAGTTCTGTCATTGACCCAGAATCCCGCTCGTGGTATTTGGATATAAACTCTTGATGACATTGATGACAAGGGGGCATATAAAATAGTGAAGGACCTAATAAGGCATATACAGCGTCGCAATACAACGATTCAGGATAAGAGAGGGAAATGTCCCACAGAAGCCCAAGATATTCGGGCTCGTTGGACTGAGTACTGTTCCGAATGATATAAGCATGAGTCGAGGTGACCCAGGAAGGAAATGCAATGGCCCCCAAAATGAATATGTTAGAGGAAAATAAACCGATAACAAGAGAGGAAGTAACTGAAGCGGTGAAGATGCTAAAGTAGGGGAAAAGCTGTGGGTATGGATAATATCCCAGCAGAGCTCCTACAAGTGCGGGAGGGGGGGGGGGTGTAATAATTAAGGCTCTGGCATACATCTGTAACAGGATTTGGTGGACAGGAGAGTGGCAAATTATCTGAGCGAAGGTAATGGTTTTACCGCTGCTTATTAAGGTAACCTAAATATGTGCACGAATTATAAAACAATTAGCCTCACTAGTCATCCTAGCAAAGTTCTCTTAAGAATAATCCTCAAAAGATTAAAACAACATGCAGAGAATATCATTGACGAAGAGCAAGTAAGGTTTCGAGCGCTAAACAGATATTGAATCTGCGAATATTGAATAAGAAATACTTAGAATACCAACAACACCTATATAATGTCTTCATTGATTTCAAAAAGATGTTCGACAGAGTATGGCATTCGGCGCTATGACCAACAATGAAGCATTACAAGATCAATAGTAATATTGTGAAGGTAATTGAAAACCTTTATGAGAAGGCGTCAGGTGCCGTTTCTGTAGACGGAACACTATGTGAATGGTTCCCCACATATGTTGGGGTGTGACAGTGCTGTATACTCTCTCCAACACTCTTCAATGTCTGTTGGGGTGAGACAGGGTTGTATACTCTCTCCAACACTCTTTAATGTATTCTTGGAAAGAATAACGAAGGTGGCCCTGGAGGGACATGTTGGTACGGCCAGAATAGGTGACAAGACGATTACCAAACCTACGATTTGCAGATGATATAAATGGTAGGCACGGAAACGGAAGTCCAGGAGCTGATTAGTAGATTGGACAGAGCAGTGCAGAGCTATAGCATGGAGATAAATGAAGAGAAAACATACCTGATGACCAATAACACGGAAGGGTTTACATCTATGATAAAAGCAAATGGTCAGGAACTGGAAGTTGTACACCGGTTCAAGTATCTAGGATCACTGATCAGTGACGAGGGCTCGCAGCCTGAGATAATTTCCAGAATAGCACAGACAACAGCGGCGCTTACGCGTTTGAAACCCATAAGACAGGATAAGCGGCTCGCCCTGAGCATACAAGTTAGACTAATACGCTCATTGGTGCTTTAAATATTTGTGTATGCCTGTGAGACTTGGACCATTACTGTGGATATCCAGGACAGAATACATGCAATGGAAATGAGGTGCTGTAGAAGACTCTTAAATGTTACATATAAGGATCGTATCACGAACGTAGAAATACGACGAAGAGTGGAAAACACAACTGGGTCTTTTGATGATCTGTTCACAGTTATCAAAAGGCAAAATAATGCTTGGTATAGGCACGTCACGAGGTCCAGCAGAATTGCAAATTCGTTACTGCATAGTGCCGTACTAGGAAAGAGAGGGTATGTACGTCCAAGAAAGAGATGTGCAAACAACATCACTAAGCGGTCAAAGCTACGTTCCTGTGAGGCACGACTGGCGGCAGCGGACAGAGAGAGATGGCGTGGGATTGTGGGAGTGTCCCAACGACTTTAACTTAACTTAACGTCTTTATACTGGTTTAGAAGACCCTGCAGAGTCTGTATACAACCAGTTACATTTACATCACCTTGCTCTAAAATATATGCGCATCCAGTTTATTCTTAAATGCATTAACTGTCCCTGCCTCCACTACCTCGCCTGGCAATGCATTCCAAACAGACACCACTCTCTGACTAAAAAAATATTTCCTAATATATAATCTGGACCTCTCTTTAGTCAGCCATGCCATCGTGTTATTGTAGGTGGCTGCATTTTAAAAAACTTGTTATAGTCTAATTTATCCATTCCTCTGATCATCTTATAAACCTGTATTAAGTCACCACGAATTCTTCTCTCTTCGAGACACTGTAGGCCGGTTTTTCTGAGTCGTTCCTCATAACTGTAATTCTGGAATCCCACTATCATCTTTGTCGCTCTTTTTTGTATTCTTTCTAGCATGTTTATGTCCCCTCTATGATAAGGACTCACCACCAGTTCACAGTACTCCAATCTAGGTCTAACTAAAGCTTTATACAGTTTGACGATCACTTCCTTGCTCCTATGTTTAATATTTCTTTTTATCATACCTAACATTGCATTTGCCTTTTTCACTGCTACCTTAATTTGCTCACTCATCGTTCCTGTGTGAACTATTATAACCCCTAGGTCCCTTTCCTTATCTATCTTTCTAATATTGTTTTCTCCCATTCTGTAATTATGTTCCATATTGGATCTACCCATGTGGATGACTGTACATTTATTTACATTAAACTCCATTTGCCAGCTTACAGACCATTCTCGAATTTTATCTAAATCCGACATCAATATATCCACTTCCGCTTTAGATGAGACACTACTGCATAGTTTTGTGTCATCAGCAAATTTTGCAATCATGGATCCCATATCAATGTCCAAATCATTTATTTATATCAAGAACAAAATTGGTCCCAAAATCGAGCCCTGTGGCACACCACTTTGCACTTCACACCACTCAGAGTACTCCTTATTTATGCCCACCCTCTGCCTTCTTCCCGTTAACCAATTTTCAATCTATTTAGCAATTTCCCCACCTATTCCATGTGATTTTAACTTTCAAAATAATCTTTGATGAGGTACTCTATCAAAGGCCTTTGCAAAGTCTAGATAAATAACATCCACTGGCTCCCCTTTATCTATGATTTTAGTAACCTCCTCCATGAATTCTAATAGATTTGTTAAGCATGATCTCCCTCTAGTAAACCCATGCTGACTATTTCTAATTAAATTAAATTTGTCTAAATGCATTACAATGTTTTCTTTGATTATTGACTCTAACAATTTACAGACAATGCTCGTTAAACTCACCGGTCTATAATTAGCTGGATCTGATTTTTTGCCTTTTTTGAATAAGGGGATCACTCCTGCATCTTTCCAATCCCGTGGAACAATCCCTTTTGTAAGTGATTGAGAACATAATATATCCAATGGTTTTGCTAGTTGGTCTCTAATTTCATACAGCAATTTTGGGTGAATACCATCTTGACCTGGACATTAATTCACTTTCAACCCCTCCAATTTTTTAAAAACCATTTCCTCTGTAATACAGATTGATTTTAATCCCGCTGTATCCATGTCTCTTTGAAAAATATCTATAGGCTCTGGGATCTTGGAGCAGTCCTCCTTTGTGAAGACTGTGCCAAAGTACTGATTGAGCAGATTAGCTGCCTCCCTATTCTCAATTATTATTTTCCCTGTACTGTCTATGAGAGGGCCTACTTTGTCTTTCGTTCTTTGTTTATTTCTAACAAAAGAGAAGAAGCTTTTACTGTCAGTCTTGATCCTCTGAGCAAGTTTTTTTTTCGTATTTTAACCTGATGTGTTACGGGATGAACTTAACTGAACTGACATTAATAAACATGCCTTCTATTATGTATTGGTGGAAAATGCCACAGATAACGTCGTGCAGTGGCAAAAATGTCTAAGTGAAAGTGACGAAAAACACGGTAGATGTGTTGCTGGTGTTTGTTAAACTTCTCGCATAACTGTCTGGCGTTAGATATTGTTTCAGTAGTACTTCTACTCGTATGAGCGCGGAAAGTAGTTTGATCAACGACTATGAGATTATCGCTTTCGCGTGTAACCTGTTCAGTATGATCTTGAATATTACTTGACTTGTGGAGCGAATTAAGACATCAATTACGACCATCATCTATTCGGTTTGCGTAGATTTCTAACTTTCCATGTCACTGTATTTGTAGAAGAATGGGTGCATAGATCCAACACTGATCCCAGTCATTTGTGGAAGCATAGGTACATGGCTAAAATACTGATCCCAGTCATTTGTAGAAGCATAGGTGCATAGATAAAACACAGATCCCAGTCATTTGTAGAAGCAAAGGTGCATAGATCCAACACTGATCCCAGTCATTTGTAGAAGCAAAGGTGCATAGATAAAACACTGATCCCAGTTATTTGTAGAAGCATAGGTGCATAGATCCAACACTGATCCCAGTCATTTGTAGAAGCATAGGTGCATGGCTAAAACACTGATCCCAGTCATTTGTAGAAGCATAGGTGCATGGCTAAAACACTGATCCCAGTCATTTGTAGAAGCATAGGTGCATGGCTAAAACACTGATCCCAGTCATTTGTAGAAGCATAGGTGCATGGCTAAAACACTGATGCCAGTCATTTGTAGAAGCATAGGTGCATGGCTAAAACACTGATGCCAGTCATTTGTAGAAGCATAGGTGCATGGCTAAAACACTGATCCCAGTCATTTGTAGAAGCATAGGTGCATGGCTAAAACACTCATGCCAGTCATTTGTAGAAGCATAGGTGCATAGATAAAACACTGATGCCAGTCATTTGTAGAAGCATAGGTGCATGGCTAAAACACTGATGCCAGTCATTTGTAGAAGCATATGTGCATGGCTAAAACACTGATACCAGTCATTTGTAGAAGCATAGGTGCATAGATCCAACACTGATCATGTAACAGTTCCAACCGGAGCATGAGCGTTTAGGGCAGGGATGTTGTGGTCTGCGACTCTGAGAACAAAGGTACCTGAATATGTCCCAAGGTCACTCTCCGTCTCGACACTATGCCAATGTCACTCACCGTCTCGATACTAAGTCAACCATTGAAAACAGGGTGTTGGGGGAAAGAATGTGTCTAGTACAGGTAGGGGCTAGGAGCTGACCACTCTGGCGTTCCGATTTGGGTAGTGTGAGATTAGTGACAGACAGAGGCCAGCAGAGCTTGATGCAACATTTTGAGTGACAGGAATTCAGAGTGATTCGTTCCAATAACAATTAAATGGAGGTAGATCCAAACTAAGTGATGGCTGGAGCAGACATCCCCCAGAGGACGATTGGACATCTCTGATACTGCTTGAGACTATATATTACTAGACAAAGTTTAACTCAGGCAGACTGGCCCTGGAAAGAGGGAGGGAGTTAGACGGAATTTAGTTAGGAGTCTGTTTAGCTCGCCGACTTTAAATAAGAGCGATTGATAGGCTGTTTGACGAATGTTAGTGAGATACATTGGAAAACAGGGTTGCTGAACCAGCATACGCCTTTGAGTCTTAGCCAGTCGCTCTATAAGGTTTGTATTGGGCGCCCTGTGTCTAGTAGAGATCTAAATGCGTGTGTGGTGTGTAAAGGACACCGAGGGAACGATGTATGTCCTGAAAGGTTACACGAGTGTACAGATCACCTAGGAGAGATTTGGATGTGTGTGCGAAGGACACCAAGTGAACGATGTATGTTCCAGAGTGTGTGTATACGCAGATCGATTGAGTGTGTGATCACATGTGAGTATATGTTGAATATATTGAGTGTGAGTGAATGCACAGAATACGATCGTGAAGACGAGTTTTTGAGAGTGTGTTGAGGGTGCAGATAAGGGGAGGGGAGTGTGCGACTAGAACTGGGTCGAATTAGTTGGGGGCAATATTCAATAGCTTTTTGCTTACAACCTTCGTGTATCTATTTAGATAAGATATATTTATTGTGTTGTTTGTATTCTTATTGCACTCTCTTTAATAGTTGGTGTATGAATATAATGTAATAAATCTGTCACCTGCTGCGTGCTATGTTATTTGCAGTGTGTAGTCGGGAATGATGTGGATGGATGTGGTAACATTCTAGATATAAAAACCCCAGTTAAAACCTGGACCTTTACTACAATCCCAGTCATTTATAAAAGCATAGGTGCATAGATCCAACACTGATCCCAGTCATTTGTAGAAGCATAGGTCTAACATTTGGTTTTCTTTACCAGTTTCTAGTAACAGTTTCCCTAACATCTTTTAGGAAAGCAGGATTCAAGTTTATCACAGTGCGGTCTCATAAAAATAGTTTTGACATGGTGATGTCAGGAACAACCCTCTTTAGTCGCATCAGTGGTAGCTCAGTACGCGCCGTGAATCTCTTGGCAAAACCATCAACCTTCTTGTTCATGTTATTCAGGTTATGTTTAATATTCTAGCTGATATTCGTTGAACTTAATTCACAGCATTCGACTGTGTTGTTCTTGATTAGGCCATTCTTGATAAACACGTATTTGGGTAAAAATGATGTAGCGAAGAATAACATTAGGGCCAGGTGAAATATACAAATCAATACCTTGCATCTCTTAAGCGTCGTGCGGTTTAGTTAACGTGGTGAGAATCGACACTTTCATCTCCATAGTGGTGTGCTTACTGAGAAGCCTCGCTTTAAATTATAGCCAGGAGAACTTCTCAATTTCGCCAAAGTTGTAAGAATAAACGCTGTAAGGGTAAAGGTAGCGGTAGGTCCCATGGCAACAACTGCAGTCGGGGATAAAGATAACTCTTCACGGACTAAGCCGCAGCCTATGTGAGAGGAGGTGACCAGTTCCTTTCCTTAATGTTTATACTGCCCCATTTCGGTCATACCAGGAAGAACCACGCCCTGATTTGATGTCATCTGTCCGTCCATGATTTCGAACCCTGGCGGTGTAATTCCAGTCTTAGCAAACCATCTCACTGTCCACTAGGCTACACACTCCGCCATCAAAGAAGCGTTGCGAAATGTCAAATAAACTCAATAATAGTGGCTTTCAACAACAGCAATAACAACAACAGTAACAGCAACAACAACAGTAACAACAACAGTAACAACAACAGCAACAACAGCAACAACAACAACAGCAACAACAACAAAGTAGAAAATCTAGTTTTCTCTTCTCATGTAAAAATCTATTTGGCTGTATTTCAGCCAATGAAGGTTAGATAATATATTGAGGAATATGTTAGTCTTATCTCCAAAGGATGCACTTAGCCTCAACTACAGCTATCCGCTATTCTGTGTCCGAGCTTTGCAATGACTGATTCAATAGAATTGGCTTTACATGGTGAGGCTGCTAGCCCCATGCACCAAAACTCATTACAAATAGGGCTTTTATTTCATTGCTGAGTACGCCGGGGAAATGTATGAGGTCGAAGAATAAAGGTCGCTAGTATTTGCAGTCGTTGCGTAATGTAAAGGCTAGGTTTGTTTCTAACTCATTCGCCAACAGCGTAGATAGTCCCACACCCCACCCCCGCCGCTCCAACAAAAACAAAATTGTGTTTTACCAGTGGTTTAGTTTCGGCAACTTGATCTTCATGGCGTACAATAAATGATTGTCCCCAGCAGAACGACCACTCGCTGTAACTCAGGCTTCCTGTGAGGGGCTAGTTGTTGTCGAAACGTTATGCAATATAGGGAGCACAAATAGAATAGAGAGAAAATGTCTCTTCTGAAGAGAGTATAGGAGACAGTCTATTGTTTTTTTGTGACAGAGAGCAGAGGAGACAGACAATTGTTGTTTGTGACAGAGAGTAGATGAGACAGACAATTGTTGTTTGTGAGAGAGTGTAGAGAAGACAATCAAATTGTGTTTGTGACAGAGACATAAATGGGTGTCTGCACAAAATAGATGGATTGAAATGATGTAAAAAGAAAGAAACAGACATATATTTGTGGCGCATGCTGTGAGGACAAGGTCCTGGAGTTGAATCGGACTGAATCATTAAAACAGCTGAAAGTCTTAATTAGCAATCTTTCTATTTGTAAATCCTTACGGCAAAAGAGATAAAGGCAGACCAAAACACACACACAGAAGAGAACTTGAGAGAAGGATAAAGAAAACGGCAGACATGATCAGAGCTGGGACGGTAGACTCAGGACCAGAGGACTTTGCTCGTACTTTATAAATACTTGTGTTCCACAGGGAGCCGGAAGGTTTAGGTTGATTGACATCGTGTTTATTTGTAAAACCCATCCCTCCTGCCATACATCCAAAATGTCTGGACCTTAAATCAGAAGGTCTCATATCGTGTTTGGTTCCCATGAATGAAAGCCCGTTGTTATTCGATGCGAACCGCCATCCAGGGGAAACCATCCAACTATGCAGATCTGAGGTACTTTTAGCTTTATATGGGCACATAATCAAGTATGGATATTTTCCAATCCAGCTGTAACGAAAGGATCTAACATTGAGGCATGAAGCTAAAAAAACATACATTTTTTTAGGTCAACGGGAATTGTAGTTGATACGGTTGGTTGCACTGGTACTCTGATCCGTCTACATTTGTTTCATGTGTGATTGTCTGGCTATTACCATTTTGTTCAGTCATATGTTGCTTCTTTTCATTTGTTTATGTGTTTTCATCCTATTTGATAATACTTAAAAAAAATCTTTTTAGGGGGCTGACCTTTCTATTTCTCGATACTTCAATAGTTTTTTTTTTTGTCTTTAGCAATTAACGTTCCAAATACTGGTACAGAGTATGCCCATATTAAATACATCGTACTTCGGTGCTAGCATTGTCTTTACACTACGTTATAAATTATTGTGGATTACCCTCACAACAAACTTTACAAATGTTCAACATTACGTAATACTGAAGTCACTAAGCAACGCGCCGTCTCGATGAGATATTTGAAACGTCAATTGCAGTCAGCTCAACAGCTTCCATTGAATTAGCTTACCCTACGTTCTGGAAATCTCCAAATGTGAAGAGTGCTTCTTCCTTTGACCCGTCATCCATAGAACAATAACATTAAAATGTAAGTTCTGCGTGCATCTTCAATGTCAGTGTTTGATTGTGTCAAGACAAAATTATACATTATTATGGAGGTATCGGTTGGTGGGGGTGGGGAGGAGATGTGACTCAGGTGAGGCGTGCAAGAAGAGAAAGATCGCAATTACTCTAAGCGATTTTCTAAAACAGGAGTACAGGAGTAAATTACACTAAAGACGGTAAAAATTAAAATCGTTTGGGCAATGAACGCTTTCAAAATACAGATTAAAATATATAAGAATTGTTTTACTATTTTATTTCTAACGAATTGGGAACATTTTAGAAAGCTACAGTCATACTTTTTTATATTCAATCTACAACAAAGATCTTATGTAGGTCCATGGATGATGTCTAATTAAAAGTCATTTGAATAATTTATAATTTGATCTTTTGTATTTTGTAATCGGATGACATATGGGTTGGCTTGGCTTCGTTCTTTCTCAATCTCCCACTACCAAACCCTGAAAGGGCTTAAGTAGCAGAATGTAATCCAGAGAACGGAATTCGTTGTGTCGTAGTTTACAGCTTGACTGAGATATTTGCACCTTTCGGTCCAACAAATCCGACTTCAGTAAGCATTTCTTTTAGTAGGCGGGAATACCACACATACCATCACTACAGATGGGCTGGCAGGACGTAACCATCTTCCAGGTGGCGGGGATGCACCACATACCATCACTACAGATGGGAAGGCAAAGCGATGAGATAGCCGACCCAGATGAATGTGATATGTCCCTGGCAGGACGTGACGATCGTAGGACACCAACACACTGGACTACCTTCCTTCGGAGATACTCGAAATAAAAAATAAAAAGCTAGAACTAACTAAACTGCTGATGGATCTTGAAATCCACGTGGCACTCACCCAAGAAACATTGCTGCCAAAGGACACCCCCTTCCACACCACAGGATTTACAGTGTACCAATACAAGTGCATAAAATGTCAGGGATTAGTGACACTTATCCGGAATGACATCCAGGCAGAGGTTTCCGCTCTTGAAACAAATGACGAAACTGACCTACAGGAAGTGATAGTCTGGATAGGGAGAAGACCGTTAACAATACTTGACACATACAACCCACCAAGAGCACTCCTAATATATTTCCCATACTACTGATCTACAAAGACTGATAATTGCTGGCGACATAAATGGTCACTCCCCCTGTGGGGCTATACAGATATGAACACATTCCTACATTCATCCTGTTGCAGAACGCCAATGCCCCACCAACACTGCTCCCCCGAGCCAGTGGAACCAAAACCAGACCTGACTTCACCCTTTTAATTAACAGCCGATATGCACCTTTATTGCTCAATTAGAGTCCTCGATGACATCGGGGAGAGAACACAGACCAATACTCCTTGAGATTACCAACACCAGGGAGAATGTAAGAAACCAAATAACACCCCCCCCCTTCCCCCCCCCCCACTCATGGAATTACAAAAAGGCAGACTGTCAGTTTTTCAGGAGACAAGTACGTCAACGTTTCGCGGACATCGACATGGCGCAGGATATAGACGAGATCTATAGCAAAACCACTACTGTATTGCTCCAATCGGCAAAGGAAGCCATCCCATGAGGATACAGGACAAAGTTCAAACCATACTGGAGTACAGAATTAGAGGCCACCGTCAATGAGAGAAAGAAAGCAAGACGGCAAGTCGAGAAACAGCCTACCCCTGCAAACAAAACCAGTTACAGACTCACTGTTAAAGTCAAATTACTGAATAGACAAGGAAAAAGAGAAGCATGGGCTAAGAAATGTGGAGAGTTGGACTTGCGGAAAAATGGAAAGAAAGCATGGTGCCTCATATCAAACCTTTCAGAAAAGAAAGGAAAATTCCAAACCCATTAGAACAGACACATAATTAATAACAGGAGATTCTCAGAAAGCAGAAGTCCTTAAAAGGTACCTTGCAAATGTTAACAAAAAGCAAAAACCAAAGAATCTGGACAAAGCTATCAAAACACTCACCAATTTGATGGGAAAACAACCTATAGATGTGAGGTCTTTGACAAGAATTTCACACTTTCAGAACTTTAAATGGCCCTTAAAATGTGTAAGAAAAGTAAAGCCTGGGACCTGACCGGCTCACTAACGAGATGCTCTTAAAAATGATGAGCTCTATACCATTCTTGACCTCATTAACAAAACATGGAGAGAAGGCAAGCTACCAACAGATTGGAGAAAAGCCAACGTCCCCGCAGTCCTAAAGAAAAAGTAACAATCAAACCTTGTAACAAGTTATCGTCTCATCTCCTTGACTTCAAACCTTCAAAACCTTTAAAACAACATTTTAAAAAAAGAATCGAGTCCTTCGAATCAAAATGTTACAGAAAGATCAGCGGAATACACTGGACTGAGAGAAAGACAAAATATAGACATTCGGCAAGAGTTGAACATAGAGGAGAACTGGTTTATAAATTCCACCATGGCCAGAAAATTGAAATACTTTGGTCACATCAAGAGACACAGCGGTATTGAGTGAACAGAGATGGAAGGTATGGTACCGGGTATAAGAGACAGGTGTCATCTGAGAAGACGATGACACCAAGATATCAAGAAATACATAAATATGACTTTGGTGTAGGGTGGACATTTGGCAAGGGAACACGTTTCTTTCGGAAGGTGTTTGATGGTTCTACAGACGACATGCTGCATGACGATGACAGATCTCTCATATTTTAAATTTAAAAAAAACCACAAGTGCTTTGACAATTTTAATTACATGGTCATTCCAACTATGATTTATGGATGCGAAAATTCCGTGAAACATATGTTGATAAGCTCCCAGTCACTCCAAGACCAATGGAACAATGTGTATTAAAGATTTCGATAAGGGATCAGATCAGATCTTTGGGACGTCATAAAAGCAGTGATATCCCGCAAACATCGATGGGCTAGACAAGTAGTACGCGTGCTTGACAACTGATGGACAAGTAGTACGCATGCTTGACAACTGATGGACACGTGGTGCGCATGCTTGACAACTGATGGACACGTAGTACGCATGCTTGACAACTGATGGACACGTGGTGCGCATGCTTGACAACTGATAGACACGTAGTTCGCATGCTTGACAACTGATGGATACGTATAACAACGTTTAAATGACCCTATGACTGTTACCACATTGGTATAGCACTGCTAAAGATCAGGACGCATAGTTGACTGTATTGTTGACTTCCTCGAATGCGGCATACTTGACTGGCTGGTGTCGAGGATAATGCTATAATGTGATTTGTAAAGAGGCATAACTGCTGCTCGCTTTTTCAACAATCTAACTTTGTGATCACGGATTTTCTAACCTTATGCAGGGCCTTTGAAATGAAGTTTTCAGGGATAAAACCATTCCCTTGGGTCCATTTCCCTTCTACATTAATCATCCTGTTTGTATCACTATTGTTTTATGTCATTAGCAGTAGCCTGTAATGCTGAAGAGGTACGGAAAATGAGAGGTGTAGAATAGAGCCCTTCTGTTGATTTTCTGCATATGAGGCTTTAAGCCATTCTCCCTCCGTGACAAAATAAGTTTTTTAAAATAATAAATTAAAGAGGATCAGAGAGAAGGACGTGCATTCTTTAAGTTAAAATACAGATGTTTTTGTTAAATGTCCACAATGAGTTATGTTAAAATACATATGGTGGATTTAAATGTCCACAGTCAGTTATGTTAAAATACAGATGTTTTTGTTAAATGTCCACAATGAGTTATGTTAAAATACATATGGTGGATTTAAATGTTCACAGTCAGTTATGTTAAAATACAGATGTTTTTGTTAAATGTCCACAATGAGTTCTGTTAAAATACATATGGGGGATTTAAATGTCCACAGTCAGTTATGTTAAAATACAGATGTTTTTGTTAAATGTCCACAATGAGTTCTGTTAAAATACATATGGGGGATTTAAATGTCCACAGTCAGTTATGTTAAAATACAGATGTTTTTGTTAAATGTCCACAATGAGTTATGTTAAAATACATATGGTGGATTTAAATGTCCACAGTCAGTTATGTTAAAATACAGATGTTTTTGTTAAATGTCCACAATGAGTTATGTTAAAATACATATGGTGGATTTAAATGTCCACAGTCAGTTATGTTAAAATACAGATGTTTTTGTTAAATGTCCACAATGAGTTCTGTTAAAATACATATGGGGGATTTAAATGTCCACAGTCAGTTATGTTAAAATACAGATGTTTTTGTTAAATGTCCACAATGAGTTATGTTAAAATACATATAGTGGATTTAAATGTCCACAATGAGTATGATTGCTCTTGTGCGCATGAAACGGCCTCTAGGTGGTGGGTTGCAGTTTCTTACCTCACTTTCCTGACGTGCTGATGAAGGTAGGCGGGGTCCTCCATACGATTTTTATGCTTGGCTCCATCTACTTGTTGTTCACTTCTACGAGGATCACGTTAACCTCCCCCCCCCCTCCGCCCCGCTAGCCAGATCGCCTCAATATTCTTTGTTCCCAGAGATAATTGCATGGAAGTGAGATAGGGGTCTTGGTCAGTATATTCTGTTGATCCTGACTAACATTGTCCGATCAGTATGTTTTGTCTGACCAGACGATAGTCTCGTCTCCACTAAAATACGGATGAGAAATATCCCATTGAAACATGCTTTGTTAGTGTAATGCAGAGTAGATCATCAAAGATAATGCATACTTATTTGTAAAAAGGAAAAGATAGGGTAAGTAGGCTTGGTACTTTACAAAAAGAGCTTTCCTGCCCTTTTTTTAGCTTCGAATGAGGCCCATTCTCCCAAGAAGTGAATACCATCGACGACGTCCTGTCAGAGATTGGACCATTTCACAATCTCAGTTTTAATTGACGCGTCTATGACAGTGTCATCTTCTGTCCCAGAAAGAGAAGCCTTTCTTATTCTCGTTAAGTTAAGAACAATTATAAAACTAAATTCGTTTTAATGTTTTAGGGTCTTGTAGGAAAGCTTCCACAACCTTCCATTAGAATGCTATCCTTTTGCAAATATTAGTGCAGATTTAGACGGAGAAGTGCTAGTCTATTTATTGTTTTGCTCAAAATAATCGCCAAAGAAAGCAATATAATGATTGTTTCTGTTGACTCCCGATAAACCAGTCTCTTACATGTCGTTCTCCATTCGTGCTTTGAAATTTCAGAATGTTCTCTGTAAAAATGTATTTTGCATACATCTTGTGGAGATGATTTAGGCAGAGATGTTACCATTTGTAACATAATTTTATATTTCCTTTTAAGATGGAAACTCTGTGGTGATAAATCCAATTCCAATGCCTACAGTATGATTACTCGTCTCATTTTCAAAATTCACTTTCACATGTACCTGTTAATTTGTTTCTTTCTTTTTCCGTATCTGTCTCTTCATCAAAATGACATCCGTAATATTTTTAATTAATCGGATTTCCAACAGTTCCTTCAATTTTACAGATGATTTCAATGAGAAATTATATCTAGAGAAAAAGAGGCAAATGAAAACAGAGAAAACATCTACATGATTGCAGGACAAAATTGACTGAGAACAGAGAGCATCGAAAGGGGTGAATTGCTGAAACCTGCATGTTTAAGCTGAACAGAAGGGTTGAAATGATAAGATCAGTAATGGGAAACTGTCATTTGGGAAGAAGCAGACCTATTTTTTTTTTCCGTTCGCCTTATTTCTTTAATCCCCAAGGCGGTGTGCGTTGCACTGTGGTTTTTATTTTGCGCCTGTTGAACCCAGCACCTTTGGATTGTGAGCCGTGCCACTTATCCACTAGGCCACGCCGTCCCCTAGACCTATTTCAATAGTGCATACGTTGAGAAGATATTGTAAGTTGTGCACAAACTGTCACTACGAGATTGGCAAGGGAGAGAAGATAGGCAGCAAAGTGAACAGGATACAGTGGGAGGATCTTGCCAGATTGACAAGTGTTGCAAGCACAACAGTGACTCGGGCTACTACCTGGCCAACAGAAGTACAACAAATGAATTATGCGGTCATTTTGGTACGGGAGGAGTAAAAGGCAGGATATAGAAAAAATTGGGATGGGAAGAAAGTAGGAGTAAAAGAGAGTTTAGGCAGAGCTTGTCAGAAAGCTAACCCACTTTGTTCCGTTGCCAATTGCACTAGTGCCAATATGGGATAAAGGGTGACCCTTCCCGGCGACGCGAGAGACAAAACAGATCACTTCGTGTAACGGAAAGAGAGAAAACTAAGTCGGTAAACTCTGAGGCAGTAACGGGGTAGGTAGTTAAAGCGCTCACATGTTCAGTTCTTGAGCGTGTTGAGAATGACAACAAACTGACTCGGTTCAGTTTAGGCAGGTCGTAATTAGCTCCACCGGAGCGAGAATTTTAACCGGAACTCTCAGGGAGCACATCCTCTCAGAACGGGTGTACCACGAGTAACACAGGGCACATTCCTGTCGTTTGAGAATCCTTTTGTTCCACAGGGCAGTTCCAAAGTATGCAGACTGTCAGAAACCAGCGAGTCAAGCCACGCCATCAGAGGACGAAGAGCACTACTCGACCACGAGATTAAATAGTTTGTCTAAGTGAAATTGTTAAAGAATAGAAGAAGCAATACAATAGAACTGGGTGATAAATGCATGGGTTCCGCCAGGCCCAAGCTGACAACCTTTGAATTAGAAAGACTAGTAATTGTTAGTTTTAGTTGTAAGTGACAAGATTTATAATAAATTATTTATCTAGTGTTTTATTATTCACATACGTCTTAGTGTTTTGTATGTTGATATTGTGTAAAAATAATAACTCGAAGAAGTTCGATACACAGTTATACGTCAAAGAGAAATAGTGAGTAAAAAAAAAGATAATATAGAAGTATCTGGGACACTGTCACATGATAGTGTAATTTGGTTCTCGTGACCAGTATAGAGATGTGGTTAGCACTGTCACAATACGGCCATGCAGTCTCTCATCGACAGGAGTCGTCGTGGGCCACATCTCTCTCCTCAGATCTTATTGCTGGGCACAGTCTTGAAGTACATATGCTGCTGTCATATTTGCCATGCCGCAGTAACATTGTCTGGTTGAACCAGACTTGAATTTTGTGTACCAATGGAGTTTCATTCTGTCGTGGCCTGTTCAGAGACTTAGTATTATAACTTGGTCTTTTCTGGACAGTTAGAAGTATCCGTCATCTGCGTAGAACTTGGGGCGTTTTTACTACCCACTCTACTTGGTATTGTCCTTTTATTATGGCTTTTGCTTCTACAAAGATGATCATGTATTTTTCCTGAATCAGTTTCGCTCCATGTTTGGGTATACTGTCGGCCTTCTCGCTTCCTTTGATTTTGCAATGTGATGATATTCATTGCTCTTTATGGCGATGAGACATGGTCTACCTACATGCACCAGTAGAGGCGACTAATCAGCTATCACATGAGGTGCCTGCGCAGAATCCTGGGGGTTGGGTGGCAAGACAAGATCACCAACTCAGAGGTGTTGGATAGAACAGATTAAAGTAAGGCGAGGCTGCCCCGACGACTGGGACACATTCGGAGGATGGATGAGGGCAGAATACCAAAATATCTTCTCTATGTTACTGCTCAGGAGATAGGCTTAAAAATTAATCGATGGAGAGTATCCCCTGCAGTCCTGTGCCTCCGGGGGGACCAGAAGGAACAAGTATAAAAGTCTGTGAGTCCAATCTATTTGTGAACGCATTCATTGTCTCTGTCTCCACCACATCTTGCGGCAATGCATCCCAAAAATTCCCCCCTCTGACTACACAAATATTTCCTAATATTAAGTGAACTTGTCACGCCCCAAAAATGTCTTCAACATGTCATTTCAAGCAACAGTAAGCATATCTATGAGCCTTACATTATATAAGGGGTTAGCAATCTCATCACGTTACACTAGTACTACAGCAGCCGCCACTGCAAGTGCAGGGATATATGTTTCCTGTCATCAGTAGTGGTGTTCCTATGCTTCGCATCGAGCGAATTAGATACATGAAATGATGCCTTTTCCAACTCTATTTAAACTTTACTTATAGCCAATTCCATCAACTATTTCCCCAACTCATTATGGCCCAACAGCTATATTACTGTTTCATTTCTATTGCATAGTGTGCAGTGCTCCGTCATAGTGCTTGTAATAAATCTATCCTGGAGATAGTTCTGTGGCATAATCGATCAGTACAAATAAATCATTAACCGGTAATCGAAATTTGTATGGTTTTGCCATTCTGTTTTCATAACGTTCACGAGCAAAGCATTCTGGGTATTTGACGTCACCTGGCAAAAATTTGCATATTTATTTATTGTGCTCGCCATATTGGTAGCACCGAGTTACCGACACAAAGACGTTTGTAATCTGTAAATATCATAGCCATCTGTAATATATATATATATTTGATTTTGCACACTCATTTCTTGGATTATTTTTACCCAGGAGAACGAGCCTGCGTGAGTACAATGCACGATTAGTTTTCATTTTTTTTTGCAGATTTCTTAATTTTGTCCAGAGTAATCTGCTGCTACCGATTCTAAGATGGGGTCTTGACTCTTACTGCAGTTCTTTGTCCAGTTTCAGAGTTTTTCTACATGTTGAAGGCCTAGTTCATGTTACTGCATTATTAGTTTGAGTAAACACAGTTTGCTTTAACATATAGCTAAGTTTCGTTAAATGCATCACTTTTGTAACTGGTTAATGTTAGGAGAAAATAAAACATTTCACGAAAGGATTGACCTAATCGCCACCATTATAAGCTTTGGTTAGCTATCGCCGCATCGGCTGTGCTATTTCTTTACCAAAATTGTCATTGTTTCCACAAATAAAACACAATGCACTATCACTAGAGTATTTCAGGTAAAAATATATTCACATGAAGGCATATTTGTCAAGTAACTGTACAGCTAACATTGCATGAGTGCTTCACACATTTTAAATTTTATTGCAAAGTTAATCAATCATCTGTTTTTTAAAGTCTTGATTGCGATGCTGTGAGTGTGCCCAGCCCCCAGTGCCCCCACCATTCCATCCATCGATGGTCGATCGATATCCGATAACAAATAATACTATGCTTTTACCAGACAGATATTTAATTATTTACTGACATGATGTTTAGATGTTTTCTGACTTCACTTAGTCACAGTGTCGTTTCTCTACCACGGTGTAGTATTGCAGGTTGAGTTGCGCCCCTATCTACTAACTAGATATCTATCTACACTTTCTCTAGTCAATAAAATAAAAAAAATAATAGTAATAGCTTTTTCTTTATATACATTTCTACTGCAGGATGGGGTAGCCGTCTCCATGTCTCACCCACCTTAATCGCCTCTAAATTTATACAATACATGCACTTTTGCTCACCTGGTCTTCAGACCCCAGGAACATAGTACATACTACATACTATTAGTATTACTATGTAGAAATTTTCTACATGCTTAATTTGTAATTACAGTAATTAATGCATATACGTAACCAACCAAGACAGTTAAAATCATTTAGACTAGGTGTAAATAATTAAGAATTTAGGACTTATGATCATATTATGACAATGTGAATGTCAATAACAATATATTATATAACATGCCAATGTTACAACACAGAAGTCTACCCCCACACAGAAGTCTACTGAAGGAGGAGTGAATGTGTAGTACTGTAGTACTAACTAATTAGTAGTATTTTGCACGAGCACGTGTTTTGAAAAAAATCCTAGACTTATAATAAGTAGACTAGCCTATAGATCTATATAAGTAATAGCAGCTCTATATGATGATACTAAACTGATACTGATATCATATGATATTTAGTAGACATTAGACAAGACAATGATTCAACTAATAGTAATAGTTAATACAAACAGGCCATTGTTTTGATGTGTCTTTTCATGATAAAGGGGCCACCTCCTTTTGGCACTCATGTAGGGCATGATTGGATAGAAATTTATTTACCTTAGATACATCATTTTTGCCGCAACAGTGGCTAGCAAAAAGGCATTGACTCTGCTAATGTCTAAGTCTAATGATGAGAGCATTTATATGTTTTTGAGCACCCAAGCAGAATTGTTTTATCTCACCATTTTCATTTGTAAGGAAAACTTCATTTATGATTAGACTACCATAGGTTAGTAGCTATTAAGGCTTTCTTAACTTAAGGTAAACAACCACTTCCAAAATGAAGGTTAACAGCTGTTGATATTGCAGCCTGTGGCCTAGGGGTTGTGAGCTTGGCTTACAATCCCAACCAACCAGGTTCAAATCATGTTAATGTTTGTTATGCTCAGTTTAACACACCAGGCCTGTTGTTTATTTATGGTATGACCAATTCTTCCAGTCAAGCTAGATATAAATTGGGAAGATTCTACCGAACAAAGTTGGGGGACAATTTCTGAGCTCCTACAGAGTTTGCGCTGTCATTGGACACATTCACCAATGAAAGAGACTGAGTACATATATGGTCGTCCAGATGTGTAGAAGTCAGTTCTGTGAGCAACATTATTCTAGAATGACAAAATAGTCCTATCAGTATCAGTCTGGGGTATTGTGCTGAAAATGATAAGTTTAGACATAATCATATCATCATATGAGTTATTATTAATATTATACATCAATTTGGTTGGAACTTAATATGTTAGAATATTTTTTGATAGTTTCTTTTGAAATAGAACAAAACTCAACTAAAACATGCTTGAGGATGGAAATTTTATGTGATTATGGAACAATTCAAATTAGCTTCTAAGCTTTCTGATACTCCAGCCTACCCTACTCGTTGACATTATTCTACCAAAACACCTTACTATATAATAATTTCATGCTATGTTATTACTTTGTGTGCTGGGCATCTCTTGATGTCATGGTGTATAAAATAAAGCTTATGCTACATTTTAAATTGCCGCTTGGTGCTGCTTGTTTAAAAAAATCAATACTCCATAGTTTAGCACAATAGTTAAACGATATAAAATACCATTATTTTTTTTTCTCTTAGAAAAAGAACATGGCTAATATCTTGTGCCAAAATAATGTTGCTTTTTTTTGTTTTGCGTTACTCTCTGTACCAATTTCTGTTGCACTGTACTGTTGACCTCTTGCACAACCCTCCTTAGCTGCTTTTGTCAATATGCAAAGTTTAACAGATTAAAAAAGTTGGAACAGGAAGTAGACGTCACACTAACTCCTAGCATCAATAATTATGAATAGGTATCTGTGTACCAATTAATATATTTGGGGCTTCTCATCAACAAGCTCTCTTTAGAAACAGAAATATAATTGCATGGGCAAAGCTGCTGCCACATTTACTTGTCTCACAAAGTGTGTTTGAGAAAAGACAAAACTTACAATTAACCAAGCACCAAGGCCACCATTTACAATGCATGTGTTAACATGCTCCTATATCATAGCGAAACTTGGAAATCTATGCCAAACCAAGGCCACCATTTACAATGCATGTGTTAACATGCTCCTATATCATAGCGAAACTTGGAAATCTATGCCAAACCAAGGCCACCATTTACAATGCATGTGTTAACATGCTCCTATATCATAGCGAAACTTGGAAATCTATGCCAAACCAAGGCATAGGCATAACACCTTCCATCTGCGGTGCCAGCAATGCTTCCTTGGAATTACATGAAGTGACAGTAACAAATCATTGGTTTCCCAATCATCTAATACTCTCCTGAGGTAGCGAAGACCACGATTGTTTGGTCATGTTTGTTGCATGGAAGATAATTGCATCTCCAAAGATATTTTATATGGACTGTTGGCAGGTGATGAAAGAGTATTGGCCGACTACAGCTGAGGTTTGATGATGTAGATAAGTAGGACATAATTCCTCTCAGATAAGCAGTTAACGACTACATTAGCTGGTATTGGTATTTTCAAAGCTCAAGTACTGAAGTAGAATGCATTTTTCATATATGCAACTGAATTATATTTATTTACAATCATTACACTGGCCCATTTAGACTACTTAGAGGACTTACAGGGTGGAGGAATAATGACCACTTGCCTCTTCAGTCACCACACAGTGTACAGGTTTTATTATTATTTTACTCCAGATATAAATAAAGCCTATGCTGTACAAAGGTTTTGAACATGTCCCACAGGACAGGGAGTCTGATACACAACCAACTCAGCCATCTTCTTCTTCCCTCTTGGAGTGTTAGTTTAGTTATAATAATGTTTTCATATTCTGTAACTAAACATGTCAATCTCTTTTGTTACATAAATCCTTCACTGTATTTCACTATTTTTAACAGTAATAACGTTATAGATGCAGTTGTATGAAATTTTACTTGCAGATACTTGCGGTTCGTTCAGGGGGTCTATTATAAACCCTTCAATGTTTGTGCTTCGGCAAAATGTCCACCACTTCGGGGCTTGGCAGTAAAGGGGAGAAGAATAAAGGCAAATACAAGAGCATAGACATCAACACACTGTACAAGGGAAAAAGTGTTGAGACTCAGAAGTCAGCTGGTAAGCATGCCTTGTGTGTTTGTGGAAATGTTTGTAATTAAGACTACTTTTAAAATGTATTTGTAAACACATTTTTTCCTCAGTTTGCCTTGTTTCCTAAGTGGAAGTGCATTGTGCCGTGTTTAATACTTATTGCATTCCTCTTGGAATTAGCAGAGGGGAAGATGCCTCATTGTTAAACTAACTTACTTAGTCACTCCTCTTCTACACTTGGATGTAGAGATCTTTTTCTTTTTTAACCACATGTAAATTGAACGTAATAATTTGACATGACATGTACAGGTCCTCTTAAAAAATACTGGTATAAAAAAATTGTTGGTCTATTTATAGTATAAGCAGTGACTTAGACAGCTACATAGTGGTTTAATATTCAGGAGGAGATTTACTATCTTTTTAAAATAAATATTGTTGTGAAAGTTCAATACAACGAATTCAAACATATACAAATTTTAGATAAAATAACCTCAGTGAAAGCAACACCATAAAACACTACTGAGTTGGATACAGTAGAAGCCAACTACTACTTCTAGAGAGATGATCAAATGACAAAATTCAGGCCACTGTGATTGGTGTTCACATAAAAAAAAAGTTCAAAATACAATTGTACCCACCTGGAAGGGCAAACAGAACTTGTTAATTTCTACCGGAGTGAAGGAGCAGCAGAATGACAGCATGGCCTTCAACCAAATTTATTGAAAAACTGTATGGGGGTGAATAAAACTAACACATATTATACAGGAAATAGGGATCAAGATGCTGAGCAGCACATGCGCTGCAGTGGTTAGCGACCCATAGCTGACTGCTAGCGTCAGGGCCAGCGAACCATAGCTGCCAAGACCCTTCTATACCTCCACGCGGTGATCCTGGATAACAGGCTGCAGCAGGGCAGACTGGCTAAGGAGAAGGGATCGAAGAGGGAATGCTAACCTGGTACTAAAAAAATACTTGCTGAAGTTGGATGTGTTGGACCTAAAGGTGCAAATATCGCAGCCAAGCTATAAACTACGACACAACGCATTCTGTTCTCTGGACTACATTCTGCTACTTAAGCCCTTTTAGGGATTGGTAGTGGGAGATTGAGAGCGAACGAAGAAGAAGAAGAACATACAGGAAATAAATGTGGCTCTTTGTGATCTAATGAGGAAAACACTTGTTTCCACACATATAATTATGTGGGAAGTTTTATTTTCAATTGTACTGACAGCAAAAACAGGACACGAGCTGACCAAGTGTCAATAATGATTTACTTGTCCCTTCTACTAGGCTTAGGATTTCTCATATCTTAAAGAAACTGAACTATCCATGACATAATGTAGATCACATTAAAGTTGCTGTCATTGTGATAACAGCACTGAAGAGTCAACAGCTTGACTTGATGGGCACACTGGAATGTCCAGCTGTTCTTCAGTTTGATGGATACTAGCTCAGTGTAGTATCTTTAGCAATGAGGCAGGTAGGGAGGGGCTTTGCAGCAAAGCAATATGTGGACAACATATAAGGTTGAAACAACTTAACATTTGAGAACAACCATGACCATCTAAAAGTGGTGCCTATCATCTGCCTGATCAAGAGGCCATTTTCAGGTTAAACATTGGACACAAAAGATTGAAGTGCCCTATTTAGATTTAAAAAAAATATATATCTAATTCTGGCAGTGGATATGTGCACTTGTAACATCATCTCGTGGCAGTGTAACATTTGTTACAGACCTGTCCAATATTTACTAGTAGAAGGATAGTCACAATGTGTATCCCAGCATAAATAGCCAGACGGCAATGTCAGAAGGCTTGAGCTGATTGCTTCCTTTGTTAGAGCCATTGGTGTAGATTTCTGATAAAAAATAAAGTACATGTTTAGATTACAAATAACAATTGTTTTTCGTTTACTTTGATCAAAAAGAAACTATTATTTTGTCCTAATTTAGCAGCCAAGTTTTTATATATCATGACAAATATGCAGTGAATCCGAACACTCGTAAATAATGTTTTGATAAAGTTTGTAGGGCACCAAGGATGGTGCTGGGTTAAGAAGAATAGGACGACAGAAACCTTAAAGCCAGATCATTGCAGAAGATTATGGTTGTAGACTGTCACAGGCTGGGGTACACTCTAGTTAAATAGCTAATATACTGGCTTTGAAAGTACACATTGGGGAGATGGGGGGAGTAATGAAGTCACTCAATAACTGCTAATATGCTAGCTTTGAATAATACCTTTAGTTGGGATATTAGATGTAGATAAGGAGGAAATGATGAAATCACTTAGTAATCACCTATTAGATGCTGTGATAGATGATTCAGCAGTCCTAAGACTGCAGAAGTTATGAATCTAGCATAGGACAAGTAATAATGGTACACCAGCAAGCCTGGATCATGATTTGTTTAATCAGTTAGAAGTATAAGCCATCCACATACATACTCTGCCATTGTCTGAAAAAGGTGTGCCATGATGACAGGGGTATAACTACTGTTAAACAGTACCTAGTAACATATTTGTTAAACACATTTCAATTATGGACTGTGTTTGTTGAAGAAAGTCTTAGGTAGCATCAGTTGAGCTCATTTTGAAACTGTGGCACACTTTTTATTAGTAACAGCGTTATCTATAAGTAGATTTGATACTGTATTAATGTCTGAGCCTTGTTTTCAGTTCCTCGGCAATATGGGCTTCAAAGCTTGGGCAAAGTGTCCAATGTACGGCGTATGCCACCTCCAGCTAACTTACCCAGCATAAAGAGTGAAAACAGCGGGAAGGACCCCAGTATCAGCCTTGTCCCGAGTGGTGGTACAGGTATGAATCAAACTTTACTCTACGAAATGGACATTGTGCTTTTTTTAACAGTGGGGGGAGATATCAACTACTGTGGAAAAACTCTTGCTTTGGACGTTATCAGAGGCGTTGTCTTTGACTTCCAATGTTGTAGGGTTCCATTTTGGGTGTAGAGGGTTGAAAGCAAATCTGACTTTATATACACTGGTCATATCATGATATCAACTGCATATTTTATTTCTGGTATTTCATTCCTGCTGATTGATGTTTTCAACTTAAAGTTGAAAAGATGGAAGAGTATTTATTCTTGTTTTACTCACTTTTGCACCTCAAACCAGGCCAATGTCTCTCCATCTATTCTGACCTTTGTTTGTTCTTGATATATCAAGTGTTTTGATCAGTTAAATCAGGTGTGTTTGGATCCCCATGTTTTGCTTGATTCTCCATAGTATTTCATATTCAAAAGCTGTGGTGTAATCTACGATGTAAGTGTAAGTCGACATTGTATACTCTCTGCACTTTTAAATAATATTTAGCAAACCATCAAGTCTTTGTTTTGGCTGTCCCATTTGCATAAGACAGCAGTATGTTAGATATCCCAGCTGTAGACCAATCAACAGATGCCAGCCATACTTGCTGTATTTAAGACAGTATTGGACGGTGTTAGCTTATCATGTTTCTTTCATGTATACATTACATCCTTTCTGGAATGAATGGAAGTTGATTTCTATTATGCAATTATGCAGCACCTCCTTTAGACTCAATCTATAGGAATAGTCGTCATTCTTGCAGCCCATGTTTCTAAAGCATTCATCCAGCCATCTACATTGAAGAAGGACACAAGGTCATATTCCTTTCTGAATTAAGGAGCAAACTGCCCATGACTGCGAAACCAAATGACTTTGGACATTTTCCTTGAGAAGATTCCATTGTTTGTCTTAATTCAAGTAACTCCACTTTGACCTTGGACAGCTTCAGATCATGAAGAAGATTGTTCAGTTCTTTGGTGAAAATGTATGTAGCACCTTGGCAGACATGAATCATCAACAGATGGCAGAGAGGCCATGGTTAACTGGGCATTAGTTTGCCTTGATCCTCATCGTCTTAATCTATGGAAAAATTCATTGGGAATTTCACGAACAGGAAATCCTTTGCAGTGAAGAACTGGTTGGACAGCAAATTGTATATTTAGGTACATTTCCTTTTTTGCCTGCAGAAAAATGCGTAAGCAGACAGAAATAAGTCATTATGTGATTACTTGGCTGTTTTCATACTGCAGGAACAGCAAATGAAATTGCCTTATTTTCATCTTTCAGACACTTCGGAAGATTTCTTGCACAGGTATTGCAGCATATGTGTGAGGCCCCACATCTTATCCTGGTCCCAAATCTTACATTCGAAATAATAATTTATGTTGTTTTCACGATTAGAGTTTTCTGGCTTTTCTCGCAAAAAAGAACAACAGCTATCTGCACTTGCCAGGGAGAGGAGACTAAAGTTTGGTCAATCAAAATATACTGATTGGACAATGTTAGTCAGGATTAAGGAAATATACTGACCCAGACCCCCCGTCTCACTTTTAAGCAGTTCTCCCTTGAAACACGCTGTTTCATGGCAGTCTGGCTAACAAGGTAGGGGATTGACTTGTTCTCCGTAGTAGTGACAAAGCACAACCACCTGGAGGACCCTTTCATCAGCACACTCAGGATGTGATGATAGCTAATACAACCCACCACCTAACCCCCTTTTCCGTATGTACAAAAGAGACGACTTGCTCATTGTGAGCATTCAACAACAACATGCTTGCCAACTGCTGGATTTAAACTGCAAGGATCACATGTGATGTACTTAAGACATAGGGGTAATTTGGAGTATTTTCATAAAAATCGATCTCCAAAACGCCAAACAGCAGATTTTATTGTAATTTTCATGTTTATGACTGATAAATTAGCTGGACTTTTTTTTATATTTCAAAGGCAATTTATTTGTTGTAGTGTAATATAACCGTTAATCTTTATGAGATAATTTTGTTTTTATATTCACATTTCATTTGTTTTTCTGCAATCTTACTTTTGCTGCTTTCACTGTTTGTCTATTTGTTCCTCTATGTCCTGATTGCTTATGCTGACATATATCGTTTGTAAAATCAGGATCTTCAAGCTGTTTACTAAATAAATTTCTCTGGGTAAAGCTATGGTTGTTGATAGATGTATTTTTGTGTTTGTATGCTGAACGGTAAACACAAATATTCAAATTTCCCAAATATTTTTGTTGTTGCTATAATACTATGACCAGTAATTTTTTTACAAGTTCTAATCCGCCTCGATAAATAATGTTTCGAGAGCTTTAAAGCACCTAATAGAAGTGCTTTGGGGTATTAGTTATTGAAACCACATAATCTGGAAAGATATTGTCGTAGGAACAGATGTTGAACAGGAGTGGGAAAGTTTTAAAACAGTTCTAGAAACGCTAAAAGAGGAATGTGTTCCATGTAGGGAGGTAAACCCCAAGCGTAAAAAGTGGATAACTAGATTTGTAGTGAAATGTAGAAGAGCAAAAAATAAAGCATGGAAAAAATATATAGAGGCAGGTAAATCAAAAGAAACATATGTAAAATATTTGGACAAGCTAAACATATCTCAGAAAGCGAATAAAACAGCAAAAATAGACTTTGAAAAAAAACTTGCTCAGAGGATCAAGACTGACAGTAAAAGCTTCTTCTCTTATGTTAGAAATAAACAAAGAACATTGGTTAACAGGAAGAAGGCAGAGGGTGGGCATAAACAAGGAGTACTCTGAGTGGTGTGAAGTGAAAAGTGGTGTGCCACAGGGCTCGGTTTTGGGACCAATTTTGTTCTTGATATATATAAATGATTTGGACATTGATATGGGATCCATGATTGCAAAATTTGCTGATGACACAAAACTATGCAGTAGTGTCTCATCTAAAGCGGAAGTGGATATATTGATGTCGGATTTAGATAAAATTCGAGAATGGTCTGTAAGCTGGCAAATGGAGTTTAATGTAAATAAATGTACAGTCATCCACATGGGTAGATCCAATATGGAACATAATTACAGAATGGGAGAAAACAATATTAGAAAGATAGATAAGGAAAGGTACCTAGGGGTTATAATAGATCACACAGGAAAGGTGAGTGAGCAAGTTAAGGTAGCAGTGAAAAAGGTAAATGCAATGTTAGGTATGATAAAAAGAAATATTAAACATAGGAGCAAGGAAGTGATCGTCAAACTGTATAAAGCTTTAGTTAGACCTAGATTGGAGTACTGTGCACAGGTGGTGAGTCCTTATCATAGAGGGGACATAAACATGCTAGAAAGAATACAAAAAAGAGCGAAAAAGATGATAGTGGGATTCCAGAATTACAGTTATGAGGAACGACTCAGAAAAACCGGCCTACAGTGTCTCGAAGAGAGAAGAATTCGTGGTGACTTAATACAGGTTTATAAGATGATCAGAGGAATCGATAAATTAGACTATAACACGTTTTTTAAAATACAGCCACCTACAATAACATGAGGGCATAGCTACAAGCTGACTAAAGAGAGGTCCAGGTTAGATACTAGGAAATATTTTTTTAGTCAGAGAGTGGTGTCTGCTTGGAATGCATTGCCAGGGGAGGTAGTGGAGGCAGGGACAGTTAATGCATTTAAGAATAAACTGGATGCGCATAGCTTTTAGAGCAAGGTGATGTAAATGTAACTGGTTGTATACAGACTCTGCAGGGTCTTCTAAACCGGTATAAAGACGTTAAGAAATAACACTGTAGTGTTCTTTTGTATCCACAAACTTATTTCTTAGGGCAAGTAGTTCCCACCATTTATTTTGACCAATTGCTTTCACTACTTTTAGTAAAGATTCCTACATCCTCTTGACAAGCTTCTCATTCTTCCTGGTATACTGTTAGGAATTCCTGTTACAGGCTAGCAATTTAATTACTCCTTTATTGGTTTACTGACCAAATATATCTCGTTCCCTTTGGAATGTTGGGTTGCAGCAGATGCTCTACACCTACTTTTAGTGCCAGTTCTTGGTCTCCATAAATTATATCCCAGCTGCCTTGTCCTCTACTTCAGTCATTCTTCACCAGGTGTATTTTGGCCTTCAGCTTTCCTAATTTTCTGCGAGTCCCAATATAAATTTAAGGCCAGGGCTGTTCTACTTTGTAGTTTAGTTAAGAAGTATTTATAAATTTTGGGTGCCAATGCCATACTTAATGCCTAATACGCTTTCAACTCTCTCTGCACATGTCAAATTCAGCAGCATTCTCACAAGAAAATAAGACTTCAAATTAAGTGTAAAATCAGTTCGGTATGGTTTGGAAACAGCATTTAATTAGAAGTGATAATAACAGAACAACCTGTACATCTGGAGTAAGAGAAAGTGCAGTTGTTTAGGAAGAAAGAAATCTTAACGATGTAGTTAAACAAGCACTAAACTGTTCGGCCTATAAATGTAAGCCTGTTTCTGACCTTGTGCAGTGACTGATTATAACAGCAATGTCTCTTTTCTGATGAAGAAGAATGATACAAATTGATTTTAATGGCATGAATTAACTTTACAGGATGGGTGTCGAAGGACGAGAAGAAAGAGGGCAGTGGTGGTGGGCCTCCGCAGCCATCGCTGCCGCTGCAGCAGGCCACGCCTTCGCCACAGCAACAAGTGAAGCAACAGCAGCAAGTGATTGGCAAGGTTCTGGGACAGTTGTCATTGTTTGGTCATATGTTTTAAATTAATTTAAGTGTGAGTATGTTTCCCTGAGTGGATTCTGGGGTCCCATCCTGTATGTCCATTCATGCAGCTAAAGAGTGTTCTGCATGGGGCTTGCAACCTCATTGATGTAAAACAAATTGTAATAGAAGCCACTTTGCAAAAGTGCTTAGCCGCAGACTACTTAAAGAAGACCAGCTGAAGTGAAAAGGGGACAAGAAGAAAAGGTAGGTGTTTCCACATGTGGATCCCTGAGAATATTTACTGAAGGGAAAAGAGTTTGACAACCACCCCCTAATATGCATGGTGTAAAAAGGGTCTAAGTTGTTTGAACGCTTGTCTATAATGCAAAAGGAAATGGTTCAATACCTGGTCTTGACACACTCCGGTATATCCAGCTACAAATGTTACCTGACTTGCAGTTAGGGAAACCAAGGACTAGAACTGGGGTTGACTTGTTTGCCAGTCTCATCCACATTAAACCTGCATGAAGTCATGTTAGTTGGTAGACCAGAGTCCTTGTCAAAATATTCCAATGGTCTTGTGAAGGTAGTTTTAATGGTATAGGTAATAGTTGCCCACCATAAGCAAAGTCGGTGACAGTATAAGGCTTGTGCTGTTAGATGTGATCTCATACGACTGTTGTTCAATTCTGACATGGCAAACTTCCGCACTAATGTGAGGAGTCGGCAGTTTGCTCTCTCTGAGCCTCAATGATGATATTTTGTTTGGCATATAAGCACTGTGTAAGGCTAACATCATAACAGAATGGTTCTGTGATAGCATCTTCCAGGAGCTGACATTAATGTTGAAGCTTTTCAGATATTTTTATGGAATCCCTGAATCATTTATTCTGTTTCCTTGACGAGGGTCTTCCTGTTCTGAGCTCAATGTGCAGCAGTTATTTTGGGAGGTGCTCATCAGACATGCAAATATATCCTGACCTGCCTGTGTAGACAGCTCATGTGCAAACAATTTAGCTGTCTGAATTACACTGTCCATGTTTCGCAAGCATGCAGAAGATTACTTAGCACTACAGCACGATACACTTTTATCGTGGTGGCGACATTGATGCCGTTTTGGTTCCAGACATGCTTGTAGTCTTCCAAATGCAGTGCTTGATCCCACAGTTGATATTTACTTCTTTGGTGAGGGTACTGTTTAACCAGATGAAGCAATTGACTGCCTGGGCACTTTGGTTTTGTATAGTCATGTTTGATTCACTGTACAACTTCCTAGGAGCAAGTTGGAAAAGTACTTCAGTTATCCGCTGCCAAAAACTTGTTCAAAGCAGACTGCATATCTTGTTCTGAGCAGGTGTTAAGAGCACAGTAGTCATCAGCGAACAGAAGAACCCAAGATGTGGCCTCTTTCACCTTAGTGTAAGTTTCAGATTGAATACTTGACCTTGTGCTCTGTACCTGATATGCATACCAGTAGCAGTGCCATATACAGCATAGGAGAGCATGGTTGCAAAGACCATGTTGAATAGTGTCGATGTTAGCAAATATCCTTGTTTGACACATTGACAACTGAGAAGGCTACAGACAATTCTCCTTCGTGCAGTACTCAAGCCATTATGAAACTGGTGGATAACTAATGAATTTACTGGGGCAACACTTTATCAGAGCTCTTCCCTGTTGACAGTGTCTGCTATCTTGGTTTCAGCATAAACTGTACAGGTAACAATGCTGTTTTTAGCACTTCTCCTGAAGTTGACGTGCTGCATATATTATGGCAAAAAAAAGCAAAGGCTGCCGTCGATCGTAGACGATTATTTTGCTAGCGCTATATTTAGTAAGGATTAACTGCGCTACCTTTTATCCCCACTCTCTTGTCTCATGCCGCCTGACCTCAGTGGCAAGGCAAGTCAAGGACGAGATGCAGGGGACTCTGCATCAAGCACCCGTGAAAAAGATGACGGAGTTCGGAGTCGAACCCACACCACCTGATCACAAGGCTGACGGCTTAACCACTTCGCCACGGAATCCCCATATTATGGCGACCCACTCGAAAACCACACTTACTCTTGAGAGTAGGCCATGCTCAAGATAAGCTAGGTGGTTGAGCAAGACTATGACCAGCATTTTGCCTGATAGACGAGAGATTGCCCTGTGGTTATTCCAGTAGTGATGATTGCATAGGTACTTGATGAGGACCTTTAGGTTGAAATGTTACTTTCTTTTACTTTATCCATTTGATACTGTTCTACTTGTTTATTTGTCACTTGTTTTAATATCTGGTATACTTACCTGAATCTGACATTTAATTGGCGTTGTTACATTTATTATCACCATTTTTGTTTTGGAAACATTTAGATATCTTTTCTGCTTGAAACTTTTCTTTTGAAATGTGAGCCACAAGGTAAAGGCCGGTGGTACATTCATTTGATGAGACCTCTGGTCTGTAAAAATAAATAATTTTTTTTTTCTTCTCTCTCTCTTCCAAACCCTGCCAGACCTGAGGCCCTGAACCTAACTGTCCTCTATACCTGGGCTCCTGAGCATTAAAGAGAAAAAACCAACATGATCTAGAAAAATGTTTGTTACAGGCAAACACGTGGTTAGAATAAAATGGAACTCGGCGACATTGTAGAAAATAGGTCTACCTTTCATCTAGCGCCAATATTCCACCTTTGTGTGCCAATCCACCCAGCAGGATGAACCTTCATCACTACTTAGATCTCCCCCATCAGCTGTTTGAGGGACACGCCCTCCTTCTCTTACTATCGATCTAGCTCTTCGTCTATAAGGTTCAAGATTCTCCTCATCACTCGAGCTCTCGTCTGTGTCACTTGAACTGGAAATGTATTCTTGATGAAATTCTGACTCCTCAGAGTCTGAATCAACCAAAGTATCAATCACCTGTTGGACTGTCATAAGCCTAGACCTACTTCGCTTTCCTGTTGAAGTGCTTGGTTCATCAGCCGCTCGTTTCATTGTGAATTTTCAGAATTTTTTCACGTTAAACCACACAAAGTCAATTCAAACATGGGGGCAGACATTTGCAATGGCTAACAATGAGGTTTGACCACGATTGGTTGGTTATTTTTAGATTGTGACGCGGAACCATAGGTGTCAAGACCCTTCTACACCTCCACGCGGTGATCCTGGATAACAGGCTGCAGCAGGGCAGACTGGCTAAGGAAAAGGGATCGAAGAGGGAATGCTAACCCGGTACTCAAAAAAGGCTTGCTGAAGTCGGTTGTGTTGGACCGAAAGGTGCAAATGTTGCAGCCACGCTGTAAACTACAACACAACGCATTCCGTTCTCTGGACTACATTCTGCTACCTACCCTTTCAGGGTTTGGTAGTGGGAGATTGAGAATGAACGAAGAAGAAGAAGACTGACGCATTTTTTCACGTACTACCCAAAAGTACCGAAAATTAGGTATAGCGGAAGATTTGGAAATTACCTAAAAATTGGTACAGCGGTCTGGTAGGGTTAAACTTCCTCACACATATTTATTGTTTTTTTTTATATGGCTCCTTTGTTTTCCAGACCACCACCCCTACTGGGGAGCAAAGCAGTATGGGAGTGAGGTCTTGGAGCAGTGCCACAGGAAGTGGTCGTCAAGGTAATGTATTTAGTGATTAATTATTTCATTTTGAGTGCACTAAGAACATGTAATTGTAAGAGAATTGAGGACTTTGAAGTGTGAATACACAAATTACACATCTCTTTGGAATTAAAAGAACACAAATGAGGAGTTCCTGGAGACATTAGATGTGAAAAGAGAATTAATTGATGAAATCAGAGCCGGACAATTGAACTATTTCATCCATAAAAAAAATTATCTTGCAGGAAAACAATAATGGAAGAAGGGCAAGAGTAAGACGGGTACTATAATTAGGAGGATAACATCGAGAGTTGGGCAGGAAAGTGCCTGCCAGAATGCACAATGAACACAAGAGTTAAATGACGTAGAAGATTCAATATAGCTGACCTTTGATGTTGAGTTCGCAACTGATTGGATCTGGATGGCTTGATTGCTATCCTGGCACTGCAAAAATGACCTGGTTTATTAACCTTAGGCACGCTACATAATTTATGAAAAAAATTTGACCTAATTAATTTTCTGTGTTAGTCGTCTTTCAAAATTTGTAACTTTTATATTTGTTTGTCAATAAATATGATTTTCTGGCGTGTAGATACACAATAGCATAACGAACATGTGGGTGTTATTGTTTTTGTTGTATGTTTGTTAGTTTTTGAGATTTAAAAAGATGAAGTTGAAAATTTATGAAAATCTCGGGGAAAAATTTGGACTCGACCACTAGGCCTAGTCGCTTCGATAGAAAACCATGGAAACCACAACAACGTATCGATACTGTTTTTACAATATCGCCACAACTGTTAGTTTCAATTCAAACGTCGTTCTTTCATTTAAACAAACAAAATAAACAGATCTACGCGATAAAAATCTTTCTCAACAACCTACTTCCCCTTTCGCAAAAAGTCGGCTTGCTCCAAACGGCGTATACAAAATTAAAACTGTTCAAAAGCCATTTGTAATCGCACATACGAAACTTTAACCGGCAAAATATCGTGTATATATGGAGGACGTAGTCAGCAGTAAAAAATGGCTGTCAGGAGTGACTCCGTTAA
This sequence comes from Ariolimax columbianus, assembly GCA_036924085.1. NCBI lineage: Eukaryota > Metazoa > Mollusca > Gastropoda > Stylommatophora > Arionidae > Ariolimax > Ariolimax columbianus. The sequence goes on along the minus strand of JAVGWX010000010.1, from coordinate 16,303,710 downwards.
AAAAAAAAAAAAAATTTTCCACACACCGTTTTTGCAGGCCGAGCTGGTTAGAAGGGATCGGACATTGGAGTGCTAAAGGTTAAATAGTTGGTATGTTTATTTATTGGTATATTCATATGTTCTCTTTGTGTGCTTTTAGGCTCTACTTGAATATACCTAACAAAAACAGTGTTTAGTCTGAAGTAATCAGTATCTCCATAGAGCTTGTACAGAAACAGTGTGATAATGGCCATACATAATTCTCCTCACCTAGTGACATGTGTTTGAACTCTGTTATGACCTTATTTTTATTTCTATTAGCACATGGAGATTTAGAGAAATCAAGATTCACACCAAAGTTAAATTCAATAACGGTGTCAAAGTCGATGTTGCTGTATAGAGCGGAGACATGGAGAATGATCAATGCCATACAACAAAGACTTGGTCATTCATTAACATATGCCTACGAAGCATAAAGTGGCAGGACATAGTGAGGAATGAATGCTTATAGGAAAGGAGCCAACAACATCCACTTGAAAAAGAAAAAAAAATAAAGAAAAAAAATGGTGCTGTATAGGAAATAACCTGTGGAAGGCACAGTCCAACAAAGCTAGACAGGCTCTTAAATTGAAACCTCATGGGGGGAGAGAGAGAGGTAGACCAAAAAATACACGGAGAAGAGAATGTGAGAAGGAAATAAGATTAAATGATTACACCTGGAGAGAGGCTGAAAGAGCAGCTCAGAACAGTGTATGCAGGCAGGATGTTGTCAATGGCCTATGCACAGAGAGGAATGACGGGGTTTGCTTGATGATATAAAAACCTAATTTGCACATTAACTGCCAGGACAAGTGACCGTTATTCCTGACTGCATAAATTTATTTACCTTGACCCAGCAATAGAAAACTGTCATAATGATAAACTTTTGTTTGTTTCCAGGAGGATTAGTAAGCCATCGGTCACCATTATTTCAAGAGGAATTTCCAAGTTTGGCACAAGAAGAAAAGCACAAAGAACCAGCACAATCTACCAGAAAGGAAGACAACATCAAGGATATTCAATATGGACCAGGGCCAAGTTTGCGACCACAGAGTATGTATAATGTTTGCATATGTAATGTAACATTGATAGGCCTACTCTCTTTGTTTGTTATCCCTGTTTCTTCAGATCCCAGCATCCTAGGCAATTCTAACCAATGTCCCCTCTGGTACCTGGACTACCATACAGTGGATTCCAGGTCACACAGACAATGAAAGTGCTAACAGATTGACAAAAACATTAGTAAACATACCACAATCAAACATTCCCACTATAAAAACTATCTGTACTAACTGCAGACAGTAGTGGATGGACTGCTGAACTATAAGTAAAAGCTCTACATGCAAAAATATTACAAACCAATCTCAAAAATAAGGTTAACAACTTGATCCAATCGGCAGGAAAGTAACAGAGAAAGGACTGTCCAAACACTTACCAACCAAGGACCTCTTAACTGGAGCAGACAAAAAGGTATGCACACCGTAATAGCAACTTGTCGCTGGAATTTGATAAGAAAACACGCTGCCATTGTCAGAATTGCCATACTTCAGACAACAGCGTGAACACTAAAGGGAGGTTGACCTAAGACAGCTTGGTGAAGAACCATAGATAAGCACAAGATCTAAGACACTGATTGCTTTCTTAGTTATTGACAAGGATCTAAGAAGTAGATCCGTCGGAGAAACGAGAGCACAATTTTCAGCTTGCAAATAAAGCATGTAAGCATGAACAAATCTACACTAGGTGACTGCAGACCATACACCATAGTGTAACAGACAAGAGAAGGAAAGAGTAAAACACCTACGACTGCCAACCCCCTCCATCATAGCACCCTATTTGGGAACATAGAATAACGGAAGAAGACATGAACATTGCATGTCCTGGTGCAAGGTAAAGAGTGAAGAATGCTCGTTATCCACATATGATCTCCCGCACATCTGCTTTTGTGGTTTTCTACGGTATTTTTGGGATGAATGCCAAGCACAATACTTTCTTTGCAGTGGTTACCTTTCCAAGCATCTTTATCTGTAAAGTATGGTGGAGATTCACTGGAATCATATTTCAAACTCATTTTATTTTAATACGTCGTCTTGTGCTCCATTCACAAGACAGCAGTTGTCTTGGCTTCCTCTTCTGTGCAATCCAATCTTGTGCCTGGTTACATTGGTGGGTTTCTACCTGAAATGTTTCACCATAATTCACTTCTTCTTCTGCGTTTGTTCTCAATCTCTGGCTACTAACTCCTGAACAGGGCTTTGCAAGTAGCAGGATGTAGTCTGGAGAACGGAATGCGCTGTGGCGCTAGTTTACAGTTTGACAGCAATGTTTGCACCTTTCGGTCCGACACATCTGTCTTCGGCAGTACCACAACTCACTGATGTTGACTAAGTGCTTTCTCAAAAGCCCCACAAAGATACCATTTTATTCTGCATTCAGTTCAGATGTTTGGTTTGTAATATGTGGCAAGTCACAAACATTGATCCCCGTTTTCATTTCTATTGAAGCATATGGCCACTTCGACAGCTAGTTTTTGTCCAGTAAGCCTGTATCCAAGCATTTGCAGTGGTCCTTTCAATAGCAATAGTTTTGCATGATGTTTCTAACCCATGCACAACGCTCTTTCATCTCCTTTTATGACATACTTTGAAGGTAACAATGGTACTAATCTTTTCAGCTACTTGGGTACCTACCACTTATGCAAAATGGAACATAACTTAGATAAGTAGATCACAACTATGTGATGTTCTGTGCCAGTTTAACATCAGGAAGAAAAGTGACTGAAATATTTAGATCTGAATCGATTGATCCCCAGCTGTATCAGTTTATGCCATGTTCTTTGTGACAAATCTGTGTTTATTATTAATCTGACGCTCTGATACAAAGTTTGCAGTCTGGATGTGATACTCTTGGTTAAATGCCATGTGAAGGGACGGCGTGGGCTAGAGGTTAAGTGACACGGCTCACAAGCTGAAGGTGCTGGGTTCGATCCCCATCACAGCACCGGCCGTTACCCCGGGGAAGCAAACCCTTAGAAAATGCAGGAGGAAGCACAGGCCCTTTCATAAAATGCATGCTGAAGTCGGATGCACTAGGCTGAAAGGCGCAAAATAAAAACCACAGTGCAACGCACACCGTCTTGGGGATTAGAGAAATAAGTCGAACGCAAAACAAAACAAAAATGCCATGAGTATGAATTTAACTTAACTGTTTACAAATCCTTGTACCAAACTCCTAAAGTAGAAAACTACAACTCGTTGTGTTGCACACAATACCATTCACATGCAACAAAAGCCCATAGGTAGGGAAAATAAGCCATGTGAGTATGAAATAAATCCAAATTGGAGAATAGAAAAGTGAATATCTCGTTTTCTTGGGGATTGAAAGAAAAGAAAAAATCGTAGCAGCTTTAAGATGTTGGTATAAATATTCATCTCTGTTCCTAGATGTTGCAAGTTGGCGAGAGGGAGGCGGGCGTGCATTGTTGCAACCCAAACCAGAAGAACCTACAGCCAGTTCGCCAAGCTCAAATCAGACAGAAACACAACCGAATGGCCCCCCGATGTCAGGTGGGAGTGGTACAGGAGTTGGAGTGGGGGCTGACTTGCCTCCTCAACCTCTGCCACAGCCACCACGTCCTGGTTCAAGCCATGGACCACCACATGGATCTCTGCCCTTGGGACCTCCCATGGGGATACTGCCACCACCACAGTACAGGGGGATGTTGCCTCACTATGTAAGTATCTCTTCTACACTATGTATTTCTTTTCTTTCAGCATGGCTCTAGCTTGGTCCACCCATTAAAAATGGTTGAGAAAGACTGGCTCGGTCAGAAGTCAGATCAATGTTTCTCAAAGTGTGGTCAACTTTGTTTTAGTCGACTGCTTCATTGCACGAAATTTCAGTTTAGCTTTTCCCATGGACAAGTGCCTCCAATTTTTCATATACATTTCTGAGTGGTTTGTCTTCCTCAACCCTCTGGCTGTCTGCAGCTAAGCAAGTCTATGGTTTGAAAAACATTGTTTATATTTATGTCAGTAACTGTCACAATTAAATAAATAATAGAATGGATTATTTTTACAGGTATTCATGTTATGACTTTATTTGTCAATAATGTAGCTTCATTGTAAGTTGAGACTTTCTGTAATTTGAGTAATTTCACAAAACAGTATCACATCGTGAGATCAAAGTTAATTTTAGTAAATATGTTTGATTTAGTAATAGTGCAGAGTTGTCTTAAATGCATGTTTAAAGTACAGATTCTTAGCCTATTATCTACATAGCCAGTGTACAAACTTTGAGGGTTCCGTGACGAAGTGGTTATGTCATCGGCCTTGTGATCAGGTGGAGTGGGTTCGACTCTGAACTCCGCCGTCTTTTTCACAGGTGCTTGATGTGGAGTCCCTTGCATCTCATAGTTGCCCCCAGTCGTCTTGTCCTTGACTTGCCACTGGGGTCGGGCGGCACGAGACAATAGAGAGTGAGGGTTAAAAGTAGCGCAGTTAATCCTTAATAAAAATAGCGCTCGCAAAATAAATTATGCCATCATAGTCTACGATGGATGGCGGCCTTTGCCTTGTACAAACCTTACTGTGACAAGCAATGCAGCACTTGTAGATGGTCACAAAATCTAATCCTTTTCTGTCTCTGGGAATGTGAATCATCCCCATGGCGTCTTCCTTTTTCTTTTATATCAGCCTATTATCTGAAATACATCATGCTCAAGTAAAAAAAATGTGCTCGTGATAAGTCATGCTATATCATGTTACCAACAGGTTTTCAATTCTTTTCTCTGCAGATGTTTGGACGGATTCCACCAGGAGGATATTCACCCAACCACCCTGGGTTTGCACTGAACCCATTCCAACATGATCGTAGGTTTGTATTTTTGGGAGCTGTTCACCTCTGTTCATTTACCCAAAATGTTAATGGTACTTGGTGAATTTGTTAATGCAGTAACTCACATATTTTCTTAAGATTTCTTAAGGCAAACAAAGTTGTTGTTTTATCCTCTAAATCATTACCACTTTTTCTGTCGTCTGTGTCAGAGTCTAAACCAGCCTTGTATTGAATCATCGTCAATCCTGTAACCTGAAAGGTCATTGGGGCACCAATACTGCAGATTGTTGGACCAGTTCCCGCCACTCCAGGCACCAATACTGCAGATTGTTGGACCAGTTCCCGCCACTCCAGGCACCAATACTGCAGATTGTTGGACCAGTTCCCGCCACTCCAGGCACCAATACTGCAGATTGTTGGACCAGTTCCTGCCACTCCAGGCACCAATACTGCAGATTGTTGGACCAGTTCCCGCCACTCCAGGCACCAATACTGCAGATTGTTGGACCAGTTCCCGCCACTCCAGGCACCAATACTGCAGATTGTTGGACCAGTTCCCGCCACTCCAGGCACCAATACTGCAGATTGTTGGACCAGTTCCTGCCACTCCACTCGGGTTTGTTCCAGAATATTTGTTCTAGCTACAGACATTCCCTTCCACTCTCTGATGTCTTCCCATCTTTTTTTCTGCCTTCTTCTCTTGTGCTTCTCAGGCACAATACCTTGCAGAATCGTCTTGGTCAACCCAGACGACCTTGAAACATGCCCACACCATGTGAGTTTACATGCTTTAATCATAGCCAACAGGTCTTTACATTGGCTGACCTCTCTCTTAACGATGTCTCAAACTCCCTTATTCGTGACATGTCTTGATACGAAATGCAGAGAATACAACACAGACATCTCATCTCCATTGCACAAATTCTTCACTCCAGAACCGCTGTCAGAGTCCAAGTATCACACACGTAAAGGTACACGGAGGTGACAAGTGGATACTACATTAAACTCAACTTGGATTTCAGGTTGATGTTTGTGTCTCTCCATAGCGACCTCAGTTTGGACAGGGCAGCCATGGCGATCGCTTCATCAACATCATCTTTTTTAATCTCAAAAACTAACAAACACACAACAACAACAATAACACCAACATGTTCGTTATGCTATTGTGTGTCTACACGCCAGAAAATCATATTTATTGACAAACAAACATAAAAATTAAAAAATTTTCTAAGACGACTACCAAAGCGAGAAATTAAGAAAATTAATTAGGTCAAATTTTTTCAAAAAACTGCTGGCGTGCTAAAGGTTACACTGTTTAACAATTTGCAATGGTTCGCCTTTGATCGCAATCAAGGCACTCTGGAATGTTGACCATGATTTTGCTCTTCTCTGCACTAATTTGTATTCCAAACTTTTGAGCGGCATTGTCAAGGTTTGAGATTAGATTTGCAAGTTCTAGCTCCATTCCAGCCAGCTCGGTAAACCTGAGATTAGTGAGTGAACGACCACCTATGCTGACAGTACCCACGTGGTCCTCCAGGGCTTCAGACATGATACGTTCAAGAAAGTATATTCATTTGTGATTCAGATGCATGATCATTGGCCTGATCAAATAATGATTCCTCTGCATTTGTGCTACTAATTCCATCTTGCAGAATGCTACAACTTTAATAAATTTACTGAAAATATCCACCCAATGAAGATAGTCTTCATTAAATGCAAGCTTTGCATGTGCTGGATCATTGGCCATGTTTTAGGTTATTTCAAAATCTAAAATGTGTAACTAAATGTAAAAAATTATGCATGTGATAGATGTTGAGGCGAATTGAGACTTGTTTTGCTTACCGGTGCCGTGCCGCGTGGTGAGTGAAACTGTCAAAGAGTTCATGTGGGTCGTAAAATAAAAGGTTTTTTCAGAACTTATCGCATCATGTGTGTTTTTGCATTTAGATCAATCGCATATCACAATCCCTACTTTTTGTGTCGAGACAAAAGTTGGAGTAGGGCTCATTGAATATCCACATGTAATCCAGATTGAGACTTGTTTTGCTTACCGGTGCCGTGCCGCGTGGTGAGTGAAACTGTCAAAGAGTTCATGTGGGTCGTAAAATAAAAGGTTTTTTCAGAACTTATCGCATCATGTGTGTTTTTGCATTTAGATCAATCGCATATCACAATCCCTACTTTTTGTGTCGAGACAAAAGTTGGAGTAGGGCTCATTGAATATCCACATGTAATCCAGATGAGAGATGATTTACCTGATAAAATAATTTCTCTGTTATTGTGATACTAATTTCACAAAATGCACAACTTTAACAATGTGTAAATATCAAATAGATAGATTGTCATGAACTATACAGTAAATGAAAGATGTGCTTGCACCAAATATGTAGTTATAATTTTGGTCTTGCTAACCAGTGAGACTTCATTGTCATGTAACATAAAAGTTTACTAGACTCAATGAAAGTACAAGAGGGTTGATAAGCCAGAAGGGTACTGTATGGCTAGTTTGACTTCAAGTTACTAAAGTACTGAAAGATTTGCCACTAGCTACGATCCATGCAAAAGGTTTACTAAAAGTCAAGTAACTTCTAACATAGTTTTTCTGTACTGAAGCCTGATGAACCTTTACTGTATTCTGTGCTCATATTGTTTTCAGTCTAACGGTTTAAAAATTGTGTGACTGTATTTTAGATTCCGAGGACCACCATCATCCATGCCTGTTGAGAGATGTGTGGTCGATAGTGAAGATGGCAAGAAGCGACCTACCATCGTATCTGAGAAAGCACTCAAAGATTTTGATGCTATCCTGAAATCTGACTCGCATGAAGTGGGATGGGCTGGACCCCAAGGAGACATTGACTACAGGTGAGTGTGTCACTTCAGTTCACATTAACTTTGGTAGTCAAAGAACAGCATGAGCAGGACAATTTCAATGTGTAAAATGAAATATGAGAACTTCTTCATCATGTGCTAAATACATAATATTACAGAAATAAAGATGGTTTTAAAATCTTATGAGAATGCAAGCATACAACATAAGATCTGGTTAGAAGAAATGAGGTAGGCTTTGTTGCTGATGGATAGATAATATATGAGAAATATAGACCTACAATACAGGCTTACATGGCCAACATAGCACACTTGGCCTAAGAAAGACAATTTCAGCAACCCACAACACTAAATGGCACAAGTGGGGACGGCGTGGCCTGGTGGTTTTGTGGCACGGCTAACAACCGAAAGGTGCTGGGTTCAATCCCCATCACAGCACCGGCTGTTACCCCGGGGAAGCAAACCCTTAGAAAATGCAGGAGGAAGCAGACCCTTACATAAAATGCATGCTGAAGTCGGATGCAATGGGCCGACAGGCGCAAAATATAAACCACAGTGCAACGCACACCGTCTTGGGGATCAGAGAAATAAGGCGAACGCCAAAAAAAAAAAATGGCACAAGTGATTGGAAAAGTTATGTCATAGACTGTTCTATGATGAGATAAGATGAAAAAAGTAATAGACAAATTGAGTTCAAAACAATTACTATGTTATGGCACAGATACCATCCCTAAAAGAGCACATGGAAACTTTGATACTGTCCTCCTGTATGCCAAGGATGCCAACTATAGGGATGGTCCCCATGCTCCTACTGAAGTGAGTAAAGGGCACACCTTGTTATTATTTATGTGTAGGATACATTGTGCTGCATTTTAAAGTTAAACTGCCGTAACTACACCTTTTTTGCTCAGTACATCCACTTTCTGGCAAGCTTTATTATTCTGGTTCACTCTATGTACCCATTGACTGCTACCAGGCTATTATCAAGGCAGCAGGAGTTCTCCTAGATGGATTAGCAGTTTGGGTGTACATGCTTCAATACCTATTTGTAAAATGCCTATTCTCCTCTTAGTAGGAACTGTCCCGTAAAAGGCCAGGAGCTGGAATTTTGCTGAAGACCTCGTGAGCATTTGATTAGAATAGAGAATTCAATCTAATTCCCATATTTAACAGCATGTGGGGTGCCAGCCCAAAAAGGGCATGATGATAATGATGCTATTGATGTAACATTGTCTCTTCTCTTGTATCATGGGGTGTAGAGGTCTTCCCTTCTTTTTCTTGTGGCTCATAATTCCTACAGGATGGGATAACTGGTCCCATGCCCAACCCTCCTCATTCACCCCTTGCAACAGACATACCTGGTAAGTTTATGCCATTATTATTCTTTGCTCCCCATTCTAACCCTAGTAACATACGTATATTATCAAGTTAAAAGTTTCATCATTTCACGATTTGATTTATTTGTTCTTGTTTATTTCAGTGAGAAATTGGTTTTTAGTGATGAAGAGGACGACTCTGGCAACTCCAGGTTTGTGCCAACAAACTTATTTATTTTTGTGACCAAATGTGATTTCACTAGTTTATCAGATCTTGTTGTCCATGTGGAATGAGGCCTTACTTTTTCCCCATTAGGTGTACTTTTTGTGATTTATTTGTTATTCCTGATGAAATCGAAATTTGTGATCACTGAAGTTTGCTCATTATAAGAAGTTTTGAATTAAAGCTCCTCATGTGCTCTTACAAATGTGATTTTGTAGCCCAAGTGTAGCAATAGCAAATTGTTTTTCATGATAAGATTGCTAGTACCATGCACACCATTCTTCATTTCCTTTTATGACATACTTGGAAGGTTGGAGTGGTCCTGTTTAGGTAAATAAAAAAAGTCTAGGTAGAAACCACTGCTGAAATTACTTTACATCTGCGGACAGAAGAGAACCCTTATGTCTAATGAGATATTTCAGGTCTTTCTAAATGCCTGGATCCTGCATGACGGCTACTGATGTAATTATTTGTAGTCAGTTGTGGCTGTCGGTGGTTTTGCACAAATTAAATAGTTAAAGCAACAGCAAGACTTACTTCAAAGAGCAGTCCTCACATCAGATGATGCTCACTTAGACATGTTTGATCTCGTGTGATAGTCATCTTGTCTGATGGTGTTGAGGTTTTACTGTTTGTCTTCCTCACATGACATATGTCTGCATCAGATATATATTTTAACACTTAGTATACGCAGCCAAAAACCACGATTTTACACGCCTATTTTTCTACAAAAATGTTCACACCTAACTGCTGTGACAAAATTATTCATATATCTGTTATCTTTTATTGTGTGATCATGTTTTATATATCAAAATGTTCAGGAATGATTGGTCTTTTTAGAAACAGTGCAAAAAGATGTCTGTACAGTGACGTTGCATGCAAAAAATTATGTAATGTGTAAACAAAAATTAAAAACAATAAATAATTTGTCAACATTTTTTCACTTACCATTTCATTCAAATGAATCCTTCACAATGTTGACACACAAAAATTCTTTCTTTTGATAATATATCCATATTTACCCAATATTGGGAAGTTTCATCACTCTTGGATCAGAAATAACATTATTATGACTATTCAGCAGTGTTTGGTAAATTGAAAAATAAAATGGCACAAATTCTCTAAGAAAAAAAAAATTATCTATGTACAGCTGATTTTAATTTACATTTATTTCAAATGATGCTGTTCAAAACAGTGATTTGGATGAAGAAATGGCTGGTCTGGGCATCCTTGACAAAAAAATGTTGTCCTAACTCTAGCATTTGGAGTACTGCAAACAATACATTGACGACACAGTGTAGACTTTTTGATAATGTGTCTTTTTCCACTGTGTCTGTTTGCATGGCTGCTGATGTAAGGTTCCACCTGCAAGCTGGGCGTCTCTGTAGCTGCAAAAAGGCGAAGCTCAGAAACTAATTGCTTTTTAAATTGTAGATAGGGCTGCTTTTTTGTGTTTGCAGGCCTCGTCAGGGCATGCAAAATAAATGAATTCAGCTGAGCTACTTCAAAAATCCAAAAGAAAATTTTCTTCCACCATTTCCTTGTTCTTCTAGTGAAGGTACCATATGTTGCGACACACTGATCAACCTTATCACACCCATTCATGCGGTAGTTGTAGTCATCAATCATTGATGGTTTATCCTTCACTACACCAGAACGACTTGTTAAACGTTTGGTGGTCACCGAGGCTTCACTAGAGACAAGCAAGCATTGTTTTTTAGCCTTCTTGTCTCTGAACATCACGCAGAGGAATGTTCTTTCTATATGGAGAAACCATTTCATTTGTAAAAAGGACAATTTTGTTGTCTTGAAAGCTTGTGGAAAATCTCTGCGGTTTATGTTGACCATACCAGTGTAGTAATGGCCATTACTGGTAAGGTACTGCAGCAGCGGATAGCTGGTGTAGTAACGGTCAGCATAAATGTGATGGCCTTTCCCACAAGGTTCTAAAAGCTTGTCAAATATTTTGACGGCTTGTTGACTGCTTGGATCTAGGTCTGGATTGTAAGATGTATTGCTGCCAAAATATATCAATATGTTGACAACATAAGCAGTGTTGCTGTCGCAGAGGCCAAAGGTTTTGACGTGGTATTTTTTTGGCTTTGATGCATTGAACATCTTATGGGCCCACCTTCCCTTCCATCCAATGACCATTTCATCCACAGAAAGTTCCTTGAATGGGTAATAGGATTTTTGAAATTGAAGTAGCAAGCTCTGCACAAATGGCTCAATTTTGGCTTTACCCTGCGAATCAGGATTGCTTACATGAAACATTGTATGGTACAAAGCTTGGAACCTGTCGCTCGTGAATACCTTCCTGAACCAAGGTGTTTCTGTAGTCTCATCATGTGCCCAGTAGTCACTAATTTTAGGCTTCTTTAAATAGCCGATAACAGTAATGACAACAAAGAATTTATGTAGCTCAGGCACAGTCACTGGTGACCACGTTAGAAAAACTGACCGTACTGCAGTTGTTTCTTTCATTGCCAGGCACCGTTGGGCCGCATAATCATTTACTGACCTGACAAGGTCTTCCATAATGGCATCAGTAAATAAAGCTTTAAAGCAAAATAAGGGTGATGCATTCTCTGGAATAATGTCAGGATTGACACCAGGGATTCTTGGCTGAGGTGGAATAAACCAAAAGGTATTGTCTGTGCTGCCCTCAAATACCTCCCTCCATTGCCCTTCATCACTAACCTGAGCGTCTGCCCTAGTAGTTGCCATTGGGACAGGAGACACTGTAGATGGATCTACTGTACTGCTGGTACTAGTACTAGGCCTAGGACCAGGATTCCTATCAAATACAGATCTTGACCTTGCTCCTCGTCCTCTCTTAGGCATAGGACCTTTACCCTTTCCTCTACTATGGATGAGAGACTCCTCCTCTTGCTCACTCGAACTATCCCTGGTGGCACTGTACAATGATGTATTTCTAACATCCCCTTCTTCTTCTGAATGAGAACTTTCACTGTCAGTGTCAGAAGTCATGTCATCTGTATCTTCTTCAGCCCAGATTTGAATCATCTTAGTGGCCTGAACAGCAGAAAATCGTGCGCCACGAGAATTGGTAGAGGAAGCCATTTCTTCAAATGAAAAAAAAAGTTGAAAAAAATCGCTACTTTCGTTAGATTATTGAACAAAATGTGCCAAATTAATTCTCAAAAGCTTACCAAACCACGCCGTAAGATGCTTAAAAGGACAGGAACAGGAAATGACGTTGCAGTAGTTTAAAATGTTGGATAGGAAATAAAAATATTTAAAACTTGGCGTTGGTACATTTCGAGCGACAACGCCCATTTCATGGAAACAAAATATCACTGACGCACTTTCCGATAACAATTTATTATGAATATTTCCTTCCGAATTAGAACTGTCCATGCTAAATATTTCTTTATCTACATGTCTGTCTATTTCAAGTCATGGTTGAATTATCTGTGAGACACGTACTGCCGAAAATCGTGTCCCACGAGAATGGGGAGGGAGGACGCCATTTCTTCAAGTAAAAAAAGTAGACAAAATAACTTTGTTTACATTTTTATTTTTTAATTTAGTAGTACATAATTGATAATAATGTTAACTCACGCTCTAGAAATGGAATCTGAAATGGCATTGTTGTGGGTTTATACTTGCTGGATTTGGATTAAACCCATATTAAATACATTTAATACGTTGCAAAGAGTGCGAGCCACGCTATTTGGCTTAATGTAATTCCGTGGCTGCCTAATCGACACGTCATTTGGCGGGTCGGAATTTAAGGGTTAATATATGTATTATATATATATTAGTTTCTAATTCAAACGTAGTTATTACATCTAAATAAACAGATCTACTCGATAAAGATCTTTCCCACCAACCTACTTCACCTTTCGCAAAAAGTTGGCCTTCTCCAATCGGTGCAATAAGAAGAAAAAAATTTAGATCCATTTGTAATCTAACTTGCAATACTTTTACCGGCAAACAAACCCACATGGCATTGTATCGAAGGACGTGAGCCCGGATGCTGCTGCAACCGTAACAACGCATAACAACTTGTTTTGTCCTGAGCTGCTATACAGCCTTGTTCCTGATTTCTTCTACCCAAGTTCACATTTAGTCAAAGTTTTCTCATTAATTAGACCATACTTCTGTTTTATTATAAATAATGCCCATAGAAAATTATCCGAGACATTTAAATAATTTTTTGTTTCTTTTGGACACCAAAAACTTCATTCGACTGTTGGAGTACACTGAAAAGAAAGCATATTAGAATCTACAGCTGTGTGAAAAATCTGCATTCATTCAACCCATTTAGTTTTTGAGTTACGATCAGCAGAACCGACATCACCAAAACTTCACATATTTTTTATTGATTTACAGAGCTCGCCGAGAGGAGAGGCGTAGACCCTCAGAGGGGCACCCGAGAGATTCTGACAGAGACAAGGATCATAAAGAAGACAAGAGCAAGGTCTGACTTTGACTGCAGTGTTGTAGTTTTTGAATAATTGAGTATGGGGTGACTTTGGTACCTAATCCTTGAAAGTCTGTCCTGTATTTTTAAATACACACAATCAACTTTTAAATATTGAAATATATTTATGTAACTTTGGATAGCAATGTGGTTACAATTTCAAAAACTATCAGTATATTTGTTTTAAATAAATAGCTTTAATTAAAAATGATCTAATTTGACTTTTTAGAAATTTCACTCACTTTTAGTATTTGACCAGCTAGTAGGACAGACCAGTTGTTCGGTGCCTTAAAACTCCATACCTACATGTGGCAACACATGTGTCAATTATAGATGACTTATCAACCACTTTGCTCATGGTTTCAATTTGCTGAGATTAATAAGGCTAGTACACTTGATAAACTGTTGCCTTCCCCCATCAGTTAATTGCCATGTTCTTGTCTATTATTTAATTCCAAATATTAATAAGTATCAGATGACAGTATTTGCATAGTTGTCATTTTATACCCTATGTTTCATATATGCTGATGTAGGTGACATAAGTGCTGCCCTGGTGGTAGATAAATGTGCATTTCCTTGACTTTGTTGACTCTTCACATCTAAACAGCATAATATACAGCCATTTCAGGGGCTACCTCTTGAGAACGTCAGGCAGATGGGAAAGTTTGATCTCTCTTACATTTCCTCTGAACCAACATTTTTAAAATGTCATTATCCTTTTATACAGTCTACAAGAAACACCATATTTGTTTTACTTACTGTGTCCTAGAAACATGCTGAGAGCCAACATCAGCTTTGCCAAGTGAGAAAGCTTAGAGCCTTACTGTGGTAATACTTCTTCTTCTGCGTACACAGTCAGACAGAAACCATTATTTTCTCGAAAAAAGCGGCGGTCATCCTGAGACTCTCGCCACAACCATAGAGCTTGTCTTGCAGTTCCACTGGCAATGGCCACATCTGCTCTCTCTGATCCTCGTATGTCGGGCAGTTCTGCAGCAGATGTTCAGTGGTCATTTTACCAGTACCGCACGGGCATTCGTCGGTACACCCTATCTTCAATTTGTTGAATAGGTGGTACCTCAGTCTGTTGTGGCCAGTGCGAAGTCTGAAGACAACGACCTGCTCTCTTCGGTTCAACTGGTAATAGGCATCGTTTTTGGTGTAACCAGTATGTTCGGTTTCCCATTTGGTCATGTATCTGGCTTTGATAAGCCGTTTTGACTCTTCGTACGTCATACTGGTATCTGTTTGTGGTAGCCTTGCACCTTCTTTTGCCAGTCTGTCTGCCTCCTCGTTGCCTTGGATGTTGCAGTGTGACGGAACCCACTGTACCACTACCCTTTTTGGTGCGGACTGCTGGCACAGTTTGCAGAGTGCTGCTCTTAAGTCATTAAGCTCAGTGTTTTTCTGGCTTTTTAGCGCTGTGACTACTTCGAGAGCATCTGTCAGCAGGACTATATGGCTCTCATTTTCACTGTGTGTTACCATTTCTTCCACTGCCGCCCTCAGTGCCTCTGCCTCTGCTCTGAAATTGCTTGTGTACTTACCAGTAGCGAATGACAGTGTTATTTTTCTGCCATTTGGTAGGTTCAGGAATGCTCCTGCCCCTCCGTTCTGTGTAGTGTTTGTTACAGAACCGTCGGTGTATGCATGGGTCCAGTCCATGCTTGGGTAGCTTTTCGTTATGAAGCTTAGGGTAGTGTCTCTCCTTTCTTTTTCACTCTGGCAGTTTTTGTTTGCGATACCTGGTATATTTTCTACCACCTCTGGAAATATATCCTGCCTCCAGGTAGGTTTTCGTACAGTAGTGATGGGTTTTGGTGTTGTTAGTGCGTTTTTGGGATCTTCGTGCATCTTTGCTTTGGCTATTTCTGCAAAGTTTCTCCGCTTTAGTTTCCCATTTCCCAAATTGTTTAGTCTCTGGTACATTGGATGGTCCGTCAGTCTTCTGAGTTTCTCTGACTGCAGCTGGGCTCTGCAGTCTCTTCTATCGGTCATGGATTGCAATTTTGTAATCTTTTCAAGTTCTACAATTGGCGTTGACTTCATGCCACCTGTTATAATTCTCATGGCTTGGTTTTGAAGTTTGTTAACTTAATCGAAGTTCGCCTTCGCTGCGGTTGTCCATGCCGCAATGCCATACTCGAGAACTGGTCTCACTCTTCCAGTGTACAGTTTCTTTAGTATGCCTTCGTCTGCTCCCCAGCTTGTGCCAGCAAGTTTCCTCATGATCGCCATTCTTTCTCTGGCTTTCATTCGGTTTCTCTCAATCTGACTTTTCCATGTCATGCGCCGATCAAATGTGACTCCCAGATAGGTTGGGTTGTCGTTTGGCTGCAGGATTTTGCCATTCAGACTTAATTTGGTACTTTGGGGTTTTAATGAGAGCGAGAATATTGTGCACGTGGTTTTCTCCTCATTTATTTTGACCAGCCATGAGTTCGCCCACTCTTCCAGCGATGTTAGGGCCGTCTGCATCCGATTTCTTGCTATGGTGAGATTCTTTTCAGAGGTCCACATAGCCAGATCGTCTGCAAACATTGAGCTATGGACTCTTCTTGGTATATTCTTTGTAATATCGTTTATATATACCAGGAAGAGTGTGGGTGACAATACTCCCCCTTGGGGTACTCCCTGCTCGAGTGTCACCTTTTTGCTCATCTGCCCTTGTACTTGGACTCTGGCCGTTCTTTGTTTGAGGTAGTGGTTGATCCACTTGTACATCTTCCCACAGACATCACTTCTTCTTAGCTTGACTCTAAGTCCATCCTTCCAGACTTTGTCAAATGCCTTTTCCAGATCCACCCAAACAGCTACTGTGTGTTTCTGTGCCTGGTAGGCATCTTCTATCTCCTGGGCTATGAGGATGACCTGGTCCTCAGTGGATCTGTGCTGTCTAAAGCCGGCTTGCTGTGGAATTAGTATTCGTTTTTCTTCCAGATGCCACATCAGTCTGGTGTTTGTCATCCGTTCCATCAGCTTGCCGACACAGCTCAGTAGGCTAATGGGCCTGTATCCATTTGGATCTGTTTTGTCCTTCCCTGTTTTTGTTACTGGTACCAGTATTGCATCTTTCCATGCCTGGGGTACAATACCCCTTTTCCAGCTTTGGTTCAGGACTGATAGTAGTTTCTTCTTCGCTGTTTGGCCCAGCCCCATCAGCATTTCGTTTGTTATCCCGTCTTTTCCGGGAGATTTCCTTTTCTTTAGTGTTCTCATAGCCTCTTCCATTTCGCGCATTGTTAGTTTGGCCATCATGTGCTCTTCAGGAGCCGTATTTATGTTTGCGTGTCCCTTTAGCTCTTCGCTAATGTCTGTATGCTTATCTGCAGGGACCTCGATGTGGTTTGCTCTGGCATAGTGATCGACAAAGGCGTTTGCGGCTTTCTTACCTGTGATCAAGTTCTCGCCCTGCTTGATAGTAATTTGTTTATTTGACGGGGTTTCGTCATTCATGGCTCTGACTAGCTTCCATAGCTTGTTCCCTTCTTTGTCCAGGTTCAGACTTTCCGTTTTATTTTTCCAACTTTCTCTTGCTGTTTGCTTGAGAGTGTTTTGTACTTCGCCGCGGCGGCTTTGAGGGCGATGTTTGCCTCCATGGATTTTTCTCGTTCTGCCATGTTCCTAGCATTTGTTACTGCATCTTCCACTTTCTGTAACTCATCATTCCAGTAGGGCTTATAGTTTTTCCTAGCTCCTCTTGGGATGGTTTCAGTGGCGGCTTGCATTATTGCCTTGCTTAGGCTCTCCACCATGGGCTTCATTTTGGTGTTTCGTGTGTTGATGGTTTCACACAGCCCATCTGTCAGGATTGCAAATCTGTCCCAGTCGGCTCGTTTGTAATTCCAACGTGGGAGCGGTTTTGTTTCCTGTGGGCCTACTTCCATGTCAATGGTTAGCCTGATCGGCCTGTGGTCGCTACCTGCCAGTTGGTTTAGCACCTGGCGGTCTATTTTATAGTGTATGTCCTGTGTGGAGAAGGCCAAATCTGGAGTCGAGGTGGTATGCCATGTTCTTGAATAGAAGCTAGGGCTATCCTCCGGCCTATTGATTAGGGAGAGATTTGCATCTATCTCCCAATCTTCCACTTCGTCACCTCTACTGTCTGTGTCAGAGTATCCCCATCTCTCCGAGTGGCTGTTGAAATCTCCAACTACTATGCAGTTGGAGTCTCTGACCTCCATACTCGAGAGCGATAGGTCTCTGTTTGGTGGTCCGTACAGATTGAAAATGCGGAGCTTCGTCTCTTTAGCCATTATGTCAACTCCTACAATTTTTGCTTGTCCGGTGTGATTGACAGGTACCGCGCTACTCGGTATGCTCTGTGGTAATACAAATCAATGCCAATTCTGACAAGCTGGCAGATGAAATTCATCATTTAAGAAGCAAATATTAATGGGTATTTGCCAGATATACAGGTTTCCTGCAAAAATATATGATTTATTAGCACTATTACTGTACCAATTAGTGATGGATAACAAGGCCCTCATTGGAACAAGTGAAAACCTAAGCTGTTCACTTTATCCTATAAATCCCAAACAATAGAAAGAATTGTTTAAAAAAACAGGCCCTTTATATTGTTATATTATCTGTACTACACTCTAAGCGGGCAGACGCTAAATTTCATAGACAAATTCACAAATCTGGGCAGCACGCTGCGAGATCTGTCAGCCTAGATGATGCGGTGACAAGCAGAATAGCAAAGGCCAGCACAGCCTTTGGTAGAATGCACTCGATGGTCTGGGCACGTCGTGGCATCAGCGCCAAGACCAAACTCAAAGTCTACCCTGCAACCATCATTCCAACCCTACTATACACTTGCGAAAGCTGGACTGTATACTCTGGACATGCAAGGAGGTTAAACCACTTCCACACAGGTTGCCTGAGGCGAATATTCCACATCCGATGGCAAGATCGTGTCACTGACATCAAGGTTCTCTCGAGGGCTAACATGCCCAGCATCCATGCACTGCTAGAAAAAGCACGACTAGGATGGGCCGGACACCTCGTCCGTATGTCAGACGAGCGGATCCCAAAGAAGCTTCTCTATGGCGAGCTGAGAGAGGGATGGCGCGAGAGAGGGCGCCCAAAGAAACGTTTTAAAGACGATCTGCAGGACTCACTAAAAAGTTGCCAGATAGACATCGACACCTGGGAATGTCTTGCGCAGTCAAATCTGGTGAAGCTGCCGGTGAAGACGACCGTGTTGTGAAAGCCCAGAGCAGACGCGGAAATCCCGAACAGCGGGAACACCATCCCCTTCTACAAACCTCGTGTGCTCGCATTGGCCTGTTCAGCCACATGCGCACCCACACCCAACAGGGAAATCTGTGACAAGGATGATGTCGGCGGTCCTCATCGACAACGATGGATATCTATTATTATTACACTCTAAGCACCGCTATTGTTAATAACGTATCACATGATAAAGGATATGGTCACTGGTGGTCCCTGTAGCTTGCTGGTTGTGCTGTTTGTTGCTTCCAGTTATGTTGCAGAGCTTTCAGTATGTGTACATGGTGGTGCATGTTCAGAGTTACACATCATTTGATTCACAACCTGAGTATTGTTATCTAGTCTAAGTTGACTATCATTGTGATGATTATTCAATGTTGTTGTTTCCATAGCTACTAAACAATTCTGCTCTTGGCAGCCCAGTGGTGTCCTTATATAAATACAGGTCTTCTTCAAGTTCCACTTCTCCGTACAGTGTGTTGACAATTGTCAGCGGTTCTTGTCAGAATCTTTTCCTTATGTCTGCAAACGCTTTGCACCCAGTGAGTAGGTGTCTCTGTTTCATCAATGTCTGCACACGGACAGGTGCTGACGATTGATGCGGTTTAAATAGCTATTGACTTTGATGTGTCCTATTTGGAACTGAAGGATGAGACTTTAATCTCTTTAATGTAGTTTGTGTTTATTTATTTCCCATATATCCACCACAGAGATTAAAAGGCTGAGTAAGTAATAAAGGTCACTTACCCCTGTAGTCACAAAACAGTGTGCAGGCTAGGTTTTTATTTATTATTCTAGCTAGAAAAGTATCTGTCATACCAAGGTCCATGAGTAGGACAATGGGTTGAAGACCATCATCAAGAGACTAATACCATAATCGTTTGATCAGTGACTCCTTGGTCTCAGTTAACAATAAAGTAATAAGTAAATACTTTCTGTTATTTCCATTACTGACAGGATGATCAAGGGTCACACATGGTCCGTGAAGCCTGGCCCCATGGACCGCCACCACCACACTACAGAGGAGGCCCTATGCCACCTCATCCAGGCATGGATGCTGTAAGCATTACAAAATTATTTAAGAATAAACATGCTCACTTCTTGATGTTGAAACAATATGGGTCAAGACAGTTAAGTGCTAACACATTATCAAACTGGCATGCATGCTGTGGGATATTATGTGTGTGTCCAATGAATTTTCAAAGTCTTATATATATTTTAATTATTGGTTTTCATTTTGTACTATTTTCTTGTACGAGGGCGGGCAAGTCAATAAATAGGTCACACATAACTATTGAGTAAAAAATGGACAATTTATTATCGCACTTAAGATGTTCCTCAACATAATTTCCACCAAAATTGATATGTTTACCCCATCGCTTTATCGGTGCACCAAAAAA
The DNA here is from genome assembly GCA_036924085.1 of Ariolimax columbianus. Taxonomy (NCBI): domain Eukaryota; kingdom Metazoa; phylum Mollusca; class Gastropoda; order Stylommatophora; family Arionidae; genus Ariolimax; species Ariolimax columbianus. The sequence goes on along the minus strand of JAVGWX010000010.1, from coordinate 16,283,400 downwards.
TGTTTATACCCAATGTGGATTTTTAGTGGACCAAGCAGCTGTAAGGCGTACATTCAGAAGTTGCCCAAGCTGGTCAATTTTCTGCTGGGTTAATTCTGGCATTGTCATGATGGAGCAGTACTCCTCTAGTCAGCAGGCCTGAATGTTTTCTTCGAATTGCATCCATATGCATCAACAGAACTTTACAGTATGATACAGCATTCACATTGTCACCTTTCTTCTAGAAATTGTTTTTATCAACACTCTGTGAGAGTCCCATAGCACTAGGTTCGGCAGAATGTGAAGAAGAATGTTTTCATTGAAGCACGCTGTGATTTGGGTTGGTTGGGATGTACCCATGATTTCTCTCCAGTAACAATCCTGTTCAGGATGTCTTCTCCTTCAGCTGCATACAGACGGACTCTGCAAGGACAGGCTCATTCGATTAATTTTTGTTTTCATCAGTCAGTTGTCTGCGGTCACCCGCCGTGGGCACATTTTAAGGAAATTTGATCGACCATGCATTGTGCTGTAGGTTAAACCACGTGAATACTTTATTGCAGTTGCAACACCGTCTATTGTTACTCGCCTGTCAGCTGCAAAGATCTCCCCCACCAGCTGCACAGATGCTTCTGTTGTAATCTGAACAGGATAACCAGGTTGAGCTTCATCAACAATATTTGAGCGTCCTTGGTAAAATTTGTCGGGCCAGTTGTGGACGGCAGTACAAACACTTCTGTTCATAAACAGGAAGCATTGTGAATATCCATTGCAGCTAACCTTTGGTCCAAAATAAAACTCACAAGAAAGTACCCTGTTCAATGAGCACGGACTCTTATTTTGAATTTGAACTATACAGGAAACCTATCATCTGCTACCTAAAGTTATCACATAGCTGGATGCTGCTCCCGCATTATGCCACTTTTAGAAACTATCAACTACATTTTTTCAGATTTCATTTTCTAACCTACTTAGTTACTTAACCTCCTAATATATAGTCAGTGGTGATTGAAAAACAAAAGAGGTTTAAGTGTAGTTGAATTAGCATTTCCATCAAAAATATGTTGTGTTTGTGATAACAGCAAGCAATAAACCATTTAACTTAAAAAAAATAGGTATAAAGTCCTACTATTGTAGGGGATACAAATTTAGAAAAATAATTATGCTAGGTTTGGGGTGAATCTACCTATTTCCCTGCCTTGTTGTCTTGTCTTAAAACTGTTCATTATCAAGTTGCAGAACGACATTCTCATAACAGCAGGCCGATCTGTAAGGCTTGATCTTTTACTAACTTTGTCACTGTCACAATCATCCTTAGAACCTATTTATTTTTAACTAGTCTGGTCGTTATGGTACCTGGCAAGCGAGGCAGACCTAGGAGAAGATGTGGCGAGCTAAAGGTTAAACAAGTGTCCACACTTAGATTTCTAAAGGAATTTAAACCTTTTATTGTGTTTCATTCACTATTGGTATAGTCTTAGTACATTCCTACCTATATTTTATTATGTCACTGCAACTATTTGCTGTCTTGTCATTCATATAATTTCCCACCATGCTGGCCTGAATGTTGAAATTTTTTTTTTCAACTGTTGTTCAGGCAAAAATATTTTGGTTTTCTGCAGTGGAAGAGAAAAGTTTTGTTATCCTGTAACAGTTACTGTTTTTGATTATAGAGTGTTTGCCTGCTTTGCTATCTGAAAACCAAAATCAGATATTTGTTTTACACCAGGATAAATAATTACTAGCTGCCTTATAATAAATTATTGTTCCCAAAATAACCATTACAAACAGCAACCCACTACATGTATTCAAACCAAATGATGCTCACTTAGACATGTTTGATCTTGTCTGATATTAACTTTGTCTGATGGTGTTAAGTTTTGGCCATATGTATCATGGGTCATGGTTGAATTATGGATATCAGATGCATATTAGAACTGGATACCAATCATCATGTGGCCATACCTCAATGACGTTACTATGCTAATGACGTTATTATGCTCTAGCTATAACAATCTATACTTCATATGTTCTTTGTTTTCCTGTTTATTTTGTACTGCCATCTCTTTTATTTCCTGTCTACCATTATACTCAGTTGTTACAATGTCTTTTTCATGTGTCTTTGTTCAATTAATTTTGTCTGTCAGATTAATAGTGTAATAATCTTTTCATTTTGTACTTTATTCTTGTAATATACCTTCAATAGTGATTGAAGAACGAAAATGGTTTGAAGTGAAGTTTAGCATTAAAACAGTTACAATGAAAAACAAAACAAGTTTGAAGTGTAGCTTAGCATAAGAACAGTAACAAACAACCCATTGATATAACAAATATATTTTTTGTGATAATAGCACGTAAGAAACCAGCTACCTAAAATTCAAGTAAAAGTTCTATTGATGTAAGTTTAATGAATTAATTATGCTTGGCCTCCCAACTTTTTGAGGTGGAGTGACCTGTTCCATTTCTTGTTGTCTTGCATTTAATAGCTTAAAGAAATTATCAGGCACTTGTTTTACATCTTAGTAAATGAATTAGTCTGTGCCATAACCAAATCATCCTTTCTGTGATACACAAATGTAACTGCTTCACAATATGGTTGACCTGGAAGGTAAATGCAGGAGCATGAAGTGTTGGACACTTCATTATGATAAACATTCTGATTAGTTAGATTGTCTGATTTTTGTTCTCTCCTTGCTGTTTTGTATTATGGAACTCAAGTACTAGGTTAGCTGTTTATGATTAGGTAAACTGGAGTGTAACTGATTAAAGATCCTTATCCATTTGTTACAAGGTACAAGTGCACAATATGCTCGACCAATTATTCCACATGGACTTACAGTAAACAAAACACACAAGCTGTCTGTCAAGACTTGCCCAAAAAGCTGCATTACAAGTAGCCTTCCCACACCAGATGATGTTCACTTAGACATGTTTGATCTTGAGTGATATTACATTTATCTGATGGTGTTCGGGATAGTTATTGTCGAATGCTTTTCTTGTTTTCCCATTTAGTTTGTCTTGTCTTTCAATTTCTCTCTGGTTTCTTTCTAGACACTCTTTTCCGAGTATATGTCCAAATAAAGGTGCATGTCTTTTCATTTTTTTTACTGTTGTCTTGTAATACATATCATTCTTGTAAACAAGTTTTAAAAACCAGATTTACACATGGTCACAAACTTAAGACTTCTAAAGAAATGTAAACCTTTTGTTGTTTCACTCACCATTGTTATCCAGTCTTGGTGCATTCCTTCCTATATTTATTTATGTTCCCACATCGCTGCAACTATTTACTGTTTTGTCATTCATATCATTTCCCACCCGATCCTGGCATGAATGTTTTTAATTTTTTAGACTGCTGTTGAGGCAAAAATATGTTGGTTTTTTTTTGAGGTGGAAGAGAACAGTATTGTCCTATAGCAGTTACTGTTTTTGATTATGAAGTGTTTGGCTTTATGAAGCTACCTGCTTTGCTATCTAAAGTCTGAATTCAGATATTTGTTTTACACAAAACTATATAATTACTAGCTGCTTTATCAATTATCGTTGCTGAACTTCATGTAAACTTTATATTTAATTTCTAAAAAGCCAGAATAACTGCATTACAAACAGCAGCCCCCACACAGTCACACCAAATGATGCTCACTTAGACATGTTTGATCTTGTGTGATATTAATTTTGTCTGATGGTGTCAGAGATAGTTTTGGCCATATGTATCAGGGTTGAATTATGGATATCAAATATATATTAGAACTGAATACCAATCATCATGTGGTCATACCTCAATGACGTTAATATTCAGTTCTAGCTATAACAATCTCTACTTTTATATCTTGCCTTCCATTATACTCAGTTACAATGTTTTTGTTCATGTCTTTGTTCAATGAATTTTTAATCTGAGTCGGACATAGAATATATTATTATTCATTCTAAGCCTGATGCTGAAGATAAGGGGGGGGGGGGGTGGTGTGTTGTCACAGCCATGACCTAGTGCTGCTAAAGAGCAAAAACGTTTGACTGCACCATCGAGAGAAAACGAAAATAAAATGCAATATTTCTAAAGCAAATTTGAGAGAACATGACAGCGAATGGGTTTCAGTACCAAATTCCTCACCACTCACTGACTGAAACCCAGAACTCATTTTGCTGCCAAAATGTGATCGCCATGTGGAGTGAATGGAGACCTGCAATACACTGACACATTAACTCTATTTGACTGTTACAGAAAATTATCTTTTAGATATTATTCATATGTGGATTACTGTTATTTTGTAGTACTCTAGATCAATCTGCATTACGTTTCAGTGGTTATTCGTGGATTGGTGACATTTTTGTGCGTGAAAAAGTTTTTAAAACACAAAAAATTACGATCTAATTATTAATAATTACCTGTAAAGTTTTTATGAAATTCTGCAAGACGTTCATATTCTTACTGCACATTTAGTTTCCTTCAATTTGATATATAACATGTTTGTCTTCCTTGTCAAATAATAAAGAAACAGTCAAGTTTTATGAAAGGACTGCTTAAATAGAAAAAAACAATTCTGGCAAAACTAATAGCAAAATTATGGCCTTTAAGAGTTAAGTATTTTTGCACTTCAAATTATCATTTTTCCATCCAGTATGTCACATCTTGCAATTTCTTTCTTGCCTCTTTTTGAGGCGGTCTTTTCTGAGTGTCCAATTAAATGTGCACATTTATAATTTCAGCTAGCATTGATCTTTTAATATTGTCTTGTAACATTTTTTGTTGTTGGCATTTGCCTTATTTGTCAATTCCCCAAGGTGGTGCGGGTTGCACTACGGTTTTTATTTTGCGCCTGTAGCCCAGTGCATCAGACTTCGGCATGCATTTTATGTAAGGGTCTGGTTCCTCCTGCATTTTTTTAAGGATTTGCTTCTCCGGGGTAACGACTGGTACTGTGATTTGGATCGAACCCAGCACCTTCGTGATTGCAAGCCATGTCACTTAACCACTAGCCCACGCATCCACGTCTTGTAATATAAACAATATTCTGCCATACAACATTTTTCCTATTGCTGGGTTAGTCTAGGGGTTTTGAAGGCTGAGGACTCCAGGCCGCTTCGCCACTGTTGTCGCCAGGTCGTGTGCTGGCTATGTTTGTTTATTTCACTCCCAACAGAAAAACAAGTACCATACTGGGGATTCGGACCGCTGCCCTCCTTGTCGGCAGGCAGGCCTCGAAACCATTCGGCCACGCTCACCTAATATGCATCTCATATGTCCTTTGGAAAATATTTATTTAAAAAATGTCAGAGCCAGTTTCATACAATGCCATTAGACAAGGATCCGCAATTTCATTTCTAAAGGGATTTAAACCTTCTATTGTGTCTCATTCACCATTGGTATCCAGTCTTAGTGCATTCCTTCCTATATTTTTTTCCATTCTCATATCATTTCCCACCACACAACTGTTCTTAGTTTTTTGGGGTTTTTTCAACATTTGTTTGGGCAAAAATATGTTGATCTGAAATGGAAGAGAAAAGTATTGTTGTCCTATAGCAGTTACTGTTTTTGATTGTGAAGTGTTTTCCTGCTTTGTTATCTGAAAACTAAATTCTGACATTTGTTTTACACCAAGATAAATAATTACTAGCTGCTTTATCAATTATCGTTGCCGAACCTTTCATGTAAACTGAATATTTAATTTATAAAAAGCCCAAATACCTGCATTACATACAGCACCACACATAGTCACACCAAATGATGCTCACTTAGACATGTTTGATCTTGTGTGATATTAACTTTGTCTGATGGTGTTGGAGATAGTTATTGACCTTGTGTATTATTAGGCATTGATTTCTTCTTCATCGTACGCTGTCAAACGTCAACCTGTATTTTTTCGAAAAAAGCAGATGTCATCCTGAGGCTGTCGACACTGCCATAGAGCTTGTCTAGTGTTGCCACTGGTGATGGCCACATGTGCTTTCTCTGGTCCTCGTAAGTCGGCAGTTTTGCAGCAGATGTTCAGCGGTCATTTTCCCGGTACCACAAGTGCATTCGTCAGTGTCACCTATCTTCAGTTTATTGAATAGGTGGTACCTTAGTCTGTTGTGGCCTGTGCGGAGTCTGAAGACCACGACCTGCTCTCTTCTGTTCACCTGGTAATAGGCATCATTTTTTGTGAAGCCAGTATGTTATGTTTCCCATTTGACCATGTATTTGGCTCTAATAAGCCTTTTGGACTCTTCGTAGGTCACACTAGAATCTGGTTGTGGTAGTCTTGCACCTTCTTTTGCCAGTCTGTCTGCCTCCTCGTTGCCTTGGATCTTACAGTGAGATGGAACCCACTGTACCACTACTCTTTTTGGTGCGGACTGCTGGCATAGTTGACAGAGTACTGCTCTTAAATCATTAAGTTCAGTATTTTTCTGGCTTTTTAGTGCTTTTTAGGGCATCTGTAAACAGGACAGGCATTGATATAAAATGTATATTACCACTGGATACCAATCATCATTATGTGATCATACCTAGTGGCAATGATATCGATTCCTTAAACAAATATGTCTTTTAAGTATTTTGGCACTTCAGATGATCATTTTCCCATCCAGTATGACATGTCTTACATTTCTTTTTTGCCTCTTTTTAAGGCAGTCTTTTCGGAGTATCGAATTAAATGTGCTCTTTTCTCATTTTAGCTAGCATTGATCTATTAATACTGATGTCTTGTATTATGTATCTCATATTTTCATCGGAAAATATTTAATTAAAAAATGTTAGAACCAGTTTCATACAAGGCCAATTAACCTTTAACGCACTCTGGTCAAGAATTTCTGGACTCACTCGGCATTTTAAAAAATAGGGTGTGTGGAACCAAATTTAATTTTTTTTAACGGAGACACTCCCGACAGCCATTTTTTTTATGCCGAATAATTTGCCTTATGTACACAATATTTTGCCGGTTAAAGTATCGCATGTTGGATTACAAATGGCTTTTGAACAGTTTTAATTTTGGATACGCCGTTTGGAGCAAGCCGACTTTGCGAAAGGTGAAGTAGGTTGCTGGGAAAGATCTTTATTTAGATCTGTTTATTCTGTTTGTTTAAATGAAAGAACTACGTTTGAATTGGAAACTAACAGTTGTGTCGATATTGTAAACACAGTATCGATACGTTGTTGTGGTTTCCATGGTTTTCTATTGGAGCGACTAGGCTTAGCGGTCGAGTCAAAATTTTTTTTCAAAGATTTTCATAATTTTTCAACTTCATCTTTTTGTAACTCAGAAACTAACAAACACACAACAAAAACACCCACAAGTTCTTTATTGAATTGTGTCTCTACACACAAGAAAATCGTATTTATTGACAAACAGAAATGTTACAAATTTTTTAAGGCAACTACGAAAGTGAGATGCAAATTTTTCGTAAAAAATGACGTGGCGAGCTAAAGGTTAAACAAGTGTCCACACTTAGATTTCTAAAGGAATTTAAACCTTTTATTGTGTTTCATTCACTATTGGTATAGTCTTAGTACATTCCTACCTATATTTTATTATGTCACTGCAACTATTTGCTGTCTTGTCATTCATATAATTTCCCACCATGCTGGCCTGAATGTTGAAATTTTTTTTTTCAACTGTTGTTCAGGCAAAAATATTTTGGTTTTCTGCAGTGGAAGAGAAAAGTTTTGTTATCCTGTAACAGTTACTGTTTTTGATTATAGAGTGTTTGCCTGCTTTGCTATCTGAAAACCAAAATCAGATATTTGTTTTACACCAGGATAAATAATTACTAGCTGCCTTATAATAAATTATTGTTCCCAAAATAACCATTACAAACAGCAACCCACTACATGTATTCAAACCAAATGATGCTCACTTAGACATGTTTGATCTTGTCTGATATTAACTTTGTCTGATGGTGTTAAGTTTTGGCCATATGTATCATGGGTCATGGTTGAATTATGGATATCAGATGCATATTAGAACTGGATACCAATCATCATGTGGCCATACCTCAATGACGTTACTATGCTAATGACGTTATTATGCTCTAGCTATAACAATCTATACTTCATATGTTCTTTGTTTTCCTGTTTATTTTGTACTGCCATCTCTTTTATTTCCTGTCTACCATTATACTCAGTTGTTACAATGTCTTTTTCATGTGTCTTTGTTCAATTAATTTTGTCTGTCAGATTAATAGTGTAATAATCTTTTCATTTTGTACTTTATTCTTGTAATATACCTTCAATAGTGATTGAAGAACGAAAATGGTTTGAAGTGAAGTTTAGCATTAAAACAGTTACAATGAAAAACAAAACAAGTTTGAAGTGTAGCTTAGCATAAGAACAGTAACAAACAACCCATTGATATAACAAATATATTTTTTGTGATAATAGCACGTAAGAAACCAGCTACCTAAAATTCAAGTAAAAGTTCTATTGATGTAAGTTTAATGAATTAATTATGCTTGGCCTCCCAACTTTTTGAGGTGGAGTGACCTGTTCCATTTCTTGTTGTCTTGCATTTAATAGCTTAAAGAAATTATCAGGCACTTGTTTTACATCTTAGTAAATGAATTAGTCTGTGCCATAACCAAATCATCCTTTCTGTGATACACAAATGTAACTGCTTCACAATATGGTTGACCTGGAAGGTAAATGCAGGAGCATGAAGTGTTGGACACTTCATTATGATAAACATTCTGATTAGTTAGATTGTCTGATTTTTGTTCTCTCCTTGCTGTTTTGTATTATGGAACTCAAGTACTAGGTTAGCTGTTTATGATTAGGTAAACTGGAGTGTAACTGATTAAAGATCCTTATCCATTTGTTACAAGGTACAAGTGCACAATATGCTCGACCAATTATTCCACATGGACTTACAGTAAACAAAACACACAAGCTGTCTGTCAAGACTTGCCCAAAAAGCTGCATTACAAGTAGCCTTCCCACACCAGATGATGTTCACTTAGACATGTTTGATCTTGAGTGATATTACATTTATCTGATGGTGTTCGGGATAGTTATTGTCGAATGCTTTTCTTGTTTTCCCATTTAGTTTGTCTTGTCTTTCAATTTCTCTCTGGTTTCTTTCTAGACACTCTTTTCCGAGTATATGTCCAAATAAAGGTGCATGTCTTTTCATTTTTTTTACTGTTGTCTTGTAATACATATCATTCTTGTAAACAAGTTTTAAAAACCAGATTTACACATGGTCACAAACTTAAGACTTCTAAAGAAATGTAAACCTTTTGTTGTTTCACTCACCATTGTTATCCAGTCTTGGTGCATTCCTTCCTATATTTATTTATGTTCCCACATCGCTGCAACTATTTACTGTTTTGTCATTCATATCATTTCCCACCCGATCCTGGCATGAATGTTTTTAATTTTTTAGACTGCTGTTGAGGCAAAAATATGTTGGTTTTTTTTTGAGGTGGAAGAGAACAGTATTGTCCTATAGCAGTTACTGTTTTTGATTATGAAGTGTTTGGCTTTATGAAGCTACCTGCTTTGCTATCTAAAGTCTGAATTCAGATATTTGTTTTACACAAAACTATATAATTACTAGCTGCTTTATCAATTATCGTTGCTGAACTTCATGTAAACTTTATATTTAATTTCTAAAAAGCCAGAATAACTGCATTACAAACAGCAGCCCCCACACAGTCACACCAAATGATGCTCACTTAGACATGTTTGATCTTGTGTGATATTAATTTTGTCTGATGGTGTCAGAGATAGTTTTGGCCATATGTATCAGGGTTGAATTATGGATATCAAATATATATTAGAACTGAATACCAATCATCATGTGGTCATACCTCAATGACGTTAATATTCAGTTCTAGCTATAACAATCTCTACTTTTATATCTTGCCTTCCATTATACTCAGTTGTTACAATGTTGTTTGTTCATGTCTTTGTTCAATGAATTTTGTCTGTCAGATTTATAGTTTAATAATTATCTGATCATTTTGTACTTTATTCTTGTAATATATCTTCAATAGTGATTGAAGAACGAAAATAATGCTCTTCTTGTTTTCCCATTTAGTTTGTCTTGTCTTCCAATTTCTTTCTGGTTACTTTCTAGACACTCCTTTCCGAGTATGTGTCCAAATAAAGGTGCATGTCTTTTCATTTCCCCACTGTTGTCTTGTAATACATATCATTCTTGTAAACAAGTTTTAAAAACCAGATTTACACATGGTCATAAACTTAAGACTTCTAAAGAAATGTAAACCTTTTGTTGTTTCACTCACCATTGTTATCCAGTCTTGGTGCATTCCTTCCTATATTTATTTTTGTTCCCACATCGCTGCAACTATTTACTGTTTTGTCATTCATATCATTTCCCACTCGATGCTGGCATGAATGTTTTTAAATTTTTAAACTGTTGTTCAGGCAAAAATATGTTGGTTTTCTGAAGTGGAAGAGAAAAGACTTGCCCAAATAGCTGCATTACAAATAGCCTTCTTACACCAGATGATGCTCACTGAGACATGTTTGATCTTGTGTGATATTAACTTTGTCTGATGGTATTGGAAGAAGCTATTGGCTATATGTAACATTGTATGTGGTTTAATTATTAACCTTTATTAATCTAAATTTGTTTTTATGGAAATCTACCGTTTTATTTTAATCACATTTCAATGTTATAATATCAAATCTATGTTTTTAACAGCATGGGTGGCCACCACATATGCGTGCGTATGAGTTTATGGGCCCAAGAGGAGTTCCTCCATATGCATTTAGATTACCACCACCTTTACAAATGGTAAGTATTGACTCAATCATTGCTCAACATTGTCTCACAATTGAATATTCTACTGTTCCTCATTTCTCTGATCTTGGTAGTAATCAGTTACTATTTTATTCTTGTATAATATTTTTAGTAGTTTCTAGAGCTTTTTTTCAAACACGTAAACAAATTTGGCTTAGATACTGCTTCTGGGTAGATACAAAACCAATCTTTATATTGATTTTTACCTGTTCCATTTTACGAGTTGCTAATTGTTGTCTCAACATCCTGTTCATAGTCTTTGTTGGTGCGATTTGCTATGCATTTTCATTTGTCCTACTCTTTACTATAACAAAAGCTGTAAGGTTGTGCCATAGATTCTGTTTCTGTGTTGTATCTGAGCCATGTGTGTTTATTTTATTATCAACTTTTGAAAATTGGTACCCTCGCAGCTTTTATTTCTTTTGGTTAAATTTTTTTGGATTGCATGAATAATGGGAAGTACAGAACATGAATTGAAGTCTTCTACCCTAGAGGGGTGAAATAACATGTATAGGTGTAGTTCAAGTACAGTGAAGTGAGGAAAACAAAAACAAAACTTGTATTAACACTTAGTCATTCAGGTGGTTAGTAAGCGGAAGAACAGATAAATACTCATAAATTGGATATAAAAATTATACATATCGAATGCCATGATTTGTAGACTGCAGTGATCATACAGAGTGGAAGAGAAAACAGCAAGTGCAAATATTGACTAAGAAAGTTTACACAGTAAGAGGAGACCAAATATACCGACAGTGGACAGACAGGAAATAACCCGATGGTGGTATGAGATTAAAATAATAAACCCAAAGAATGGTCCAAACGAGAGACGATATGAGTATAGAAAAGGTATTGAAAATATTGATGCAATGTTACAGAAGACAGCCAAACAAGAGATGAGTGTATTTTCCAGCTTGAAATGATGTCGATGTGATGATTTCTGTGACTCTGATATCAGTCTTCCTCTGAAGACTTGAGAACCAGAGTTCTTGGAGATAATGGGGTGATTATGTTCATGCATCACGAGTGATGAAGACTACTCTCTCTGTTTCGAGTATGTTCAGTCAGTTCAAAGGTGATTGATCAGCTGCTGTTTTAATGTATGCATCGCATGACACTTGAAAATAAAGATCTTGGTCTAGCACAGTAGCTTTCCAAGTGTTCAGTATTATACCAAAGTGAAGTCTTAAGCTTGTCTTTGAAGGTTTTATTTTCTACCAAGGGAACGTTTACCCTTCTTCTTGTCACCATGAAAGAGTATTTTTGGCAGCCGGTGATTCTTGATTTTGCTTGTATTGTCCTCTTCCATGTTGGAGAGAAGCGTGTCATAATGTCCAGTCTTCCATCAGTATCCACATCTACATTTGGGATAACTCTGGAATCGGTAATGAAAGGCTTTGTCATGGTTGTAATAGAATGTAGTCTATCTGTGAGAACACAGCAGTGTCATCCCAACTGTACAATGCCTTGATGTGGCTGGGTCCGTATCGAAAGATGGTGCTTGTTATCAGCAGACCATGTGCAGCACACAGATTTATGAGTTCTTTGCCATTAATCTACAAATCTAGGGAAGAACCGCTGTGACATCCAAGAAATTAATTTTGTGTAGACTTTTTTTTCCATGTTCTGTCGTTGAAGTCGCAAACACAATTGTATGTTTGTGTGAAGTTACTGTTAGAACTGGTCAGGCGATCGATGACTCATTGTTAATGGATGATGGCTGGTTCAGAACACTCAAAATGTTCAAAGAATTTTTTTTCTTTGTCTGTAATTACTGTTTTTCCATAAACATGGAGGAGGTGCAATGAACTTGATTGTGCTAGACCATAGATCACTATGATTGCATTTGTTAAAAGTTTTTCCTGTTATGGTTGTCAGAAAAACTTTGAGTCTCATCTACTTTATTAGTCAACCATGTGTCCCGCATCTGGTCTAGTTTCGCATCTGGTCTAGTTTATATTAAGCGATTCTGCGCATGTTGTTGAGAGTCCTTTTCGAATGTAGACCTTGGGTTTATTTATAAAGGTGTTGTGAACACTGTGCTTGTCTGCCGGGACCTAGCATTTCTGTATCAGTGTTGTAGATTTGGTCAATTAGCACTGCCCAATCAATATGTTGCCACGCTTTCATCGTCAACTGAGATTGACTGTAGACAGCCTTCTATGGTATCAGCAATCGACTTCTTGATGTTCATGCTTTTTAACTTGGTGACATCTAGCCATTTTTTTTAGTTTTCTTACTTGGGGATACTAAGGAAACTTGCATTAGCTGTGAAAGAGTGTACATCCCTAGTTCTATTTTAACAACAAAAATATCAACCACTACAATGCTTTTGAGTTGGAGAAATTAAATACATACAGGATTAGCTTCTGCAGATAAACAAAGTAAAACTTTCTTGTCCCTCTAGTGTCAATACCAGACTTTCACTGGGGAACTGTTGAAATCATTTTTAAGTCTCATGGATGCCTTGCATACAAATAATTATAGCTACTGTACACAGTACATTATGTGACAAGTAAGAACGTCTTTATACTGGGTTTAGAAGACTGCAGAGTCTGTATACAACCAGTTTCTTAACTTGATCTAAAAACTGAGTATTAATTTACCTTGCCTCCACTATTTTTTGTGGCAATGCATTCCAAGCATTCATCACTCTCTGACTAAAAAAATACTTCCTAAAATCTAATCTAACCAAGGGCTGAAATTAATTCTGTGTCGATGTCTCAAACTTTCTGTTGGATGTTTTTGTTTACTATCTCGTCTAGTGTAACTGACTACTTTTTGCAAGTATATCATTACATATGTTGATATTTTGACATGAGTTACATAATAGACGGAGATTTTGACATGAGTTACATAATAGACAGAGATTTTGACATGTGTCACATAATGGACATGGGATTTGATTTGGGGGGGGGGGGGGGGCTAGGTAAGTGATAGTGTATTCAGAATTTAGTCAATTATATAAGTAGATACTACATTTATTTCAAGCTGAAAGATAATAGCTATATTTTTTTCCTGCAGCGTGGATATGGTCCACCACCTCCTCCACCACCACCAGTCACAAGTCCTGGAGTAGTGCCACCCCGTAAATTGGTAGAAGATGATGATGAGGTTTGGCGTTTGAAACGAAGAGCCAATGAAGGTGAAATCAACAGTGCAGTGGAGAGGGCCAGGCTCAGACGTGAAGAAAGTGAGAAGAAGAAGGAGGTGGAACAAAGAACTGCTGCAGCCGAGAAACTGCGACTGTTGGATGAACGCACCAAGAAAAAAGTTGATGTGAGTCTATACTCTTTTGTCCATCAAAGTTCACTTTATTTCTTTATTTAATCTTGACCACACTACATACAAAAATTTTGAAATTTCCCATGCATTATTTTTCAGAACGTCACATCATGGTTGTTGACTTTGTGGGGGGCTTTCAAATGAAACCGGGACTTTTTGTTCTAGTTCTACCTGAATGGGATATAGCATGCTTAACTGTTATCATTAGGTTGGGGCATTTGTGTTCTTTTACTGCTAGGTGGGCCAGTGTGCCACAGATAAATATAAATGGCGGACAACACTATTAGCGCTTGCGTGAAACAGCATGTTGAGATGAAGTTTCTTTTGTGAAAGAAGGCGTGGAACCTGTGGAAATTTATAGAAGACTGCAATCACAATACGGTGATGACACTCAGCTGTAATAAGACATTTGAATGGTGTAAACATTTTAGAGAAGTTTGTACATCCGCTAGTGATGATTGAGTCTTGCTCCTGCAAGATAACGCTCGACCTCATACGGCTGACCACATGTGCTATCTGAGGCAACCCGACTGGAAGGTATTGTCACATCCACCTTGCAGCCCAGACTTATCTCAAAGCGATTTCCACCTGTTTGGACCCCTAAAAGAATTCCTGGGAGGTCAGGTCAGCATTTTAGAACTGTTGATGAAGTGAAGTAGGCTGTTCTGGATTGGTTCAAATATACTGACAAATTTTTATAAGCTGAAGCTTTTCAAGTATTTTTTAAACTCTAGGATAAGTGCATAAATGTTGCTGGAGATTATATAAACAAATAAATGGCATTTTGACTATATGAAACTTTTTTTCACTGCAAAAAGAGTTCCGCTTTGACTTAAACATCCCCTGAATGTCATAGTCTTTATTGCCATGTAATTTGCTTTTAATTCTGAACAGTTTGGTTTTTATCACTTCTGCTAGGTAATGCTATTTTATATTGTAATTATATTATAATTCATGAATTTGAATGACATCATCCAGTAGGTGGTCATTGATTTAAATATCAGCTCATTCATTGTCATTAACCCCAGTTTGGACAGGTCAGTAAATCCACTCAAAAGTTTTAAGCATCTATTACCGCTAACATTTTCTACCTACAGTAATCACAAGGCTGAATGGTGTTGCCACCTAATGACATCTTTAGAAACTGCAAACAACATTTTTCAGCTATTCTATATCAATGTGACCTGCTTGCTGACTTAGCATCGCATATCTAGACGTTCTGGAATATAAAGATTGATTGAGTTCAAAACGTGGAATCTATTTCTTTTTCTCATTAGACCAAGGGAAGTGACACAGAAGGTAGAGACAGCAGAGGCACAAGCGAGTCCAGTGACAAAGAGACAAAAGAACCTACGCATAGGAACAGACCACCTAATCTTACACCTCCTGCTCAGGTAACTCATTAAAAAATTCAAATTAGCTGACATTCTTCTTCAACATTAATCCTGAAAAGGACATTGTCATAGTTTACAGCAAGGCTGTGATATGTGCGCCTTTCGGCCCGACATAGCAAGTTTCGATCGAAAATCTGTTGCAGCGTCATCAGGTCTGTAATTCTGTTGTTGTGTCATTTCATCTGAGATTGACCCAATTTCAGCAGGCATTTCTATAAGGTTTGCCTTTTTTTTTGCCCTAACTTGGTCACCAGCAACAGGTTTGTATCTTTGGTGTCAAATGAACATGCAAATCCCTGTGCCACAATGTGAAGACATGACAAAGGAGGCATATTTATTTTGAGCTTCAGTCATTATACATAGCGGGGATCTCCACAATGTCCTTGGTACTGCTTTTCAATGATCTCTTCCAAACCATTGTGTTGGTTCAGGGATATCAAATTAAACAAAAACATGAGGTACTCATTCAGTCAAATCAAGTTAATGTATCAAGAGCCACAAGAAGACAAATTCATGGACTTTATGACCTTGGGATAAGGTGCTGCATCACAGTAAATTACTGAATACACTTAATAGACCATTTGGTTGATACATGGTTGTTCTGTAACTTCAACTTTGTAACTGTTATGCTGTGTATTTATTCATTATTTCATCATTTAAATTATTCACTTGTTTAAACAATTAGTCATTCATCTGTAATCTCATATTTAATCTTTGTACTTGGATAGCGATGGCCGTTCTAATCAAACATAAAAACAAACGGCTACGTAGTAATAGTCTAAACAAACTGATCTTTTGATTGTAGAGAGTTCAGACTTCTGTAATGTACGGTTAGATACCAACAATGGCGATCGTGGAATTAGTTTTAGGCGTTTGGCTAGGCTAAGTGTGCTGTTTTTTTTAATACTATCACCGTAATTTGTTTTTATCTCAGAAACTAACATACACACAAAAATAATACCAACAAATTCTTTATTCATTTATTTCTCTACTCACAAACATGTCATATCAAAAGACCATCAAATAAACATGTTATAGGCTCTCAAAGTATCAACCATAGTTAATCGACATGAAAAATAATATCCGTAGGGTGGTAAAGGTTAACCTTTATAAGACCACACACAAAATTGATGTAACCTTTTTGTTAGTTGGTCTATAGATATGATTATGTTGTGTGTGGAGACATAAATGAATAAAGAACTTGTTGGTGTTTTTGCTGTGAATTTTTGCGTTAGTTTCTGAGATACAAGAAGATGGTGAAAATTTATAAGCACAAACATTTAGACTCACCTATTAGGGAATGTCTCGCCTCAATAAAATTCTTTGAAATCACCACAAGACACTGATACTGTTATTTTATAAGATCAGCATATCTGTTAGTTTTCGCTACAAGTGTATTTATTTCATCTACATAAACAGATTTAACGTTTAAAAAAATCTTTTACAGCGGCAGGCCTACCGTCCCACCCCACAGATCATATAACAGACAACCACATTTTTCATAGCTTCAGCGTGAACAGCTTCTTTCTCCCCTCCTTATACACAACCATCCAACCACAACCTCTTCTCATAACATACAAACACCACACACACACACAACCACCACTTTTTCTCATAGCACAGCCACTACCTCTTCTCTTAACACAACCCACCCACCTCTTCTCATAACACACCACTATCTCTTCTCATAACACACAAGCCACCTCTTCTCACAACACATAACCCATCTACCTCTTCTCATAACACACAACTCACCAACTTCTTCTGATAAACACAAATCACCAACTTCTTCTCATAAACACAACCCACCTATCTCATCTAATAACATATGAATGGCCTTTCTCTACTCGGGTCACCCACACCTCTTATTGTAACATGTGAGCCCACTGTCTACAACACTCCAACTCCTTATAACCATTGTCTTCAGTGACCTGAATACTTGGCCACTTTATAGGTTACAATTTTATCAGAATTAGGAAACTCGACTTTAAAAAAAAAATTCTGTTAGTACCTTCAGTGCCAGGAATATTGCAATGAGATTGTATCCATTGTGTGACAATTCTTTTAAAATGGGTGACAGTTAATAGAGTATTACTCTTAATTTAGTAGGTCTTTATATTTTTGCCTCATTATTGCAAACACTGAAAACACATATGTGAAGAGTAATACTTGTTCTGTATATGTATTTTCTATCTGAACAGAATGAGCAAGGAGACATAAAGGGATATTCTCGAACTGTACCTCCACGTTTTCAAAAACTACAAGAACCATCACAGGGGCAAGACCCACGTCAGAAACAGTTACCTAGTCCAGGAGGTGCATCTTCTCCTGGACATCCAGCAGGACCCCCAATGCCACGGGGTTTCAGAGCAGGCCAGGGGCCCCCTCCTCCACACTTTGGAACATATGACCCTAGAGCATGGCCAGGCATGCCACCACACTTTCACATTGATCCACGATATGGACCACGACCACCTCTTGACATGCAAGGTTCATAAATTCTGATAGATTTGTTGTTCGTTGTGATACTTAACACTCCAACCTAATTTACTAATTATTCATTTTTATCTGTCCTATGCAGGGATAGTAATTCCATTTTTTTTTTAAATGAAGAAAAAAAGTAATTTACAATTATGATTAATATATTTAATGTACACAACATCCGTGGCACCTCTGGAGGAGGGCTTACCATTTGTGGGAGTGCAGATAATAGGGGTCTCACATTTTGAAATGGATAACACACACACGCGCATGTTGGTTGCCGTAACCCTACTTCTACGGTAGTGCACACTGAATTAGATATTAATCAATTGTTTGCTACATAATGACGAGACTTTTGTTATGTGGCATCATTGGAGTTTAGCGAGCTAACTCTGATGGCATGAACTATAAATAGTTGCATAGTTGGTCTTACAGGTACAACATATAAAGTCAGGTTCTCATCACATCTATTTTACTGTTTGGTGCATCCGACAGGGCTGTGCAAGTGGTCAGTATTGTAACTGTTCAGGCACTTGATTCATTCTGTGTGATAGATGCCAAAAATATGTAACTGAATTTTGTATATGTTTAAAATATGATGCATCTTATTTATACAAGTGTGGGCTAAGTATGGTTAATTGCAACATATCGACTAAGACCCGATCTCGCATCCACATCAGAAACTTTGAAACAGACTGGTACAGCAGCCTGGCCAAACTTGATGGGTATCGTCACTGTGAACCCAGCATTGCATTACTGCCAGGAGGACCCAGGCCCACCTTCAGTACACCCAGGATACAAGAAGTGCTGCTATAACCAGCCA
This sequence comes from Ariolimax columbianus, assembly GCA_036924085.1. Classification (NCBI taxonomy): domain Eukaryota; kingdom Metazoa; phylum Mollusca; class Gastropoda; order Stylommatophora; family Arionidae; genus Ariolimax; species Ariolimax columbianus. The sequence continues at coordinate 16,264,693 of JAVGWX010000010.1, read as the reverse complement.
ATTAGTCAAGAGTGAAGAACTCGGCATGTGTAACTTCAAACAACAGCAATAATACCATCTGTGTTATTTCAAATTGATTCTTGGGTTGTGTGTTTTAGTTGTGTGTTGTCGATTCTTATTTGTTGTTACATTTTTCACACTCCAGTATATGGACCTCCTTCAGTAGCTAGAAGGCACAATGACAGCCATGGCTCAGGAAATGATGGCCAGGATGTCGAGGCCAGACTTCTCGAACCATATGAAAGGCTCGACTCTGGCTCTGCATGGATGGAAAGAAACTATCACACACATGCTGGTAAATAATTTACATGAATGACTTACTGAATAAAGAGACTATCACCCACCAACAATTATGTAATTGGCATCATGGCTTAACTGTGAATAGTAGAGCGCGTAGTCTAGTCGACAGTGAGCTTTCTTGCTAAGACTAGGATTACACCGCGCCAGGGTTCGAACCACCTACGGATAACAAAATCCGGTCGTTCTTTGTATGCCCGCTCCTCCAGTTGATCTAGCTGTGAATGGGTACCCGACATACGAGTTGGGGAAGGTATAAACAGCAAGGAAGGGAACTGGTCACCCCACCTCACATAGGTTGCGGCTTAGTCCATAAAGATTTTATCTTTACGTTTACTGTGAATAAATCCTGACTCCTTGGACAGAAAGGGGCTATAACCCATAAACTAACTCAATAACAGTTATTCTATTTACAGTGTAGAAATCACATTAATTGATCAGTAGATATAAGAATGTGTATGCAAGGGTTCCCTGATAAAGGGAAATTATTTCAAGGGTTCCTCAATAACAAAGAAAAGTGGTCCTATGGGGTACCAATAGTAATATCTCAAGAGGTTAAATTTGGTGAAAGATGTTTTTTGTTGTTCACATCAGGTCATTTTGAAGAGATGAGGAGAACTTCATATTATGAAAGAGCTTATCAAGGATTTGAAATGGAAAGAAGGTATGTCTTCAGTTGATATTTATATGTTTTACCCTGGTATGCAATTCTAGAACTTTTTAACTTCATACAAATGATTGCAGCAACTGTGGATTCAACAGAGCAAAACATGTTTAAAAAAGGTCACTGAAGAGGGTTGATCACAGGGGTTAGCATACATCATTACATACTAAGTGCTACCACTGCAAGATCACACAAATTGTTTGCTTTGGCACAGGAAACAACTGCTGTGGTGACTGTATGCTTGGTAAGCAGTGGAGGCGGCATATACACCAGTGGTAGTACATGAAAGATTATCATCCTTCAAATTTCATTCCAGTAGGAAGGAGAATGTTAGGGGGGGGGAGGGAGTATTTAGATACAGATCTAGCATAAAAACATCTCCAACACTTCATCCCTTAAGGCAGTATCTGATAAGGGACTAATATTGGTCATCCTATATGTTATGGTTAAAGACATGTCATAAAGATGTCCCTTGTAAAAGGGAATGTCACAATATCGGTCCGTTCACGTGTGTACCAATATCTTGCAGAGAATTTGATCACCATGACCAAGATGAAGGCAGTCATCAGACAGAGGTTAACAAACCACCCAAAGAAGTAGATCAAAGACCTGCTGCACCTTCTCGGGATCCATTTGATGATTGCAACAAAGTCTGCGATAAGGAGGATCACAGAACTGACCGTAGTAGTAGCAAAGACACTGCTGATTGGGACCTTGAGTAAGTTGGTTTGTATACTTTTTCTTAAAAACTCCTTTTCTGCTGCTATCTGCCTCCTGTCTGGTTTCAGTCTGGACCTCTTAAAAACAATCTTAAAATGTCATTCTAGTGGATTTTGTGTCATCGTGGGGGTGGGGGGGGGGGGGGGGGGTGGGACGGTGACGGTGGGTCTGGATCTTTGGCACTTTGTTTCCCATGACCGCTGTGTTAGCCAAATTTCTTTCAAGAGACTGATTTCTGCTCTGACTCGAAGGAAAGCCACAGCCCCTCAGCATTGCTTCTAATAATAATAGCTGTCCATCGTTGTTGATGAGGACCGCCGACATCATCCTTGTCACAGATTTCCCTGTTGGGTGTGGGTGCGCATGTGGCTGAACAGGCCAATGCGAGCACGAAAACATCTGCTACATATCGGGCACACGAGGTTTGTAGAAGGGGATGGTGTTCTCGCTGCTCGGGATTTCCGCGTCTCGCGTCTGTTCTGGGCTTTCACAACACGGTCATCTTCACCAGCAGCTACACCCGATTTGACTGCGCTTCTCCAGTCAGATCTGTTTTTCGCAAGATATTCCCAGTTGTCGATGTCTATCTAGCAACTTTTTAGTGAGTCCTTCAGACCGCCTTTAAAACGTTTCTTTGGGCGCCCTCTCTCGCGCCATCCCTCTCTCAGCTCGCCGTAGAGAAGCTTCTTTGGGAGCCGCTCGTCTGACATACGGACGAGGTGTCCGGCCCATCTAGCTTCTAGAAAGCTGATTAATACAACATTTTGCAGATATGACCTAATCAGCAAAGTTAAGATTGATCCACTCGTCTGCAAGGACTGGGTTTCGATATGATGCCGTATTGTCTGATTACAGACTTGGTCTTTTCTTGTTTTTTGAACAACTTTTACCATACCAGATTTAATAGTTACGTCATTTTCTTGCAACTGCTTTATTTTTTAGCACGTCACGACATGGTTGTTGATTTTAAAAACCACAATTTTTTGGGGGGCAGCGTCTAGATAGATATGTTGTTGTTGAATGCTCACAATGAGTAGGATTACTCTATTGTGGGCCTTAAAAAGGATGTTCAGGGGTGGATTGTCGTAGCGTTCCTCACATCCTGAACGTGCTGATGAAAGTGGACCAGCGCCCTTCAGGCTGTTGTTCTATGCTATCCCTCTCTTTGTTAACCAGGTTGTTGTGAAAAACAGTCTAGGAAGGGCTGCATGTAAGCCGAGGTGAGGGTCTTGGCTAGTATATTTTGCCTGATCCTGACTAACATGTCTGATCAGTATGTTGTGCCTAACCAGACATTAGTCTTCCTTCCTAGATATGTCTTCTAGAGACATATATTAATAAAGAACTTGTTGGTATTATTATGTGTATGTTAGTTTCTGAGATACACGATGATGAAGGTGATAGTGGTGAAAAATGCCATGAACATATAAACTCACCTGCTACCGGCATCCCTTGGCTAGAATAAAAAATTTTTTTAAAAATTAGTACAAAATGTACTATTACTACTATTGATGACTACATCTGTCACATTAAACATGATTATTGTATCTACATAAACAAACTAAATAGATCTACCTCAGAAAAATCTGTTGCAGAAACTTAACTCTCCAATTCTCAATAATGGGTGAATCTTCAAATCCAAGTGAAAAGCAGAAGAAATCCTTTCCAAAAATCTAAAATTAATTTAAAAATCGCCATTGCTTTTGTCAAACCGTACATGTTGGAACTAAACAAGAAACGAACGTGTCGCAATTTCACGGCCGGAGTACGGTGAAGGTTAAAAGGTATCTCATTTGAGAAGCTTGGGGCTTGGTTGTGGTTATTGTCCAGATTTTTTCATCGCAACATGTGACCTGTCCATCTATGTTTTGCCTTGTCTGCATGGATTACCACGTCCTTCACCAGGGACAATTGTCTTATGTCAGAATTGTGGAGACCTTGCAGGTGTTGGTTCCGGAGAGTGATTCCGACCAAGCGTCTCTTGAGGGAGACTTGGGCCACATTCAATTTGTCCTCTGTGATTTTGTTAGTGTCCATGTCTCGGCACTGTAGCACATCACAGGGAGTACAGTGGAATTGAAGAGGGAGGCTCGCAGGTCTTGGTCGTCACAACCGTCCAAGACAGTGTTTAGACAAAAAGGCTGCGTGACGTCATGTCAATTCAGGTACCAGGTTATTCTCCATATTGAGATGTCCAAGATTAATGTACTCATTGACATTCTCTTATCGTACTTCGCCAAGGAAGACTGGATCACAAGTGGCGAAGCGATTGTGCAACACTTTGGTCTTCGAGACATTCAATTCCAGACCCGCTTTCTTGTTCTCTCCATCGTGTAGCTGCATCATTTGGTTGGCTTCTGCTGCTTACTCTGTGATGAGCACTATGTCATCGGCAAATCGAAGGTGTCTGCCGTCAATAAGGATACCAGCGTGCTAGATTAAGGTGTTCAGGGCTGTATGGTTGTCTGGAGAATGAGCCATCTTATGCCGCTCCTCTAGCAAAGCTTAAGTGGCAGGTGAAATGCGATTTGTGGTGTGAGTAGGTGCTTGGAGACTGGCTACCTTTGAAATAGATGTGATTGTTGCAGTCAGATTTGCAAAGTCAGCATCGGTGTCGATAAAGAAATGAGTAGATGTGAGTTTGTAATGAATATTACTTTGACGACTTTTTTTCCCCACTTTTGTCATGCATTATGGAACTGGTCAGTGTTCTTGGAAAAAACTGAGAACTTATTTGTACATGAACACTTTATCTAAGACGATATAAAGGAAGGGAAGATGGAGATATTTGGAGGCAGTAGGTTGCAAACAGTGACAACGATCATTGAATATATTTTTAAACACTGAGAAAACACATGTATTGAACAACAGAAAAGTAAACAAAGCAAAAGGCAGCCTGGATTCAAACCAAGGACCTCCAGGTGATGAAAACATTCTCATACAAGAGAAAGATTAGTCAAGGGATTCAGCTAGTTGGACACCCCAAGACAAAACTACATCAAACTTTCCCAGAGACTCAATTGTAAACAAAAATAAAAAATTGTCACCTGAGTTTCTCATTATCAAAGACATCTGACAGTCTTCACATGTTTGAGTTGGTGCCGAACATATGTCCAACATGCACGATCAGAGATTTGACAAAATCATTTCCCTTTTGTCTCCACTGATTAGCAACGTATTATTTTATGAATTTTGTAAATGTGTTTGAAATAACAAATTTTTTAAGCATAGGGCCGGAGCGTACAGTCATTTAAAATTAATTTTAGGGACAAGTCAAAATTTATTCTGGCCGGCTGGTCATAAGTTGCCCACCACAACTCTCACACTTCCCTGGTGGCAATGTCTGTTTTGGAACTAACTTTACCATATAATATTTTATTTCACAGAATACTTTGTGGAACTAACTTACCATATAATATTTTATTTCACGGCATACTTTATTTAGCTAACTTTATAATATTTTATTTTACAGTAAACTTTAGGTATAATATTTTATTTCACAGAAACTTTAAACAGAAATATCCAATTTTTTAAATGTGTAAATTTCTCTGTCGCTCTTATAGAAGACTTCTAGAATACCGCAACAGTATTTCATCATTATTAACATGTTGATTGATGTTTACAGCAGGTCCTTTTCCAAAGAGTCGAACAAAGATGATTCAGGTGACCAGTATGACAAGGACGATGAGTTCAGCTCAAAGCCAGAGAAAGATGAATTTGATCAAGAGGAAGTACCATATACTCGAAGTTACAGACGTGATGGTCGCACTGGACCAACCCCAAAATTTAGAGCTTACACATCCGAGGAGGTCAGACAGAGAGAGGCATCACAGAGTGAGTTATTTAAAAAAAAAAATGCATCCAAGTTCTACTCTTTCAGTGATCCTGTTAACTTTACTCCTGATTTCTGGGAAGAAAACCCAGTAAATTACTCTTTAATTCCTGCATTATGGGGTATTTTTACTAAAGTTATCTATCAAACGCAGACGACAATGTCCCACAGCATGGCATATACCAGCTATATGAGTACAAATTTAGTGGCCTCACTGTTAAATGGAACAAACTCAGTTCACTGGGAATGCATGTGGACTTATTTCTGTTTTCAATTAAGAAAGTTCCAAGATGCCTTGACATTTTTTCTTGTTTAATTTTTCCCTGGGGAAGAAGCTTACTCTCCTACCATATGCGTCATGGTGATGCGGATTGCTGAAAGACTCCCTAATTTGAAAGCTAGCTGTGGAGAAAAAATACAGGCTGGCAGGCATGAACACTGTAAAGAGACAGCCACTCCACCATGCAAAGGCACAACAGGTTAACCCATACCACTATACATACAAAATTGACGCAATTTCCCGTGCAGCGGCATTATTTTTCAGGACGTCACGTCGTTTAACTATGGTTGTCACTTTCAGAGCATGTAACATTTTTATTTGATGGTCTATTGAATTGATTTGTTTGTGAGTAGAGAGATAAATGAATAAAGAATTTGTTGGTGTATTTTGTTGTGTGTGTATTAGTTTTTGAGATTTAAAAAGGTTTTTGAGATTTAAAAAATTACGGTGATAGTGTTGAAAAAAAACAGCACACTTAGACTCTCCCGTTTTCAGCATCACTTGGTTGAAATAAAAAAATTTTCATTGCAGACAGCGGATTACCAATGTTTGCCATAATGGCTATTTCTGTCACTTCGACTATAAACGTAATTATTGTATCTAAATAAACAATCTAACCAATCTACCTCAGAAAAAAAATCCATTGCAGAAACTTGACTCCCTCATTCTCAATCTCTTCATATCCAAGCGAAAAACAGAAGAAATGGTTTTTAATTCCTTGATCACCATTGCTGGTATATTACTGTACATTACAGAAAAAGGAATTCGCTACAATCAAAATATTGGCATTGTTTAGACTATTACTACGTAGCCGTTCATTTTTAAGTTTGGTTAATATAGCCGTCGCTATGCACGGATAATGTAAGTCAACCACCGGCGACCTGCGCAGCACGATAAAATTGCGTTGGCCGCTTTGCGCAGACTCCTGGGCTGTATAGGTTAATCACCTGTTTGTCTTTAAAAATTATTACAAAAAGAAACGGAGAGAAAACCTAACTGATCTTAAAGACAGTGAACTGGTGAGAACAAAGGACAACGATTTATGGAACATAGAATGGTAAGAAGCATAAATGGGAAGAACGAGGAGCTGATAAAGCAATGGCTATGAGGGAAATATGCTCCTCTAGGGTGGAGGTGAGTTGTATTGTGGACTGGAACCAGATGGGGAAACATAAAAGGATTAATATTCATTTAAGAATGGATGATGGTGCTTAGCCTGCAAGAGGAAGATAGTAAAATCGATACAGTCGTTATATAATCACCAAATGAAGAAGAGAGAATTGATATTGAATAATTCTTTGAGCTTCTCCAAAATACCATTGATTGTTAGAATGAAATACTCCTCTTAAAAGACTTTGAGGATAGAGTTTAGCACAACTATTCCAGATAGGGTGAGGGTTATTATGAATGGTGTAGATCTTAAATAACAACGGAAAACGACTGCTAAAGTCTTGATATTAAAAGGTTCTGACACAAGCATATTCAGTTGAGTGTTCTTGTCATTTGAGTACTGTTATTGCTGACTGCATCAGTTAGTATCGTGATTTTTCTCATGCATATGGTTTCCTAATTGTAGAATCATTTCTACGGCGATCGTAAGAGCTTCAATTTCAGCTCTGAAGTTGCTTGAGAACTTGACTGTGGCTATATACTTGGTTATCTTCTCTTCATTTATTTGTCTGATCACCGCTCACATGCGTGTTACTATCTGAGAAATTGCGGATGCGGTGTGTATAAGCATTGGCTTGGTTAGCTCCATTTTTAGCGATAATTTGGATATGCAGAGAGTGTCCGCAAAATTTGTGTCGAAGATGCTAACGATGGAGCAGAAGCAACTCCGTCTGGAAGTCTCACAAGACATGCTGGACTGACAAAATGGCAACTCCGACTTCCTGAACACTGATAACTGGTGATGAGTCATGAGCTTATGAGCACGATCCAGAAACCAGACTGCAGTCGTCACAGTGGAGAGAGACATCATCCCCGAGGCTGAAAAAAGCTAGGCAGATGAGCAGTTATGTTTGACTTCTGTAGGGGTGTGCATCAGGAGTATGCACCACAAGGTCAAAATATTACCAAAGAATACTACCTGGAGGTCATCCGCGCCGTCTTCGTGATCCTGTTCGATGCAAACGACTAGTCCTGTGGACAACGAGTGCTTGAGAATTCCGTCATGACAACTTACCCACCTATTCTTCACATCTGATTCAGGTTTTCTTAACCAAACCCAAGATTCCTCTGGTTCGCCAGGCTCCCTGTTCTCCCGATATGGCAACTTGTGATTTTTGGCTATTCTCCAAGCTGACAATTCCCTGCAAATGAACCCGATTTGAGTCACGAGTAGCCATTATGTGAAATGCTATAACCCAGCTGTGCTCCTTTCCCAAAGAGGACTTCCGGAAATGCTTCCAACAAGCACTGGGAGAAGTATATGGTCCCAAGGAGAGTAGTTTGAAGAGGATTAAGGTTTCAAACCTCCAGGTGAGTAATTGTATTATTCCGGCTCAAAAGTTGGATGCTTTTTGAACACACCTCATTCATCTATTGAATACATTTTGTCTTTCTAGGAGCAGACACATCTTCATCAAATTGCCCACCACCCATAACACATGAGCAAACCCAGCAATCTGCTCAAGCGAAAGCCGGCCTTATATCTCTGAAACGCAGTGCCTCTAACATGTCGAGCAGTTCAGCTGTTTCTTCCGACAAAGAAAAGGACAGGAAGAGCGAGTCACCTAAGGAAAGCCTCATCTTTGAGAGATCTCAAGGGGCTGTCAAAGATATAATAAACAAAGTGAGTTTGATGCACTTCATATTACCTTCCATACTTTATGAAACCTTCATTAAAACTAAACTAATTGAACTAGAATTACTAATGTTAGATTTAAAGCCACCAGATTTAATTATCTATTGCATGGAGTACTCATAATGGAAGGTGAAGGTAGTCCCTTAGCAGATACTGCTGTCAGGGATGATTTGTTAGACTTCATTTTGCACTAGATCTCAACTTTTTATGAGGTGAAGCAGGCTGAACAGCAATCCAGGTATCAATTTACAACTGGGTTCTCTTGTGTTTCGATAGCTAGGATCAAACTCGGTACCTTTACTGAGAAAAGTCAACACTCACCACTCGATTAAGATGGTCTGTATTCATAATACAAATATATGTTAATCCGGAATCCTGGCATTCAATCAAGCAGTGGTCAAAAGTATCCTCTTGTTCTGCAGATCCTTCTGATTGGTGCCATCCTGTGTCTTCTCTGGTTTGTGTTTTGAACTTTAATCTGGGTATTAGTAAGTTTGTGGGTAGCTTCCTGCTTGTGGTTTATAAATATGCAATCAATTTACAAATAATATTGGTGAAAATCTACAAATGAATTTGTATTCATTTTTCTCAAGCTTGCTCAAATTATCTCATCAATATAGTTGTTGCTTTCACTTTTGTCAGTTTTATTGTGAAAACCTAAACATGGCTTGTATTCAATAGCCACATCTAATTTTGACGTTAGATCTAATTCTCATCAATTATATTGTGTCTGCTTTCGAATCAAAGTTCCTTGTTAATTGAAGTCAAAGCTTTAAAATTTAACCTTTAGGGCACTGAGTTATAAAAGAACGGAAGTTCACGCAGCCACTGAATTATTTTTCAGCATGTCAACGTTTTTCTAGGCTGTCAAGATCGTCAAATCTGCTATTTTTCCTTACAAATGTAGTTAACCTTTAGCACGCCAGATTCTTTTTGAAAAATATTTGACCTAATTAATTTTCTTAATTAGTCACCATGGTAGTCGTTTTTCAAAATTTTTAATTTTTATGTTTGTTTGTCAATAAATATGATTTTCTGGCGTGTAGACACACAATAGGATAACAAACATGTGGGTGTTATTGTTGTTGTTGTGTGTTTGTTAGTTTTTGAGATACAAAAAGATGAAGTTGAAAATTTATGAAAATCTCGGGAAAAATTTGGACTCGACCACTAGGCCTAGTCGCTTCGATAGAAAACCATGGAAACCACAACAACGTATCGATACTGTGTTTACAATATCGCCACAACTGTTAGTTTCAATTCAAACGTAGTTCTTTCATTTAAAATAACAAAATTAAAAAATCTACTCGATAAAGATCTTTCCCAACAACCTACTTCCCCTTTCGCAAAAGGTCGGCTTGCTCCAAACGGCGTATACAAAATTAAAACTGTTCAAAAGCCATTTGTAATCGCACATACGATACTTTAACCGGCAAAATATCGTGTATATATGGAGCATGTATTCAGCAGTAAAAAATGGCTGTTGGGAGTGACTCCGTATAAAAAAAAAAAAATTTTTTCCGTACACCGTTTTTGTAGGCCTAGTGAGTCGGCTAGCACTCGACCATGGCGTGCTAAAGGTTAATACTGCTAAATAAACAAATTAAACAGATCGAGCTCCCAAAAATGTCGGAACAACTTACCTTTATCACCCGCAATAATGGAATAATCCGCAAGTCCCGAAAACGCAAAGACGTCGTTTGAAAATCGCTTTCAGTCACTTTACAGTAATTTTGGTTGTTTACAACGGCATCCCTATATATACATTCAAAATGGCCGTATCTCAACCGGTGTTAACACACGGCAATGCTCTAGAATAACTTTTTGATGACGATCGGCAAATTTTCTTATCGCATGTCCGTTTAGGTAGACTGTAGGGGGACTTGGAGTATTTTTACTTGTCCACCTATGCAGACATTAGTGTCTTAAAGGTTAAACAACACGTTGAATTATCCATTGACATTTAGCATCTAGATATTTTATATAACTTGGGGAGTAGTAGAGCACTCACTTCTCATGACAAAGATACTGTCCGTTATAAGACTACTGTGACCTATTATATGACTCAGAATCACTGCATGAACAGGATATTTGTTTGTAAATCATATATTAAAACTAACAGATTTTCTTGTTTTGTAGTAATAAAACCTGGTTTGTCGGAAGTGTTTGGGCAATCCATATTTACCTTTAACATGCCACATTAAAAATTCAATTTCGTCTGCGAATGCATTATTTTGCATATTTATAGCCCATCACATTCTACTATGGTTGTTGATTTTGATAGCCAGTATTTTCTTTTTGGTTTGTTTTTTGTTGTCATACATATGATTTTCTTGTGTGTAAAGACATAAATTAACAAAGAACTTGGTGTTATTGTTTTTTTTTATATGTGTGTGTTGGCTTCTGAGATACTGGAAGAAGACAGTGTTGAAAAACAGCATAAACATATACTCGCCTTTTTTTTCGTGTCCCTGGTGTGTAGGAAGTATTTTTTCAAAGTGCAACACAGGATGGATAAACAATGTTTACAAAATCAGCAAATCCACTACAGACATATTTGTTACATCACCATAAACTATACAGATCTACCTCAGAAATATCCATTTGAAAAACACAAATCATTTCCAACTATCTAAAACAAATTTCAAAAGCACAATTAATTGTCTAACCGAACAGGATGGACGTGGAACTCTCTCCAATCGAAAGAGCAATATTTTCAGCCGTTTCCTGAGGTAGCCCAGTTGTCTATAAATGATTAAAACGGGTGTATATTTGGTCGTCGCGTTGACTCGACTTTGGCTGTGAGACTTAACATTTTTGTCCATTGCTTTCAAGCAATTATTTTGTCCATTGCTTTCAAGCAATTATTTTGTCCATCGCTTTAAAGCAATGATGGTTTGGTAAAGGTTTAGCAATGCTACAAAAGTGGGTTTTTTGGAGTTTAGAACAGTAAAAGATTTATATTTCAAATGGTATCTGCATCACATTATTAGAAAGACAACAGATTATTCAAAATTTTTCTATCACTGACACCAGCATTACGGCTTATGCACAGTCTGTGCATAATAATAGGAAGTAAAAGAATTTATATTTTTGATCTATATTTCATAGTTGCAAGTTGATGCCTGAGAAAAGATAGGCCAAAAGTCTAGTTTTTGTGGTGGCTGTATCTTGCCATTATCAATAAGATCATTCGAGTGGTAACCAGGTTGAAAAGAATAGAACCACTGTTCCTGTTTATAGATGCCCTGTATGTGGTTACAGCACTAAAAAACCAGAAAAATACAGAACTTAACGATTTAAGAGCAGTACTCTCAACTATGCCAGCAGTCCGCACCAAAAAGAGTAATGGTACAGTGGGTTCCATCCCACTGTAACATTCAAGGCAACGAGGAGGCAGACAGACTGGCAAAAGAAGGTGCAATATTACAACAACCAGATCCTAGTGTGGCATACGAAGAGTCCAAAAGGTTTATTAGGGCCAAATGGGAAACAGAACACACTGGCTACACAAAAAATTATGCCTACTACCAGCTGAACAGAAGAGAGTAGGTCGTGGTCTTCAGACTCAGCACGGGCCACAACAGATGTACCATCTATTCAATAAACTGAAGATGAGTGGCACCGACGAATGCATCTGTGGTACAGGGAAAATGACCGCTGAACATCTGCTGCAAAACTGCCTGACATACGAAGACCAAAGAAAGCACATGTGGCCATCACCAGTGCCAACACTAGACAAGCTCTATGGCAGTGTCGACAGCCTCAGGATGACCGCTGCTTTCTTCGAACAAATTCAAGTTGACGTCTCACAGCGTACGAAGAAGAACCACTGTAACCTTGCAAACATGGTGTAGAAGGCTACGAAAGAAAGTTGTGTTTGAAGTTAGCAACCTAATTTAAAGCCGGTTCTGGTGAAACTGCTACTGCAAATCCTCACCTATGGGCTTAATGTAAAAGTGTCAGTTGTGGTGGTCTTCCTATGCTACAACTGAAGCAACAAGATGAATAATCACCATTAACATAAAATGCTTTGTAAAATGCCTCGATGCAGGAGGTCAACTGCAATGAGGAATGATCGCTCCTATTGTAGCGAAAGAAAATGAGTAGCAAAGAACATATGCTTCTCCTTCTCCATTTTGGACCAAATGTCATATAGAACCACCACTATAGATGGCCCCTTACAAGAAGCAATTGCTTTGAGCACATTGTGTGATCTTGCATTTGTGGTTTCTGAGCAATTCCAGTAATGAACCAGCTGGTACATACATACAATTATTTTATGAACAGCAAATAATCTTTGTTTTGTCAAGTTTTTGTTTTCTTCTGAAAAAACTATTTATAGGATAAGTCAAAAAATGAGAATGCATCACAGGACAAAGAGAATAAGCCCCCTGAACAACCACGCCCTAATGCATGGGAGATCAAGGAACAGGACAGGTATGTAAATATATGATGTTGTTGCAAATCAATGTTAGGTTTGCCCTCCTTTTTCTTTTTTTTTTACCAGAAGCTAGTCTTTTCCCCAAACATGAAGTTTTTCTTGCTTGAGACAAGTTGTATGTCAAATATACTTCAAGCAAATTCTCGACCAAGTATCATGATTGAAGCAAATTGTAGACTAAAGCATTGAGACAAATTATCAGTCAAATATAATCATTGAATACAAATTATAGACTAAAGTGTTTAATGCAAATTTGCAAAATACATAAATGGACAAAGAACGAAACAAATCCATCCGGCAAGACCTGAATGTAGAAGAGAATTAGCTCATAAATGATGTAATGACTCTGAAAAATGAGGTTTTTTTGGACATGTCAAACAACACAATGCTACTAATGACAGGGCGTTGCTACGGTAATCCTGCTCAACTCGAGAGGAATCGCAAGTCTCAGACAACTAGTCCACGTGCTTGGCTGATAAGCCAATGGTGCGAGTCTACCATCTGAGGGATTACGGCCGAACGCCTCTAAGCCGGAATCCCGCCCTAAATCTCAGCACCACTGCGACGGGAGGCAACGATATGGTATATATATATATATATATATATATATATATGAAGGACATTATTCAATGACAATGCATCATGAAAATGGTATATGGAGTTTTTTGCTTAGTTAACTTATGTCTTTTGTGTTTTCTATTTTGTCTGGACCAGTGCTACTGAAGTCTTGACTTAATTTAGTTGCAGAGTCTGTATACAACCAGTTTCTTTAACATCTCTTGATCTAAAAATAACCATGCACATTCGATCTATTATTGAATGCATTAAATTACTTTGCCTCAACTATTTACTGTGACAATGCATTCAAAGCATTCACCACACTCTAAATATTTCCTGGTATCTGACTTGGCTTGACTTTGTTTCTCAATCTCCCTCTATCAAACCCTGAAAGGACTTAAGTAGCAGAATGTAGTTCAGAGAACGGAATGCGTTGTGTTGTTGAATACAGCTTGACTGCGATATTTGCACCTTTCATTCCAACACACCCGACTTCAGCATTTTTTAAGTACCAGGTTAGCATTCCCTATTCGATCCCTTCTCCTTAGCCAGTCTTCCCTGCTGCAGCCTGTTAACCAGGCTCACCGTGTGGAGCTGTAGAAGGGTCTTGGCAGCTCTGGTTCGCTGGCCCTGACGCTAGCAGTCAGCTATGGGTTGCTGACCACTGCAGCTCATGTGCTGCTCAGCATCTTGATCCCTCCTGGTATCTAATCTGGACCTTTCTTTAATTAAATTGCCGATATTCAGTTTATCAGAACTTACAGCACTAACACATGTGGTGGTAAACGATTTATTGTCACATAGCTCGACATCTGCTCCTTTGGTAAATCTATTGCCTTAGAACTTGCAATTCATTAACTTTCTCTCATCTTTGTGTCACAAGATTCAATATATAGAAAAAACACACTTTTACCAAATTCATTAAGCACTATCTCCCTTTAGTAAACCCATGTTTACTATTTCTGATTAGATTCAATTTACAATTTCTTTGATTATTAGCTCTAACACTTAACAGACTATGCTCGTTAAACTCGCTGGTCTATAATTTGCTGGATCTGGGTTTTTTTGCCCTTTTTGAAAAAGGGTTTCCTGCATCTTTCCAGTTGCCTTGAACAATCCCTTTTGCAAGTGATTGAGAATATAATATAGCCAATGATTTTGCTACCAGATCTCTAATTTAAAATTTTGGATGAATACTATATTGACCTGGACTTTTACTCACCTTCATCAACCACTCCAATTATTTTTAATGCATTTCCCCTGTATTACATATTGATCTTAATTCCTCTTTATTCATGCCCCTTTGGAAAATATCTATGGGCTTTGGTGTCTTAGAGCAGTCTTCTTTTGTGTAGACTGATAAAGTACTGATTGAGTAGATTAGCAGCATCCCTATTCTCTTATTGTTCCTATGCTATCTTTGAGAGGGTCTGCTTTGTCTTTCGTTTTCTCTTTATTTCTAACATAAGAAAAGAAGCTTTTGCTTTCAGTCCTAATCTTTTGAGCAAGTTTGTTTTCAAAGTCTATTTTTGTTTCTCTAGTCGGCTGTGTTTTGCATGTCGAAATATTTAAAGTTTCTTTTATTATTATTTACCTACCTCTATTTATTTCCATGTTTTATTTTTAGCTCTTCTTCAAATCTAGTTATTCACATTTTATGCTTGGGGTTTATCATCCTCCTTCTTCTTCTTCTTCGTACGCTGTCAGAAGTCAACTTGAATTTGTTAGAAGAAAGCAGCTGTCATCCTGAGGCTGTCGACACTGCCATAGAGCTTGTCTAGTGTTGGCACTGGTGATGGCCACATGTGCTTTCTCTGGTCCTCGTATGTCAGGCAATTTTGCAGCAGATGTTCAGCGGTCATTTTCCCTGTAGCACAGATGCATTCGTCAGTGCCACCTATCTTCAGTTTATTAAAAAAATGGTACCTCAGTCTTTTGTGGCCTGTGCGGAGTCTGAAGACCACGACCTGCTCTCTTCTGTTCAACTGGTAGTAAGCATCATTTTTTGTGTAGCCAGTATGTTCTGTTTCCCATTTGGCCATGCATCTGGCCCTAATGAACCTTTTGGAGTCTTCGTAGGTCACACTAGAATCTGGTTGTGGTAGTCTTACACCTTCTTTTGCCAGTCTGTCTGCCTCCTTGTTCCCTTGAATGTTACAGTGGGATGGAACCCACTGTACCATTACTCTTTTTGGTGCGGACTGCTGGCATAGTTGACAGAGTACTGCTCTTAAATCATTAAGTTCAGTATTTTTCTGGCTTTTTAGTGCTGTAACCATGACCAGGGCATCTGTAAATAGGACTATCTGGCTTTCATTGCTTTCGCCTGTCAGCATTGCTTCTACTGCAGCCTTCAGTGGTTCTGCCTCCGCTCTGAAATTTCTTGAGAATTTTTCAGTTGCCACTGAGTTATTTTTCTACCATTTGTTAGGCTCAGGAATTTCCCTTCCGTTCTGTGTTGTGTTTGTTACAGAACCGTCGGTGTATGCATGGGTCCAGTCCATGCTTGGGTACTTTTTTACTATGTACCTCAGGGTTATGTCTCTTCTTTCTTTTTCAGTCTGGCTGTTCTTGTTTCCAATACCTGGTATATTTTCTACCACCTCTGGAATGATATGCTGCTTCCATGTGTGTTTTCGTACAGTAGGGATGGGCTTTGGTGTTGTTATGGTGTTCATAGGGTCTTTGCTTTGGCAATTTCTGCAAAGTTTCTTCGCTTTAGTTTCCCATTTCCAAATGTATTTAGTCTCTGATGCATTGGATGGTCTGTCAGTCTTCTTAGTTTCTCAGTTTGCTGCTGGGCTCTGCAGTCTCTTCTGTCGGTCATGGATTGCAGATTTGTAATTTTTTTCAAGTTCTACAATTGGCGTTGACTTCATGCCTCCTGTTATAACTCTCATGGCTTGGTTTTGAAGTTTGCTAATTTTATCAAAGTTCGCCTTTGCTGCTGTTGCCCATGCCGCAATGCCATACTCGAGAACTGGTCTCACTCTTCCAGTGTACAGTTTCTTAAGTATTCTTTCGTCTGCTCCCCAGCTAGTGCCAGCAAGTTTCCTCATGATTGCCATTCTTTGTCTTGCTCTCATTCAGTTTTTCTCGATCTGACTTTTCAATGTCATGCGCAGATCAAATGTAAGGTTTATCATCCAACATGGAACACGTTTCTCTTTTAGATTCTCTAGAATTGTTTTGAAACTCTTCTTCAACATTTGTTCTATTGACATCTTTCCAGATTATGTGGTTCGAAGCTTATTTCATCTCCTTAACATCTATCTTAGAGTAATTGGATGTGGTTACTATTATTCCTTCCCTGCTATAAGATCTCAACTAACGGGTGATCTGATGGTCATTTGAGTTATGCACAAATGGTTTTGACTCAACTAGTGCTTCTGCCATTTCCCATTTTATTTTAAGAAAGTTGAAAATCCCAATTAATAATAATTTCCTTACACTTGTCTTTTCTATGCTGCTAATCAGCTCATCTTCCTCTTTTAGACTAGATGGACATCTGTAGCATACTCCAACCACTGTATTTTCACTCCCACTTTTGATTTCTCCCCATACACCTTAATTTTTACTGCCAGATATATATCATCTCTGATTGTTTAATTAACTGAATTAGTACAGTATAATAAAATGCCACCTATCCTTACTTTATCTCCAACTACCCGATCTCTCTTTATCATTGTATATCTCTCTATATCAAGTTCACTTTCAGTAATAACCTCATACGCCCATAAAGTGTAGAGTCTTCATTTTCTTGTGTTTTATAGTTTCTACAAGATAGGGTAGCCAGCCCTGTGCTGTACTCTCCTTGGCTGCTTCTTGTGACATTCCTGACAGATTACAGTGTTACTATTCTTTGCTCCCTTTCATGCTTGGGTAACACACTAGTCTTCCTAATATCATAGGATGTCTACCATCCAGATATAAATGGCCAACTAACTTGGTTAGAGAAAGCAAGATGGAGAGAACTGGTAACCCCACCCCAGAAAAAAAGCTGAGCGCTAGTAATGTCTCTAACACTTCATCCCTGACTGCTGTAGCATCTGATAACTTTTCCCTTTTTTATATTCAGACAAAAAATCAGCAAAGAAAAGGAAGAAGCAGAGGCAGCTGAATATTCAAAAGAGGAAGACAACAGGTCCAGGTCGTTTGAGGAAAGGATTGATAATCCACGAAGTAATCTGTCTCCTGTAAAGAAGAAGCGTGATGATGAACAAATAAGAAACAGAAGAGACAGACACTCAGATCGACGTGATAAATATCCGTATGAGAGGGACATGCGTGACAGGTATCCCGAGGAGCGAGACAGACGTGAAAGGGATCCTGAGGATAGAGACAGGCGGGACAGGGATCCTGAGGATAGAGACAGGCGGGAAAGGGATCCCGAGGATAGAGATAGGCGTGACAGGGATCCTGAGGACAGAGACAGACGTGACAGGGATCCCGAGGAGCGAGACAGGCGTGACAGGGATTCAGAGGAGCGAGACCGGCATGACAGGGACCCAGAGGAGCGAGACCGGCATGACAGGGGTCCAGAGGAGCGAGATCGGCGTGACAGGGACCCAGAGGAGCGAGATCGGCGTGACAGGGACCCAGAGGAGCGAGATCGGCGTGACAGGGACCCAGAGGAGCGAGATCGGCATGACAGGGACCCAGAGGAGCGAGATCGGCGTGACAGGGACCCAGAGGAGCGAGATCGGCGTGACAGGGACCCAGAAGAGCGAGATAGGCGTGACAGGGACCCAGAGGAGCGAGATAGGCGTGACAGGGATCCAGAGGAGCGAGATCGCCGTGACAGGGACCCAGAGGAGCGAGATAGGCGTGACAGGGACCCAGAGGAGCGAGATAGGCGTGACAGGGACTCAGAGGAACGAGATAGGCGTGACAGATACCCTGATGAACGCGATAGGCGCGACAGGGATCCCGATGATCGTGATCGCCGTGATAGGGATCATGATAAATACAGTGATCGAGGGGACAGGTTACGCAATGCTCCTGGTAGAGGAGGAAGAGAGTTTGTTCGAGGTAGGGGAACATCTCGAGGGTCTCTACGAGGAGGCTATAATACTCATAGTGGCAGGGGCAGAGACAGCTACTCTTCTGGTTATGACAAAGGCGGCCAAGGTACTCGCAGATCTGACAGACCACCTTCAAAGTCTTTTCAGAAGTTTGATGGTGAAAAAAATGAAAGAGGTTTTGATGGTAAGGTACCATCTCGTCAGAAGCATGGTCCAGCCGATGATCTAAGTGATGTCTCAGCTGATGGATCGCTTGGTGTCTTCAGTGAAAGTGATGTTACAGATAGAACAAATGACAAGGAAAGCATCGCTGAAAAGGATCAAGATCATCGGGACTTGAAAGACAACCGCCAACAAGGACTAAGAGGTGGCAGGGATCAGAACAAAGATTTTAAACCAGATCGCGAGCATAAAAATGTTTGGACTCAAGAAATGAAGATGCAGCGAGAACCTGCCCCACCACCATTGCAGAATGCCTGGGTTAAAAGTCAGCCTCTGTTACCAGACCCACCCAAAAGTGATCGGGCATCTGGTGAATCTACTCAGGTTGATCAGAAAGGGAATAAGGCGCAGAATGTCTGGCAACAGCGGCTAGAATCAAGAGGGCCTGATGTTGAACGGACATTTGCTGAGAGCCATGTTTCTGGTCAGTTTGATAAACATCATGATGGAAATGACAGGGATGGGCGACTGAGGCAAGATAGAGATCGCCAAAGTTACAATCGCAGTGATGACCCAAATGAGCGCAAAGACAGAAGAGATAGGTACCGAGATAGAGACAGATATCGAGATAAAAGAGGAAATCGCTACCCAGAAAATCAAGATGAACACAATGGCGTCTACCTTCCTAGAGGAGAAGCGCCAAGAAGAGGAAGAGGTAAGATGGCATTGTTATTATTGTATTAGAATGAGTTTGTAGTCTTGTTTTTAATGACAAATCTAAGCGAAAAACAGAAGAAATTGTTTTCAAATGCCCAAATCTAATTTCAAATTGCAATTTTTGGTATATTTCTTCTTCTTCTTCGTCGTATGCTGGTTGGTATCTAATCGTACATTACGGAAGTCAGAATTCTCTACAATTTAAATAGCAGAATTGTTCAGACAATATGTAGCTGTATGTTTTTAATTTGATTAGAATGGACGTGGCTATTAAGTCACATATGTGTCAGCTGCGCTATGTGATTTTCTCAGTACCTGCTACTTTGAGGCGACGGACGCGCTGTAAAGGTTAATGGCTATCATGTTTAGTAGTTCTGTGATGTAATGTCTTAAGACACATTTGTTCCTTTATATAATTGGTGCTCAACAACCATAATCAATATACAGTAAATATCTGCAGTACTGAACACATAAAGAAAACCATTTTTTAAAAAGTATTTCTATACATATATGTTCTAAATTGAGAACGATCAAGTGTACAGTTAATATGGTTGACAATATAATTTTATGAGATAGTTATTGATGGTATTCACAGATAACATCCAAAACAACAGAAATAATGTGTGTGTGCAGGTCTATCCCATAAATATATGGTGTACTTGATGAGTCCTATGTTAGGGCAGCAAATATATTTTTCAGTTGTGTGGAGTGCTACTATCTATCTATTGTCTGATCCTAGTTTGCCTTTCGGCATTAGGTGTATAAGTGACATCTGGACAGCACTTTAGTGTATAAGGTGAAACTGGCTGCGTCAGAAATTCCGTAAATCCATCTTTTGCTCTGGTACTACTGTGTCTAAGTGCTAGAGCCATCTGTGGGATGCTGCTGTTGCGATATGTGGCCAAACCACTAAATTTGCTGTTTTCTATTGAAGTCTAGTACTGGCTTAGTGCCCATCTGTTTCTTGATCTTTGTTTCTAATTCTGTCCCATCTCTTCACATTTAGCATTCGCCTCAGGCATTTCATTTCTGTTGTTTCAATTTTTCTCCAGTGTCCAAGTTTGACTATGGTAGCTTAGCGTAGGCATGACAATTGTGTTGAACAGGGCTCTTTCTGCCAATCTTTACACGCTTGTTCTTCAGTATTGTTGACATCTGGCCAATGATTTGGTTTGCTTTGGTGCATGTGTGATTGATTTCTTCTAGCATTCTTCCATTAGTTGATACTATGCTTCCTAAATATTTGAAATTCATAACTTGCTTGAGTTGTTGCTGTTTTATGTAGATCTTAGCGGTTGTTTCTGTTCTTGCTATTGTCATTGTTTCAGTTTTACTCAAGTTGATTCTCATGCTGTTTCCTTCTACAGTTACGTTAAGGTTGTTGTTGCGGCTGTTTTTCAGTGTTTGCAATGAGTGTTTGGTCGTCAGCGAGGAGGATTTCGCTTCAGCTGTTGTTATAGTTAGATTGGGCTTCTTTGCTGATTTGGTCCATGTAGGCGATGAACAACAGGGAAGAAAGCATATATCCCTGTCTGCTCCAGTTTTGACGAGAAATCGTTTCGACCCACCGGCACCTGTTCGTACCATGCACTGACTATTTTATTACAAACATTCGCATATGATTGATTATCAAGTGCTAACTCCATAGTTCTTTAGTATTCTCCACAGATGTTGTCGGTTGTCCCAGTCAAACGCTCTTTCTTGATCTATGAATGCCAAATAAAGAGTTTCATCATATTTTATAAATTTTTCTGCTAGTTGCCACAAAGCAAAGATGGCATCAGTGCAGCCCTTGTTTTATTTTTCTGAAACCCATTTGCGCTTCACTTAGTTGGAATTCTATGGTTGGGCTAGACCTAGACAAAATGGCAGCATTTGAAATAAAAGGGTGATATACAAATTTAAAAAGCAATTTGAAACTTTTCTAAAATGACAATTATATCTAACTTATCTCTTTAAAAAAAACAAAAAGTACAGTTTAAAAAAACAAAAACAAATATGCTATCAACACATTTCGTTAATGTCCTTATTTCTAATATTTCTCTTCATGTATACATGAATAATATCTTTTCACCACTTTATATTAACCTTAACCTTTGCCACACCTCATAAAAAATTTTAAGCAACTTTAGAGCGTCACGTATAACTGGTTGTTGAGAGCCTGTAACCTTTCTGCTTGTTGGTCAATAAATATGATTGTGTTGTATGTAGAGACATAGATGAATAAAGAACTTGTTGGTGTTTTTGTTGTGTGTGTGTGTTTGTTATAATCTGAGATACAAAAAAATGTGAAAAAGTATAAATTTAAAGCACAAACGTTTGTGCTCACCGATTCAGTAATATCACTTTTCTATAAATCCATTGAAATCACAACAAAGAATTGATGCTGTTCTTTTAAATATCAGCATAGCTGTTTACACTAAAAACGTATTTCATTTAATCTAAATAAACAAACAACCAATCAACCTCACAAATATCTAAACTTCACCATCTTCAATAATGGGCTGGTCCCAATCCGCGTAAAAGAATAAAGTAAATCGTTTCAAATCCATTTGTAATCTTAACACAAAATACTTCTGTCAATTGAAAACCTGGGTAGATGGATGTGACGTATGGATCATTATAAACTATTTCTATTGTAGCCCGGTTTGGTCATTAAATGGTTAAAACGGTGTTTGATCTGCCATTATACCACATTTTTGTTTGCGTGACCATATCGGGTGAAGAGCATTTTTTCTCACGGGTTTCTGCGGCGATAGTGCTGTAAAGGTTAACATGCAACTTTTTCCAAACGCTAAGCACTGCCGGTTTTCGTTATTTAAAAAAAAAAATTTCAAGCTTATGTTTCTATGAAGAATTATTCATTTCAATATAAGATAATTGCTGCACAAAAATGAACAAACAACTGAGCAATTATGTGTGTGCAACAAAAGTGTCCTATGCAGCTAAAATTCTCACTGGATTCAGAAGTTTATACTCAGTATACATTTATTTGATATTAAAAACGCCTCATGAGCCGTAAAGCAATACTGACAAGCTGCATTGGGCCTAAGGGCCATGATTTGGACAGCTCTGAGCTATGTAAAGCTACCAGTTCCTGAAAAGTTTGAGAAAATTTCAGCTCTTAGCGAATTATTAAAGCTTTGCCATTGTGTGCATTGTAATCCATGCTTCTGTAGCCAAAAGATGACTTAGTATTTGATCAGGCCAGTCATGGTGCTATCTGAATTAGGAGGGGATATTGAATATAAGTCCAAATTAGACTAACAGTGACACTAGAACTGATGTTGAGGAGATAGCAATTTTAACATAAATATTTTACTAACTTGAGTGATAGATAACAATTTTAACATAAATATTTTACTAACTTGAGTGATGTTTTATTTCTTCTTCTTCATCGTACGCAGTCAGACAGTAACAATTATTTTTTCGAAAAAAGCAGCCGTCATCCTGAGGCTGTCGACACTGCCATAGAGCTTGTCTAGTGTTGCCACTGGTGATGGCCACATCTGCTTTCTCTGGTCCTCGTATGTCGGGCAGTTTTGCAGCAAATGCTCAGCGGTCATTTTGCCGGTACCACTTGGGCATTCGTCGGTGCCACCTATTTTCAATTTGTTGAATAGGTGGTACCTGAGTCTATTGTGGCCAGTGCGAAGTCTGAAGACCACGACCTGCTCTTTTCTGTTCAACTGGTAATAGGCATCGTTTTTGGTGTAGCCAGTATGTTCGGTTTCCCATTTGGTCATGTATCTAGCTCTAATAAGCCGTTTTGACTCTTCGTATGTCATACTAGTATCAGGTTGTGGTATTTCATTATGCTAAACATTTTATTTTAAATGTGCTGATTGCTTTCCCCTTATTTCCCAAGTCTTGAGTACTTGCATTTTACTGTGTTTTGCATCTGACTTGCCAATTGTACCCGACTTCAGCATGTGTTTTGAACAAAAATGGATTTACTTCTCAAAGCGACTTGCTGTTGTGGGAACCTGACACAAGCAAGTTTGGGTTGTGAGCTGTGCCACTTTATCATGCAGTCTCCCATATTTTTATTATGAATACTTTTTGTCAGAGGTTTGCAATCTGTAGCCAAACATATCTGGCATGCATGGTCCGTGATGGTCCTTTAAACATTTATAATGATGCAAAACAGCACTATTTTCATATAAACAAATTGTATACAGAATTGAGAAATAAAAATAAGAACACTTTTTATCATTGCTGCCATAGTTAATTAAATATAGATGATCCACCAAAATTACATGGTCTCCTGTCCTTGTTAGGGAGAAGTTTGCCCAACCCTGTTTTAGGTGATAGATAACTCTATTCTCTTTAAATAGAACTGATAAATGGCAAATTCTACCAAGCTGTTATTGCTTGAGCTTGAAGATAGTAATCTAGCATAAGGTCAGACTGGTAGGTACTTACTTTTATATCTACTTGTGCTGTTAATCATCACAGAGAGCCTAAGTTGGTTTTCTTGAGCTGAGTTTGTTGTAAGCCAGTGTTGATGTAGAATTTCTGTTATGTCATCTATCCATCTGCTACGACGAGGTCTTCCTCTTTTTTTCTGGTTAAATATTCTTGCATTGTAAGTATGCTTTTTAGTTGATCAGGTTGCATTCCCATAAGATGACTGAACCAATATCAACCAACGGTCAAACAATAAACTGCAGACATTTGTTCTTTATTTGCAATTTGAGCAGGTGGGTCAAGAGGTGGACGAGGAGGCAATCGCTACACATCAGCTCCTTCCAACTTTGGTGGTAATGGTGGTGGGCATGGTTATGTTGGCCGGGGAGCAAATGGTGAATCGAATCTCTCAGAACATGGCGGATATCAGACAGATCATCCACAGAACATGGACAGAGGACATGGTAGTAGAGATGGCCATGTGGATGGAAGGAACCACAGGTGATTGTTGCAATATTTAAATCAAATAAGTACAGCATCACTTTATCCTTTTACCACACCAGCGCATCTGCTCCGTAATGGACACAAATTTAAGTTTTACATCCAGTGTTGCTGCACGACAACAGTGCAAATAGTCACCGGTTTATCGTGTTTAAACATTTGGGTTAATGCTATAGAAATGTCTGAATATGTGTGTATTTGAATTTAAAATAAACTCCCTCCTGCTGGGTTTCAAGCGAGAAAATAGCTTGTTGAATTTTAAAGAAAATTTAGAAACGATTTCTCTTATTCACTTGTATTTCTTGTAATATGAAGATTATCACATTATTCAGTGGGATGAAGTTAACCTTTACCATCCTACATAAAAATTTACACAATTTTCTCTATCGCTGCATTATTTTTCAGTATGCTACGTTATTTAACTATGGTTGTTACTTTGAGAGCCTGTAACATTTTTATTTGATGGCTATTGATATGATTTGTTTGTGAGTAGAGAAATAAATGAATAAAGAATTTGTTGGCGTTTTTGTTGTGTGTGTTAGTTTCTGAGATAAAAACAAATTAAGATGATAATGTTGAAAAACAGCACAGACATTTAGACTCTCCTGTTTTCAGCGCCACTGGAAATAACAACAAAATATCGCCCACAATGGATTACTGATGTTTACTATAATGGCCATATCTGTCACTTTTGACTATAAACGTAATTATTGTATCTAAATAGATCTACCTCAAAAAAATCTGCCGCAGAAACTTGAGGCCCCCCCCCCCCCCCCCCCCCCCCCCCCCCCCCCTCTCAATAACAGGTGAATCTTCAAATCCAAGCGAAAACAAATATGCCAATTTTTAAAAATAACACTTGTCAGTGTTCTGTGACAGTTTCAAAAATTGACTGGAGACCCACCATACCCAGAAACAGATGGGTCTGTCTGTTTACTAACACATGCACAACAAAAACAATAACCCAAAGTTCTTAATTCATTTATTTCTCTGGACACAACAAAATCATCTCTATGATGATGATATAATCCTTTTAGCTGTGATCTGTGCAGCTCTTGACAGCCCAATGCCTCCTGAACAAAAGCACACGTCCTCCTCAATTGTTGAAGTGATGTGTTGAGTATGATGGAGCAGGTTCTGCAGAGCAGCCAGCCTTGGGCACAAAGGAGGTGCTCAACTGACTCCTCGTGGTCATGGCATAATCTGCAGCTTGGTTCACATAGTAGGTCTAATCTATTCAGATGTTTGTTGAGAGGGGCATGGCCTGTTCTCAGCTTGAAGATCAAACTCTGGTCTCTTCGTTTCAGTTTCTTGGCTTGGTCTGGTAATCTGGTTTTGCTTGGTTTTTGAAATATACTTGGCCTGTCTGGGATGTGGACCACTGATCTAGCCACTCCTGTCTATAGTTATTTTTCAAGATTTGCTTGCAGGTTTTGTAGTGTGATACTAGGTAGTGGCCGTGGTAGCATTGCCCCGCTTCTGGCCAGCTCATCAACCTTCTCATTTCCTGGGATTCCGACATGGCCAGGTATCCACTGAAGCACTACTTGCACTCCATAAGAGGTGGATAAATCATATCTATAGACTAACAAATAAAAAAGGTTACCAGCTATCAAAGTCAACAACCATAGTAAAACGTGACGTGCTGAAAAATAATCTAGCTGCAGGGAAAATGGATAAATTTGGCATTATATTGTTAAAGTAGTGTCGTGTCATCACTGGTGACTTTACTTTGTGGTTTGACAGCTTGCATACCCTGATAGCTCCCAGAGCTATGGCAGCGGCAGTTTCATAACATGCTCTTCCAAACTGGACAGGTCTTCACGGGTAACTTAACGTCTTTATACTGGTTTAGAAGACTGCAGAGTCTGTATACAACCAGTTTAATTTACATTACCCTGCTCTAAAAGCTATGCGCATCCAATTTATTTTTAAATGCATTAACTGTCCCTGCCTCCACTACCACCCATGTCAATGCATTCCAAGCATTCACCACTTTGACTATAAAAAAACATTTCCTAATATCTAGGGTGCAAACAAAACGCAGCACTCTCCTTTGTGGGGTTTTAGCATGTGAGTGTTAAGCAACCTTTACAAGACCACACAAAAAATTGAAGCTAATTTCCTGCAGCTGCACTATTTTTCAGCATGTCAGAGTTTTACTATGGTTGACTTTGAGAGCCTGTAACCTTTTTATTAGTTGGTCTATAAATACGATTATGTTGTGTGTAGAGACATAAATTAATAAAGAACTTATTAGTGTTTTTGTTGTGTGTGTGTGTGTTAGTTTCTGAGAACAAGAAGTTAAAGGTGACAATTTATAAAGCAAAACACATTAGCATTTAGAATCATCGATTAAGTAACGTTGAAATTACCACAAAGTACTGATACTGTTCTTTTATAAGATCTGTTCGTTTCCAAACGTATTTATTTCATCTGCATAAAGAAACTAAACAGAATAACTTCACAAAGATTTTTTTATTTTACAACTTAACTTCACCATTCTCAATAATGGGCTGTCATAAATGTAAATTATGTAGCCAGTACGGAAATAATTGTCTACTTTGTGGTTATAGTTGTTCATATTGCCAGAATGTTTTTTAAATGGATGTGTGTTGACAGAGATGAGAATAGGACTAGTATCACATTAAGAATTCGACTGACACATGCCAACAGTTTGCTATGTGAGTGTGGAGTAGCCATCAGGTCTAGAAAAATTTTTAGAAACATTACCCAAAATAGTATACAGTGGACATATTATTGAATAACTCATTTTCCTGATGATCGAATGAAGTAATTCATTATTTATGATATATAATATGTAAAGAGTATTGATTTTGAAATATATTTTATTACAGAAGAGATGGACGTAGACAAGATGACCGAAACGCTCCGCCGCCTCGTTTCAGGAGGGGAGGTGGCATGTACGAACGTAGAGGACAAGGCGCCGATAGAGGTAGTGGTGGGCGTGGTCGATCATCTCGAGGTCAAGGTTCAAGTGCTCTTTCTGGCCCTACTTCAAAAAGGCCAGTCCTTACCAAGCAGATGTCAAATGAGGGAGAAGAATGGGAAACGGCATCTGAAAGCAGTGAGCCAAAAAACGGTTTGCGAGAGTCCCGGGAAAATATGAGTGAGAACTCTACTGTGAAGAAGGGTATCTCTAACCAGCGGCCGTTCAGCGATCGACCCAACAACCATCGCATGAACAACCAGGACTCTCGCAACAGTGTCGAGCGCCGCAGCCCCCACAACAGAGATCACCAGCAGAACCAAAAAAACGGAGTAGTGCCGCCGAACAAATCGGCGGCGAATGGCACAGCTATCACCAAGGTGGCTACAGTCAGTATAGCCAGTCACAGGGAGCATGGAATCTATAGAAACGATGGTGGTGTGTCCATGGACACACCCCTCAACAATATACATACAAAGTAAGTGCTTGAATCCAATTTCTTTGTTCACTTTAAAATAATCACATTAATTTCTCTCATAAAACTGGTGGTTTGACTCAAATCAGATTGATCTCTTCTGCATGTGATTTATTTCTCATCTCAGTTATCTACATACATTGCACAAAAAACTGTTGGATTGATATTTGGCAGAACGAGCCATTGGTCAAACGATTTGGATGTCGTCTTTGACCACAAGGACAAGCATTACAATTCTTGGTAATGTATAGGATTTTGACTATCATATGTGAAACAAAAACCTAATTTGTACAGTGCGTGGGAACTGTAGGAGCAAGCAGCCTTTATGATGGACCGAATTGGAATAAACGCTGTTTTTTAGTGGTTTTTAATCAAACTTTTCATTGCCATATAGTCTTTTCCTTTAATAGTCAATTTCTCATGAAACTGGTGGTCTGTCACCGACTTTTCTATATACAGGTTTATGCTCTCAAGTAACCAAATCAATTAGCCTCATAAATTTAGTGACTTGTCTCAAGTTTATCTTGTCACCTTACATTTTTTCTATCAGTTAACCACAGCAGTTTCCCTGCCTGATAAACGTTGCTGTCTGTGTCTCAAGTTTCTCTTGTCACCTTACATTTCATCCCTGGTAAACATTGCTGTCTGTGTCTCAAGTTTCTCTTGTCCCCTTACATTTCATCCCTGGTAAACGTTGCTGTCTGTGTCTCAAGTTTCTCTTGTCACCTTACATTTCATCCCTGGTAAACGTTGCTGTCTGTGTCTCAAGTTTTTCTTGTCACCTTACATTTCATCCCTGGTAAACGTTGCTGTCTGTGTCTCAAGTTTTTCTTGTCACCTTACATTTCATCCCTCGTAAACCTGGTTTCCCTGATAAATGTTGCTGTCTGTGTCTCAAGTTTCTCTTGTCGCCTTACATTTCATCCCTGGTAAACCCGGTTTCCCTGGCAAACTTTGCTGAATGTGTCTCAGGTTTCTCTTGTCACCTTACATTTCATCCCTGTCAAACCTGGTTTCCCTGGTAAACTTTGCTGTATGTCTCTCAAGTTTCTCTCATCGCCATATAGTAAAACCATAAAATAATCACAACTATTTACATAGTAAAATTATGGCGAATTTGTAGAAGAAAAGTCATGTTTCCAAGTCATACAGCATTCTCCTAACATTAGTCTTGAACAGTTTGATCCTATTTTCTATGGAGAATGTTGCAGAGTTCCATTCTACACAGATACAAAATCCCTTGTTGCTACTAAGACCTTCATCGACTAATCCAAAATGTTTAAGAAGGTAAGTTAGAACCCTTGGGTCTTTAATTAAACATCCTTTTTTTTTCTTCAGAAGACAAGCTGGCAGAAAGGAAAACAGTGATGTCCCTAATAAGGTCCTAAAACCAGAGCCAGAGAAAAAGGATGCTTTGGCAAACATTGACATCAGCAATATTGCTGGTAAGTTCTTAGGCTTTGGATAATTGTACATTTGTTTGTTATAACCTTTATCACTCGCATGGCATGTTATTACGCCAAAAACAAATGGTCGCTCCGAAACTAACCTCAAGAAAATACGCAGGGCGATAAAACTATTCTAAAGCATTGTTATGCATTTAGACGATAGAAACATCAGAATATTTTAATCTAAAAATAGTCAAGCAATGCCATCATTGTAGATCTAAACAAGTAAGAAGGCTGGTTTAGTTTGAAAGAGAATTTAATTTTGAAACGATCTATTCTCTTCTTCTGGACGACTGGCGGATTATCCCATTATTGCGGTTGTTGTAACATTTTTCTGAGATAGATCTGTTTAATTTGTTTATTTAGCAGTATTAAAGACGTTTGATTATATAGGGAAAATAACAGATATGACGATCTTAAAATATACTATCTGTGTTCTGTGACGATTTTCAAATTCCGAAGATCCCAATTCCCCACGAAATTGGTAAATCTAAATGTTGTTGCATTTTTCATTTTCACATCTTCTTGTATCTCAGAAACAAACACATACACAACAGAAATAATACCAACTTCTTTATTCATTTCTGTCTATACACACAACAAAATTATATTTATTGACCAACAAACAGAAAGGCTTTCAAAGTCAACAACCTAAGTAAAATATGAAGTTATGAAATATTTGTACAACGTCAAAGGTTAACTTCTGACATAATTGTGGTCATTGTTATTGAGGAGTGACCGACTGGTCAGTTTGAATGTCAGTATTCAGAATACATATACAGGCAGTACAAACCTCAGTAAGGCATATGTTTGCTTTTTCTGTCTGAGGCAAATAAAAACCCAGCGTGTGGTGACTGCAGGAACATGTTACCTCTATTCATCAACCTTATAAATCTATTCATGTACCTCCAGTTGAAATAATGATTGGCTTTCATTGATTGATGATAGTTGTTGGGTATTTTATGTTGGTGGAAACTACTTGTCATATTTGCTTTATTTTGTAACTTTTGGATAGTTTTAATATTTATTTTTGCAATGTCAGGACCTATCATTACAGCAAAAGTCCACAGAATAATCTTTACAAAAACTTCAATGTACTTTTCTTCTTTTAGCAATTCAAGCTGAAAATGTAGTTTTGTTATCATTCATCAGGTGTTGTTGTGGTGGATGATATGCAGGAAGTGACAATTGACGACCCAGATTTCCTGTATGAGAGCAATGATGGCTTCCAGGAGGTTACCTCAAAGAGGACAATGAAAATCAAACAAAAATTAGAGGCTGAGCAGCAAAAGTCTGAAAAAGAAGCTCAGAAGAAAAAGGAGCATCAGAATAAGGTAAATGATGCCTAATTGTTCTAAAGCATTTATTTTGCAGTTAGGAGAAAGTGACTGTATGGTTAGAATACTGGTTTTTTTATTCTGGGGTAAAATAAAAACCTAACCTGGTAGCTCCAGTGGCATGTAGCATTTATTTCACAGCACTATAAAACACCCCCTTCTTTAATTATCCCAATTTCCTCTGTATCTTAGTCATTAACATATATTCATGTGGTCCTTAGCTCCTTATTTTGAATACATGCAACCATATTGCCTTCATGAGGCCCTTTAACTTGCCTTCATGGTGTTCTTGTTCAATGTTCTCGACTTTATGAGACACTTTGTTTCTTACCTTGATTTTATTTGTATCTCATATTGCCCTGTCTATTACACTGTATATCAGATATGTTCAAGTTATTGCATGTTATTTTGTTTTTTTCCTATAACAGATTGTATATTAATGGTGAAGGAAATTTCAACTGCCATTTACAGATACACTCCATTCAGCCCAGCTGTAAATGGGTGACCTGACTTACTGGTAGGGAAGGAATTACAAGGATGGTATCTGGTCACTCCCACCTCCTAAACAAGCTGTGACCTAGTACACTGAAGACTTGCTGATGGCAATGTCTCCAACGGAACTATCTTGACCTATTTTATACCCTGCTGTTCATTGTATGAATAGGGAGGGTTGCTCTTGTAAAACAAGAGCTCTAAATAAACTATAGATCACCTGCAAAATGTTTAACTGGCAGGCTGGGGACAGGTTCAGTCTTTCAGCAATGACCTGGGTTTGTGTGTTGGTTGGGGAATGCTCCAGATGTACACAAAGTACTTAACATAACCTTGTTAACAGTTGATCAGATTGAAATTTTCAGAAAATCCATAAATTAACCAGTTGTTGTTCTTCTCCGTTTCAGGCTGCTGCCCACTCTAAAGGCATGAGTCCTAAATCAGGCAGAGTCACTGTCAAAGGTAGCAAACTGCCACCACGCCTAGCTAAGCAGAAGGAACAGAGAGAGAAGGAAAAGATGATGACCAATAATGTGATGCCCAAGATTGAGCTGTGGGATAATGAACTGGCTAACAACCTGCCCTCCCTCCCTGTTTGTCTGGATGGAAATGGACCAAGCAGTGGTAGTGTTGATATTGGGCCAATCTTGAATGGTGTAACCTTTGATGATAATGGAGGTATGGTTGACAGTGCAGTATATAATTAATATTAATTAATAATTCAAAGAGGCAAATATAGACTCTTGAGGTCAACAACAGAAATGCCTAGACAAGTACTGCTTTTGGAAGACTGAGCAAATGTTTGGGGCCGACAACGGATTAGCCTTGTCACCAACATCAAAGTCTTACTTGCTGTAAAGCTTACCATCTTTCTACAAAACATAGCAGAAAACAGGATAAAATCCTCAACTGTGTAGTTCTCATGAGGGCAAATCTCGAGCAACCTGGGGGGGGGTTGTAAATGGAAGCGCACAGTCTCCTTCATGAACCTGCCTAGCTTCAGTTTACAGAGGAAGAAGAGTGGTAGCAGAACCAGACATGTAGAACGTGAGGTTCCGGAAATCAAGCGGTGCAAGTGAACAGACAAATTAGCATATTTTGATGAGTTGATCAAAGTGGCTGAGATAGCTGCTGTGAAAGAAAATTTGAAAGACCTATACAACAGCATGAGAAAATTAACTGGAAAATGTAACAAGTAAATGGTTTTATTAAAGATAAAAAGGAAATTTGAATAGTACTGTATTGTTTTTAGAGGTGGAGAGAATAATTTGAAGAGCTTTTTAATTTACTGGCTTCACTGGATCTCCCAGATATCCAGCCAACATATTCAGATATACATGTTTATTGCAAGGAGGCCCACCACCGGAAATTCAGAAGGCCATACTGCTAATGAGTGATGGTAAAACCAATCCAGGTGCCAACTCGGATGAAGTAAGCAAGGCAAACATTGACACATTCACAACAATATAGTTAAAATTACTTGATCAAGTATGAGAGAGAAGAAATACTGGTTGATTGGAAGGAAGGTCATATAATTAAGTTGCCAAAGAAGGGAGATATGCAGAAGTGTTGTGCATACATTTTGAAAAGTCAGTCTCTCCACTTTATATTGGATACAGGTTTTGATTTACTGAATCAGTATTAGCAATCCATTGCTTTTGCTCCAAGACTTATTCCCCAAAATATCTGGTTCTTGACTTTTATTCTACAGGCTTAGGGTCTATTTCTTGGCATTTTTTTCTGAGGATGTGAATTTGCCAGAGTGAAGTATATGTTTAAATAGCTATCTAGTTAGTGATATAATTATGCTTTTTTTTTTTTTTTTGGCCAGCTTCACACTAATATGGTGCTTTCAATGGATATAGAATATTCTTACTGTGAAAATTAAATATACTATACTAAATATTTGAATTACTAATTACATATATTAAATGTATAAATTTCATATATATAAATAAATAAATAAAAAGTAGATCCATTATGATTTTCCTACTTTATGTAACAGCTGTATTCTGCAACTATGTACTCCTCAGCTCTAAATGGACCACTGACCACAATGACGGTCACCAACAAGAGTAGCATGGCCCCAGGGATGATGCCATTCTCATTGACACCTGCCCCTGTACCAGTCGTGAATGCCTGGATGAAGCCCATCAATTTTAGTTCGTCTACTGGGCTGGTGGGTTCACCTTTGCAGCACATGCCTGCTGTGTCTCAGTCTCTTTCATCCACTCATCAGGTGATAGCAGCTCCTGCAGATGTCAAGTTGGACAAAGGAGACCAGCATGACAGTGGCATAGATGTAAGTGACCTGCCAAACTCTGCGGCTTCATCCTCTCGGAGCTCCCCAGGCACAGATAACCGGCTGATCATCTCAACCACCATCCCTCACTCTCCAGCTATTGATCTCTCCACAGCTGCAGTTCTGAAGGTATTGCAGTCAGACAAGCTCACTGTGGTTTTCATCCCCTGCCTTCTTACATGTGTGTTATAACAGATTTGTTTCATTTTGTGGCAGAACTTGCTATTTAAATTTTACTTATTTTTACCTCCTCGTTTGCCTTGTTCACTTAAGGTTGAGTTGTATTATACTGTGTTTTGTGCTCTAAAACAGCCCAGTTTATCCATCTTCAGCACACATTTATTACTTTGGTTTACTTACCTTAGGGATATGAACTTTGCTGTTTCATGAATCTGAACACAAGCAAGTTGCTTTGCCACACACCTCCCTCTCAAATATTAAAATGGTTAACCTTTACCTACCAACCTAAATACTAGTGTTTTTTTCTCTCCTAATGTTCCAGGCAAGAACAGTTAAAATAGTTGATTTTTTTTCTACAACAAAACTACACTAGTTGAAGCTTAGATTTAAAAGTACCAGAATGAAATATTGATATTAAAGGATTGATTCATATGCCTGTTCACTCCAAGGGAAGCATAAGACTCTAGCTGACTCATTAACACAAAGCCTGTATCTGATCATTTATGGTGGTGTATTCTTGACAATCATTTGATATGATGGTGTTACTAGCTCCATGCACAACGCTTTAGTTTTCTTTTGCAAGATGATTAGAATAATTGCAGTAGTGCTATTCTTTTAAAGCCAGTGATATATATAACAATGCATATAAGTAATGAGTGTTGTTAACCCTTTCCAATCCTGGATAATTTTGTCATCTTTTATCAAGATTTTAAGACTCATAATTGAACTATCTATGACATGAAGTATGTATTTCCAGTTGAACGTCTGACAGTCCGCTGAGCAGATACACTACTGAATCTTGTGTTCTATCTCAGATTTTCAGTACTAATACAAAATTGCTGTCCATTTCCCTTTAGATTAAAATGTGTGGACTGTGAAAGGGAAAATGAGTTTAAGCTAATAAAACACAGCGGGAGATTGGGAAGAATAACTAGAAATTGATAGGACATAGGCTCAGAAAGAAACCCACAAGTATTAGCAGATACATTGGATTGGAATCCACAGGAAAAAAGACAAGTGGATAAGTTTAAGAACACCTGGTGAAGAACAGTGTAAGAGAAGGCCAGTGCAGCAGGAGTCTGGGGGGTGGATCTCAGGAAGGTGGCTCACGATACTAACAGATGGAGAGTAGCTGTTGAGGTCTTGTTGTAAAGGAAACTAGACGGATGAAAGATGAAAATTAAGATTATATAACGGTCGTGCGATGTTAATTTTCAAATGATATACTTGAAGAAATACAGTGGGAAACAAAGGTAATGATAAAGTTGGAACAACAGGACTGTTCATGGTCTATGTGAACTCACAGAATTGAATGGTTTCTTCATATGACCGCTTGTCTTACCGGGGCCTGAAATAGAAGCACCACCCAAGTAGTCCTGGAGTGAAAGGAGTATGTAGTAGAAGTAACTAAAGAGAGTTGGACATGAGACCGGCTACCCCTTCCTGTGGAAACCCCTAAAGCCACCAAAGAAAAGGGCATGTCTTTACCCCATGGTAGAAGATGTGCGAGTAAGTCAAGTTGTTCGTATGGCTGGAGTGCCTACAGACCAACCCACAATGTAGTCTATACTGCTGTACAAGCAGAGCTTCAGAGCAAGAGACATACCAAGAAAAAGATACATTGATGGTGTTAAACAATACTAAGACATGTTAAAAAATAATGACTACATCAAAGAAGATTGACCCTCCCCATGATTTTAATGACATAAGATGTTATATAATCTTCCTGGATGGTATCCTTTCAGAGAAGTGGTGTTATGCAGAAGGAGGCTCCACAGATCATTGACATGCCCAAGCAGCAAAGACCTCCAAAGGTGAGCATCCTGGACTCTTGTTAAGCTGCACTGCAAGAATGTGCAGTTTGTTGTAGACTTACTCAAATGATTCTTTTTGGTTCTCTTTATAACTTCTTCTTCGTACGCTGTCAAACGTCAACCTATATTTTTTCTAAAAAAGCAGCGATCATCCTGAGGCTGTCGACACTGCCATAGAGCTTGTCTAGTGTTGCCACTGGTGATGGACACATGTGCTTTCTCTGGTCCTCGTATGTCAGGCAGTTTTGCAGCAGATGTTCGCGGTCATTTTCCTGGTGCCACAAGTGCATTCGTCTGTGCCACCTATCTTCAGTTTATTGAATAGATGGTACCTCAGTCTGTTGTGGCCTGTGCGGAGTCTGAAGACCACGACTTGCTCTCTTCTGTTCAACTGGTATTAGGCATAATTTTTTGTGTAGCCAGTATGTTCTGTTTCCCATTTGGTCATGCATCTGGCCCTAATAAGCCTTTTGGACTCTTCATAGGACACACTAGAATCTGGTTGTGGTAGTCGTGCACCTTATTTTGCCAGTCTGTCTGCCTCCTCGTTGCCTTGGATGTTACAGTGGGATGGAACCCACTGTACCACTACTCTTTTTGGTGCGGACTGCTGGCATAGTTGACAGAGTACTGCTCTTAAATCATTAAGTTCAGTATTTTTCTGGCTTTTTAGTGCTGTGACTACGGACAGGGCATCTATAAACAGGACTATCTGGTTTCATTGCTTTCGCCTGTCAGCATTGCTTCTACTGCAGCCCTCAGTGCCTCTGCCTCCGCTCTGAAATTGCTTGAGTATTTTCCAGTTGCCACTGACAGTGTTATTTTTCTACCATTTGGTAGGCTCAGGAATACCCCTGCCCCTCCGTTCTGTGTTGTGTTTATTACAGAACCGTCGGTGTATGCATGGGTCCAGTCCATGCTTGGGTACTTTTTCGTTATGTACCTCAGGGTTATGTCTCTTCTTTCTTTTTCAGTCTGGCTGTTCTTCTTTCCAATACCTGGTATATTTTCTACCACCTCCGGAATGATATGCTGCTTCCAGGTAGGTTTTCGTACAGTAGGGATGGGCTTTGGTGTTGTTAATGTGTTCATAGGGTCTTCGCTCATCTTTGCTTTGGCTATTTCTGCAAAGTTTCTCTGCTTTAGTTTCCCATTTCCAAATCTATTTAGTCTCTGATGCATTGGATGGTCTGTCAGTCTTCTGAGTTTCTCTGCTTCCTGCTGGGCTCGGCAGTCTCTTCTGTCGGTCATGGATTGCAGATTTGTAATTTTTTCAAGTTCTACAATTGGCGTTGACGTCATGCCTCCTGTTATAACTCTCATGGCTAGGTTTTGAAGTTTGCTAATTTTATGCTGTTATCCATGCCGCAATGCCATACTCGAGAACTGGTCTCACTCTTCCAGTGTACAGTTTCTTTAGTATACTTTCGTCTGCTCCCCAGCTTGTGCCAGCAAGTTTCTTCATGATTGCCATTCTTTGTCTGGCTCTCATTCAATTTCTCTCGATCTGACTTTTCCATGTCATGCGCCGATCAAATGTGACTCCCAGGTAGTTTGGGTTGTCGTTTGGCCGCATATATTTGCCGTTAAGACTTATTTTGGTGTTCTGGGGTTTATTTGAAAGCGAGAATATCGTACGTCGTTTTTTCCTCATTTATTTTGACCAGCCATGAGTTCGCCCACTCCTCCAACAATGTTAGGACCTGCTGCATCCGATTGCTTGCTATGGTGAGATTTTTTTTATAGGTCCACATAGCCAGATCTTCTGCAAACATGGATCTGTGGACTCTTCTTGGTATATTCTCTGTGATGTTGTTTATATACACCAGGAAAAGTGTGGGTGACAGTACTCCCCCTTGGAGTACTCCCTGCTCAAGTGTCACTTTTTTGCTCATCTGTCCTTGTACTTGAACTCTGGCTATTCTGTTTTTAAGGTAGTGGCTGATCCATCTGTACATTTTCCCACAAACTTCACTTCTTCGTAACTTGATTTTGTCCTTCTTTCCACACCTTGTCAAATGCTTTCTCTAAATCCACCCACACCGCTACTGTGTATTTTTTCTCCTGGTAAGCATCCTCTATTTCCTGGGCTATGAGAGCGATCTGGTCCTCAGTGGATCGGTGCTGTCTAAAACCTGCTTGCTGTGGAATTAGTATGTGTTTTTCTTCCAGATGCCACATCAGTCTGGTGTTTATCATACGCTCCATCAGTTTTCCTACACAGCTCAGTAGACTGATGGGCCTGTATCCATTTGGATCTATTCTATCTTTTTCTTTCTTTGGTACTGGTATAAGTACAGTGTCTTTCCATGCCAGCGGTACAATTCCCCTTTTCCAGCTTTGGTTCAGGACTGATAGTAACTTCTTCTTTGCTGTTTTGCCCAACCCCATCAGCATTTCGTTTGTTACCCCATCTTTTCCGGGCGATATCTTTTTCTTTAAAGTTCTCATGGCCTCTTCCATTTCATTCATTGTTAGTTTTGCCATTATGTGCTACTTTGGTGCCATATTGATGTTATTGTGGTTCTTTTTTTCTTCACTAGTGTCTGTATGCCTGTCTGTAGGGACATCAATGTGGTTTGCTCTGGCGTAATGTTCTATAAAGGCGTTTGCTGCTTATTTTCCAGTAAGCATGCTGTCGCCTTGCTTGATGGTTCTTTATAACTTGAGACTGCAACAGATGCTCTCCACCAATTCTTATTCTTGAGCTCCACAATTGATCTGACGTCTGTTTCCACAACTTTCAACCAGGTGTTCTTTGACGTCACCTTATTTTCCCTTGTTGGCTCCAATCTAGGACATGTCTTCTGGATATATTAGGTTAGAATATCTGCAGAAGCTGCTGCTATTTCTGTTTCACCTTTTTTGTCTATACCAAGTCATATGAATAATTTCACATCTTGTAGGATTGTGTTTCCAAACACAATCTGTCATTAGTTTCATTGGGCAGAAGAGCCAAGTCATTGGCAAAGTCCAGATTATCAGGTTGTTTTGTCAAATTCTGTTTTTGCTGGTTGATGTTGTTTTCATAATCCAGTCAATAACAGTAGGAAGAAAAAGGGTGATAAAGAGTTGTCTGTTCTTGCCGGAAAAGGCCCAGAAATATTTTCATAC
Organism: Ariolimax columbianus; assembly: GCA_036924085.1. Lineage (NCBI taxonomy): Eukaryota > Metazoa > Mollusca > Gastropoda > Stylommatophora > Arionidae > Ariolimax > Ariolimax columbianus. The sequence continues at coordinate 16,226,166 of JAVGWX010000010.1, read as the reverse complement.
TCTTTCTCAACTATGTTAGTCAACTTCAGGGTCTTTCCATAGTCAGAGAACCACTCTGGAAGTTGCTCATACACTAAGTTGTCAAATACCTTTTCATGGTCTTCAAATCCGAGATATAGTGGTACATTTAATTCCACACTCTATTCAACTTTTATTCTCAGCATGATCTTGAAGTGATTGTTTTTTGGTAGTAGATTGTTTTACATGAGGTTGCAAGCACAACTCTCTTCAGGTACCAGTAAGAGATCTGGGATCCACAGAGAAAATTACCCAATATGACGATTCATCTTTTTCTTCAAATGAAGCGCATAAAACTACCACAACAGCTGGCCTCTATTCAAGAAACCAGTATCAGAGATGGTTTAAAAAGTAAAGGTTTTACTGGATGAGGCTGCTAGCTCTATGCAGTCCTCTTGAGTAACTTTTTAAGGCATGCTGGGAAAGTTACAGTGGTTCAATTCTTTCTGATGTGAGTACTACTCTAGTTACCCGATATACAACTTGACAAAAAGAAAATTAATTATGGAGCTCGATATAGTTGCAGTAATATTAACCCATTTAATTCCAGCTGGTCAGAAAAACTCACAGCTGAATTCCCATGGCAAGGGGAATAAATAGCAAAAAATTAGATGTTATACAATCAAATGAATAAAAATTACAATTTTAAAGTTATTTATGTGATTCAAACTTCAGTTTACAGATAAATGAAAGAGATGCTCTTCTGTGCACATGTTTTTTATATGTTGGATGCGAAACATTAAACAAGTTAAGGAAACAAAATTTCTCAATATTGAAAGTCAATTTCTCTGTCAATTTTGCTGATAAATGCAAGTGAAAAGCTGCAAAGCAATCTCCCTTGGTTCATTGCAACTAATCCATCTTTCATCTTGTGTGACTTTCCAGTATACACCTCAAAGTTATAGAGGTATCTAGTATGAGGATCTGCGGCACACCAAATTTTAATTCCTCAAGGACAGGTTTTGTTTACAAAATATATATTGCTTGGACTGCAGTCTTCTTGTAAAAGCAACCATAGCTTCATCAATACTAATATTCTGTTCAGGCATTAGTTCTTTGGACTTGGCTAGAATAAGGTCAAATAGAGGTCTAATCTTAACAATGCATTTTGTGTCCTCGTGGAGTGAATTTGGAATTATCATTGAGATGCAAATATTTGCTGATACTTTCAAATCTATTTCTTGACACTGCAGGCACATTCAACAGTAGACCAAAACATTCTTTAGGAGGGTAACTGAGTAACTCCAAACATATAGTTAATATAAAGAAAGCCCTTCATGTTATCAGGAGAAACAGGTTTCCATGAAGGATCTTGTTTTCTCTAAAATTTGAATGCCGGCATATGCATTGGTTTGCTCTGCCCAGTATTCAAAAAAAAAAAAAAGGTCTGAGGTAGAAATAACGAAAGGTAATCAATAGCAGAGTAATCTGGATCTATGTAATCTGCAGGACCTGTTTCCTCTCTAAATTCTTCAATACTGATATGCTCAGTTGCTTTGGCCATTCTCTATCACCACTTTTTTTAAACTGAGACACACTCGCGACAGCCATTTTTAAAATGCTGAATACGTCACCATCTACACACGATATTTTGCCAGTTAAAGTATCTTATGTTAGATTACAAATGGCTTTTGAATAATTTTAATTTGTATCCGCCGTTTGGAGCAAGCCGACTTTTTGCAAAAGGTGGAGTAGGTTGTTGGGAAAGATCTTTATCGTTTAGATCTGTTTATTTTGTTTGTTTAGATGAAAGGACTACGTTTAAATTGGAAACTAACAGTTGTGTCGATATTGTAAACACAGTATCGATACATTGTTGTGTTTTCCATGGATTTCTATCACAGAGCGACTAGGTCTAGTGGTCGAGTCAAAGTTTTTTCCCCAGAGATTTTCATAAATTTTCCCTTGATCTTTATGTATCTCAGAAACTAACAAACACACAATAAAAACAATAACACCCACAAGTTCTTTATTCAATTGTGTCTCTACACACAAGAAAATCATATTTATTGACAAACAGAAAAGCTACAAATTTTGAAAGTCGACTACCAATGTAAGAAATTAAGTTAATTAATTAGGTCAAATTTTCGTCATAAAAAATGTGGCGTGCTAAAGGATTAATGTGGAGGCTACATGGTCTAGGGGTGAAACTCACTCAGTTTTCACAATCCCAGCACACTCGGTTCTATTCCCACTGTGTTGAGTTTGGCAGACACTATTTTTTTCTCGAGCAATTGCTCCTCCACGTACGGAAAGTAATGGCAACCTACTGTACTGCACACTTGCCAAGAAACTTATAACAGCCAAATAGGTCGCGGTTCTAAGAAGCGACGTTCTATAAAGGACATCCTCCTTAGTTCTTTAATATTAATGTATACCAAATATTAGAGAGACAATAAATATGTCGATGTGTGGGTGCATCTTTGTATGTTTCTATATCTGTTTCTGTGTGTGTATGCATCTTTCTGCCCCTCTCTTTTTTCTCTCTCTCTCTCTTGCTACTTGCATGTCTGTCTGTGCGTGTGTGACAGGATATGTCAATCTGTAGCTCCAACTCAAATGTTTCAACTTGCTTGTCTGTGTGATCTGCATATATTAAAACATCTGTACTTCAGATCAGTAAAAGCGAGAAGACCTTTGTGAAAGCTGAAGCCAGTGCTACAGTAATGAGTAAAATGGAAATATCTTCAAGCAAAGACATCCCTGACACAAAACCTGAACCTATACAGATGCCTCCTGGATATAAGGACTCTATATTTGGAAAGGTATGGTTTCATCAGAATATGATTATATTGCTGATTGAACATTAACTACATGTTAATTCTTCTCAAATCTCCTAAGTCATCGTCTTAACATGTAACAAGTTTCATTCGTTACATAGAGGTCATTGGTTCGAATCAGATTGGTTTAGACCAACTTCCTTATTTGTATGTTTTTTGAGTACTGAACCTATACTGCACCATCGCCACGGAAACGCTTTAGCAAAAATGTACTTTCTCCCGCCAGGGTCGCGGAAACACAAATGTGGTAAAATGGCCAATCATAAACAGCTGTAATCATTTAATGACCAAACTGGGCTACCATAGAAATATACAATTTGCTATGATGAATACATCACGTCCATCTACATAGGTTTTCAACCAGCAAAAGTATTTTGTGTTCGATTACAAATGAATTTGAAATGATTCATCTTATTCTTTTATGCCGACTTGGGCCAGCCCATTATTGAGAATGGTGAAGTTAAGTTGTTGCAAAAGATCTTTGTTAGGTTGATCGGTTTAGTTTGTTTATTTAGATGAAATATGAGTTTTTAGTGTAAACTAATAGTTGTGCTGATATCAATACTTTGTTGTGATTTCAATGGATTTATAGAGGAGCGACATATTCAAATCTGTGAGTCCAAATGTTTGTACTTTGTTTTTTATAAATCTTCACCTCATCTTCTTGTATCTCAGAACTTAGAAACTAACACACACACACGCATCAAAAACAATAACACCAACAAGTACTCTATTAATTTATGTTTCTAACACACAACACTACCATACCATATTTATTGACCAACAAACAGACAGGTTACAGGCTCTCAAAATCAACATCCACAGTAAAACGTGACATGCTCAAAATAATGCAGGTGGCACTGAGGTTGCGTTCAATGTTTAATGAGGTGCGGTAAAGGTTAAAACATACTTGTATTTGTGATTGTTGACGCTAATTTGTATACACTTGTATTTTCTGTGTCTCATATATAGGTTACTGTTTCTAGAGCTTCCGTTCAAACCCAGATGGCTTTTTCACACTCAGCTAACTTTTGACCTTGGGAAATGCTAGGATGTGCAATGATATGAGTTATTCTTTCTTTCTTGTGCATCCTGTAAATGACTTTGTGTCATAGTTTACAGCAAGACTGATATTTGCGCCTTTCGACCCATCACATCCAGCTCTGCATTTCTGGGACCAGGTTTGCTTTCCTTCTGCAATCTTTATTCTCTTACCCAGACCTCACAATTGTAGCCTGTTTTCAGGGCTGTCACTTGGAAACTGAATAGGGACTTTGTCAGCTATGGTTACCAGTTGCAAGCAGTCATCTATGAGTCACTGGTACATCTTCAGCACCAAATGAGCTATATCTATGACCCTACAGGATTAATTTCTTTAAGTCATTTTTGTTATTCATTGAATATCATATTTTGAGTATTGTTTCTAGAGCTTTATTTCGAACCTAGCCTGTTACTCTGCATTTGACCTTTGTGAATGGTAAGAGATGCAAGTCCATGGGTATTTTTAAAATTTTGTTGTTGCTGTGTTTTCCTTATTTCTCTATTCCTCAAGGCGGGTGTGCGTTGGACTGTGGTTTTTATTTTGCGCCTGTCGACCCAGTGCATCTGACTTCAGCATGCATTTTATGTAAGGGTCTGCTTCCTCCTGCATTTTCTAAGGGTTTGCTTCCCCGGGGTAACGGATGGTGCTGTGATGGGGATCGAACCCAGCACCTTCGGCTTGTGAGCCGTGCCACTTAACCACTAGGCCACACCGTCCCCTTGACCAACTAAACGGGGATCAACACTAATCCCCAATGTGATAAGCTTATCGAATAGTCTTGCATTGCACTACAGCCAGAATAATCCTAGTACACCATATGATGTAAGAACCGCCACTGTAACCTGCTACCAAAGAAATGTCACACAATTATATGCTATAAAATTCCAGAATGGTCTGTAAGCTGGCAAATGGAGTTTAATGTAGATAAATGTAGTCATCCACATGGGTAGACCCAATATGGAACATAATTACAGAATGGACGAGAACAATATTAGAAAGATAGAAAAGGAAAGGGACCTAGGGGTTGTAATAGATCATACAGGTAAGGTGAGTGAGCAAGTCCAGGTAGCAGTGAAAAGGGCAAATGCAATGTTAGGTATGATAAAAAGAAATATTTAACATAGGAGCAAGGAAGGGATAGTCAAACTGTATGAAGTATGTTAGACTTAGATTGGAGTAATGTGTACAGTTGTGGAGTCCTTATCATAGAGGGGATATAAACATGCTGGAAAAGATATAAAAAGGATTGACAAAGCTGATAGTGGGATTCCAGAATTACAGTTATGAGGAAAGACTCAGAAAAACAGGCCTATAGTGTCTAGAAAAGAGAAGAATTTGAGGTGATTTAATACAGGTGTGTAAGATGATCAGAGGAACAGATAAATTAGATTATAACAAGTTTTTCAAAATACAAACACCTACAAGAACAAGATGGCATAGCTTAAAATTAACTAAAGAGATGTCCAGATTAGATATTAGGAAATATTTTTTTAGTTAGAGAGTGGTGAATGCTTGGAATGCATTGCCACAGGTGATAGCGGAGGCAGGGACAGTTAATGCATTTAAGAATAAATTGGATGCGCATAGGTTTTAGAGCAGGGTAATGTAAATTAAACGGTTTGTATACAGACTCTGCAGTCTTCTAAACCAGTATAAAGAGTAGCTTTGAACAACAACAATTCTAGATGGGTTGTCGAGCTAGAGCTGCTGAACAGTTTGCTCTTTCACAGCCAATAGCAAATGTTTTTAGCATCATAGATCTAAGCTTTTATTGTTGCTTTCCTGCTATTCTGAAACTTGTTCAGTTGGTGTTGTAAACCCGATGGTTCCTCCTGTACATCCTATTCTGCCTCGAGTTGCAATCAGAAGACTTGTGCTCCACTGGAGGCTGAATGGTTTTGATGATTGATTCTATGTTGAGATGAAAATCTGAAAAATGGACCCAAAAAAACTTTTTTACAAAAGCAAAACCTTACAAAGCGATTCAGTAGTTTTCCCATCATTATCAACATGCTACAATTGACCTGTCAGTCATCATCATCATTTAATGAATGAATGAATCATTAATATATTTGTTTCAATAATTTAATTGCAAATAATTTAAATTATTCATTTGCTTGAGTGTATGAAACTTGCACCATTAGCACTTTTAAAAAATGGCAGAAGTTTTGAAGTGAGCTGCAGCAACACTGCTGAAAAGTAATTTTCTTTCTGCATTTAGGGACTGTTTTAATTCTTTGTAAATCTTTTCCATCATTGAAAATGAACATTCACAAAAACATATATTGCTGTAATGCAACGTAAAGTAGATTCTGTCTTTGATACACCAATAATACCAAAAAAGGACTTTAATCAATTCAGTTAAAAAAAACTTCTCTTGCCTTTAACGTGCATTTCCCTAGTGTAGGCTCTGCCTTGTAAACATATGTAAGAAAAAGAAAAACTAAATATATGTATATAATTACTTTACATTTAAATTTGAAAAATATAAGAGTACAGCTCTTTCATTGTCAATTTATTGTGTCATATACTGTTCACAGAGAATAAATTTGGATCTAGATTCAATGCTAGATGAATGTAATGTAGGTCAGCTCTTTTAAATAGTTAATATAAGATGATAAAGATATAAATACCTTTGTAGCGCACGTTTTGTGCATTTATGGACCAGTTATTTGATATATACATATTTGTTTGACTGCTTGTACAAGTATTTGTTGTTACATTTCTTATGGAAGGTCTTGATTTCCCTAGGGTGACCATGCTGGTCTTCAACTTGACTTCCGCTACGATGAGAGCTTATCAAATTCCTTAACTCCAATATCTGAAAGACCATCCACTCCTGAGAAGGCAGAAGCCGCATTCATTCACAAAGAGAACATTAACCTGACTGTTCCAGTGGCAGCACCCCAATCCTTGGTGCAGCCCACTTCCCCGGCCACAGAGGTTCTGAGCTCAAAAATAGCTTCAGTGAAGAACTTCTGGGACTTACCAGCATATGAACACAAGTAAGCACCTCTCCTGCCTCCTGTGATTTCATGTTTGTACATTTAGTCTATGCTTGTGAGATATGCACATATTACAGCTGACATGCAGCGAAGGATACAGGCCTTGGAGATGAGATGTTTCAGAAGATTTCTAAACGTTGCATACAAAGATTGAGTTACAAATGAGGAAATGCGAGAAAGAATTACAACACCAATAGGACCTTTTGAAGACCTCTTGGCAACTGTCAAAAGAAGAAAATTCGCTTGGTGTGGTCACATATCGAGATCAAATGGTCTTGCAAATACGATCCTGCACGGAAAGGTGCAAGGCAGACGACGAAGATGTCGTCCCAAAAAGAAGTGGGAGGGCAACATTAAAGAATGGACCAATCTCCGTAAAGAGGAGGAACAGGTAGCGACCGCTGACAGAAGGGGATGGAGTGGGATTGTGAGGATGTGTGCCTCAACGGCCTCACCGGTTAAGGGATGACCTGACATATAGCCAACACTAATACCAATCAGGGCTAAGGTCTATGGAGGAATAAATAACCTAATGTAGACAGCTGCTACCTTTAATAATATACAAATACCAATCATGGACAAGGTCAATTGATATAACCATACTGACCACTACTTTAAAAAAATGTATACTTAAAACATTCACAGACAAGGTCTATAGAGATGCAAATAACCTCAGGCTGCCAGTTGCCTTCTCTGCATTTATACAGCAAGCTTCTCTACCATCTTCAAAGCTGTTAGGCTTCTCTACCACCTTTATATCAGTCCAGGTTATATACCCTAGCAGGGGGTAGACAGGAGACACATATCTATGAGAATATATTATGATCAAGTTTTCTGTATGCCTTTTTTAAAAATGCATCTCATCTCATCACAGGACATGTATGCCCTCAGGCACTACCCCTGCAGCTGTTGACTGCACTCAGTCTGGCATATATGACAACAACACCAACAACATTAGCAGCTCTGCCCCGTCTGGCAGTTCTGTCTTTCCTGACTTTGGATCGGAGATTGTCACTGATGGGGGAGTCAGTGTTGGAGTGATCGACAACCAGCCTACTCTGTTGGAGGAGGTCACCAGTTCAGTAAGTGTTGCTCCCAGCACAGTCGCTCCTGTAGCTCCAGTGCCTCGTCATTCGCCTATCGTGCAGCGCCTCCACTCCCCACATCCAGCAGAGAGTGTGATGATCGATGACATGGATGTCTCCCACTCTGGGATGATGATTCATGATGAGAAGAGTCTAATGCTGGAGCCTACCAATGTTTGTAAGGTATGTGAAATAACCAGGCTGTCCAACTGGCAGTTTGCAGAGCCTTTGTTTTTGTTAGTTGGGTATCTCTCATGTAAACCACATACTGAGTCCTGTTTGTTATATCTACTATCATCTTTTTCTACCATCCTGAGTGAAGACCAGACCACCTTGCATTAGCCCTGATAAGGACTGGCAATTGTGTTGTAGTGTACAAGTGCACATATTACAGAATGGGTGAGAACAATATTAGAAAGATAGAAAAGGAAAGGGACCTAGGGGTTATAAAAGATATACAGATAAGGTGAGTGAGCAAGTCCAGGTAGCTGGGAAAAGCCAATGCAATGTTAGGTATGATAAAAAAGAAATATTTAACATAGGAGCAAGGAAGGGATAGTCAAACTGTATAAAGCATTAGTTAGACCTAGATTGGAGTACTGTGTATAGGTGTGGAGTCCTTATAGAGGGGATATAAATGTGCTGGAAAGGATACAAAAAAGATTGACAAAGCTGATAGTTGGATTCCAGAATTACAGTTATGGGGAAAACCGGCCTACAGTGTATTTAAAACAGATGAATTTGAGGTGATTTAATACAGGTGTACAAGATAATCAAAGGAATTGATAAATTATAATATAGCAAGTTTTTCAAAATACAACCACTTACAAGAACAAGAGGGCAAAGCTACAAATTAAGTAAAGAAAGGTCCAAATTAGATATTAAGAAATATTTTTAGTCAGACAGTGGTGAATGCATTGCCACAGGAAGTAGTGGAGGCATGGACAATTAATGCATTTAAGAATAAATTGGATGCGCATAGCTTTTAGAGCAAGGTAATGTAAATTAAACTGGTTGTATACAGACTCTGCAGTCTTCTAAACCAGTATAAAGACTTAAAGTTAAGTTATGTCAGTAGAGATCACCTGATTGAGTCCTGCCATATGTTTTTTAAAAAGCACATTTTACTGAGTTGAGATGAGGAATCTTTGGTTAAAGGGGGTAATTTTTGTTATGAATAGTGTTAGTACTCTGAAAGTAAAATGTGAACATACACAATTTGCCCTACTTCTTATCCTAGAGAACAATGATTTACTATTCATTCCTCTATCATATCAGATACTGTTTCTAGAGTTTTCTTTTAAATCAAGAATGCTATACTACACGTGGCAGGTTTTTGACCTGTGTCACAAGTTTGAGTATTCTCCGCTAGAGGGATAAAATATACATTTTTCAATTTCACTGTGCTCCCTACGATTTGCTGAGACATGGACACAAAATCACTAGAGAACAAATTTAGGCCTCTCTTGAGAGACACTTGGTCAGAATCACTCTCTCTAATCAATATATGCAATATCTCCACAATTCTGACATGACGCTTGTCCTTGACGAATGATGTAGTAATCTATACAGATAAGACAGAACGTAAATGGGTAGGGTACATGTTGCGATGAAATGGTCGACAGCAATCTGGTACCCCACGGTAAAAAGAGAAAGCAGGGAAGACCTCCAATGCGTTGGTTAGACTCCCTTGCTGTACAGAACGACATCCGGGAAGCCTCTAGAGGAGTGCTTACCTTTCACTGGACTTCTGTGGCCCAAGACAGGGTCCGCTAGAGACAAAATTGGGACCTGCAGCTAAGCTGAGAAACTGGTCATCAAAATGAAGAGAAATATGGAGTGCAATCTTTGAATGTGTTGATTGGAGCCTCGAATAAGGCAAATAGGGTCGCTCCTCCTAATATGGCATTAGCAAATACATAATCTAGAAAGTTGTTTAATCAAACAAGAAAATAATTATGCCTTCACATTACTGAGGTTCACTCGGAGGATTTATAAGGCTGAGGAATAAAGGCCCCAGCAGTTACCACAAAACATATGCCTTACTGAGGTTTTCTAAGCAAATACTTGTGGTCAGTAGGCTGGCATACAAAATAGCTCAGCTACCCGTTCCTTACTAGAGTTCGATTTATTCAAGAGGTTTACTGAAGTAGCAATTAACATTTCTTTCAACCTTTACGCTACTGCATTAAAAAATTATGCAAAAATCCCTTGTAGCTGCATTATTTTTTAAGGGCGTCATATTTTTCTAGGGTTGTTGACTTTAAAGAACTAACATTATTTTGCAGTCTACTGATATGATTAGAGAAATAATTTGTTTTTGTTGTGTGCGTGTTAGTTTATGAGATTCAAGAATGTGATAGTGTTTAGTTCCTTAGATACAAGAAGATGGTGATAATGTTGAAAAACAGCACAAACCGCTTTCAGCATCCCTTGGTTGAAAATAAAAAATTCAAGAAAACTGACTAGATTTTTACCATATCTCACATTTGACTATAAACGTAATTATTGTATCTATATAAAACTAAATAGATTTACCTCAGAAAAGAGGAAGAAGACTAACGTCTGGTCAGGCAAAATATACTGATCAGGCATGTTAGTCAGGGCCTGGCAAAACATACTGGCCAAGTCCCTCACCTCGGCTTCCTAGTAGCCCTCCCTGGAAACGGGCTGCTTGCAACCAGAAAATAATCAAACCACAGCTGTTTCTCAATCTCAACTATTTATTTATTTATTGACGCCATATAGAATGTAATTTATTTGAAACAATAAGTAACAAAATATTAGGGCTTGTGCAGGATTTGAACACCTGACCCAGAACTTATCACACCATAAGTGAGATTTATACACCTACAGTGTGATTCAATCAGCGCATAAAATCACCCATGCAAACTCTGGATAAATTGGCAAACAAAAATTAATTAAATGATATATTTTCATAAATTTTATCATAATTGCTGAGATATTTCATTTTTAAGGTTGACATGTATTTCTGAATACCTATAGCATGTGTGACTGACAAACTTTTTTTTATCATTGATAAAATGTTGTACAATACCAAATAGGATTGCTGTAAAGAGTAAGGTGACTTACTTTTCAAGCATGTTGTTAATAGGCAATTAAAGAGGGTTGTCCATGTGGCTAAAAGCAATCTCACGTAAAACACATTGCTAGTGAAACTACCAATGTTTGGAGCACATCATCGATCTGGTGCAGACTTTCTATCAGTTGGCATATGTCAAGTCATGACCCTATTTCCTACCACTTCACAGGAAGCCTGTTTCTGCACATTTGTAGTGGCAATTTAGAAAGCAATTGTTTTACATGATGAGGCTGCTAGCCCTTTGCATACCCAGCTTTAATCACATTTTATAATATGCCTATTTTATAATATGCCTGTAAGAGCCTATTCTTTACAGCCAGCTTTTACCATTCAGGTGTAATATAGACCATACATATGTCACACTGTTTGTGTCAATATTAGACAAGCCAATAGTAGTAAAGAAACAGGATGTGGACAGAAGTGAGAAATCCATGAGTCTAACAAGTTATCAACAAAGTAACGTATTAGAGGCAGTGATTGCACAGGCAAGTATTTGTGCATGTGTGAGATTTGATGTGTTGCATATGGAAACCGGTCTTGATCTTGAATTATAAACCAACAGGTGCGACCACAACAGCTTGAGATGGGGCTTGGCCTATGCAGTGAACCCATGTCAATGTCAGTGCTGTCTTCAGGCCTGACTGGGCCCATGCCAACTGTAGCCAGCCCACCAATCATGATAGGTCAGCACGGGTTTCCTGCCTATGGGTTTGGCTCACAGTTTGTACCACAAGAGCAGAGAGTGAGTGCATATTTAGTATAGTTGTTACTGTATTGTGTAAGGAGGAATGCATAGCTTGTAGATTTAAAAAAAAATATTCTTATTTTATCTTTCACCACCACCCACCCACCCACCTAGCTACGTAGGTACAAATTAAGAAATCACGCTATGGTAAATTCGAATCTTGGGGCTAATGTATTTCAGTAAATTTTAAAATGGTGTTATCACCATACTAGTATTGATGCCGGTGTAGCTCTGTGTTACAGTGTATAAACTACACTACAAATTGTTAGCTGCTCAGGGTAAGCATTGCCTCTTACCAATAGTTCTTAGCTCTTTATCTACACTGATATTAATACTGTCAGAAGTTCATTTCATATTTCTGCTACACTAAACATATTGGGGGTAAAGGTACTATCTTCTGTCATGAAACATCTGTGGGGTCATTGATATTTTCAGCCCATTCCTCTGTAGTATTTCTTCAGCAGCTTTTATTTATCATTTTCACGGTCTTCCTCTGAAGCCATACTTGATGGTGTTATAGATTCGTACTGCAGATATGATTGGAGTATTCTTGTTAGACATGCAAACCATTTAATTCTATGTGTGTCTAATATAAACCATGCATTGCATTGTTCACACGTTCTGTCAGATTTAGAAGTTTTTCACTTTTGTAGTGACAAGTTCTTCATGTTGTATATTCAAAAACATTTTTTTTTCCAGTTTAGATGCTTCATTTTCTCTCTACTTTCTGTTTCCATAGTACACACAACCCAGTTTTGGCTTCAGTCTGTCACAGTCACAAGCACCTGCAGCCTTAGGCAGTCAGCACCAAACTCAGGGTCCCATGGGAGCGCAACAAGCTTTCAGCCAGCCCAGCTTGTTCATATCTTCCTCGAGGACTCAGGCCGAGTATTTGTCCACCTCGCAGCTGAGTTTTCCCCAGCGTGGTCATGGTTTTGGTCAGCCAGCCACACCTGCTCCTCCACCTGCAGCGCAGCAGAGCACAATTTTGACACCCTCGGCTACAGCAGCTCTAATGCCAACAAATCTCAAGGTCCCTGGAGCCTCTCTAGCCATAGGGCCAGCACAGACATCTGCATTTGGAGCAGGTATGTCCAAGTTTCTAGTCTATCAGATGTCAGTGGTTCTGTTTTTGCTTGTTTGTGTGATAAGATTCATCAATTTCTGTAGTTCAGAATTAATACTATCATGCATTATCAACTCAAATATTTTTTAAATTTTTTTTTTGGGTGTCTGCCTTATTTCTCTATCCCCCAAAGCAGTGTGTTTTGCGCTATGTTTTTATTTTGCGCCAGTCTAGCCAGTGCATCCCACTTCGGCATGCATTTTATGTAAGGATCTGCTTCCTCCTGCATTTTCTAAGGGTTTGCTTCTCCAGGGTGACGACCGGTGCTGAGATGGGGAGTGAACCCAACACCTTCGGATTGTGAGCCCTGTCGCCTAACCACTAGGCCATGCTGTCCCCCTAATTTTTCATTTAAATAGTAATATAAAAAAAAGTAAATATCATGCGGCGTATGGGAAAAAAATCCTGTACCAACTTCGGATTGAACTCCTGGTGGCTTGTCTGGGAGGCCAGTGCATGGACCACTGTGCTACCGTGGTGCTTTTTTTCCCCCATTTAGTTTAGAAATAATACTATATAATGAGTTCTTAACCTGTAGCGCACTACGGTCAAGTGCTAGCCGATCAACTCGGCCAACAAAAACGGTGTGCGAAAATATTTTTTTTTTTTTTTAAACAGAGCTACTCTTGACATATTTTTTTACTGCTGAATACGTCTAACATATATACACAATATTTTGCCGGTTAAAGTATCGTATGTTCAATTACAAATGGCTTTTGAACAGTTCTAATTTTGTATATGCCGTTTGGATCAAGCCGACTTTGCGAAAGGGGAAGTAGGTTGTTGGGAAAGATCTTTATCGAGTAGATCTGTTTATTTTGTTTGTTTAAATGAAAAAACTACGTTTGAATTGGAAACTAACAGTTGTGTAGATATTGTAAACACAGTATCGATATGTTGTGGTTTCCATGGTTTTTCTATCGAAGCGACTAGGCCTACTGGTCGAGTCAAAATATTTTACGAAATTTGTATAACTTCATCTGTTTATAACTCAGAAACTAACAAACACACAATAAAAACAATAACACCCACAAGTTCTTTATTCAATTGTTTTTATACACACAAGAAAATCATATTTATTGACAAACAGAAAAGTTACAAATTTTGAAAGTCGACGATCAGAGCGAGAAATAAATGTAATTTAATTTGGTACAACAAAATATTTCGTGACGTCAGGGCGTGCTAAAGGTTAATTTAGTTCAGAAAAAAAAATGCCATGTGATGAGTTTTTACTTAAGATCAGAAATAATACTACCATAATATGTTTTTAATTTAGCTCAGAAATAAAACTATTTTTAGCTCAGAAAATACTATTATAATGGTTTTTTTTCTATTGTGGGAGTTAGCAGGGGAGGGTTTACAGAGCTGGTGAATATATTCCGCTTGCTGCTGTTGTAACCATACAGTGTTGAGGCAAGGTTTTTATTTCCTCCCTGATAAAAAGAAAACCTTACCATGGTTTGTAAACCACTGGTCAATGCCAAAGCTTGTATGTGGTCTTTTAGTAGTGGTTAATGTGGTCTACTTAGTGACAGACTGAGAGATAGCTGTAGTGAGTGAAACAGAGGAAATCGTGTAATTATTCAGAGTTGTCCTAACAGAGTACAATTGTGACAGTTTCAACTATGTGGCAGTCACATATGTAGCAAATATCATATTATGAGATTCAGTGGTAATGATACCAGTGGCCAGGTATCCGCAAGGAACTGGACAGGGTGGTCCCCGAACCCACTGTAGGCTAGTGGCAACTTGGATAGGTGGAAGCTAATTTTTAGCTATACACTGAGCAGGCAGGTGAGAGGGTTCAGGCACATTGGGCATTCTTTGACAAAGCCGGCAGGAATTTTCTTAGTCTATCGGATCGTGGGAAGGTTAGATGGTCAGTTTTTCTTTACTTATTATCCACAGTTTGGTGCCATAGTTCTAATCATTTAACACTTGCACGACGGTTATTTCAGTGGTGGGGGGAGTTTGATTGTATGAATAGTTCTTAAGACTGCTAGTTATACGGTCCGCAAGAATTCGGTGGGGGATTGTATCCACCCATACCGCAGTATCTAAATGATACAAGAAGATTGGTAGGGGTTGAGCTGCCAATGATTTGATGGCGAGATATCCATGTAAAGTTGGTAGGGGCTTCAGAAATGGGAAACATGACATATTGGCAGGCAGTACAAGCTACATGTTGTCTTGAGCTACAAGCTGGTCAACGGGGTGGTGACAGAAGTACCTTGTAACCAGCAGTCATATTTGATAATGGGAGAGCTCGGGTCATAAGGTCTAACTGGATTTCTTAAGGCTTTGCACCAATAGCCTGATTGGAAAAAGACAATGGCCACACCCCATTGAGAGAGAGAAAGTTGGTGGAAAACAAATCTGTGAATTCCACTGGTTCTGCTCTTGAGCCTGCTGGAAATGACAGTAAGGTGTAAAAGGGACATCTAATGAACGGTCATGTAGACTTGTCTCGAACGTTGTCTGTGTCAAATAAGTCAGACGGGTCAGTCATAGCTCTCTAATTGAAAGTAAGGTGTATCACGGGCACCAGGGATAACATCCTCAAAACCAGTCAGTAGCATAGAACACCAGGGAGCATGCTTCCAAACCACATGTGAGAAATCTTTGGTTTTACCTAGCGGAGAATAGACGAACGGAAGCTGCCAGGCTGTCGGAGACCAGTCACATCACCAGCGAAGGAGGATCACAATACTTGATGTTAGTAAAGTTTATTATTTGCTGTTGTTAGAAAGAGAATATGGATAAAGGACCTTGGTGTAAATCTGGGTTATTAGTTCATAGCCAAAAATTGTTACCTACTGACACTCTGCTTAGAGAATTTAGTCATAGTTAGATTAGTAGATAAATGATGTGCAAGACTAGATAATGCAATAAATTATTAACCATGTGTTTTTATTATGAAAGTTTTCAGCTCATTTTTTCATTGAAAGGAGAAATAATTAAGATAAGGGGGGATAAGTCGGCTGTAAGGCACAATGGTAGAAATTGATTGAAACTAGATGAGTTAGTGGACTGTTACAAAGACAATGTCACTTAGTATGTCTGATTTGACCGTTAACTCTTAAATGTGCGAAGTCATCAAGAGTTAACATGGCGCGAGAAACTTCAAACAGCAACAACAGTGAGAAATAGTATACCTATTATATTCCACTCCTAGTATCTAAATGATTGGTTGATTGATTCTCTGTATTGGTCCAAGTGAAATTCAATGCCATCATTGCAGCTGGTCATGTTATAGGGAGCCCACATGCAAGCATTTGCAGTGGTGATTGCAATAGTAATGTATGAAAATGTAAATTTTGTATGATGAGGTTGCTAGACCTATATATGCATAACCCTCTTTTCTATTTTTTTTCAACCTGGGTTGAACTCTTAAATGTGAGACATAGAATGTTAAAGACTCCTAGTACATAAATGGTTCCTGAATAATGGTTGTGAGTCAGTGTCCTGTAACTTTGTGAAAAATATTTATTCTCATTTAGCTTTTTTGTTTTGTTTTCAGAGCCTCTTGCAAAAACCTTGGGACCAAGTCAGATCTCGTTTAGTGGTGGTCTTGGAAGCACTTCAATCCCAGGTGCTGCATCTCAACAGCTGTTTTTCTATGATCCCAACCCAACACTGGGACAGCTTTTCCAGACTCACAGTCAGATTTTAACTGGTGGCCAGGCCAGTCAGAACCTTGGGAGTTCTCAGATTATTGGCTCACAGCTGTTGCAGACCAGGTAGGCCACTGTCATAACATCAAAGCTGTACTCCTTTTTGAAGTAAACCTGTTTTAAAAAGTGTGCTGATATCGGATGCACTAGGTCATGAGGTGCAAAACACAGTACAATGCACTCCACCTTAGCAAATACAGCGAGCGCGAAAAAAATTGTGTACATTTTATATATTATTTTTCATTCTGACTGCTGTAGTAGGTAATTCGAAATCTCAGCAACTTGCCTTCAAGAAACTCGCGTAAATGGATGCAGCGTATTCAACATACAAAACAGTCTGTCTACGATCTCAGTGCTCGGTCATTCATGAATAAAAAATTAAAGCCGGCAGTGTGATAGGGATAGTGCCTTTCAAGCTTTATGTTATTCAGTCAGCTATTGGTTATGTTTCCTCTTAGTCATTGTTTATCAGTCTTACAGTAATCCTTCCCAGTAATATTTTCACAACTGTCACTGTACGTAATTGTTGCTTGACCATCTCTTGTATCTTCTTTGTAATTTAGATTTCTATTTTGTTCTACCCTAGGTTATTTGTTAGTTTTATTAACTGGTTATTTTGTTAGAGTTCTTGTTTATTTTTTATTTTTTTACCAAAGAACAAGCTTTGGTCATTCAGTTTTGACACACTCCAGTCTATCTAATTGTACATTGGTACCTGACTTAAAGTAAGGAAAGCGTGTCAGCAAGGAAGGGAACTGGTCACCCCCACCACAGAAAATGTGGAGACCCAGCACAATTAAACCTAAGATTTCATCCAGAGCAGTGTCTGCCATCAGGCCACTCTATTTTTAGAGTCTGGACTGGTTTCTTTGTCTCCAGTATTTTTTTTTATTTTTGCGTTCGCCTTATTTCTCTTATCCCCAAGGCGGTGTGTGTTGCACTGTGGTTTCTATTTTGCGCCTGTCGGCCCAGTGCATCCAACTTCAGCATGCATTTTATGTAAGGGTCTGCCTCCTCCTGCATTTTCTAAGGGTTTGCTTCCCCGGGGTAACGGCCGGTGCTGTGATGGGGATCGAACGCAGCACCTTCGGATTGTGAGCCGTACCACTAGGCCACGCCGTCCCCTTCTCCAGTATTTGAAAAAGGCCTTACTTGGTTTAAATGCTGGGCCTCATTTATTTCTGACTTGCACAATTTTTGTGTGATTTGATTAAAGGTTTGCCTTTCTGGATTCTACTGTTGGAGGCACACCACTTTCCACACTAAACCATAGTTTTTTTGTGTGATATCAGGATGTATTGGCCAGTGTATGGATGCATTTTCATATCTGTTAGTAATGTGAACATATTGGCCAGTGTATGGATGCATGTTTGTATATTTGTGGAATGTGTTTCACTTTGTCGGCTTTGCAGAACAGTAGTTTTGCCAATTCTTTCTATACATGTAGTGGTCATACTAAGAAAAATCCAAGACATGCCCAGTCAAACTAGACACTATCTGATTTCAATTGCAAACCAAGCTTACGCGTTCAATTTACACCTCTCCACCACATACCTCCCCTCTTCTGTCTTACATACATAAACCTATTTATCAGCCTTTAATATTTGTCATCCACCATGGTTATTCAGTTTTTCTGCACGCCTTCCCAGTGTTACATGCTTGTGAACATTTTGTTTCAGGGCGGCAGTCCAGCCAAACTCAGCGTACTACCAGCAAACACAGACTGCAGGCTTCTTCCCTGCTCAGCAGAGTTCTACAATTCAAGTTGGGGTGAGTAGAAATGTAATACCTTAAAAACTCAGTCCTTCTCAATCTTTTTAAATGGAAGAATCCTTCAAATCAATTTCAGTTCTAACAGATTAAATTCTAACAGTTAAACTGGATGCGCATAGATTTTAGAGCAAGGTGATGTAAATGTAACTGGTTGTATACAGACTCTGCAGGGTCTTCTAAACCAGTATAAAGATGTTAAGTTTGTTAAGTTAAGAAGCCGTGCGTAAAAGGACTATACTTGCAACTTAAAGTATGTTAGTATTGTAGATATAACCATCTAATAATAATTGTTTGTCTACCCCTGATTGTTATTTAATTTACCCATAACATAATCATTTATTGGCAGCGTTGAAAACCATAACTACTCAAATTGAGAAAATATAGCTTGTAAATTGCACACTGACATACATGACTGAATTGCACGCTGGACCTAATTACATGCTGACATGCTGGACCTAATTGCAAACTGACATGCTGGACCTAATTGCACACTGACATGCTGGACCTAATTGCACACTGACATGCTGGACCTAATTACATGCTGGACCTAATTGCACACTGACATGCTGGACCTAATTGCACACTGATATGCTGGACCTAATTGCACACTGACATGCTGGACCTAATTGCACACTGACATGCTGGACCTAATTGCACACTGACATGCTGGACCTAATTGCACACTGACATGCTGGACCTAATTGCACACTGACATGCTGGACCTAATTGCACACTCACATGCTGGACCTAATTGCACACTGACATGCTGGACCTAATTGCACACTGACATGCTGGACCTAATTGCACACTGACATGCTGGACCTAATTGCACACTGACATGCTGGACCTAATTGCACGCTGACATGCTGGACCTTATTACACGCTGACATGCTGGACCTAATTGCACGCTGACATGCTGGACCTAATTGCACGCTGACATGCTGGACCTAATTGCACACTCACATGCTGGACCTAATTGCACACTGACACGCTGGACCTAATTGCACACTTACACGCTGGACCTAATTGCACGCTGACATGCTGAACCTTATTACACGCTGACATGCTGGACCTAATTGCATGCTGACATGCTGGACCTAATTGCACGCTGACATGCTGGACCTAATTGCACACTCACATGCTGGACCTAATTGCACACTCACATGCTGGATCTAATTGCACACTCGCATGCTGGACCTAATTGCACGCTGACATGCTGGACATAATTGCATGCTGACATGCTGGACAGTTGTAGACGGAAATACATGACTGAACTTTTTTTAAAAAAAG
The DNA here is from genome assembly GCA_036924085.1 of Ariolimax columbianus. Lineage (NCBI taxonomy): Eukaryota > Metazoa > Mollusca > Gastropoda > Stylommatophora > Arionidae > Ariolimax > Ariolimax columbianus. The sequence continues at coordinate 16,206,525 of JAVGWX010000010.1, read as the reverse complement.
TTCTGCAATAGTGGAAGATCAAAATCAAAGCAGTTATCAATGCATTCTTTCTTAAAGATATCAATCTACAGATTAAATGTTTGTAGGAAAAATTAAGACATTTGAATTATTTCTAATTTGTTGTTTATTTATTCAATGTATCTCACCAAAGTGGTACCCAGGTTGAAAAGAATAGGCCCATTGTAACCTTTCATGCATATTATAAAAGGTTGTGTATGGGGCTAGAAGTAAAATCACCACAACAGATACTATACAAGATTCCTGAATAAGGGTCAGCTGTAGTGGTGACACTATAATTTACTTGGAGCGAAGAGGCAAATTATAATGTGTACAATTATTGTGAGCAATACACTGGTTTAACACTGTTATTATAATCAAACATGTTGACAGGATAGCAATTCTTATACAGGTATTCAAGTTGAAACTTATTAATCACGGATTGACAATATTTCAATTTTCCCCGAATCTAGCAGTTTCCGTGGTCTATTCCTAGAAGCTACTAGCTCTTCTGTTTATAAACCTGACAGATACATATGTGTTTAATCCACGCTTAGTTTCAATCAAATGCAGGCTTCTTTTCAAGCAATATATTCATTTCATTGCAAGTCAACCCCCATTGGGAATAAAAGTCCAGTGTGTTGCAGAAACCAAGACTGACTAGTATATGATAATTTTAGGTTCAACACTGGAAACATAAATGAGCTCTTGCAATATGACATAAGCTATAATTATAATACAGCTATCAGAAATGCAGCTGATTACCTTGTTAAATATCACTGCATTTACTTTGATTACTACTTTACTTCTGTAAAACTGCTGATTTGCTCCATTGTAAGAGCTACATCTGTACAACTACTCTGTGAACTCGAGAGGGAGGGTGATTTTACCCCCAGTTCTGTTAGATCTGGTTCTGGCCACAGTTTTTTTTCCCCACATTTTGTTGTTCAAGTGTTTCTTGAAGACTGAAACCTGTTTCAGAAAGAAAGCATGTTTTCTGTGCTTAAAAAAAGAATGCGTGGATGCTTATTGATTTCTGTTGAATGTGAGGGATATCATTTGACATTTCATTCAGACTTGTAAAGGTTGTAGAAAAGACCAGTTAAACACTATATAATATTATATATATATATATATATATTTGAGAAAAATAAATTTAAAAAAAAACAATTTTCATAAAAAATAGTTTTCTGTGTTTCACATGTTTTTAATGTTCATTATATATCACAAATAACATTAAAGTTACATTTTCTGAACATATGTCAATTTATCTGTATAATTAAACTTGTCATTTGTATTTTTAAATACAGTCAAAACTCCTGATATGTTGTTGAATGTTCATGAGTAAGATTACTCTTTTGTGCGCCCTGAAAAGGACGAGAAGTGGTGAATTGCAGTAGCTTTCCTCACATCCCAAGCGTACTTATGAAGATGGACCTGGGTCCCCCATGCAGTTGTGCTCTGCTTGGCTTCACCTGTGTGTTGTTCACTACTACGGAGATCAAACTCCTGGTTAGGTGGTTAGGTTTATTTCCTATCGATTATCAAATAAAATCCTAGACTCTACATTGAATGACAACTGCATGGTTAGGCGGCCTATATTCTTTAGCCAATATAATTCCACCAGTAAACCCCAGCAATGAACCAAAACCTTGTAGTGAAAATTTTTAGAATCATGATTGGATATCAATTTTTGTTGTGTGTGTCCATAGGGTCCCATCCAGCAGCCATCGAACGCTCAGTTCTCAGTCCAGACATTTGGTAGCCAGCACCATGGGCTAGGTCTAGCTCTACAGCCTGCTGGATCCTCGCTAGAGATGGCAACTCAGAACCCTAGCACTTACGGCCTGCCTCACCAGCAGGCTCAAGCTCTGTCTCTGACAACCAGCAGTAAGGGCTCTTCTTTTGGTAACATGATGAGTACTCAACAGCAGCAACCACAACCACAGCCTCATCAACACTTTGCTGCTACATACAACCAGCCAGCTCCTTACAGTCAGTCCCACCCAGGTCATGGCCAGCACCCACATCATCATCATCTTCAGTCTCACAGCAATCAGGTATGAGTTAGATGTTGCTTGTTTTGATTAACCTTTGACCATCTCAATCGCTTCTTAATGCATGTGGCCCAAAGGGCAGCAAAGAACAGTAACACTGTAACTAGCCAGGCATGTCATAAGCTACTAAGGAGGGTTGAGCATGGAACCAGCTACCTCATCATGTAGAAGCAATAAGCCACATGAAAAAGAAAAGAACACATTTACCTTATGGAGTGGCAAAGTGAAGTAAAGCATTGCCTCTAGTACAGTTCCCCATTTATTTAAACATTTGATCTATCAATATTTTAGTTTTATAAAATGAACACAATTAGTTATGGAGATATGATGTGTAAATGTGACCTAATATTAAGGTTGTCAAATGTTGCAGCAGGCTACTATTTAGGGCTGGCTGATCAAGAGGAATTTTATGTACTTACTGCACATGCAGAGTAGTTATAGTAATAATATTAAGATCTGTGAAAGAGCAACGCTTTTAGGGAAACTGAGTTATGACTTTAAAGCTGATTGAAAAATGTGCACATTTTATTCTTTGGTGCTGTATAGACCATGGTTATATTGTGTAGGTCAGAATAACAACATATTTAACAAAATACACATATGGGAACAATACATAAATAACTCATTAAACAATGAATTCTAACAAAGGTATTTCCAGTATGTCACGAGCAAAAGAATATAAATTTTCTTCATTTAGTTGGTATATCCGAATTAAGATATGTGTCAAATCCCTTTCTGCATTTACAGTCTAACGAAATGTAATTTTTGATAATTTACAGTTCAGTCAATTTGCCCGTTACCAAATGTAGTTTAATTGTCAAATAAAAATAATCTAACTTAAAAACTAATTTGACTATGGCAATAGAGCTGATGTCATGTTTTACACAACCAGTACATTTTTCTTTTAATCTGAAAATACACACAGCATTTATTGACAGTAACTGCAGTTCTAGATTCTCAGTAATATGGATTGTTGTGAGTTTCTGAGCTACATATTTCTTATCATGTTAGCATATTTCACATACATGCTTGCTGAATGTGTATTGGTTAAAATCATGCGTATTCAACCCACAAACATAGAAAATGTAATTCGTGAAATGTTCAAGTTTGTACTGGCTCCTGTTGGGCCTACTTAACTAGATCAATCATTTTCTAAAAATGGGAATAGATGTGCAAGCATTTGTCACAAGATATTTGGTTTAAAATGTAAATTCTAAAATTAATATAATTACATATTTGAACAGATGACATAATGCAATTCTTGTAAAGATGTGATTTTTCATGCTAGGTCTATTCTTGGGCTAAAACAAAGAACTTACAATTAATTTAAGCACATGTTGAAATAATTAAAAATAAAAGGAACTTTCTGCTTATTTCATTATATATTATTTTCAAATTGTATTTTGAAAAAATATAATACATCTTAATTTAAAATGTGAAATGTTTTTGTTTGGTTACATGGACATAGGCTTGTTGCTATATAAATGAGATCTTGACATATACAATAAAAAGGGTATTGCTATTTGTTCATTCAGATCTTGATAGATACAGTTGTCATTCCTCATCTTTCAGCCAAATGCTTTTATGGGCACTGGAGGCTCCAGCAGCACTCAAGGTCACCTACCTGCAAAGCTATTTGAAAGTAGCGGTGTAAATGCTAGCATGACCAGCAACAGTCTCCACATCAGCGACAGCATGAGTGGTACCACCAGTGGCATGATGATGAGTGGAATGTATGTCGGGAACACAAGCTACAGTGCCAGCAGCAACACCAACTACAACACCAGCTACAATGCTATCAGCAACACCAAAAGCTCTAGCAGTATTGGGTCATCTATGAATGGTTCTCACATGAGCATTGACAGGACCCAGAACATGTTGATGGCTGGTTCTCCTTCACCTCAGCCACCCCCTCCTCCTCCTCCTCTTAGCCAGTCCCAACAGAAAAGCTCCAACCCTAGAGGTCCTGATCCATCAACCAGCCACCTTAATCCTAATGCGCCAGCTTTCCCTCATACCACCAAGTACACTGTCAGCACTACAGTTGGATCAAACGCTGGTACAAGCAGCAGTAGCAGCCAAGCCTCAACTACAACATCTGTGGTAACCCAACAGACTTCATCTAGTCTACAATCTGCCAGCACAGGTATCTTGTTTTTTTTAATATTATAAACAAAGTAGTGACCACCAGTGCAAAGTCAAGAGGTCTTGTTTGCACGCAGAAAAAATTTAAGAAGACATCGTAAGACACATATAATTAAACTATCTATGACATGAAGTATTTAAAAAAAAATATTAAATATTAGTATGGAGCATTAAATGGCATTAATGCAGAGGTGGAAATTGCAAACTTCTGGAAACATAACTAGAAGTATGATTTGGTCCTTATATCTCAAGAAGAATACCCCCGGAAGTTTAAATTAATACTCTTACCCCAGGAGATAGTATTTGGTGCCTAGAATTATTTATTGTTGCTCTAACTCCTAGAAGTATTATTTTATGCTCTAATCGCCTAGAAGTTTATTTTGGTCACCTTAAACAAAACAAAATAAACAGATCTACGCGATAAAAATCTTTCTCAACAACCTACTTCCCCTTTCGCAAAAAGTCGGCTTGCTCCAAACGGCGTATACAAAATTAAAACTGTTCAAAAGCCATTTGTAATCGCACATACGATACTTTAACCGGCAAAATATCGTGTATATATGGAGGACGTACTCAGCAGTAAAAAATGGCTGTCAGGAGTGACTCCGTTCAAAAAAAAAAAATTTTTTTTTCCGCACACCGTTTTTGCAGGCCGAGCTGGTTAGAAGAGATCAGACATTGGAGTGCTACAGGTTAAAGTATAATTTGGCCCTCTAACCCATGGAAATATAATTTGGTCCTATAACCCCAAAAAAGTATAATTTGGTCCTCTAACCCCTAAAGTATAATTTAGTCCTCTAACCCATGGAGGAATAATTTGGTCTTCTGGAGTTAATTTACTACTGCGTTGTACACAACGCATTGCCATTTACTGCCTATTTGTTTTAGAATGTTTCTTTAAATTTTATATTATTTTATTCAAATCAGGTAATAGCCAGCCTCAGATGCCAATGGGAAATATAAGAGGTAATACTGCACAAGGAGCAGACAATGCTAGACCACCTTTGCCTAGTCCTATTCAGCGACCTGATGGCCCACCAATGGTATCAACCAGACCACCAGACATACAACACTTTGGCACGAACAGCAATATTGGAATGCCACCCAACAAAGGAAGTGGGAATCATAATGCCCTTTCCAATTGCCCAGGTGGAGGACCTGTAGGAAATCCTCCGTACCTCAATGCCATGAACCTTAGCAACAGCGCACTCCTCAGCCTCATCACTGCTGCTAAAGATGTCATCAACCAAACCCTTATGTCAGGGGGATCTCACTTGGGTGGAGAAAATCCATTTGCTGTCAAGGGAATTGGGCATGCTCCAGGGGCATATGGAGGCCCTCCAAGATCAGGCTCACATGGACCTCCAGCTGTCTCACAAGTGCCACCTCAAGGTGGCAGTAATAAAGGACGAAACACAGTGTTTCAACACAATGCAGGCCTACATCCAGAACAGCCCAACAATCCACCGAAAGCACCAGGCTCTTTCCCAGGATCATCAAGCAATTTCAAAGCTCAACAGGCTCAACAGCGACAGGAGCTTCTGACCCATGCTGCCAATTTCCTAAATGGCAGTAAGACGCCCACAGCTAGCAAGCCACCACCAGCTAAGGAAAACAGCTCTCTGACAAGCAGGAGCAACAACACACTAGCTGGTCAACCTAACCAGCCTGAAGAAAGAAAACCAGCTTTGGCCATGGTTTCCAACCCCAGCCTAGTTGGTACTAGTGTGAAAATCAACTTCACTGCTAGCAGCAACTCCCGGGCACCAGCTTTGCCTGCTAGTACTCCAGGCACAGGTTCTGCAACCACCAACGTCGTCAGCACTGCCGCTAAGACCACCACTAATAACAGCACCACCACCAAATCTGTCTCTGCTGCTCCAACTTCATCCTCGGCTAGCTCAGTAATGTCCACTGGTCAGAATAAAGATAAGAAGTAATTGGAGCAGTTGGCACAAGAGAATGATGACAAAATGATTAACACAGTAAGAAGATCAATTGATGCAACAAGAGGATAAATAGAGCAATTAACACATGAAGATTAAGAGAACAATTAATACAAGAGGAAGACAAAGAGAACATGATACAGGGAAGTGTTTGGAACAATTAACATAATAGAAAAATCAAAGACTTGTAATTGAAATTAAAAGCACAAGACTATAAAGAAAATTACTTATAAAAAGTGGATGGTGTAGTTGGATGAAGTAAAGTTATTTAAACTCCATTTTGTGTGTATGAGCTTACTCATTTCCAAGGAATGGCTTAGACCTTATTTTATCAGCTCAACTTTGGTGATTCTAAAACATTCTCATTATACATGAGCTTTCTTACTCAACACCAGACCTACTTATCCATTCATCTGACACATTTTTTACAACAAAAAGGTATCAATGATGTTTCAAAATAAGTGAGAAAGTATCACGTGTCTCTGGGTGGATCCACACAAGGTTGTTCAGTATAAAGACTTGTTTTGGTGAGGCACAGTGCTTTCAATCACAGACTGGTCTTTAGGGTTTTATCATCAAATACTACTTGGTACTTATTGGTTATATTTGGATATCTTTCCTGGGGTAAGCTCTAAAGATCTCAGATTAGTCTCTGATAATGATAAGCCAACCAGCTTCCCCAGCTCAACTATAATAGTGTTCTGTTAGCATGTAACAGTGATGTTCTTCCAGTCAACAACTGTTTGTGTTTAGTATCTTTCCTACAGATGACTGGGTGCTCAATTGACTCATGATGATGAATCAGCCTGTCTCCTTAATCCAAATGGAATGTTCTCACATACCAGGAACATTCTTCATTGTCAACAGTCTGGTTTAGTTATCTTTCCCAGATCGTTCCACAGATCATCAGAAGTCGACTTGTCTGGTTATGATCAGTACACTTTTCTGTTCAGTGGATATATTATAGCGTCAAGTTACGTATACTTGCTGAATTTTGTTCATGCACCAGCAGTTTGAGCCCCCTGAATTTAGTCAGGAACATCAGGGAAGGATTGCACCAGTACCATACCTTAAGTCAGAAATAATAGCTACACCCTGTTGAAATGGATTGAACCTTCAGCATCCATTGAGCAACCTCTAGAGCAGATGTCTCAATCACAAACCAGTCCAATGGCCATGTGTGTTTATTTCTATTAGCCTGCAGGCCGATACTAAGTAAATCATCTTCCTTGTCATCTCGTTGTATTATGAGTTGGATAAGAAACTTTACTGCTTGACAAGGGCTTGTTTCAGCTTCATAATTGTGTCCTCTCTTTTTTTCTAGCCATACACATTTGTCTAGCTACACTTCATGTCACAGTGGTGATGAGCATTATATTATTATGGCACATTTATTGTTTGAAGATAAATTCTAAGTACTGAACTACAAATCTTAGCTATGTGCAAATATGCAAACTTTCCTATTTATGCACGCAATTTTCTTTCCACACCATCTAATGTTCTATTTTTAGATGTAATTTTAGAGGTCTAGTTTTAAAATACTAAGTAAACCTCCGGAGACTAATCTATGTTTAAAAACTATATCAGGATGGACAAGTTACAGTTAGTAACTTAAAATTGTGACCTCTTCATAATGCTTGGATAGTAGCTAGTAAAAACAGTTAATATAAATAAATAAAGTGAAAATGAGTATTACAGGTATAACACATATATATCATTTAAAAAAATAGAACAAATATCAAGTGATTTTCCCACAAGATTTGGTTTGAAATGACTGTCACTAAACAAAGAAAATACTTGTAACCTCATCATGAATAATATGTGTGGGTTGAGATTGGCAGAAAATGAAAGAACTTGGCAAAAACCTGCTGACGTCAGTATCAGTTTGACATTAAGACATAAAATATACCTTTGATGTTTCTTCTGGTTTCTTGATACTTTTCTGTTGCGATTATTTGCTTCTTTTTTTAAATTAAAAAAAATTGTTTTTCTTCAATCTCTGTTTTGCACAGTAAGTAAACTCACATTTAATTGATGGCTTCTCTCTAGTTCAGACAATTATTTTCGTTTTTGAAAAATTACTTCTAATATGGTACATAATATCCTAAATTTGTGTCCAAACAACACAAATGTTGTAGGCCGCATGTGGCTGTGGATTTGAGACTCCTGCTCTAGAACACTGTATCTCGCAGTTTGACATTCATTCACATAATAAATTATGGACAGTCACATCCCAAGAAGTGTATTATTAACACATTTTTACTATATTATTAACACATTTTTACTATAACATCCGTCATCATCATCCAGCTTCATGCTATGGGGTTTTGGCAGCCAATTTCATCCACAACCATCAGTCCTTTGAGCATCTCAGAACTTCAGTGTTTTCTGTCCAGTTTCTCATACTCTGCCAGATATTTTTTTTCTGTGCCTTCCTTGACTTCTCTTGCCTTTAATCTTCCTGTTATCACAAGGTTCTGCGTTGACTAGTTGACAAAGGTTGTTCTTATTAGAGCTGAACAAGCACAGCAAAATGATATGTTTGCAAACTCTTTGAGGAACATTGTTCTAATGCAATCCTATCATTCTCAATTCCTCTCTGCTCCAACTGGAGCACAGGACCACTACTACAACTGAAATTTTAAAAGAAGCCTGCAATAAAATGACTATATGCTCTTGGAAAGTTTGTTTGTCGAACTTCTTCTGCTCTTTATTCTTTGTTTGCCAAAGTAGTTTCCTGGAGGGCTGCTCTTGTGACAGAACAGGACCGCTGTGACACCCAAGAATATATTATATGAGGGGACTAACAGTGCTGTCTAACTATTTAAAGGTAGAATCTACAACTCATTTTTTGCGCACTGATCCATCCAGAATGCCTGTTGAGTGTAGAATAGCTTTATTGGTTTAAAAGGTAATGGTAGAAACAATACCCAACTTATAATATGCCACCTAAGAGTTACTCGTTTTCCTGAGGATCAGAAGAACCACTTTGTATTTTATGTGATGAGGTTGCCAGTCCCACGTGCAACTCTCCTCAGTCTTGTTTTTGCAGCAGCATGGTATGATTTTGTCTGAATATTTCATCCTCATGACTGAACCCTAATCCACCCATTGAACATTATTGTATAAGTGATCATTTGTTCCTCCTATTTTGTAATATTTTCTCATTAACACCTCTGACTCAGACATACATGTCAACCTTAGAAAATACTAACCAAAACATCAAACCAAAGTTAAAACATCAAGGTTAAAAAAGATAATAATAAATACAAGAAATGTATGTCTGAGGATTATTATTATTTGTGGCAGAGTAGGCATAATTTGATGTGAAATTTAAAATAAAATAAAAAGGTCTCAATGATATTAAAGGACTGAAGAACAAAGGCAAGCTGCTCTGTCGTTGTCACACATTGTGTACTAGCTTTTTATTGCAAACTCTGTAGTAAAAACCTAAGCTATAAGGAGGTTTGAATACTGTCTCCTCCATCAATTATCTCCAAAAACAATAAGCTCCAGCTATAAAACACGCATTTCTTCAAATCTTTTCAGATTACATTTTAGCACACCAATTAAATGGGGTCTTTTTAGGGAACATTAAATTGGTTGAGGAGGGAGTGTTCTAGCCTCTAGCTTGAGAATTACTGTTACACAAAGTTCAGTAGGAGTGGTGATATGATTGTGTGTGGCTTCATATTCAATTTATCAATATATGGCTATAATGAGCTGGAAAGACAAAATTAATGACCAACGCTACAGGCTTCAACAGCAAGATAAAAGCTAACGGTCAGGAACTCGAAGTGGTTGACCGTTTTAAATATCTTGGGCCGACTGTCAGTGATGAAGGATCAAAATGTGAAGTGTTGGCCAGAATAGCACAGACAATAGCGGCGCTTGCACGGCTTAACAAAATCTGGCAAGATAAACTGTTAGCACTTCGCACGAAAATCAGATTAATGCGTACACTGGTCCTGTCAATATTCCTCTATGCGTGTGAGACATGGACAGTTACAGCTGACCTTCAACGAAGGATACAGGCCTTGGAGATGAGATGTTTCAGAAAACTTTCAAACGTCACGTACAAAGATCGAGTCACAAATGAGGAAATAGGAGATAGAATTACAACAGCAATAGGGCCTTTCGAAGATCTCTTGGAAACTGTCAAAAGAAGCAAACTCACTTGGTACGGTCACATATAGAGATCAAATGGTCTTGCAAACACATTCCTCCGCGGGAAGGTGCATGGCAGACGGCGAAGAGGCCAGCCCAAAAAAGAGATGGGAGGACTACATAAAAGAATGGACCAGTCTCCGACCATAAGAGTCACAGGCAGCGGCATCTGACAGAGAGGGATGGCGTGGGGTTGTGAGAATGTCTTCATGTGTGCCCCAACGACCTCATCGGTTACGGGATGACCTGACCTGAATGAGTGTTAGTGGAAGGGAAAGAATGGCTTCTGACAGACACAAGTGCGAGTGAATGGACAAGCTCAGATAAATAGTGTATCATCATTAGCAGCTGGACTGTGTAGAAAAGTTATGTGGAATTACCTTGCTTTTTTTTTTTCTAAGGTTTTGACAGACAATGTTTAAGTTCAAATAAGAACAATTGTTAGGAATCAGACTAGCAGTAATTCAAATGAATAGTTCCCTTCCTGTCAAGCAGTTAGTGACACAGCTCACAACCAAAACTTGTCTGGTTCAGATTTTCAAAACAAGGTTTCTTAAAATGGGAACTAAAGTCGGATGATCTGGGCCATTTGGCACAAAATACAGCGCAGAGCAAATTAACTTGGGGTTTTGAAGAAGAAAATATTACTGCAGTTGCTGTGACAGCTCATTTTCAGGAGCCATACAAAGAGAAGTGGGGTCATGATACATAAGTTACACCTGACCCTGATCTTACTCTTGGATCCTCTTTTGGCCATCAAAGTTTTCTTCATGTTGCCCTTCTGCTTGTTTCAGTTTTTTCTCATTAAGTATAGGGACAGCTCCTAGGGCAGTAGACTCCTTACAAAATGCTTGCACCAAAGCACTTTGTGCAGTCATACGTCGGAGGTTGCAGTAGCAATTTGTTCTACAACATGATCTTATTAGACCATGTACAACCATCTTTATCTACCATTTTTACATCGTGCTTGGAAGACATTTCTATTCTTTGTTTACCTGAATACACAGTGTTTGTGTGACCACTGTACTGTCGGAATTTACTTGAAAATGGTCTCTGTACTATACAAATTAACTTCTCTTGGGCCATAGACATTGGGGGCTTCATGTTTCTCTTGGGCCATAGGCATTGGCTTTATGTTTCTCTTGGGCCATAGGCATTGGCTTTATGTTTCTCTTGGGCCATAGGCATTGGCTTTATGTTTCTCTTGGGCCATAGGCTTTGATTTTTCTTTTGCGACTGTTGAGCCATGAAAATGGGGTGGGCATGTGATCAGCTTGAGATCTGTGGTCTAGATGATATGGTAATGTTTGTCATCACTGTGTCTGCTTGTGCTGTTAGTGTTTTTAAATGGTAGCTGTTATGGCAGATGTTAATCGATTCTCTTTGTGAATAATCACATGCAATTAACTTATAATGTGTGGCTGTAGTTGGAGTATGATTGGCAGAGTGCTTATACTGGGGTGATTGTGGCAAAGGGACCAGATTTCTGGCTCGTACGAGAACAAAAGAGAAGGGACGAATGATTAAAATAAAAAACCTAGCCTGTACACTGCATTGGATTGCAGGAATGAGCTCTTATTCCTCAACCAAAACCCATCTTGGTTAAACCCCATCATTGGTAATGCATGCTACAATGAGAACTTTTTCTAATAATGGCAAAGAGGTAGGATTTGTGACCAGTTGTCAAATGGGCTCCAGACTATTATAATTCAGTTTTGGTAGTACTTCTAGAGTAGAATACCGTCATGGCATTGCACACCTTACTGTAGAGTAACCAACTGGGATTAATAGAAAATTCTAGCAACAACTCACCAAATATAATACATGAAACCAAGGGGTGAAAAGCTAATTTTTCACAGAGATTAGAAAACAAAAAGTTAGGGAATAGGAGGGTGGTGAGAAAGAACACCTCAAACTCTATATAGAAAAATCAAGTCGCCAGCTCCTCAACCTCATCAGCAGAATATGGTAAGGGAACTATATTTCTATAACTGAAAAAGAGAGAAACCAGCCACCTATCGTTTTATTTTATATATATTGTCTTGTTTGCGAGACAAAAGTCTTTTTTATTCTACTTTTCTGTTTTTAAATTCTGAAACGGGTCTAGTTGAAATTTTAAAACGACGATGCCTTGTTCTAAAACATAAATGCCAACAAAGACCATGGTTTCATTGATCAGTCACAGACCTCTCAATAAATATGGATACACCCCAACTGACAAAGCAGGAAAGGAAGGTGCTGGCCATCATTCTAACAAAATTTAAACCCCCTACAATGAAATCTATAACACTTGACTGGTTGGCAGTTTCTCATGGAACTACATTGAGCCTTCCTTGGTCAACCAACCTCACAAGCTGTAACCTCCTACAATGTAATTAATGCTTTACCCCATGAAAGTATGTGCTATAAGACTGGGTTGGTCAACACTGAGGCCTCATGTAATGAAACCTAAAACACTTAATTCTCATGGAAGTATGTTCTACAGGATTGGCTTTGGTTAACTCAGCCCACAGAAAATGAGGCCTCGTATAATAAAACCTAAAACACTTCATCCGCAGCAGCTCCATCTACTATATAACTGTCTCTACTCTTGGTGCAAAAAACTTGCAGACAAAATTGAGAAAGTTTGGTTGACAAATACATATCCATCATGAACTGTTTTGATTCTCTAACCATGAGTAAGTAGCACTAGGACAACAGAAAATGGTTGTGTCATTGTTTGCTCAGACCAAATATGTGTGATTTGTTAAACGTCATATATATTGAACTGCAGTTAATACAGATGTAATGAAATATCGATGACTCTCTGTCCTACACAGCAGCTTTCAGCAAGTCCTTTTGGAGTTACTGTCCTAAGTCTTACAGTTCCCACCATTCTACTTGCAAGGTAACTCATTCACTCTCAAATATTTGGACTTCTAGACACATTTATATTTATAAATACAAAACTTCTGGTAGGAAGTACAGGTACATTTATAAATTCAAGTAAAGTTATTGAGAAACTTTCAAATATAAGTTAACATTGTAAGAAAGTTTGCAAACCGATATATCGGCTCTATGGAGTTTACCAGTTAATTTTCCTACTAGATGAATTACTACCTATGACTTGCAAGCATAATCAATCTATTTAGAGCATTCTGGTTTTAGGGCACCAGAAACAAACTTGTCTTTTAGTGAGGTGGGGTGTACACCAGCCTTTCTGAAGGTACCCTTGAAATAACTGAGGTCTCAGATAGCCCCTACATACATATGATTGTGTCTACAATTCAAAGAACTTTAGACTGATTATTTAAACTGTTTCCAGTTAGCATTGTCTGCTGAATTGTGTCAGTCATTGGCAAGTGCCACAACTCAGTATGTCATTTTTTCTTTCTCAAAATATAATTTTATATTAAGCTCAAATTATGATCTGAAAATCTTAAGACACATAATTGAACTATGACATGAAGTATTCATAATAAAAATACATGTTAGCATGGAGCATTAAATGTCATTTTGTGTAAGGGGAAATACTGTGAAAATATACAATTTTTGTTCCTACTCACAATTTCACCGTTACTATCTTTACCACAGTCCCTTTCTTCTATGTTAGTCTGAATTGGAACTGTGTTGAATATCCATGTGCAATGTAGATACATCTGATCAAATATTCAATCGTTTCTCTGGTCTTGAAATTGAATTGCCATTGCTGGAAATCCAATGGTTTGAAAATTCACTGTGTTTGTAAATACAAGTCTATTGGAAATAACTCTGTTTAACTTAAGTTGCCCATGCACTAGATAGATGATCATCTTTAGGTCAGCCTAAATATGTAGATATCTGCATAGCTAAATGAAGAAACATAGATGAAATATACCAAATTCCATAAAAAGAAGTTTTGTGTACCACTGATTTCTTTGAAATGGGTCTATGAGGTGTTGATATACAAATCTACATTTTCTATGATTTTTGTGATTGATTCTATTAAATTTTGTATGCAGCTTAGCTTATACATTTATTGATAATGTTGAGTAGTAAAGCAACTAAAAATCACATATCAAAACAGATATTTATTGTTCACTGACACAATGGGCCAGTTGAAAGTCTCTGCCCAGAATTGTCATCCAGGTTTAAAAACATTTTTTAAAATGTGTATTTTATTCAGTTCACAACCCCTCGTAGAACTCCTAGAGACCTCTGATACACTTAGGTTATGTGGAGCACTGATTGAGAAATGCTTGTGTTGACAACTTTCTGTCCTGAATGCTGCTTGTAAATTCTACCGCTGACCGTCTTCAGTGGCACAGTGTTGAACCATCCAGCATATTTTGTCTGTCTCTGCATTCAACAGTTTTGCCTCACTCCTTTTGTATATCATGACTAAATAAACATGATTATTTTACATTCTCATTCCATGGTAAGCATATTGGGGTATATAGTTACCTCTACAGCTTATAGGTAAGATGTAATCAGCTGGCAATAATAATGGCGAAAAATTCATTTTTGGCATTGTGTTGTCATTGATGTATTGAGGTCAGCATGCTTGCAAAAGGACATTGCAGCATTGTGATTCTTCCTGTACTATATGCCTACAACTGATGCTGTTTATTGATTATTATTTTGGGTCGTGGACAGTTGACATTATATATTCACTCCAATTGCAAGAGAAATGTCAAAAACAGAATTGTGACTTGTACACAGTTTATGTCTATCTGACCAAAGTCTTTGACACCTTCAATAGGACTGGGAAATCATGGCGAAGTTTGACTGCCCCTTCAGATTCATTGCAGTTATCCGCCAGTGGCATGATGGCTTGTGTGGTGCACAATGGAGAATTGTTTGTAGCTTTCCCAGTCACTACTGGTGTCAAACAGGGTTGCGTGATGGCACAGACTCTCTTAAGCATGGTCTTTGCAGCAATGCTCACTGATGCTGTTCATGGCACTGCTATTAGCATGCATATCAGGTACCAGGACGCAGGATCAGCTGTTCATCCCAAGGCACCTGAAATCCTACACCAAGGTGAGTGAGGCCACAATCTTGGATTTGGTCGTAGACAATTTCGGCGTCATGCAGTAACTTTTGTCTAACAATCAACACTAGAAAAATGGAGGTACACCTCCAGCCTGCCCCTGGGGAGCCATGAATCGAATGAAACATTACTGTGCAGAACCATTTCCAGACAGTTGCTAGCTTCACATACCTAAGCAGTACCCTCACAAAACAGGTGAATATTGACTTTGAGGTCAACAACAGGATTGCTCTGCATTTGGAAGGCTCCATGCATACATCTGGAACCAAGGCATCAGTGTATCCACCAAGGTAAAAGTGTAACGTGCTGGAGTGTTATCCACTCTGCTGTATGCCTGTGACACATGGACAGTGAATAGCGGACAGCTCAATCGTTTTCACTTGAGATGTCTGCGTATGCTGCTCATGATCAGGTGACAGGACGAAGTGCATAACTCTGAAATTCTTAGCAATACTAACATGTTGAGCATCCGTATACTTATGCAGATAACGCTAGCATCAAGGAACATGCTCAGATTGCAGAGATTATAGGCATCGCGCAGGTTTAGTGAAAGTGTGCTGCCTGAAAATAAAAAACGTGCACCGGCTCCCTACATGTGTCTCCTGAATGAAACAGGAAATGCTGTTCCAGGATTGGTCTTTACAGCCATAATAGAACATATTTTACACCAATAGTTGATGGCATGCTACTGCCATCTTTGCTTGCAATAGGCAACTATTCATTTTGGGCCATCCTCTTCATCTCTTACTCCATGTGACTATGGTTACACTGGCCTCTCATAACTTACTAGGCTTCTCCACTATTCTCTTTCCCTATGCAATTTGAGCACATTGATTGATTTGTCTTTTCACTTCAAATGAAGCACAAGGCAACCACTATAGCTGTATCTGAGCACTTGCAGTGGCAGTTTCAATAGCAATGGTTTTACCAGATGAGGTTGCTAGCCCAAGGCACAATTTTCTGTAGTCACCTTTTCCAACATTCTTGCAAGATTGTGGTGGGCCTATATTTTCCATACGGTACCAGGTACTACACAGTGGATTTATTCTTCCACTGTTGGTAAATACAGTATAGAGGTACTAGACTTGTGCTGTCTGTCAACAGTTATGTTGTCTACACTTTGTGATCATGTAGGCACAATTGAGAGCTCACCTTTTATTAGTCACTCTTGGTGATTTATCTGGATTCACAGCTTAACTGGACATGCATTTCTATTTAGATTGTTCCTTCAACATCCAGAACTACCAATAAGTTGTCTTAGCACTGTAATTTATGATGCCATGTGTAGAGTGTATTTGTTGTCTTTCTCAGTTCATCTATTGGCCCTTTAATATGGAGTGGAGATATCTATTGCTTATTTTATTGTCACTAACTTTGAAAAGTAAAGCAGATACTACCATTGGGGATGAAGTGTTGGAGACGATTGTATAGAGCTCAACTCGTGTGTGGTGATATGACAAAAGATCATACTGTCATTGGGGAGGAAGTGTTGGAGATTACTCTATGTGATGTCAGCTTGTTGTGTGGTTAGCTGACCAATTATCATTGGGGATGAAGTGTTGGAGATTACTGTATGTGATGTCAGCTTGTGGTTAGCTGACCAATTATCATTGGGGATGAAGTGTTGGAGATTACTGTATGTAATGTCAGCTTGTGGTTAGCTGACCAATTATCATTGGGGATGAAGTGTTGGAGATTACTGTATGTGATGTCAGCTTGTGGTTAGCTGACCAATTATCATTGGGGATGAAGTGTTGGAGATTACTGTATGTGCTGTCAGCTTGTGGTTAGCTGACCAATTATCATTGGGGATGAAGTGTTGGAGATTACTGTATGTGATGTCAGCTTGTGGTTAGCTGACCAATTATCATTGGGGATGAAGTGTTGGAGATTACTGTATGTGATGTCAGCTTGTGGTTAGCTGACCAATTATCATTGGGGAGGATGTGTTGGAGATTACTGTTGTGAACTGACCAAATGTCATTGGAGACGTATGAAATCTCAGCTTGTGTGTGGTCAGCTGATCAATTGTCATTGTGGATAAAGTGTTTAAAACTATTCTATGATAACTTGAGGAGTGACCAGTCACTTCTTTGCTAATGTAGTTTGTGCCCATTTTTAGCTAAGCAGACAAAAGCGTGACATATTTTGCAGCCTGTCAATTTTTTCTATGAGTGAAGTAACTGATGTTCTATTGGAACACTCACAGTAAAAGTACCTTGACTGAAACAGTGGGCAGGCAGCTGTGGGGCTAGCACAGTTATCGGCTTGGCTTAACCATATCAGATGATGGTCTACATTAGTGATGGAACAAAATCTAGTTGAGGGATCATATGTGACCCACGAGATCATTTTTGTGGACCCCTGTCATGTAATTTCTGTATTATTTCCCATAAAAGATATGTTTTTATAAGATTTTTAACACAACCCTTGTAATGTACCAACATTTTATAGTAGCCCACAGAGAACAATGTTTCTGCACCTCTGGTCTATATATTTTGTTTTTATTTTGTGGTCGCATCATAGTTGGTGAAGAAGATTATTTGCCATAGTGCATGTTTACTATTTTTACATTTGTGAATACATGTAAGGGAAACTTGTGAAATTAGTTACCTTTCAGGCTTGAATACATATGATACAACCCTGAAGCTATCTTCTGTGTTTACTTCAAATAATCACATCTATTTCCTTCATGAATTAGGTGGTCTGTCCAAGGCTTCTCTCACCCCTATACATCTATTTTCCTTGTAAACTCAGCTATCTCACACCTCCCTTGTGACCACACAATTTATTTCTCATTTTGGATTGGACTGGCACATGTTGCTCATTCATGGAGCCAATATAGATACTGCTGTTTTCTTTCCACATGTCCCTGTGTCAAATTTTGAATTTGTTCAACAAAGAATATTGTAGTCTGAATTTTGTCACTTGCTTTTGTGCTTATCAGTTACTTTATTTCTACTTACCAGACTGGAACTTCAATGTACCTGAAGCTTTGCAAGTTCTCAACAGGAAATATGAATGTTATTTCTCCTCCCTCCCTCCCTCCCCCCCCCCCCCCCCCCCCCCCCCCCCCCCCCATCTGACAATCATGGTGACAACTTCATTTTTGGTAGTGTTGTAACGACAAATGTAACTAGATCATTCCCATCCCCAGTACACTTCAAACATGCTGCAAAATTGGGCACTGCCAACTTCTGGTCCTTCTGACATATGATACAGCTCAACATTGGAATAAATATAATAAAGATTTGGCATTGTGAACAGAAAGTGAAATGCGGTAATGCCTTTCCTCAGTACACTTGTAACATGCTACAAAACAGGACCCTGCCAAACTTACCACAGATGCTGTTCAGTTCAAGGGCCGTCTCTGCGCTGAAGGTTGCAATGGATTTCCAGTGTACTTTATCTCTTGCCGTATTGGTGCAATCTGACAGGCTTTTTCTGGTCCGTCTCCTGATGTTTTCCACTCACTTAAAATGTTGTCTGCCTCTTGAACAACTACCTTCCACCGTAAACTCCAGTCTAGTCTTCAACAAGGAGGTAGTCTTGTTATATGACCAAAATAATGTAACTGTCTAACCCTGATTTTGGTCATTAATTCTCTTTTCACCCCCAACTTTTTCAATACCTCCACATTTTTCTTCTTCTCTTTCCAAGAAATGTGACCCAATCTTCTGTATACCAACATTTTGAAGGCTTCATTACTTTTTCCAACTTGCTATTCAGTGTCCATGTTTCTGCTCCATAAAGTAGTGATGAGTATACATAAAAACCTGACAATTCTCATTTTCAAATTATGATTTATCTGTTCAGATGTCAGTATGTGTCGCATGTTGCTGAATACCATCTTGGCCATACCTATTCTCTTTCTGATTTCTTTTTCAATTGCCTTCTACTGTTATTATGTGACCTATATCTGATTTCTTTTTCACAGCTGCCTTGTTCCGTTATTATGTGACCTAAATAGGAGAGAGAAACTCTGTACCTGCTCCAGTATTTTATCTGCATACATGGTTTCTTGTCACTTTTCCCCAAGTATCACAGTTTTTGTTTTATTTATGTCTAATCCAAACTCGTGACTTTATTTTGTGTATTGATGCTGTTCACTGATTTATATTTTGGGTTTTCTTGAAAATTTCCATGTGATTGTGGCTGCACTGATATCTTTTCATGTGATTTTGACTGCCCTGACCTCTTCTTTTATATTATTTCAGCTGTCCTGACATCTTTCATGTTCTTTCAGCTGTCCTAATAACTTCATCCATGTGACTTTGGCTGCCCTGATCTCTTCCATATGATTTTGGCTGACATGATCTATTTCATGTTATTTGACCTGCTTTTCCATATGAATTTTGTCTGCCCTAACTTCCCTTTACTGTGATTATGGCTCTCTTTGCATTCTCTTCCTCACGACTATCTTCTCCTGTGTCCCAATTCAACATGTCTGGTTATAGGTTAATTCTGAGGCTGTATCCTTCCATTTTCACTTTCTGTCCCCAGTCTCCAGCCAGCTGTATTGCTTGTTGTCATGTTCTGTCTGACACAGACCTGATTTGGCTATCACATCTGGTAAATAGTTTTACATTCATTTGGTTTGATTTTGTGATCAACTACTTTAGGGGCAGCATTTGGTGCCCACCTGTCGCTTTGAGTGGGGGGTGAAGTGTGGCCATTGTTGCATGACTTAGTTTGTCACACATGCAGCATTTTGTTTATAAACTGGTAACATATTTATATCATTTAAAAAATAATAATAATTTGTCTCCTTTAGGCAAGGAATGCTCTTCAACCAAAGGGTGTGTTTTCCTTCTTGATTGTGAGGCATTCAACTGGTGCGAAGCATGCACAAATAAGAGGAAGACATAACTAGGCAAAAGTATTAAATCAAACATGACTAACAGTTGCAGATATAAATACACATATACTTATTGATGCCTATGTTCTAGTAGTAAGGGACACTGCTTTTATACGCATGTCACATGACAGCAGTAGCATGCACCCCATCCATCCTCTCATTTGAAGAGAAAGTCATGTACTTAATAACCACTAGCATTGATTGGTAAATGGTGGTATTAATTTCCTCATGTATTTGTGGTCGTTGTTATTGGGCATTTGATATTGTAGGTACTATTTGTTCATTGATATCTCATTCTATAGTTGGAATCAGTAGTGTTATAAAAGTGACAGTGATGTGTCAACATGGCTTTTCCTGTTATTGTGTGCATGTCTCTTGCTTGCTTTGGTTGTCTGTCTGTCACTTTGATGGGTGCCCATTACTGCATTTGATTGTTTGTAGTTCTTGTGTGCCTATTGTCTGTCAGGGTAAGACTGTTGTGTTCATGATTATGATGATGATGATGATGATTCACCTTTTCACTCAATTTATGCGTAGGGCCACCAGTATAGTTGGCCTCATGACTAGAGTTCTGTGTGGGAACATTTCCAGTGGCAGCTTCAATAGCAATGGTTTTTACATAATGACCATGCTAGCCTCATGCAAAACTCTTTTTAATCTATTCTATAACATGCTTGGAAGGTTACAGTGGTCGTGTTCCTGGTATGTCTGGTACCACTCGAGTGAGTCTTGTGAGGTCGCTATAAGGAAGGAAGAAGCTCAGACTTAGATTAGCAGCCTATCTAAAACATTGATGGGTGCCTACTACTACATTTGCTTGTTTGGGGATCTGTTGACTCTCATGCTAAGATTAGTTTTGTGAAGTAATCATAACGAATGAGGAAGCTAACAATTGAATTAACAACCTATCTGATACATTGTTAAGATAGATTTGTGAAGTAATCATAACGAATGAGGAAGCTAACAATTGAATTAACAACCTATCTGATACATTGTTAAGATAGATTTGTGAAGTAATCATAACGAATGAGGAAGCTAACAATTGAATTAACAACCTATCTGATACATTGTTAAGATAGATTTGTGAAGTAATCATAACGAATGAGGAAGCTAACAATTGAATTAACAACCTATCTGATACATTGTTAAGATAGATTTGTGAAGTAATCATAACGAATGAGGAAGCTAACAATTGAATTAACAACCTATCTGATACATTGTTAAGATAGATTTGTGAAGTAATCATAACGAATGAGGAAGCTAACAATTGAATTAACAACCTATCTGATACATTGTTAAGATAGATTTGTGAAGTAATCATAACGAATGAGGAAGCTAACAATTGAATTAACAACCTATCTGATACATTGTTAAGATAGATTTGTGAAGTAATCATAACGAATGAGGAAGCTAACAATTGAATTAACAACCTATCTGATACATTGTTAAGATAGATTTGTGAAGTAATCATAACGAATGAGGAAGCTAACAATTGAATTAACAACCTATCTGATACATTGTTAAGATAGATTTGTGAAGTAATCATAACGAATGAGGAAGCTAACAATTGAATTAACAACCTATCTGATACATTGTTAAGATAGATTTGTGAAGTAATCATAACGAATGAGGAAGCTAACAATTGAATTAACAACCTATCTGATACATTGTTAAGATAGATTTGTGAAGTAATCATAACGAATGAGGAAGCTAACAATTGAATTAACAACCTATCTGATACATTGTTAAGATAGATTTGTGAAGTAATCATAACGAATGAGGAAGCTAACAATTGAATTAACAACCTATCTGATACATTGTTAAGATAGATTTGTGAAGTAATCATAACGAATGAGGAAGCTAACAATTGAATTAACAACCTATCTGATACATTGTTAAGATAGATTTGTGAAGTAATCATAACGAATGAGGAAGCTAACAATTGAATTAACAACCTATCTGATACATTGTTAAGATAGATTTGTGAAGTAATCATAACGAATGAGGAAGCTAACAATTGAATTAACAACCTATCTGATACATTGTTAAGATAGATTTGTGAAGTAATCATAACGAATGAGGAAGCTAACAATTGAATTAACAACCTATCTGATACATTGTTAAGATAGATTTGTGAAGTAATCATAACGAATGAGGAAGCTAACAATTGAATTAACAACCTATCTGATACATTGTTAAGATAGATTTGTGAAGTAATCATAACGAATGAGGAAGCTAACAATTGAATTAACAACCTATCTGATACATTGTTAAGATAGATTTGTGAAGTAATCATAACGAATGAGGAAGCTAACAATTGAATTAACAACCTATCTGATACATTGTTAAGATAGATTTGTGAAGTAATCATAACGAATGAGGAAGCTAACAATTGAATTAACAACCTATCTGATACATTGTTAAGATAGATTTGTGAAGTAATCATAACGAATGAGGAAGCTAACAATTGAATTAACAACCTATCTGATACATTGTTAAGATAGATTTGTGAAGTAATCATAACGAATTAAGTGTGCTGGGCTGAACTGCAGTTCTTCTCCCATAGCAAGTTTTCTCTGGTGGGGAAGTTGAAGTGTCTCCTATTGTATCCCTGACCATGACTGGCACCTATTGGCTGTAGTAAAATGCAAGGTTTCATAGTATGCCACAGGAATTCCAGTAATAACCTTCACCTTGTTAGCTAAGTAGCCAGCTATAACACAGCCTACTTTCAGGTTGACATGAGGTTAGTACTAGCATTCTCACTCCATGAAGGATGTAGAAGAAATGAACTCTTCTATTGTCAAAACATTCTTATGGCTTCTACACAAATACTGGCTTTGAACAAATAAAAACTGAGAACAGGAAAACAAAGCATTTTATTTGCTTTCTCAGTTACATGAACAAATAAAAACTGAGAACACGAAAACAAAGCATTTTATTTGCTTTCTCAGTTACATGAACAAATAAAAACTGAGAATAGGAAAACAAAGCATTTTATTTGATTTCTCAGTTACATGAACAAATAAAAACTGAGAACAGGAAAACAAAGCATTTTATTTGCTTTCTCAGTTACATGAACAAATAAAAAATGTGAAACATGCTCTCATTATTTAGCCTGGCACTGCCACCAAATACTCACAATTTGAAAATTTGTACAAGATGACCTTGGAACATATGTTACTGCAGCACATTAATTAGTGATTTAAATTACACTATGCCCTCGTTATGTGTTGCCAATTGGTTCCCCCATGAGCAGAACAGTGGGAATAAATTATGTCTTTTTACAAAATTGGGGAGTCCTCCTCTCTACCTCAGATAGCATAACAACTGATGACTAGCAATATAATTGCATTGTTGTTGAAGGTCCACGATAAGTCATTTTACTCTAATGTGCACCCTGGAAAGGTCGTTAGGTGGTGTGTTGCAGTAATTTTCCTGACATCTCTAGAGTGCTGATGAAGGTGGACTGAGGTCCTCCAGGCGGTTGTGCTATGCTTGGATTCATCTGCATGATTATCACTGCTATGGTGATCACGTCAATACCCAGCTCATTAGCTAGGTGTGACTTTGGTCAGTATGTTTACTTGACCCTGACTAACATTGCCTCATTAGCTAGGTGTGACTTTGGTCAGTTTGTTTACTTGACCCTGACTAACATTGCCTCATTAGCTAGGTGTGACTTTGGTCAGTTTGTTTACTTAACCCTGACTAATATTGCCTCATTAGCTAGGTGTGACTTTGGTCAGTTTGTTTACTTGACCCTGACTAATATTGCCTCATTAGCTAGGTGTGACTTTGGTCAGTTTGTTTACTTGACCCTGACTAATATTGCCTCATTAGCTAGGTGTGACTTTGGTCAGTATGTTTACTTGACCCTGACTAACATTGCCTTATTAGCTAGGTGTGACTTTGGTCAGTATGTTTACTTGACCCTGACTAACATTGCCTCATTAGCTAGGTGAGACTTGGGTCAGTTTGTTTACTTGACCCTGACTAACATTGCCTCATTAGCTAGGTGTGACTTTGGTCAGTTTGTTTACTTGACCCTGACTAACATTACCTGACCAGACAGTCTTGTCTGGTAGAATCACAATGTCTCTAGAACGTGTAATACTTTCTCACCAAACTCACTTTTTTGGTCATTAAACACCAAAGCTTGTTTTTTTATAGGGTGATTAAACCCTCCCAGTTTAATAACAGCATCAATTTTTTGCAAAATGTGTTTCCTGGTTTGCCAACATTGATCATGAATGATAAATAAGGGAAATAATGAATGGTGAAGGCGTTAGACATAGAGTCATCGTATGTCTTCTTTCACTTTAATGCCATTAACTTTGACTTCCTTACATGAAAGGATGCCTGCATCAGAGCATTGTTCTGTTGTGGTCTTGTAGGGCTGGGTTCTCTGACATTTCAAGGTTGCTGTTTAACCACCTGACATGCATCGTAAAGTGCTGTTCCTTCTCCCTAGTAACGAGACCTAGTGTCCACACAAGGAATATTTGACTTTCACTGCTCTACCATTAATCTACATTAACCTTATTTCTTTATCTCTATGATTATCTTCTTACGTGACAGTATTCACCACCCACCTGTGACTCAGTGTAGGTGGACTGTGACTTAATGTAGGTAAAGTGTGACCTTTGTGCAATCACTGGTAGTTAGACCCACATGTAACATTGTGTGTATAGATATACTAGACTGAAATCTTATTGTATGGTAACTTGGCATCAGTAATTTTATAACAATGACAGTGCAGTGTCGTCCTGGGCCTTCTGTTATTTTGTGTGCCTGCTCCTACTTGGATCGGATCCCTGCCAGCCACACAAAGATAAAAGCATGCACACTGGAAAGAGGGTCAAATAAAACGAAACACTTACAAAAGCACACAAAAATATTAAAAAAACAACTTTAAAAACAAACAAAATAGCAGGGAAAAAAATTGTTAGTTAATTACACAAGAATAAATGGTTGCAAAGAACAAGGGCTAATGTCATTTTTACTCAACATGGTCCATATAGATGCAGCTACAGCTAGCTCCCTTACAGGATTGCATCAAATCAATTGCTTGTAGTCTTGCTCTCCTGGTTTCTGCACCAATTTCTTGCATGTTTCTAACACAATCCATTGATTAGTAACGGCTTGTCTCATATGGTCCATGTACTTTTTCTCTCTAATATGAGCATGGGGCCACTCCTCTATTATTTTAATGGCTATTACGGGTGTTCTTAACCTTATTTTCATTTTATGGACCACTTTGCCAATCAGGTGAAGGTCACCACACTTCTCAGAATAATGTTTTTAAAAGCATAAAATAAAAGACCAAGAACCGGTAATACAGTTACCGAAATACAAAAATATATATACATATATGTGCTTCTTTCTTAACACATTCAATAACAGTACAATACGTTACAAATTCTAGCAAAGTTAACAGTTTAATGTAATACACGTGAAGAGTGAAGAATTGTTGTTTATCTGGAATAAGAGCTCTAACCTGAGGATTGGTATTTGACATAGCAACACGCATGCTATGTTGGACATATAATCAATTCCATTTTTAGTTTTTAGAAGTGTTGAAAATTAAGATTCGCAAAGATATATGGTCGAAATAGAATTACGGCTTCCATCGCTCGCTTTAGAGGTTGAGAATAGTTTACCAACTACGGTCGCAGATAGTCTGTACACAGCAGAACTGTATCCACGTGCAACCTAACACAGTTAGTCTAATAGCTGATCTTGTGAGATATGGGAAATGAAAATATATGTTAGTCTTTTTGTTGACTTAAGGATACAGAGTTGAAATATTCTGGCAAATAAAACAAAATAATATATATATATTATATAATATATATATACATACACACGTAAAAATATTAACGTACAGTATTTTTTATTGATCCAATGCTGATGTATGTATCTGAAAATATTAACAAGTTGGCTGCTCACCTTACAATTTGCCAGACCACCTTGGGTCACTTTAAAACTACCTAACATACTATATAATTATTGGCAGAGTGGCTAGGGTACTTGTCTCACATGTGGAGGTAGTGAGTTTGTTCGCTGGTCATGTTCGTTGTAGTTTACTAAGCTGCAAATAAATATATGACGCACAGTTAGTGAGGTACCACAATATCGGGAATGTTGCTCTCTTAGCAGTTGCTTTTCTTGTATTCTCATATTGATATTATTTTGTTGCTCAAGTTTGTCATGCGTTAGTTAAGAGGTTATTCATTTTTGATCTACAATAGACTGAAGTTTACATAAAGTCAAGTTCGACTGACAGACAACTGAATAGTCATGTTGGATTACCTGAGGTATGCATAAATTCAAGTTCGATTGATAAATGACCTATACAGTCAAGTTCTATTGCCAACAGATGGCTGCATAAAATCAAGTTTGATTGATTGAAAAAGCAAAGAAAGTATATTTATTTACTGGGCTTCATAACGTCATGGTATATTGATTGTGGGTTTCATAAAGTCATGGCCTTTTTATTGAGTCCCACATAAACTTACTGTCTACTGACTGAGTGCTGGATAAATAAGTTTAGTTGACTGAAGGCTGCATATATGAAGCTTAGATGTCTGATGGTGGCATAGTCATATTTAGATGTTTGGAGGCTGCATAAAGTCAGCATCTGACTTAGGACTGCATACAGTAATTATCATCTGACTGAGGGCTGTATAACGTCGAGTTTAGTTTAATGAAGGCTACATGAAGACATATTCAGTTTGTTTATGGCTACATGAAGACATGTTCAGTTTGCTGATGGCTACATGAAGCTTGATGACCGAATGATCCCATGAAGATAATGTCAAGGGCTATATAAGAAGCCTTCGTGCACACTTGATAAATATTGGCGATCATATCTTCTCCATTTGTGTTACACATCTTGTATCTTATTATAAGAGCTAACCCAAGCTGTTTCCGAGAGGGTCGTGTGTGTGACGGGCGAGAATAGGACCACTGCTATACTGTCTGAAGAGGCGACATAAATTGTCTTTTTTCAAGGAATCAAAAGAGTATCTTCTTTTTTGGCGTTCATTCTGAAAGTGACATTGGTTTGTAGTTTACAGCGATACTGCAATATCCGCGCCTTTTGGCCCGACACATCCGATTTCAACTGACTGTTTTTTTTAGTACTGGGTTTGCCTTCCCAGTGCTATCCCTATCCCTTGGCCAGACTACACTAGTGCAGCCTGTTTCCAGGGCCGCAGTGTGGAAGCAGAATAGGGTCTTGGTCAGCTATGGTTCACTGATCCTGATGGAGGCAGAATAGGGTCTTGGTCAGCTATGGTTCACTGATCCTGATGCAAGAAGTCAGCTCATGCATTGCTGCATCTTGGCCCCAAAAGAATTAAAACTCCATGCTCTCTACAATCACTCTTTACACACTCGTGTTAAATAATTGTTTACATTTTTTGAGAATGTTTCTGTCTCTAATAGCTCGTCACATTTTACTTTGCTTTGTAACCCTAATATTATTTTACCTGTGAAATAAAAAGTCAATCCCACAGGATGCATGACTACTGCAGGGGTAAGCAGACTTTATCGAATCCTCCATACCTGGGCATATCCCAACTATGGGGATTAACGCTGTTAAAGATAGTTGCGGTTTCTTTGTTCACCTTAACATAGATCCTCTAGTCTCGAGGTAAGTATATAATTCCTCTCACTTTTATCATTGAGATAATTTCATGTGGTGTTCACTGTCAGTTTGGTCTAAAGGAGAATAGTTCTGTAAATGTGGATAGAAATTTGTAATGTTAAATCGAACATGTTTATGTCCTCAAGTAATGTGCCCATTTGTATATGAAGAATTTGTTGTTTGCATTGTACACATCTTATCTTCTTCCTTTCCGGGTGTCTGTTAACCCGACTCTCATTGTGGTACTGTCTGCATATCTGTGTCATCCTATATCTCACCTGTCTGTGAAGAATTCAGAAATAGTATGTCTTAGGACGCATATGTGATGTCCTCATTTTGCCGGATATATTGTAACCACACTCTTGTCAGGCACCTTGGGTGTCTGCGTTTTCACACTCTGTTTCATCTTAATGTGAAGAATTTGTTAATTTATCAGAATTTCAGCTGTTTGATTCTGCTGTTGAAGTCCCTGCATTTCGGTTCTTTGTTTTTTTTAAAAATACCAATCACTAATTTCCGTTTATGAAAAGCTATTTTTCCGAAGGGTGATTGAATTTGAGCTTCGAGCATCGGGATCCACGTTAATATCAGACAATGTAGTTCTTCGACCTCGAGTCTGGTAGGGTTGGGCAGTAGAGTGACTTTGATTAAACTCTGACAAATTACAGATCAAAGTGTCACCGGAAATTGTGTGGCGACGCGTCAGATTGGGAGTTCTGGTACCATTGCCATCCCTTGTGATGTTACCTGTGTCTGGTTCAAGCACCAGGCTCTTTCCTAGAGCGGGACACGTTTTGATTATAGACTGCTCTCCTTGAAAAACTGTCAGTGGTCGTGCATGACGCTGGCGTTTGTTGTATGCTCCGGATTTGATCTCTTGCTCTCGTTCTTGCGTTGTCCGCGTTCGATACTTTTTCATAGAAAGCCATTCACCCGCTGTTGGTGATCTTTGAATCAGCTTCTTGTAGTCAGTGAAGACCTGCAAGATCGTATCAGTGTCAGTGTTGGTTATAAACAGCAGTGCTATCAGATGGCATAGTATTTTACGTAAGGGAAAACATTAACTAACGGCTACCTTATATCAAAGGGTGTGATTAGCGTTCTGTTACAGCACTCGATTTCTACGATAAAAATAGAGTTCGACGCCTGTTACTGGCACGCACCAGTTCACGCAGCTGGAAATTGTTACCTGGGTTACTGTTCGGGAAGGGAAGTACCTGTCCTGTCGTAGGACATGTTTCCCATTGCTCGGCCACTCGACGGGAAGGGAAATACAGTGAGAAAAAGGACTGTTCAGCCCCATCTCAGCACGTTGGCATCGTTCAATGGAATCTGACTTCATCGATGCAGTGTCTGCTATGGGACTACCTTTATTGGTTCTTATATGAAGGATGTATAACGGAAATGAGAACATTTTCGACTCGCACACAAACATCAATGAAACAAACATTTGCAGGTCCTGCTAGCTATGGTATAAACATTTAACAAAAATTAAAGGTTTGCCTTTCTGCTTAACAAAATCTGGCAAGATAAACGGTTAGCACTACGCACGAAAACCAGATTAATGCGTACACTGGTCCTGTCAATATTTCTCTATGCGTGTGAGACATGGACAGTTACAGCTGACCTTCAACGAAGGATACATGCCTTGGAGATGAGATGTTTCCGAAGACTTTTAAACGTCACGTACAAAGATCGAGTTACAAACGAGGAAATCCGAAATAGAATTACGACGGCAATATGGCCTTTTGAAGATCTCTTGGCAACTGTCAAAAGAAGGAAACTCACGAGGTACGGTCACATATCGGGATCAAATGGTCTTGCAAACACAATCCTCCACGGGAAGGTGCATGGCAGACGACGAAGAGGCCGGCCCAAAAAGAGATGGGAAGACAACATAAAAGAATGGACCGGTCTCCGACCAGAAGAGTCACAGGCAGCGGCTTCTGACAGAGAGGGATGGCGTGGAGTTGTGAGGATGTCTTCACGTGTGTCCCGACGACCTTACCGGTTACGGGATGACCTGACCTGGAAAAGTCATGTTTCTACACCAAACCGTAGTCTTTGGAAGATATCAGGACATATTTGCAGGCTTGTGTGTGTGTCTGTAATGTAAACGTAGTGGCCAGTGTATGGATGCCTGTGTGCATCTGTATGTAATGTGTTCCACTATTGCGGCACAGTAGATTTGCCAATCCTTTCTGTATGTGGAGAAGGGGTCATACCGTGAAAAATCCCCCGTATTCCAAATCAAACTTGACACTAAGTGATTTCGAACCCGGTATGTTGGGATTGCAGACCAAGTTTACCGGTCTTCAGAACGAACGGTTAGATGTCCGAAACTTATTCCAGGAATAAAATAGCGTCATTGACACCAGAAAATACGGTAATTCTCTGTTTTTTAGTCTATTATTTTCTGATCTACTCCTTGATAAAGACCTTCAGCTTGAAACGTCCATTAACTTCTGTTACCGGTACTGTTCTCATGTAAACCTTCTAATCAAGTCAATGCAAGCGTGGAAAGTTCTTTTGTATTACTGACTCACAAATACAAGTTTATTTATATCACTTCATTCAACAGCCTCTATGTAGCGTTTACACTCGTTAAGGGGAACTGAGACGCTAG
Source organism: Ariolimax columbianus (assembly GCA_036924085.1). Classification (NCBI taxonomy): domain Eukaryota; kingdom Metazoa; phylum Mollusca; class Gastropoda; order Stylommatophora; family Arionidae; genus Ariolimax; species Ariolimax columbianus. The sequence goes on along the minus strand of JAVGWX010000010.1, from coordinate 16,176,064 downwards.
TCCTGTCAAGCAGATCATACTGATCAGGACGTCGCGTCAGGGTCAGGCACAATATACTGACCAAGACCATTATCTCTCTACCATGTAGTTCCCTTGAAACAGGCTAGGCAGTATTGCTGACGCGATGTGGATCGACGTGATCCTCGTAGTAGTGAGCGTCACGCAAATGTAGCCACGCATAACACATCCGCCTGGAGGACCGCGGTCAACTTTCACCAGCACGCTCGGGATGTGAGGAAAACTACTGCAACCCGCCACGTAACGTCCTTTTTAGGGCGCACAACAGAGTGAACCTACTCATTGTGGGCATTCCAAACAACAACACTTGTTACAGCTGCTTGGCTTCTCGGAATCCACCTGACGAGCACATCATGCTTTCAGCCATGATGCAGCCGGACAGACGCTGAACATAAGGAACATACAAGCAAGCCACCTGTTTATTAGAACACTGTAGATGAGTACTAATCAAGTTAGAAGGATATCCACATCCCTCTATAGGTCTGCAGCGGGCTTGAATTAATCCCAGGACTTTTGGTAAGCACGATCAAAGATGTAATGCACACCATTGGTAAGCACGATCAAAGACGTAAAGCACACCATTGGTAAGCACGATCAAAGATGTAATGCACACCATTGGTAAGCACGATCAAAGACGTAATCCACACCATTGTTCAGTGCTAGTCTACTAGGGGTACTTGCCTACAAGTTGTAACCAAGGCTGATTGGGTGATGGTCACGTGTATGCTATGTTATATTATACAGGAGCATTGAGTGGTAGAGAGCCTTTTCTCTCACGGGAAATGTATCGGGTTCAATTTCAGTTATCGACGCGCTTCGGTTGACCCAACTGTAAATGGGTACCTGGATTACTATTTAACATGATAAAGCTATAGATCCTCACAATGCAACACGACCTTTCCCTAGCTATATATCCTCACAATCCAACACGACCTTTCCCTAGCTATAGATCCTCACAATCCAACACGACCTTTCCTTAGTTATATTTCCTCACCCTATACGGATGGCTCAGCTAATGATGCCATTGGAAACGGGAGAGGAGGCATTACTATAAAACTAAAAAGCAAAGTATACTCAGCAGCATTTGCCACTGGGAAACGCTGCAGCAACTTCAGTGCCCTGAGACAAGCAGCTGAAACCCTTATAGACCATAAGGAGCAGACAGAAAAGCAAGTGGTTATGGCGCTCAAGAACCAGCACAAAAATGAACTCGGTGCTCTGGCAGACTCGCTCGAACGCTTGTCCCAGTGCTTAAAAAAAAAAGCACAGTTCAGTGGATACCAGCCCACTGCAACATTCCAGGCAACGAGGAGGCAGACATACTCGCCAGAGAGGGAGGAATGCTGCAGCAGAGTGATACACAAATCATATACAATGAGACAAAAGCAGCTATCAGGGCAACGTACAGTGCAAAATGGAAAAAAGACCACCCTGGCCACATAGAAAACGATGCCTACCATCAACTCTCCAGGTGATAATTCTTCGGCTACGCACAGGTCACAACAGACTTAGATGGCATCTGTACATCAAGTTCAAGATTAGCACTACAGACCTTTGTGCCTGTGGCACAGCCCCCATGAAGGCAGAACATATTTTGCAGTCCTGCCCACTGTATACCGACAAAAGAAGTAGCATATGGCAACAGCCAGCGTCCTTCCACGAAAAGTTGTACGGAAGCGTACAGAGCCTTGAGTCGACTGCTGCCTTCGTTAGAGTCATTGCAGTTGAGGTTTGAAGATGAACGAAGAAGAAGAGAAGATATATCCTCACAATCCAACACGACCTTTCTCGAGCTATAGATCCTCACAAACCATCGGAGTTTCAATGCCTATGTGTGTGCTATCTACTACTAAAGTGTCACGCTCTTTATCCCCAGTTCTGTGGTCCACTGTCAATCTTCCCCGTTTTCCTCAGCAATGTTTGCTGTCAACCCTTGCACTAACTATGTCTTGGGGACCTGACTGTCAGGCTGATAGTTCGCCACAATATCTACTATGATTAATGACCACAGCCACCTCCTAGCAGAAGTCATTGCCCCAATCTCAATTCTCATATTTTTGGTTGTTAAGAAACGCAACAAGTATTTGACAGATAAGGGGTACTATATAATCTCATTCGGCAGTATTTCACTGGGGACACACCACCCGTACAGAGTTATAAATATGGAATGATGTTTATATGTTTCGGCTGGCCATACGGTGCAATGTCATTTGATCTTACTGCCACATTTCCTTTAGCGGAGCGTTGGTATGTTTCTTATTGAAACGATATTCTTATAACTGTTATTTTTAGTTCCAAAAGGCGATGAATGAGACCATGATAACTTTAAAGAAAAAGAAATCGCCCGGAAAAGATGAGGTAACAAATGAAATGCTGATGGGGTTGGGCCAAACAGCAAAGAGGAAGTTACTGTCAGTCCTGAACCAAAGCTGGAAAAGGGGAATTGTACCGCAGGCATGGAAAGATGATGTACTTATATCCGTACCAAAGAAAAAAAAAGACAGAACAGATCCAAATGGATACAGGCCTATCAGTCTACTTAGCTGTGTAGGCAAACTGATGGAGAGTGTGATAAACACCAGACTGATGTGGCACCTGGAAGAGAAACACTTTAATTCCACAACAAGCAGGATTTAGACAACACAGATCCACCGAGGACCAGATCACTCTCATAGCACAGGAAATAGAGGATGCTTACCAAGAGAAAAAGCATACAGTAGCGGTTTGGGTAGATCTAGAGAAGGCATTTGACAAGGTGTAGAAAGAGGGACTTAAAGTCAAGCTACGAAGAAGTGAAGTATCTGGGAAAATGTACAGATGGATCATCCACTATCTCGAAAACAGAACAGCCAGAGTTCAAGTACAAGGGCAGATGAGCAAAAAGGTGGCACTGGAGCAAGGAGTACCCCAAGGGGGAGTACTATCACCCACACTTTTTCTGGTGTATATAAACAACATCATAGATAATATACCAAAAGAGTCCACAGCTCCATGTTTGCAGACGATCTGGCTATGTGGACCTCTGAAAAAAAATCTCACCGTAGCAAACAATCGGATGCAGCAGGCCCTAACATCGCTGGAGGAGTGGGTGAAATCATGGCTGGTCAAAATAAATGAAGAAAAAACAACATGTACGATATTCTAGCTTTCAAATAAACCACAGAACACCAACATAAGTCTTAACTGCAAATATCTGCGGCCAAACGACAACCCAAACTACTTGGGCGTCACATTTGATCGGCGCATGACATGGAAAAGTCTGATCGAGAGAAACCGAATGAGAGCCAGAAAAAGAATGGCAATCATGAGGAAACTTTTGCTGGCTTAAGCTGGGGAGCAGACGAAAAAATACTTAAGAAACTGTACACTGGAAGAGTGAGACCAGTTCTCGAGTATGACATTGCGGCATGGGAAACAGCAGCAAAGGCGAACTTTGATAAAATTAACAAACTTCTAAACCAAGCCATGAGAGTTAAAACAGGCGGCATGAAGTCAACGTCAATTGTAGAACTTGAAAAGATTACAAATCTGCAATCCATGACCAATAGAAGAGACAGCAGAGCCCAGCAGCAAGCAGAGAAACTAAGAAGACTGACAGACCATCCAATGCATCAGAGACTAAATAGATTTGGAAAATGGAAACTAAAGCGGAGAAACTTTGCAGAAATAGCCAAAGCAAAGATGAGCGAAGACCCTATGAACACCATAACAACATTAAAGCTCATCCCTACTGTACGCAAGCCCACACGGAAGCAGCATATATTTCCGGAGGTGGTAGAAAATATACCAGGTATTGGAAACAAGAACAGCCAGACGGAAAAAGAAAGAAGAGACATAACCCTGAGGTACATAGCGGAAATCTACCCAAGCATGGACTGGACCTATGTATACACCGACGGATCTGTAACAAACACAACACAGAATGGAGGGGGAGGGGTATTCCTGAGCCTAACAAATGGTAGAAAAATAACACTGTCAGTGGCAACTGGAAAATTGTCAATCAATTTCAGAGCGGAGGCAGTGGCACTGAAGGCTGTAGTAAAAGCAATGCTGACAGGCGAAAGCAATGAAAGCCAGATAGTCCTGTTTACAGATGCACTGACCGTGGTTACAGCACTAAAAAGCCAGAAAAATACTGAGCTTAATGATTTAAGAGCAGTACTCTGTCAACTCCTGGGGGATGAACCTACCTCCTACCAGGCTTCAGCAGGGTTGCGGATTGCTGAAAGGCCTCCTAATTTGGAGGTTAACTGCGAATAAATAAGCAGCCGTGGACAAAAATGGGTCGGCAGGCATGGAGGCTGTAAGGAGGCAGCCCCTCCACCATGCAAAGACACAACAGGCTAATCACCTGTTTGTCTTAAAAAAACTGATTACAAATCAAAACATAGAGAAAACCGGACTGACCTCAACGGCGACGAACAGGCGAGAAAAAAGGACCACGATTTACGGAACATGGAATGTACGAAGTATAAACGAAAAAGAACATGAACTAATGGAGGAGATGAAGAGAGCAAAATGGACAGTCCTGGCACTTACAGAAACAAAGAAAAAGGGACAGGGCGTTCTGGACCATGACGGCAACATGCTATACTAAAGCGGAGTTCCCATGAGTGAACGAGCCAGAGCAGGGGTTGGCTGTATAGTGAATAGTAACAACAAAGCAAATATTAAAGGATGGAAATTCATTTCAGAACGACTGATGGTTCTAAGTCTACAAGAGGAGGATAGTCAAATGGGTATCGTCACTGTGTATGCACCAAACGAAGATGAGAGCACTGACATAAAAGATGAATTTTATGAGCTCCTTCAAAGGACCATTGACGATTGCCATAATGAAATACTTCTCCTTGGAGACTTCAACGCAAGAGTTGGAAACGACTATTCTAGATGGGATGGAGTGATCGGTAGGTATTGAGAAGATGTCTTAAATGACAATGGAAAACGACTGTTGAGATTCTGCAGAGAACAAAACCTTGTCATTACAAATACAAGGTTTCCACACAAGCGTATCCATGCCTACACAAGATGCGAGCCGGCAAGAAATAAAGGTCTATAATTGTCTATGCGATAGTGAGGAAAACTGATTTCAAACATGTAAAGGATGCTAGAGTGTTCAGAGGACCAGAGATAGGAAGCGACCCCTACCTAGTTAAAATAAAGACAGAAATTGAAAAACACTATCCAGCCAGGCAACACCCATCAGCAAGTATGAAATATAATACACGAGGAGAAAATAAAATTAAGGCTTACAAACTACGAGAACCAGATGTTAAGAGGAGATACCAAGGGCTCATAACAACAGCAATAGAAAGGATAGAGGAATCTGAAGAAGATTTGGAAATGCTCTGGGTAAAATTCAAAGACATCCTCAAAGAGGCTGCATCAGAGGCATGCGGTCAAACCAAAGAAGGGTGGAAGAGAAAGAGTACACCATGGTGGACAGAAGAAGTGAAAAGAATAATACGAGAAAAGAAAAAGGCATGGAAGCAATACCTAGGGGCTAGGAATACAGAAGAACAAACAAAGAAATATAAAGAATATGTAAATTTTAGAACAGAAGCAAAGAAGACTGTGCTCAAGGCCAAACAGAAATCCTGGGAAGAATTTGGAGAGAAACTGGAAAATAATGCTGGAGAAAACCAGAAACTGTTCTACAGGACCTTAAAGAACATGCGGAAGGAAAAGGAATGCCCCCTGAAATTTGTTAAAGATAAACAAGATGCTCTGTTGACCGCTCCAGAAGAGCTAATGAACAGATGGAAAAAAATATTTCTCAGATCTCCTTGGAGTGGAGGAAAACCAAGCTCTGTAAGTAACAGTCCCAATTCAAGAAGAGGGAGCCATGGAGGGACACGATAATATCACAATGGAAGAACTAAAGGCAGCATTGGAGAAAATTAAGATTGGTAAAGCAGCAGGACAGTATGGTATAACACCAGAAATGGTTAAATACATGGGAGCGGCAGGAGAGATGCTATTCATGGAGATTCTCAAGGCAGCTTGGCGCCACAAGAAGATACCAAGAGACTGGGAGGTTGCAATAATAATACCAATATTTAAAAAGGGCGACAATCGACAATGTGAAAATCACAGAGGTATTTCCCTTCTCAGTGTACCCGGGAAAGTCTATTCTAGGATTCTAGAACGGCGATTAAGAGGTCTAGCTGAGCCAAACATGGATGAAACTCAATGTAGGTTTAGGGCAAACAGAAGTACTCAAGACCTTATCTTTACACTCAGACAGCTAAGTGAAAAGGCTCTTGAATATGATAAAGAGATGCATCTCTGCTTTTTGGATTTGGAGAAAGCATTTGATAAAGTTCCTTGGAACAAACTCTGGGAGTGCCTGACAAGGAAGAACATCCCAGGACCCCTGATCTCTGCCATACAGAGTTTCTATAAAACATGCAGAAATTATGTGCGGACATCAAATCAAAAGTCAGAAGAGTTCAAGACCACTAGCGGAGTAAAACAGGGGGACATTCTATCACCGTACCTTTTCATACTCCTCATGGATGAAGTCTTCAAAGCCTGCAAGGAACGGACAAAAAAGTATGAAGTAGGGTACTGGAAGATGAGACTAAGTTACATATCGGAACTAGCATTTGCAGACGATGTGGCCCTGATCACGAAAACCGAAGCACATCTCCAAATCAACTTGCAGGTCTGGGAAGAAGAGTTGAAGAAGAGAGGAATGCACATCAGCAACTTCAAAACATAAACCATGGTGATCGCCAGAGATGAAAAGAGACATCAGATAACCCTAAGAACACGAGCACTAGAGCAGGTCAGCAACTTTAAATATCTAGGAGTGGTAATAGACAGCAGGGGAGGAATCAAAGAGGAGTTAACTGCACGAAGGGCAGCAGCAGGTAGACTGTTCCATGCAATAAACAGAGGTTTCCTCAGCAGAAGAGAAATAAGCAGGAAAACAAAGATGGATGTATACCGCTCGACCCATGTGCCTGTCCTGACATATAGATGTGAGTCATGGGCAATGACTACAGCCCAAGAAAGGCAATTACAAACTTCAGAAATGAGGTACCTAAGAAAGGCGGTTCAGGTGACGAAAAAGGACAAGATCCGTAACCAGACAATACGTAGCAATCTTGAAGTTCAACCCCTGCAGACACGAGTGGAGCAGTCCCAACTACAGTGGTTTGGTCATGTCTGTAGAATGGAAGAAGATCGGATACCAAAGCGGTCATGGGAGATCAAAAGTCAAGGACCCCGAGGACGTCCCAAAGTACGTTGGGAAGACAACATACGACAGTCCCTAAGTGATAGAGGGCTGGATTGGAAAGAGGCCAGGAAAAAGACGGCGAATAGAGCATGGTGGCGTTCTCTTTGGCAAACCTCTACACCTCACGGTAGAAGAGGAACGACTAAGTAAGTAAGTAAGTACTCTGTCAACTATGCCAGTAGTCCGCACCAAAAAGAGTAGTGGTACAGTGGGTTCCATCCCACTGTAACATCCAAGCAACGAGGAGGCAGACAGACTGGCAAAAGAAGGCGCAAGACTACCACAACCAGATTCTAGTGTGACCAACGAAGAGTCCAAAAGGTTTATTAGGGCCAGATACATGGCCAAATGGGAAACAGAACATACTGGCTACACAAAAAATGATGCCTACTACCAGTTGAATAGAAGAGAGCAGGTCGTGGTCTTCAGACTCCGTTCAGGCCACAACAGACTGAGGTACCATCTATTCAATAAACTGATGATAGGTGGCACTGACGAATGCACTTGTGGTACAGGGAAAATTACTGCTGAACATCTGCTGCAAAATTGCCCGACATACGAGGACCAGAGAAAGCACATGTGGCCAACACCAGTGGCAACACTAGACAAGCTCTATGGCAGTGTCGACAGCCTCAGGATGGCAGCTGCTTTCTTCGAACACATTCAAGTTGACGTCTGACAGCGTACGAAGAAGAAGAAGAAGTTCCAAAAGGAATGCATAAAGGCTGTTAATAAAGAATAAATATACATTGGGTCTCATCTCATTTGTAAAAACACTAGCAACAAAAAAACTGACGCAATGTCGTGTCAAGGGAAGATGCAAATATGAATGACACGCAAGCACGCACGCTGCACGCACGTCTGATTAGTGTCAGGAAAGGGAACTTTTCACGATAAAGTTTTCAACTCTCATAACCGTTGCTGTCTAGCCAGCTGTAAATAGATATATGTAATACAGTTAGGGAAGAAAAGGCAGAGAGGAAGGGAACTGACAACCTCCAATTCACAAACTGAGGCTTAGTATACTGAAGTCTTTAACCAGAGGTTGTCTAGAGGGACACTATTTGCCTTTTTTTTAACACACGCACGTACACACACTGGCCCACACACACATACACATAGCAGACATCTCAATAAATTTCACTTCAGCTGTCTGTGTATGCTGCTCAGGATCAGGTGGTAGGACAAAGTTCCTAACTCCGAAATTCTTAGAAATACTATCATGTTGAGGATCTATACACTTCTGAAATTGGTTCAGCTACGACGGACGGGACATGTTGTTTGCATGTCAGATGAGGGCATCCCCAAGCAGCTGTTACACGGTGAGCTTAAAACAGGCAGACACTCACTAGGAGGGTAGAAGAAACGCTAGAGAGACACATAGAAAGTGTTTAAAAATTTGATGTCATCTCCTGGAAGATGCTTGCACAAGACCGTACCACCTGCTAGTATCACTGAAGGTGCTCAGATCGCAGAGAGTACAGCCACCGCAGAGACTTAGCTACAGCGTGTTGCTCGAAAAAAAAAACACTACTCTCAAAGATTCCACAGCATACTCCCCAAATGTGTGCCCTGAATGTGGCAGGGTATACCGTTCCATGATTGCTTTTTACAACCATCATAGAGAACATTTCGCAGAGATAGTTTGAGGATGTCGCCATCTTCGCCTGTTATGGACAACTATTTTTATTGTTGTTATATTATTGTTCCGGGGCGAAGTGGTTAAACCGTCGTACTCGTGATCAGGTTGTGTGGGTTCGACTCCGGACTCCGCCGTCTTTTTCACGGGTGCTTGATGCGGTGTCCCCTGCATCTCGTTGTCGTCGTCTTGTCCTCGACTTGCCACTGGGATCGGGCGGCTTGAGACGAGAGAGTGTGAGGATAAAAAGTAGTGCAGTTAATCCTTACTAAAAATAGCGCTAGCAAAAAAATTATGCCATCATCACCTGCGATGGATGGCGGCCTTTTCTTTTGCCTATATATATATAACAATATAAATATATACTGTTCATGTGTCCACTTAATAGAACTGTTCTTTATATGAGTGTTGTGTGTGTATATATATATGGGAAACAGCATTTAGGCCAGGTAATAATTGACACGTAATACCAGATAATCGTAATTGACTAAATTGAGCAGTTGGTAATCTTTATACTTGGAGCATACCATAATAGACATTGCTAATATATATTCAAGATACTAAAGATAGGAGCTACTCATGATCGTAACCGTGGTGCTGATAGAAGAACTGCTGAGCTTCTACAGCAGACGTGAACACCAGCTGTACCCTTCACGGACACGCTGCAACGAACCCCTGGTTCACCCTTCCTCTCCAAAGGCATTGTTCAGAATACGAAAAGGTCTGAATGTGATAACATACAGTCTTACTGATATTGAGCTAAAAGTGTTCCGGGCCACATTATTGTTCAATGTTTACCGCGAGTATGTGTACTCTTTTGTGCGCCCTGACAAGGGCTTTAAGTGGCGGGTTGTCGTAGCTTTCCTCACACCTGCTTGCTGATGCCGGTACACCGGGGTTCTCCAGGCGGTTGTGTTATGCTTGGCTTCATCTGCGTGTCGCTTACTACTAAGGGGATCAAGTCGGTCCCCCATTTAGTTGGTCACGCTGCCATAAAAGTAGCCCATTTCCAGGGAGAACTGCTAGGAAGTCGAGGTTGGAGTCTTGGTCAGTATATTTTGACTGAACCCGACTAACATTTCCAATCAGTATATTTTACCTGATCCCAACTAATATTTCCAATCAGTATATTTTGCCTGATCTCAACTAACATTTTCTAATCAGTATATTTTGCCTGTCCCCAACTAACATTTCCAATCAGTATATTTTGCCTGTCCCCAACTAACATTTCCAATCAGTATATTTTGCCTGATCTCAACTAACATTTCCAATCAGTATATTTTGCCTGATCTCAACTAACATTTCCAATCAGTATATTTTGCCTGATCTCAACTAACATTTCCAATCAGTATATTTTGCCTTTCCCCAACTAACATTTCCAATCAGTATATTTTGCCTGATCTCAACTAACATTTCCAATCAGTATATTTTGCCTGACCTCAACTAACATTTCCAATCAGTATATTTTGCCTGTCACCAACTAAGATTTCCAATCAGTATATTTTACCTATCCCCAATTAACATTTTCCAATCAGTATATTTTGCTTGTCCCCAACTAACATTTTGCAATGAGTATATTTTGCCTGACCTCGACGTTAGTTTCCTTGGTCCATATTGTTCCCTATAATCAGGTTATGTCAAAGCAGTCTGGCCAACTAGGTGATGATTGACACTATAATTTCCATAGTGGTGAGATTACCTTAGAACCTGGCATTGCGCTGCAGCCAGGATGACTTCGGTCCACCTCATCAAGTACGCTTCGGGATATAAGGAGGGCCATCAATAATACATAGTCAAAAGTTGAATTACTTAAGTGAGAGTGAATTTCACAACAACAAGCTTGCTGCATAGAATACGAAAACAATCAAAATAGACGTCGATAAAGAAGAATACATATATATGTAACGAAACACACAGATGAGAACACATAGACATGTAACGAAACATGCAGATGAGAACACACAGACTTGTACCGAAACACGCAGGTGAGAACACATAGACTTGTACCGAAACACGCAGGTGAGAACACATAGACTTGTAACGAAACATGCAGATGAGAACACATAGACTTGTAACGAAACACGCAGATGAGAACACATAGACTTGTACCGAAACACGCAGGTGAGAACACATAGACTTGTAACGAAACATGCAGATGAGAACACATAGACTTGTAACGAAACACGCAGGTGAGAACTCATAGACTTGTACCGAAACACGCAGGTGAGAACACATAGACTTGTAACGAAACATGCAGATGAGAACACATAGACTTGTAACGAAACACGCAGATGAGAACACATAGACTTGTACCGAAACACGCAGGTGAGAACACATAGACTTGTAACGAAACATGCAGATGAGAACACATAGACTTGTAACGAAACACGCAGGTGAGAACTCATAGACTTGTACCGAAACACGCAGGTGAGAACACATAGACTTGTAACGAAACATGCAGATGAGAACACATAGACTTGTAACGAAACACGCAGGTGAGAACACATAGACTTGTAACGAAACACGCAGGTGAGAACACATAGATTTATAACGAAACACGCAGGTGAGAACACATAGACTTGTAACGAAACATGCAGATGAGAACACATAGACTTGTACCGAAACACGCAGGTGAGAACATATAGACTTGTAACGAAACATGCAGATGAGAACACATAGACTTGTAACGAAACACGCAGGTGAGAACACATAGACTTGTAACGAAACACGCAGGTGAGAACACATAGATTTATAACGAAACACGCAGGTGAGAACACATAGACTTGTAACGAAACACGCAGGTGAGAACACATAGATTTGTAACGAAACACGCAGGTGAGAACACATAGACTTGTAACGAAACACGCAGGTGAGAACACATAGACTTGTAACGAAACACGCAGGTGAGAACACATAGACTTGTAACTAAACACGTAGGTCAGCCCAAGGAGAACACACAGACAACTAAACATGCAAGTCGCATGCACGTACATCCTTAGTGATCTTTTATTATATGATATTAGTGTTACAGTAGTTCTAATACATTATTGTCGATAAAGTAAATTAAGTTTATTGTTTATGGTAACGAGACATTTAGCACCAAAGGAAGAAAGGATTTAAAACCAATAGGCTCATCCAAGCTGCTTATGTGAAATGATTTTAGTCAATGAATGAAGTAAACTCAGATACCTTGTTCATCTTTTGCCTGAGCTCCAGATTGGCAGCGAAAGACTGCTTGTCTAATTCTTTGAATTTCTGTTCAAGCCTTCTGTTCTCCAAACTATTTTTGTATAGCATTTGTAGTTCCCTGGGTGATAGCGAGGTAAAAAGGTTAACGGTAGACTCACATTCAAATGTATTCTTAATGTACACATCCATTGGTCTAAAGCACACTTTACCGAGTTTGTAATGGAAGGAGTATGTATTTCTCAAAGTAATTATTCAATAGTTAATATACATTTTGTGATTTACATTTGCAGATTATGGTCATTGGTTAGCTGTTATATAGTGATGCTCGAATAGTTTCAGCCTGGAGCGCCGGATATTTAAGTTACGCCAACGGTCCATAGTTAAAACGTTATAGCACCCAATTATTCATGAATAGCTCGAGCTCTGTTTTGTGTGTGTTCATCAGGCAAATGCTCAGCACTTTTTTTTTCACGTGCATTATTAGAACTAAAGAAGCTTAAATGAACACAAGGCGTTGTGGCGGTACTTAAGTTAAATATATGAGTGGAAAGAAGTCATACACGTATGCACACGACTGAAACGTGCCAATTCATGTTAACTAGAGTGACTAGTTGATATGACTTGGCATGTTTCAGTTCTGTCATAACCACTGAACTTTACAGATCTGTCTGACGTAATGTTTACCGATTCAGTTTTTGACTCTCTTTCATGCAATCAATTGAACTGTCTAATTTTCTCATAAGATGCCTCCACCCTACACTAAATCTGATGATTTTGTTAACTGTCTTCCTGGACAGGAACCAGGGTTACCAGACGAAGATCTTGAAAAATTACCAAACAATTCAATTTTAAAAGTTTACAGAATAATCTGTTACCTTTTGAAAATATGTGTCTGTTAATTTATTTTGTTGATTTATTTAGTAGCGGAAACAGTTATTGGAATATGGTCTTTTCAACAAATAAATGTACCATAAATAAATGTACCATAAATAAATGTACCATAAATAAAAGTAATATTAATCATCATCATGAAGCATGTCCTTTGTAGAACGTCGCTCCCATCACAGTCTGTCTGAAAGAAACTCGTTCCCTTGCCAAAACTCCAGCCTCCGCCACAGTGATACCCAGGCATTCCTGGATATCTTGGTGCCATCGTCTTCTTGGTCTACCCTGCCTCTTATGCCTGGCACCATACCTTCCACCACCGTTCTTTCAAGACCGTTGTGTCTCTTGATGTGACCAAAGTATTTGCATTTTCTAGCCAACATGGAATTGATAAACCAGTTCTCCTCTATGCTCAACTATTGCCGAATGTCTGCATTTGTTTTTTTTTCTTTGTCCAGGGGTATTCTGAGGATCTTTCTGTAACATTTTGACTCGAAGGACTCGATTCTTTGTCTAGAAGTGTTGGTAATATTAATAGCAGCTGTTAAATGTAGCACATATTATAAACATAATTATTTAAACGAACAAGTGGCTTGAATAAAAGTTATACACTTTTTTGTTTTAAATATATGAAAAAGTATTAGGAATATATCGTTAGACATGAAAGGTCGCTGGATCAATAACCGACCAATCAATCATCAGACATGAAAACTCAATTAACAGAAGGATTACTGTACTTGTTTCAGTCATCATAGGCGTCTCAGTCTCTATATACCATGTGCCCTGTAAGTTTTCTCCAGCTCCGTCTCCTGTATTTTGACACTCTCTGCTATGGCTGTAAAGGCCGTACCGAGAGTGACAGTCCCTGCCACAGATCGTACAACCATACTGAGGAGGCTGGCTTGCCTGGCTGTTCCTTGATCTCTTCAGTCTTTATCTTCTCTCTGCAGCCAGAAGACCCCTGCGAGCGTCAGGAATTACTGTGCACCCTACAACTGACTGTCTCCAGGTAGCTCGATCCTGAGCAATTTCTTCCCAGCCCTCGGATAGGATGGCTTATGCCTTCTTATCCCTCTTGTATACGTCCTTGAAACGTAGTGTGAGACGGCTGATTATTCTAGCTCCAATGGCTAGCTGTCCATAAAGGATATCCTTTGGCAGCCTCTTGTCTTCCATGCGAAAAACATGTCCCAACCACCGAAAACGTCGCGGACACAACATCGAGTACATGCTGTGAGTGTTTGCTCTCTGTAAGACCGTATTATGTGTGACACTCTCTCTTGCTACCAAATCCTCAATATACGCCGTAGACACCTCAGGTGAAAGGTGTTGAGCCGATGTTCCTGTTTAGTGTAAGTGCTCTAAGTCTCGCTTCCGTACACGAGAGTGCCAAGAACGCAGCTCTGCTAAACCTGGACCTTGGTGTAGTGAGACAGCGCAGTGTTCTCCCAGACTTTCTTCGACAGGCGGGCCACGACAGTACTTGTCCTGTCAAGTCTACTGTTTATCTCCTTCTCGAGCGAGTGTTGAGGATGGCAGACCCCAGATAAGTGAAACTGTTGACGACCTCCATAGTAACGCCATCAATCTTTATGCTGGGCGTAGTGGTAATGCGGTATTTCAATACGGCAATTAAAAACAAAAGCGCAAAAGGTAAGTTTTCATTTTTGCCTTTTAATTAAAATACAACACATAAATATAATATAATCAAGTAGAGAAAATAATGAATTTTAAGAAATAAAGCAATGCACTTGAAATTAAAAAAGATTGTAAATGTTACCTTCATTGTCCTTACGACATCTTGTGTGATTATAGAACGTGTTAAAGAGTTTACCTTCACTTGCACGGTGGGCATTGATCATTCTCAGACTTTCCCAATTTCATAAGGTTTGTGGTTCACGGGAAAAAAACCATATACTGGTCTGATAATAAAAATGAGTCGTTGAAGAGTCATATGCTATTCACAACTCCCAGTTAAGGACCTCTGTAAAGCGCGATATCTAGTGTAGTCTATTGATCTTGCTGCACTTGTTGCCATGCACGTGGATGCTTTTACTCTCTTCTGTCTCTCAAATTTAATAATAATAATAATAATAATGTTCTCGTAGACATCAAAGGCCCGTTTCGTCGATTGAC
The DNA here is from genome assembly GCA_036924085.1 of Ariolimax columbianus. Lineage (NCBI taxonomy): Eukaryota > Metazoa > Mollusca > Gastropoda > Stylommatophora > Arionidae > Ariolimax > Ariolimax columbianus. Next base: position 16,160,951 of record JAVGWX010000010.1, on the reverse strand, counting down.
CACTGCCGAGGCTGTGTTCATGCGTAGCGTGTCGACCGAAATCCCTACAGACTCCCCAGGTGGAGCCGTGTACTCCGCAGCCTTGGGATGAGGGCCGCGACGAGTGTGTTAGACCAATGTTTGCGTCAAGCCCTTAGTGTTAGACTCCCTGTGTCCACGTGTCCCGTATCCGAGGTTACCTGACAGTGTCCACCCGTTGGTCAGCGTGACCCTTGCTGTGCTGGGAATTCGAGGTTGGGAGAGATATCGTGTGACTTCCGGTGGAGGGAGGGTTGGGCAGGAGGTAGTCGGCTTCAGTCCGAGCAGAAATGTTCTTAAGTAGTGATAATCTGGACTGAATTTTGGTGTTCAATTGAGCGGAACGTTGAACTCCGTCATGGACTAGTTTCCCACGGCTTGAGCCAGCTACGAAATGCAGCATAACAAACAGGATAACCGATCAAAAGCACATTAATTCCACATAATGGAGTCCTTGATACCACCTGGTGAAGGAGTTGTGAAATATAATCCGAACATAAACCACCAAACATAGGAACACTCGACACAAACATCGGAGAGAGTCGAGAGTGCAGCCACTAAGGCGCAGCCATCTTACTTGTCCATATTTAATCAACTACCAAAATGGCCTACTATATCCTTCTGTTGCCTGTTTGATCATTGGAGCACCTCGGTTCTTCTGCCTATTGATCTGAGTGTATCCGGTTACCTACTTCAGTTTCAAAGTATTTTCCACTTTCTACCAGTATTTCACGTAGATTGGACTGTTCAGATCGTCTCATCTGATACACTTTGCAACACTACTGCTAGTCTGCCATTTTTGTTTGTTTAAAGAATTGTATCCAATATTTGACGTGAAACGAACACATTTCTAAATTCGAACTCACCTGTCAACAGACGTAGTTATGTATCCCGTCCGCTTGATCTGACCTTCAAAGTTCGACTTTATAAAGGCAGCGCTGGAAGCAGTGAACCCACCCACGAGCCTCTCGCTACCCAACAATGTTGGAAGAGAGGCACGCCTCTGATTCACCGGTAAGTCGTCGATAATTTCGGCTTCATTTTTATCACAGTTTGAAAGTTTCCTTGTTAAGGTAACATATTTTGCATAATTTAGTGGCAGTGTAACATCTGCTGACGTTAGAACATCCATGGATGAGAGTCGTGTCATCTGATGCGTGACTGTTCCTTCGTTGGATGAAAGACTCGTGGATACACTAGAATTTGGGTCTAGAATCTTATTGACAAAGGAGGGAACTGTAGCATAGCTTGATCTCGTTGTTTCTGCCACAGTAACAGTTACGTTTTCTTGATGTCTGATAGAAAGAGACAATCTCCTTGTCTCTGCATCCGAACAGGAAGCTCTTCTAAGGTTCAAAGGTTGATAAGAAAGTGTTCCAGCTTCCATGTTCATTTATTTCATGAAGTTGTTAGAATGTGTGTAGCTGGATAATGGGTAGATTAAGTATTAAATACCCTGAGAAATAAACATAACGATATATGCAAACATGCGGTGGATTTGAATCCACAAAGAAAAAGAAAAGCGTACATCTGGCGAAGAAGGAAAGAACAGACCAGGAAAGCCTGTGTATTTTGGAGACAGCTGAAGATTATTTTTCAAAAATAACGATTGTACGGGTAACCGGTACAATTTAAGTGGCGAGTGTAAATAGATGAATTATTATATAGGATTTCAAGCACTACGAACCAGCAGACTAGAAAACATGAGCTGAAAGTATTTAGCGATTCCTAATAAACGCGTCTCCAATTTTTAGAATAGTTCACTCTAAAAGCAGTCTCTCACAATACTGTTGTTATTTCCTGATCTCCCGACTTGTTGTTGTTGTTGTTGTTGTTTAATGTCCACAATGAGTAAATGTCCTCTATTTTGCGCCCTGAAAAGTGAGTTAAGTAGCGGGTTGTAGAAGCTTTCCTCACATCCCGTGCGAACTGGTGAAGGCCTTGAACTGGCGCCTGATGGATACAACAATAATATCAGAACACGATTTAAAACAATATGGCCTACTTATATGCGACATTATCTATGATAGATATATACTATTAGTCGTGAAATAACCATGACACATCAATTTGAAGTATAAGTGTTAAATAATATTAGAATACTTTAGGATCACCAAAACAGGTTCCGCTCTCAGTAGTGCAATGGTCTTAAACAGATAAAAATCACATCTTCCAGTCATGGTCCATGTCCATTCACTGCAGCTATCTAAATATACTTTAAAAGGACATCCATATTTGTTGACGTTTGTGTGCCTTAAAGTTTCTATAGGACGAGGAAGCTAGCTCTACATCCTTCTTCTTCTTCTTCGTACGCTGTCAGGCGTCAACCTTTATTCTTTCGAAAAAAGCAGCGGTCATCCTGAGGCTGTCGACACTGCCATAGAGCTTGTCTAGTGTTGCCACTGGTGAAGGCCACATCTGCTTTCTCTGATCCTCGTATGTCGGGCAGTTTTGCAGCAGATGTTCAGCGGTCATTTTCCCAGTACCGCACATGCATTCGTCAGTGCCACCTATCTTCAATTTATTGAATTGGTGGTACCTCAGTCTATTGTGGCCAGTGCGAAGTCTAAAGACCACGACCTGCTCTCTTCTGTTCAACTGGTAATAAGCATAGTTTTGTGTGTAGCCAGTATGTTGTGTTTCCCATTTGGTCATGTATCTAGCTCTAATAAGCCTTTTTGACTCTTCGTATGTCACACTAGTATCTGGTTGTGGTAGTCTTGCACCTTCTTTTGCCAGCCTTTCTGCCTCCTCGTTGCCTTGGATGTTACAGTGGAATGGAACCCACTGTACCACTACTCTTTTTGGTGCCGACTGTTGGCATAGTTGACAGAGTACTGCTCTTAAATCATTAAGTTCAGTATTTTTCTGGCTTTTTAGTGCTGTGACTACGGCCAGGGCATCTGTAAGTAGGACTATATGGCTTTCATTTCTTTTGCATGTCACCATTTCTTCTACTGCAGCCCTCAGTGCCTCTGCCTCCGCTCTGAAATTGCTTGAGCATTTTCCAGTTGCCACTGACAGTGTTGTTTTCCTACCATTTGGTATAGCTCTGCATCCAATCCCTCATAGCTCTCTCTTTCTGCATGACCAACAACAGGTTACAGTTAGCTGTGTTTTTGTTCCACTGTCAGGACTGTGCTACTGGATACTTGTAAATACATTTTTTATGAGGTAGAGCAAGCGAATTGTAGTTAATTTATAATAGGCTGGCAGACGTCAAGTAAGATTATAATATCAGTCGATGATGGGTTTTTTCGGACAGATATACATCTCTGATTATTTATTATGTTGGATACATAAACATAACTAAAGTAGAAATGGAAATCAGATTGGGACCACCGTGCGTATATAGTAAAACATTATTAGGAGGGTGTGTATGGGTAGGAATCATCAACACGTCTAAGTGCTATACAATCGAATACCGCAAAAGTATGCGAAGCAAAGTAATAGAACAGCGTTTTTCAACCGGCGTGCCATGGATAATGGCCAAGGGTGTCAATGGTTTAGAATTATATTGCTCAAACTTGGTGTCTTAATTAACACGGTGTCGATATTGTATTATGATACCCACACAGAGAGGAGTACGTCAAGGGGACTCCATCTTAGCGAGCCTGTTTTCCGCATGCCTGTAATCCGTCATCAGTCGGTGCGACTGGGATACCTTAGGTATCAAAATAAATGGCAGGCTACTAAATCACTTTGGCTTTGCAGATGATCTAGTACTTGTCTCGGAGGCAGCCACAGACAGATGCTCTAGTACTTGTCACGGAGGCAGCCACAGACAGGTGATCTAGTACTTGTCACGGAGGCAGCCACAGACAGATGATCTAGTACTTGTCACGGAGGCAGCCACAGACAGATGATCTAGTACTTGACACGGAGGCAGCCACAGACAGATGATCTAGTACGTGTTACGGAGACAGCCACAGACAGATGATCTAGTACTTGTCACGGAGGCAGCCACAGACAGATGACCTAGTACTTGTCACGGATGCAGCCACAGACAGATGATCTAGTACTAGTTACGGAGGCAGCTACAGACAGATGATCTAGTACTTATCGCGGAGGCAGCCACAGACATATGATCTAGTACTTGTCACGGAGGCAGCCACAGACAGATGATCTAGTACTTGTCACGGAGGCAGCTACAGACAGATAATCTAGTACTTGTCACGGAGGCAGTCACAGACAGATGATCTAGTACTAGTTACGGAGGCAGCCACAGACAGATGATCTAGTACTTGTCACGGAGGCAGCCACAGACGCCAATGAAATACTAGCAGCGCTCCACCGAAAGGGAAAGAAAGCAGGACTCGAAGTGAACACGTCCAAGACGAAAGTCATGCGCAACCGATTCGCTTCCTGCGACCCAGTCTTCCTGGATGGAGAGAGACTCGACGACGTGGGCGAGTACATCTACCTTGGACGCCTGCTTAACATGCAGAACGACAAGCCCAGATTTAATAAGACGGCATCGCGAGGGTTGGACGGCTGTCTCTTCAATAAAGCCGGTACTGGACAACATCCACTACCAGAGCCTGCACATCTCTTTTTTCAACTCCGCAGTACTACCTGCAATATGCTATGTGGCGGAAACATGGACACTTACCAAAGATGAAGTTCAAACTCAGAGTGACCCAAGCCTCCCTCGAGAGATGCATGGTTGGCTTCACGCTTCATAGCCAGCACACGAAAGGTCTTCACAACTCGGACATAAGTCAGTTGTCCCTAGTGGGAGATACAGTTATTTATGCAGACAAGATGAAACATCGCTGGTGGGAGGGGAGGGGGGGGCGCACTTACTGTGAAGAATGGACGATCGTAGGAGCACAGCGAAAGCAATATGGTATACTGGCCCACTGTGGCCCATGACAGAGACCGTTGGATCAGAAGTTGGGACTTGCAACGGTGTAACTGTCGCTGATAAACGGATCGTGTAATCCAGTATTATTATCAAGGCCGTATATGCTTTATTTCAATTTTATTGTCCTTGTGCTGCAGCCAAGATGTTTTCACTGAGCTGTTGCAAATACTTATTTGTACAACGACGAACCGTTTGCTGCACGTTGCTTGTTGCGGACTTGAAGATGTGCAGAGTACCTGTTCTTGGAAGCTGCTTGTATTTAATCAGAGTAGCGCGCTTGGCCTCAATATCCTTAATTTTTTCTTCAAACCTGATTTAACAGTTCTTCTGCCAAAGGTAGCAAGTGCAGTGATATGGATTCCTTTTCGGAGATGTTGGCAGGTCTCTGTAACAGTCTTGCCATAATGCGTGATATTGAGTTTCCTCAAAACCACTGTTAAATCTCTTGATCAGCGCAGTGTCCAACATTCTATTTCGATGTTTGGCTTGCTTTTATTTCTGGTGTGGTGGAAACTTCCTTGGTTGCAACTGTATTTTACAGCGAACCAATGAATGATCGGCATCGCAGTCTGCAATATGATACAGTCTATGCTTTGATCGTGGGTCCACGATATATGATGTTGAGGTTTGGTCGAAAATAGGAGTTGGTCCCACAGAGTTCATGGTAGACACAAAATTCTAAAAGTCGTTGGCCATTTTCATTAATTTTTTCCAACTCCAAATTTGCCAAGACATCAAGCTACATGTCGTGATCAGCACACACTCTAGCATTGAAGACACCTAGTAGAACAAGCTGTTCTTGACTATACACACTTCAAATCACTGCTGATAAATCATCATAGAACTTATCTTTGACCTCAGGTGGGGAGAACAAGGTAAGTGCATATACTCTGACAAGGTTGACGGGACCTCCTGTGTTACCGAGACGAAGTGTAAGCAGGCGCTCTGAACCCTTTTATTCTGGTTTAATTATGTGTATTAGATACTTTTTCATGACAAAGTCTACACCCTGCTATCTTTTTTTAAGTTGGGGGTCTTTTCCTTGCCAGTAGAATATGTAGTAATGTCAGAACCAGTCTTTTCAGTTCGTTATTAATTAGGCGTCTTTCTGGCATCGCATATGTCGTGTAGGTTATCGGGTAGTTCAGTCAACATGGTACGGACATTCCAAACTCCTAGTTTAACTGCTGATGCGCGTGTTGTGTCGACATCGCAGGGTGAAACTAGAAGGCCTCACCAGATAAATAATTTGTACTAATCGGCATATACCATGAACATATTGAAAGCTTTTATTTGCTAAATACTTATTGATCTATTTCAATTGGCCAATAAAACGACCTCAGCATATCAGTTTTCCCTTTCACTAACAAAACCAATACCGTATGCGAAGCAAATGATAGAACAGTGTTATTCAACCGGGATGCCATGAATAATTGCCAAGGGTGTCGAATGGTTTAGGATTATATTGCTCCAACTTGATATCTTAATTAACATCGTGCACCAAAAATTTTTCCATATGTTATTATTATACCCATACAATACCTTAAAACTTTGATCTGCTGCAACAAAGAAAGAAAACCGTACCACACATTTTTGAACATCTTAAAGAACTGAAAGATGAAATTCAGTATTAATTTCCAAACTTATGCTCCCAAGTCTCTGCTTAGTTGAGAAACACACACGTAGCGTCTGCACCAAACCATACTATTCTTAATCTTGCAGAAGAAGAGCAGTTAATTAGCCCATGTAATGATATCACTCTGATGTTAAAGCATAGAGAAGTACCTCTTGTCGAAATATGGACAAAAACTAACACTGAATATCTTCACGTTTAAAAAAAAGCTCCATAGATTATGTTTCAGTTTCGCAACATTACCTGCATGAGTTGAGATTCACAAATATAAAAACTAACACTGAATATCTTCACGTTTAAAAAAAAGCTCCATAGATTATGTTTCAGTTTCGCAACATTACCTGCATGAGTTGAGATTCACAAATATAAAAACTAACACTGAATATCTTCACGTTTAAAAAAAAGCTCCATAGATTATGTTTCAGTTTCGCAACATTACCTGCATGAGTTGAGATTCACAAATATAAAAACTAACACTGAATATCTTCACGTTTAAAAAAAAGCTCCATAGATTATGTTTCAGTTTCGCAACATTACCTGCATGAGTTGAGATTCACAAATATAAAAACTAACACTGAATATCTTCACGTTTAAAAAAAAGCTCCATAGATTATGTTTCAGTTTCGCAACATTACCTGCATGAGTTGAGATTCACAAATATAAAAACTAACACTGAATATCTTCACGTTTAAAAAAAAGCTCCATAGATTATGTTTCAGTTTCGCAACATTACCTGCATGAGTTGAGATTCACAAATATAAAAACTAACACTGAATATCTTCACGTTTAAAAAAAAGCTCCATAGATTATGTTTCAGTTTCGCAACATTACCTGCATGAGTTGAGATTCACAAATATAAAAACTAACACTGAATATCTTCACGTTTAAAAAAAAGCTCCATAGATTATGTTTCAGTTTCGCAACATTACCTGCATGAGTTGAGATTCACAAATATAAAAACTAACACTGAATATCTTCACGTTTAAAAAAAAGCTCCATAGATTATGTTTCAGTTTCGCAACATTACCTGCATGAGTTGAGATTCACAAATATAAAAACTAACACTGAATATCTTCACGTTTAAAAAAAAGCTCCATAGATTATGTTTCAGTTTCGCAACATTACCTGCATGAGTTGAGATTCACAAATATAAAAACTAACACTGAATATCTTCACGTTTAAAAAAAAGCTCCATAGATTATGTTTCAGTTTCGCAACATTACCTGCATGAGTTGAGATTCACAAATATAAAAACTAACACTGAATATCTTCACGTTTAAAAAAAAGCTCCATAGATTATGTTTCAGTTTCGCAACATTACCTGCATGAGTTGAGATTCACAAATATAAAAACTAACACTGAATATCTTCACGTTTAAAAAAAAGCTCCATAGATTATGTTTCAGTTTCGCAACATTACCTGCATGAGTTGAGATTCACAAATATAAAAACTAACACTGAATATCTTCACGTTTAAAAAAAAGCTCCATAGATTATGTTTCAGTTTCGCAACATTACCTGCATGAGTTGAGATTCACAAATATAAAAACTAACACTGAATATCTTCACGTTTAAAAAAAAGCTCCATAGATTATGTTTCAGTTTCGCAACATTACCTGCATGAGTTGAGATTCACAAATATAAAAACTAACACTGAATATCTTCACGTTTAAAAAAAAGCTCCATAGATTATGTTTCAGTTTCGCAACATTACCTGCATGAGTTGAGATTCACAAATATAAAAACTAACAACAAAGAAAGGCTACAAACAGAAGAGGAAGAAATGAGAATATAAAGGACCAATATTATACCGCATAAAACGAAAGTTTGTATTTAAAAGCTGACATGAGTCAGGTTAGTTTTTTTTTTGTTTCGTTGAATTCATAGTGATCTACAACTGTTGTATATTAGTCTTATGTTTTGCTTGTTTTCATAGATTGTTTCTGTTTAACTTTAACCATTGTCTATTTTCAACTCAGATCGATCACAGAGAAAGTGCATGTTACTTTTCTTCTTCTTCTTCGTTCGTTCTCAATCTCCCACTACCAAACCCTGAAAGGGTTTAAGTAGCAGAATATTGTTCAGAGAACGGAATGCGTTGTGTCGTAGTTTACAGCTTGACTGCGATATTTCCACCTTTCGTTCCAACACATCCGACTTCAGCAAGCATTTTTTGAGTACCGAGTTAGCATTCCCTTTTCGATCCTTTTTCCTTAGCCAGTCTGTCTTGCTGCAGCCTGTTATCCAGGATCACCGTGTTGAGGTGTAGAAGGGTCTTGACCACTGCAGCTCATGCGCTGCTCAGCATCATGATCCCCATTTTACTTTTAATAATGTGGATTACCATTTTGTTATTGATATAAGTACTTTTGGAAACAGTTCTAAAAGACGATTGGCTAGGGGTACCGTAAAATAAGATACAAAACTTGAGTGTGCCGTCATTGGAAAAAGTTGAATACCTCTGCGTTTCAGAAAGAAAAACTGCAAATGCACGCATATTGCATTGCATAGGCTTCCTGTAAGGAGTCGAACGCATTCCATTCTCCGGACAACATCATGCTATTTGCATTTCCATTTTCAAGGCTTGGTAGCGGGAGTTTGAGAACAAACAAAGAAGAAGAATTTTAGGAATGATCTAATGCAGCAACTAAATAGATATTTATTATGAACTATAACAATAATTATATTAATTAATTATTTAATTGCAAATTAATTGTAATAATAGTTAAAAAAAAGGTGGTGTTTTTGTTGGAAGCCACTCGTGCTGAGTTAAGTTTACTCTTGAGGGCGTTTATTAAATTACCGGATTATATGACATCCAGAGCCGTACACGAGAAGGTGAACCGGGATCCTTTTAGTGGGATGTGGGGTTCCTTAGTAAGGGGACCAGTAAGATGATCACATTGTCGGTCCTCGCGTTTGTTTCCAGGAGCACGATCGAGCACGAACGAGTGTGTCAGGTAGAGAATTAATCAATATGTTTCACCTGGCCCAGATTACATTTTGCTCTCATATTAATCAGTATGTCTCACCTGGCCCAGATTACTTTTCGCTCTCACACTGATCGGTATGTTTCACCTGGCTCAGATTATTTTTCGCTCCCACACTGATCGGTATTTCTCACCTGGCCCTCATTACTTTTCGCTCCAACATTCACTAGCATGTTTCACGTGGGGCGTATTACCATTCTCTCCTACAGTAGTAATATAATAAACACAATTTACGACCATTACGACCAAAATACTTAGTCTGAAACTAATGACAACACAAATGGGAACATCCAACTGATTTATACAATTGTTACTCCGTGAGGACGGCGTGGACTAGTGGTTAAGGGACACAGCTCACAACCAGAAGGTGCTGGGTTCGTTCCCCATCACAGTACCGGCCGTTACCCCAGAGAAGCAAACCTTTAGAAAATACAGGAGGAAGCAGACCCTTACATAAAATGGATGCTGAAGTCGGATACACTGGACCGACAGGCGCAAAATAAAAACCACAGTGCAACGCACACCGCCTTGGGGAATAGAGAAATAAGGCGAACGCAAAAAGAAAAAAAAAGAACTCCTTGAAATAATAACATTGCATACCCTTTCATGAGAAGAAAGACTAACTTCTGGCCAGGCAAAACATACTGGACAAGACCTTCACCTTGGCTTCCTCGTAGCCCTTCCTGAAAACGGACTGTATTCATGGCAACCTGGCCAACTAAGTGAGAATCGAGACAGTAATTACAATAGTGCAGGCTCTACTGTGAAGCCTAGTGTAGCACTACAAACAAGTTAAGGCTCTACTGTGAAGCCTAGTGTTGCACTACAACCAAGTGAAGACTCTAATGTGAAGCCTAGTGTTGCACTACAAACAAGTTAAGGCTCTACTGTGAAGCCTAGTGTTGCACCACAAACAAGTAAAGGCTCTACTGTGAAGCCTAGTGTTGCACTACAAACAAGTTAAGGCTCTACTGTGAAGCCTAGCGTTGCACTACAAACAAGTGAAGGCTCTACTGTGAAGCCTAGTGTTGCACTACAGACAAGTGAAGGCTCTACTGTGAAGGCTAGTTTTGCACTACAAACAAGTGAAGGCTCTACTGTGAAGGCTAGTTTTGCACTACAAACAAGTTAAGGCTCTACTGTGAAGGCTAGTTTTGCACTACAAACAAGTGAAGGCTCTACTGTGAAGCCTAGTCTTGCACTACAAACATGAGGACCCAGGCTCATTTTCTTCAGTACGTACACTTTGAAATGTAAAAAAAGAACACGCCAACACGACACATCACAACTAGTTTTGAACTATAATATTATAGGACACACGCTCTGAATAAACCTAACAACATAATTAGATATTAGTGGATTGGAACACACCAAGGAAAAGAAAAATCAGGAATCCAAATGAGAGTTGGCAAGGAACGGTGCAAGAGAAGGTAAAGGCAACTGGTTTTTTTTTGTATGTTGCCTGCACACATTCAGCAACTGATTTTGTATTTGTATGTTTCAAGAAAAGCAAGTAGGATTCAATAGTGTCAAACCAAGAAGTGAGGTCGAAGCTGCAATGGAGGAGATAACAGCAGTCAGTGACCCATAGCTGCTCAATACCCTATCCGATCTCAAAGTAGCGTAAAAAATAGAAATCGATATCTGAGCTGTGCCGAAACTGGATGTATCGGTCCGAACGCCGCAGGGATTGCACCATGTACACAACGTAACAGAATGTCCTTTTCAAAACGAACGTTGAAGAACAAGTGGAAGAAATTCAGAAATAATAAAACTCAAATAGCAATAGTAACCCTCAGTGAGGGCTCTTTTCTCCTACCAGGCGCATCAGCAGTGTTAGGGATAACTAAATGGACTCCTAAATGATAAGTTAAATGGCGAACAATAAAACGCAGCCACGGACTATTCCAGGCGATCTGCACGAAATCATCCCCACTACCATATGAGGATACAGCAGACCAATCAGCTGATTGCCTTACAAACCCTAACTGCAGAACATCTACATTCGATGATAAAGGAAAAGCGACTAAGTAAATAGCGTTACTAGTTAATACTAACATTGACGACAACTGAAATAGTAGTAGCAAAAGGTGTAGTCAACTGAATTGAAACTGCAGTAAAATTAAATGCAAAAATGGATGAAATACTGGTAAAGTTAAACAGAAGTTGCACATGAAAACAAACCTAAGTCAAGCTGCAGACCTAACGTCTATTTCCTTGTTGGCATGTAAAACTGTTATTAAACCTTGCCAGTATCTCAGCCTTTAGAAGTTGTAGAAGGGACAGCACTAGTCAAATCAGTTGACATTATCCCAGCCTGCGTTCTAAATACAGACTGGATCTGTCTAAAATGCTGTCAAACACATAAGCCAAACGTGCTTTCCTCTAGCCCAGAAGGGCAGTGCAGATTTTATGGCACGACAATAAAGAAGAAATCATTCATGTTTCAAGATCCCCTAGCAAGACATTTTTACAACTATTAAAACACACGCTTGAACAAATGTCACAGAGAACGACCGTAGTCTGATACCAAATTTGTTCAAGCTTAGTCGACCACTGGTGTCGTTCGTGTTTCAATAAATATCTCACACCATTTCAAGATTGAGCCTAGAGGATATGAGAAACATTATTATGATTGCGATGAATGAGTCAAGTGAGAATCAGACTGCGGATAGGCTGTTGGGGGGGGGGGGGGGGGGGGAGGGGTGCAATACTAAAAGTTCAGTAAATTACAAATCTCACACGCAGACACATTCCCGTGTGGGCGGGGGTGGGGGCAGGCAAAGACATTCCTGTGTGGGGTGGGGTGGGAGCACGCAGACACATTCCCGTGTGGGGTGGGGTGGGGGCAGGCAGACACATTCCCGTGTGGGGTAGGAGCACGCAGACACATTCCCGTGTGGGGTGGGGTGGGGGCAGGCAGACACATTCCCATAGGGGTGGGGTGGGGTCAGGCAGACAAATTTCCGTGGGTGGGGTAAGGGCAGGCAGACACATTCATGTGTGGGGTGGGGTAGGAGCACGCAGACACATTCCCGTGTGGGGTGGGATACGAGAACGCAGACACATTCCCGTGTTGGGTGGGGTAGGAGCACGCAGACACATTCCCGTGTGGGGTGCGGTAGGAGCACGCAGATACATTCCCGTGTGGGTGGCGGGTGGGGGCAGGCAGACACATTCCCGTGACGGGTGGGGTGGGGGCAGGCAGACACATTCCCGTGTGGGGTAGGAGCACGCAGACACATTCCCGTGTGGGGTGGGGGCAGGCAGACACATTCCCGTGTGGGGTGGGGTGGGGGCAGGCATACACATTCCCGTGGGTGGGGTAAGGGCAGGCAGACACATTCCTGTGTGGGGTGGGGTGGGGGCAGGCAGACACATTCCCGTGGGTGGGGTAAGGGCAGGCAGACACATTCCTGTGTGGGGTGGGGTAGGAGCACGCAGACACATTCCCGTGTGGGGTGGGGTACGAGCACGCAGACACATTCCCGTGTTGGGTGGGGTAGGAGCACGCAGACACATTCCTGTGTGGGGTGGGGTAAGGGCAGGCAGACACATTCCCGTGTGGGGTGGGGTAGGAGCACGCAGACACATTCCCGTGTGGGTGGGGGTGGGGGCAGGCAGACACATTCCCGTGTGGGTGGGGGTGGGGGCAGGCAGACACATTCCTGTGTGGGTGGGGGTGGGGGCAGGCAGACACATTCCTGTGTGAATGGGGTGGGGGCAGGCAGATACATTCCCGTGTGAATGGGGTGGGGGCAGGCAGATACATTCCCGTGTGAATGGGGTGGGGGCAGGCAGATACATACCCGTTGAAAGGGAGTGTGGGGCACAGACACATACCCGTGAAAATGGAGAGAGGGGGCACAGACACACACCCGTGAAAATGGAGTGGTGGCACAGACAAAAACCCGTGAAAATTGGGGGGGGGGGCACAGACACATACCTGTGCAAAATGAGGGGGCACAGACACATTCCTGTGAGAAGCGAGGCGGCACAGACACATACCCGTGAAAAGGGAGGAGGGCACAGACACATACCCGTGAAAAGGGAGGAGTACAGACACATACCTGTGAAAAGGGAGGGGAGGCACAGACACATACCCGTGAAAAGCGAGAGAGGCACAGACACATACCCGTGAAAAGGGAGGAGGGCACAGACACATACCCGTGAAAAGGGAGGGGAGGCACAGACACATACCCGTGAAAAGGGAGGGGAGGCACAGACACATGAAAGGGAGGGTGGGGCACAGAGTCATACCTGTGAAAAGGGAGGGGGGCACAGACACATACCTGTGAAAAGGTAGAGGAGGGGGGCAGTGACACATACCTGTGAAAAGGGAGGGGGCACAGACACATACCCGTGAAAAGGGAGGGGGGCTGGACACATACCCGTGAAAAGGGAGGGGGGCACAGACACATACCTGTGGAAATGGAGGGGGGGGACACAGACACACACCCATGAAAATTGAGGGAGGGTACAGACACACACCCGTGAAAAGGGAGGGGGTGCAGACATATGCCCGTGGAAAGGGAGGGGGTACAGACATATGCCCGTGGAAAGGGAGGGGGGTACAGACATATGCCCGTGGAAAGGGAGGGGGTACATACATATATCCGTGGAAAGGGAGGGGGCACAAACATATACCCGTGGAAAGGGAGGGGGGTACAGACATATGCCCGTGGAAAGGGAGGGGGTACAGACATATACCCGTGGAAAGGGAGGGGGCACAACCATATACCCGTGGAAAGGGAGGGGGCACAGACATATGCCCGTGGAAAGGGAGGGGTGTACAGACATATGCCCGTGGAAAGGGAGGAGTGTACAGACATATGCCCGTGGAAAGGGAGAGGGGCACAGACACATACCCGTGAAAAGGGAGGGGGGCACAGACATATGCCCGTGGAAAGGGAGGGGGGGAGCTCAGACACACCTGTCCGATGGAAAGCACACAGACACGTTCATGTTGGTCCACTGTATTAATATATCGCCTCTCTCGTTCCTTTCTCCCAAACCATATCCTCCAGGGACATCTTCTACCATTTCGACTCCTACCTTTGCATTGATCTCGTCGATAATGACTGTTATCTTGTTCTTGCACTGAGTCATGACCATTACAATTTCTCCCAAATTCTCTTTCCACCTCTTCATCTGTTCCGTCCCTCGCTGGTGCATACGTTTATAGAAAGTTGGTATTGATGGGTTTACTGCTCAATATAACCAGCAGAACTCGATCTTATATTGCCCAAAAACCCGCCAGTGCCATCCCTCTATCTCTCGATTCATAACTATTCCGACTCCTCTATTGTGTGTTCTGGAGTTTATTATTTGGTATGTCTCAGATGTCATTGTGGCTGCGCCCTTCCATTTCATCTCGCTCAATCCCATTATATTTATATTCATTCTTGATATTTTCTGCAGAATATATTCTAGTTTCCACGCTTACATCAGTGTACGTACGTTCTAGTTCCTAATGTTTAGCGTGTTTCTCCGCTTACATCAGTGTACGTACGTTCTAATTGCCAATAGGCATGTTTCCCCGCTTACATCAGTGTACGTACGTTTTAGTTGCTAATGTTTAGCGTGTTTCTCCGCTTACATCAGTGTACGTACGTTCTAATTGCCAATAGGCGTGTTTCCCCGCTTACATCAGTGTACGTACGTTTTAGTTGCTAATGTTTAGCGTGTTTCCCCGCTTACACCAGTGTACATACGTTCTAGTTGCTAATGTTTAGCGTGTTTCCCCGCTTACATCAGTGTACATACGTTCTATTTGCTAATGTTTTGCGTGTTTCCAAGCTTACGTCAGAGTACGTACGTTCTAGTTGCTAATGTTTAGCGTGTTTCCCCGCTTACATCACGGTGCGTACGTTCCAGGTGAATGCTTGGAATGCAAGGCCACAGGAAGTAGCGGAGGCAAGGACAATTAATTCATTTAAGAATAGATTGGATGCGCATAGCTTTTATAGCAAAGAAATGTAAATGAAACTGGTTGTATACTGACCCTACAGAGTCTTCTAAACCAATATACAGGCGTTAAGTTAAGTTAAGAGACGTGTTCAATTGGGGTATTTAGTGGGTCTTGAGGGTTCGACCTCAACTCCACCCCCGGCTGTGACAACATTTAGAACATAGACTGGAAGCAAACTGACACTTGGAGATCTGGCAAGCGTTACTCATCGCGATTGACAGAAAAGACGGTGAGCGAAAAGAATGTATACTGTTACCTTGTTTGTTAAATATTTATACAAAACACAATTTTTGACAGATAGAGGAAATGATGGGATAATTTAAGAGAATTGATGAACGAAATCTGATCCTGAGAGTTAAAATATGTTTGTCATATAAAACAGACATAACACTTTGCTGAGAATAATACTGCAAAGAAAGGCAAATTACAACGACGCTTGACCTGAACAACGCTATACGTGGAAGGATATCATCGAACGATCGATAAGGAAAAGAAGGTTGTAACATAACATCTAGACATGAGGTAGAGGACGTTGGAAAACCATTGCAGTCGACCTTTGCTGTAGAGATAGTACCCGAACTGAACTGACGATAATAATTATATAAATATAATTGTCAAGTTCTTTATTGTATACATAAATGACCCTCACAAGTTGGATAAACTTGACTAGCACATCGTGAAGTTATTTATTGGATACATAACTAACCTCACAAGTTAGATAAACTTGACTTATCACATCATGACGTTATTTATTGGATACATAACTGACCTCACCAAGGTACATAAACTTGACTTATCACATCATGACGTTATTTATTGGATACATAACTGACCTCACCAAGGTACATAAACTTGACAACGACGTTCTATGTTAAAATTATGTATTGTATACATAGCTAATCTCACAAGGTACACACACGTTACGAGCAGGCACTATCATACAGTTGTTTTATCTTAACACACACACATACACACACACACACACAAACATACATATATACATACCTACATCAATATATATATATATATGTATATATATATATATATATATATATATATATATATATATATATATATATATATATATATATATATATATATATAAAAACAAAGGTTTGAATGATTAAAACCTATATATATTTTGTGACTGACAAGCGTAAATAAATTATACCATGAGAGTACTATAAGTATCCCACGCAAAGTTAAATATTTCGTTGTTAGCTTCAGTTGAAGGACATTAATTATTATCGTGGATTATGTACGACCTGAACTGATCTGTTACTGTCAACTAACTTTCACTAATTGTCAACATTGTAGTACTGACCTCATTTAGTAGCGAGAGATATTGATGTGAAATTCAACACTTCACTTACAGTCAGCTCAGCTGTTTCCTTCCATTTGATCTTTAATGATGTGTGAACACAGCGTTCTTGAAACCTCACAATGTAAACATTCTTCCTTTGGACCATTATCCATGGCACATTAAAATGAAAAATGTTCGTTATTAATAGTATCTTCAAAATAAAATTAGACTTATTATTATAGAGGATAGAAATAATAAGCTTGCAGCAAGAAGAACTCTAGATGGCTGAGTAAGAGACAACCGCGTAAATCACATCGAGTCAACTAGAGCAGTGATTCCCAACTACATGTCCTTGAACCGCTACCGGTCCGCAGAAATCTCCTGCCGGTCCCCGAAAAAAGAAATTTCTGCCGAACCGCTGTTCTATTTACTGCTCGAGTTCTAGTTTTCTTAAATAACTAGAGAATTTTTATTTTATAACATTAGCTTCAACAACTGCTGGACAAAATATTATATAAAAAATAGGAATTTTTCTGTATGCGAAAATTCTTACTATTTTCATCCGCCCGTGAAAAATTTTTCGCTATTTTCACCGGTCTGTGAAAATTTTTTTTCTATATTTTACCGGTCCATGAACAATTGTTTCTATTGTCACTTGTCCGCGAAAAATGTTCCCTGTTTTCACCTGTCAGGGAACAATATTTCCACTTTTCACCAGTCCGCGAACAATTTTTCCTCTTTTCACCAGTCCGCGAACAATATTTCCTCTTTTCACCAGTCCGTGAACAATTGTTCCACTTTTCACCAGTCCGCGAACAATATTTCCTCTTTTCACCAGTACGCGAACAATTGCTCCTCTTTTCACCAGTCCGCGAACAATATTTCCTCTTTTCACCAGTCCGCGAACAATTGTTCCACTTTTCACCAGTACGCGAACAATATTTCCTCTTTTCACCAGTACGCGAACAATTGCTCCTCTTTTCACCAGTACGCGAACAATTGCTCCTCTTTTCACCAGTCCGCGAACAATTGCTCCTCTTTTCACCAGTACGCGAACAATTGCTCCTCTTTTCACCAGTAGGCGAACAATATTTCCTCTTTTCACCAGTCCGCGAACAATTGCTCCTCTTTTCACCAGTCCGCGAACAATTGCTCCTCTTTTCACCAGTCCGCGAACAATTGCTCCTCTTTTCACCATTACGCGAACAATTGCTCCTCTTTTCACCATTACGCGAACAATTGCTCCTCTTTTCACCATTACGCGAACAATTGCTCCTCTTTTCACCATTACGCGAACAATTGCTCCTCTTTTCACCATTACGCGAACAATTGCTCCTCTTTTCACCAGTCCGCGAACAATATTTCCTCTTTTCACCAGTACGCGAACAATTTTTCCTGTTTTCACCGATCTGTGAATAATTATTCCTATTTTCACCGGTCCGCGAGTTGAAAAAGGGTTGAGAAACACTGAACTAGAGACACCAGCAGTATAAACTTGATCTTTCTTTAAAATTTCATTTTGATTGTGACATCTAAAAACATACGTCATTATTGGCTCGATATTGCTTGTTACATACATAACTAGTTAGATAAACTTGACTGCCGTCCTGTTTCTTAAAGTTGTTTAGTGTTTACATAACTAACCTCACAAGTTAGTTAAACTTGACTGCCGTCCTGTTCCTTAAGATAAACTTGACTGCCGCCCGATAACTTAAAGTTGGTTAGTGTTTACATAACTAACCTCACACGTTAGATAAACTTGACAGCCGCCCAATAACTTAAAGTTGGTCAGTGTTTACATAACTAACCTCACATGTTAGATAAACTTGACTTCCGTCCTATATCTTAAAGTTGGTTAGTGTTTTCAAAACCAACGTCAGAGTGACAGCCACGTCCTGAACTAACAATGTTTATTGTTGTTTACACAACTTCCGTCACAGAAGATTACTTGACAAATAATTCACTTTCCGACATGCCACTTATTCCGTATACAATTACTGGAATTACCTGTAGACAAATGTCAGGAATGTACACAGTGAGGGATTGTGTTTATCTATTTAAAAATACATGTTCTTTTTTTAGAGATCAGATTATCAAATCTACTTTTTCACGGACTCATTGACTCTGCGTGTCTGTCTTCCACTCTGCGTGTCTGTCTTCCACTCTGCTTGTCTGTCTTCTATTCTGCCTATCACAATGTTTGATTATGCCACCCTCTAAATTTCCCGAACGGCCTTTCTCTTGAATGTGTTCTAGCTGTGCAAGAGATGTTTAAGGCCTCCTAAGCAAGCGATGTTTAAGGCCTCCTAAGCAAGAGACACAGCTTCTAACTTCTCATTGTTAAGGCATAGGCTTTTTCTCTGTATGGGTAAACAAGAATCCAATATGTGCAATTCTTGGTGCGATGAGAGCAGAGACAAGCTTCCTTTACTCATTGGCACTCAGCATTACTCCGGTTGGCCACATCACTTGTAACAAACAACGTAATGATAGTTGTTAAAAGCGTTTTTGGGTCACGATTTCTCATTTCTTGGTAACAATGTTGAGTTGCACGTGCTGTCATCTGCACCCATTATTTCCGTTTCCGCTTGGAAATGTTAATATGAGAGTTCGAGTAGTGCATATTGAAACTCTTAGAAAGTAGAGAGTTATGTCAATCGTATTCCTCGTGGTTAGGGGGTCGCTGTAGTGAAGAGGTTAAGGCATTCGCCTCTCACAGCTATGAAGGGAAACGGTGGGCGATCGAATCCCGCAAGTATCAAGCGACTCCTGGTCTCACGGGGGCCTGAATACCGAGTTACCTCCAATCGTCTAGACTAATAGTCTTTCCACTGATCCAAGGTAACTCGGGATAAGAGTGAGATTGATGACCAGCGCATATTTCCGTTCACTATAATCTAAATACAGCGCAAAACACATTGTTAAGACAAATCCGTCTATGTTGTGGCCACCATCGCTTCACGGTGGTAATAGCTTTTATTCCTGCTGGTGTGTCTTCTCTTGTTTGGCTCATCATTAAGTCAGTGGTAGAAAGAGAATGATTGATAGGCAATGTCCTTTTCGTCGTAGTCCATTTTCCTATAAACAGTTAGATCTATCTGCCCAACAGTGAATGCATAATATGTAAATAGTTGTTTTGCTTTACATAATGAGTCTTGAGATACCACCAGGGTTTAAAATTATCCATAGGATATCCATGTGTATGCTGCTGAAGGTCTTTTCAAAATAACATAATGTTCGCACTTTGCCCTTTTGATCATTTAATGTGATCTCTCTGTAGAAGATGATATGGCCTGAGCATCTTTCATTCCTTCTTACAGGACGTGTTCCTTTCTTAGTTTAAAATAAATATGTGATGCAGTTGATATTTAATGAATAATTCTTCTTCTTTTGTCGTCTCCCTTTCTACCCAGTGTCGTGGTATGTATTTGTTTTTCTCTTCTCTCGTGGCCCGAGTAACATTTTTCCCAATTTTACAGCAGGTCTTGTTTACACTATCCACCTTTTCCTCGGTCTTCCTCTCACCCTTCTTACTGATATTCTCCTGTAGAAGATTGCACGAACAATGTGGTCTGGTTGCATTCTCACAATGTGATCAAACCAATTAATATATTGTTTTATTCGATGTACCACAGGTAGGAAATTGTTCCAACCTTTTCCGGAATATTTGTATATGTGATTCTATCTCTTCCGGTTTTGATAGTGACCTTTCATATGCACCGCATTTTGCAGGTGGCTAACTTGTTCTTGCTCCCTATTCAATGGCCACGTCTGGCCCTGGTAGTACAGGGTTAGAATCAAGATACTATTTATCATCTGCTGTTTTGCTTGGGGTGTCTTAGTAGCGTAGACAGCTGGTAGCGGACAGCGTTTGCCCTCTCCGCTCTCGTCTCCATCTCTAAATACATGCTGTCGTATTCAGTAAAAACAGTTCTCAAATGCCTAAATTCTTGTATCTGCTTTATTTTGTCCTCTTTTACGTGAATATGAAGTGTGGTGTGCTGTCTACCGATATGTATTGTCTCTGCCTTTGATGTGTTGATATTCATGTCGTACTTTTGACAGTCTAAGTGCGGTGAGTCAAAATGGTGTTTTAGGTTATGTTCAGTGGGGTGGATCAAACATTGGTCGTCTGCAAAGATCAATTACTTGGTACTCTCCAGTTCTGTATTTGCCTCCTGTATGATTTCCTTCATACAAGTGACAAAGAGGAGTAGAGAGAGAACACAGCCCTGTCTGACGCCTGCTGAAATAGGGAATCACTTCTGTTGTTCTTACTGCACTCTGGCTTCCCTGATATAAAGCCTTCATGTTACTAAGGAGATGACTTTGTAGTCCATAATCAGACAGGATCTTCCATACATTATTTCTGTTGACTCTATCGAACGCCTTTTCATGATCTATGGTTATGAGGCTGTTTTTTGTTGTTTTTTACATCACATGACAGTTCGCATATTTGTCTGAATGTAAATATTGCACCTGTGCAGCTCTTTCTATCCTGAATCTGAACTGATTATTTCCTAGTTGGGGCTCCAGTATCGGTCTAGCTATTTTGTCTAGTATCATTGCATAGCTTGCATTTGTGGCTTGGGAGAGAGATTCCTTTATACGTTTCGCACTTTCGCTTGTCGTCTTTATTTGCCCAGATGGGAAAGATGATTGCTAGCTGAAAATCTGTCGGTACCTTTCTAGAATTCCAGGCCACATTAAATATTCTGGTCAGCCAATCCACTGCAGTTGTCCTGTAGTGCAGTAGCTTTCTGTTGCGATACCATCTATTCCTGCTGTCTTATCCTTCTTGCAAACCTACAGGGCCGCTTGGACTTCTGATTTCAATATTTCGAAGCCGCGAGCTGTTTCATTCTCCATTTGGTACTGTGCTGGTTCACACTCTCTCGGGTTTAGCAACTCGCTAAAATATTATTTCCATCTGTTTCTCATGTATTGGCTGTTGGTGAGTGGTTCTTTGGATTCATTGTTGATAACTATTGATTTATTGCATTTTTCCTTTCTCACTCTCATTGCCTTGATGCTTCGGTAAAAATTTCTAGGGGATGCGGTACATACGTTTGCTGCTTGCTCTCCATATTTTGTCAATGAATCATATTTTGCAATTTGTACCGACTTTTTCCTCTCTCTTGCGGTTTGTCTGTTAAGCTTTGTAATCTTCCTTGGTTTTCGATTTATGTCATTTGTGAAAACAAAATTTCTTTTCTTGTATGCAACATTTGTTTTCTCCATTCAACCATCTTGTATGTCTTGTTTTCTCCATTCAACCATCTTGTATGTCTTGTTTTCTCCATTCAACCATCTTGTATGTCTTGTTTTCTCCATTCAACCATCTTGTATGTCTTGTCTGCATTCTGGCTTGTTGAGCCTGCATTCCTCTGAGACTATTTACAAAATTGTAGCTTTACAAAATTGTAGCTTTACAAAATTGTAGCTTTACAAAATTGTACCTTTACAAAATTGTAGCTTTACAAAATTGTAGCTTTACAAAATTGTAGCTTTACAAAATTGTAGCTTTACAAAATTGTAGCTTTACAAAATTGTAGCTTTACAAAATTGTAGCTTTACAAAATTGTAGCTTTACAAAATTGTAGCTTTACAAAATTGTACCTTTACAAAATTGTAGCTTTACAAAATTGTAGCTTTACAAAATTGTAGCTTTACAAAATTGTAGCTTTACAAAATTGTAGCTTTACAAAATTGTAGCTTTACAAAATTGTAGCTTTACTAAATTGTAGCTTTACTAAATTGTAGCTTTACAAAATTGTAGCTTTACAAAATTGTAGCTTTACAAAATTGTAGCTTTACTAAATTGTAGCTTTACTAAATTGTAGCTTTACAAAATTGTAGCTTTACAAAATTGTAGCTTTACAAAATTGTAGCTTTACAAAATTGTAGCTTTACAAAATTGTAGCTTTACAAAATTGTAGCTTTACAAAATTGTAGCTTTACAAAATTGTAGCTTTATAAAATTGTAGCTTTACAAAATTGTAGCTTTATAAAATTGTAGCTTTAAAAATTGTAGCTTTACAAAATTGTAGCTTTATAAAATTGTAGCTTTACAAAATTGTAGCTTTACAAAAATTGTAGCTTTACAAAATTGTAGCTTTACAAAATTGTAGCTTTATAAAATTGTAGCTTTACAAAATTGTAGCTTTATAAAATTGTAGCTTTACAAAATTGTAGCTTTATAAAATTGTAGCTTTACAAAATTGTAGCTTTATAAAATTGTAGCTTTACAAAATTGTAGCTTTATAAAATTGTACCTTTACAAAATTGTAGCTTTATAAAATTGTAGCTTTACAAAATTGTAGCTTTACAAAATTGTAGCTTTACAAAATTGTAGCTTTACAAAATTGTAGCTTTACAAAATTGTAGCTTTGAAAAATTTTAACTTATCTTCCATGTTGCTTGTACTTGTTAGAGTGTTAGAAGCTTTGATTTCTTCCTCTATTTTTTCAGCAATTTCTCTATCTTTGAGTTTCACTATATTTATATTTTCTACTTGTGTACGTGTTTTTTTCTATGGTGTATACAAGTTGGTTTATACGTCCAAAGCATCATAGGCCTATGGTCAAAGAGGATTGGAGCATTTGGAATAACTTTGAAATCTCTTTCTTTCTTGTTATTATGATGTTTATTTGCGAAGCTTTGGTTTATGTTGTTCTATTTATACCAAGTGAATTTTTGACCTGTGTTATTGATAGAATGTGTTACTGATAATTAAGTCGTGATCTGCACATAGGTTAATAACTTGCTCCAGGTTGCTAATTACATTTTGTCGTTTTGTCGCTAAGCGGTCCTATTTGAACATCACTTGGTGTTCTTGTTTCTCCCACTTTCCCATTGAAATCCCACAGCACATATTGTAACTGTATCTTTAACTATTTAACTAATAGTGCACGAGTCATCGAAATATTCTATTCTTTCATCTTCTTTTCACGAGTCATTACAAGGAGGCGTATAACTGGGTTTTAAATGAGTTTATTCTTCATTTTTGCAATACAAATCAATTACAGTAATGAAATTGAAGTATTAACTGAAATTTGCATCCACTCATATCCATTCACACCTTCTTGCAACTGCATTTCCATTCAAGTGAAACAAAATTGTAATTGTACCCTTAGTTTCGACATACCAACCTATGGTATTGACGAAATACTAATTCATATTATTTTGTTCTTTTTTTTTCATTTTCTTTCAACAAAGATTAAACAGTTTGTATAGCTCAAATGCCATTTTTTGGCATAGCAGTATATACAGTTTGCAATGTATATATTTACACCCACGCACGAACACACACACACACACACACACACCCACCCATACCACAAAAAGAACATAAATTTTGTAACGGTTACAAATGATTGCAATAATTTTATTATTTGTGTTTTTGTGAAAATATTTGAGTGAATATTTGTGTAGTGTAAATTCTCTTTTGGAAAACTGCTTTTTTTCTGCATGTCCATATTAAGTGTGTGAAATCTGATAGTAGTGTCAAAAGTCTAATCTGCGTGTTTCTGTCTATTTTGGGGATGGGGTTTAGCATAATTGCTCTGTACATGTTGACTTTAATTTGTGTGTGTTTATTTATTGTTTGTCTGATTGTTGCTAATGATATAATCCCACACTGATAAAATAAATGGTCTTCTGTTTCTTGAATGTTCTGTCTACATAATTTGCATTTATACGTTTTTGTTTTAGACGGATGTGCTATTTTGTATTGTATTGGTGTTAAATTAAATTAAAGTCTATATGTTACTTCTTTAGTTTTATGTGATATTGTTAATGCGTGTAAGCTAGTGAATATATTTGTGTAGTCTGTAATAAAGTAATTATATCCCCTTTTTATTCTATTTTTAAGTGGGGGTTCTTGGGACTGCACTAAAGTTTTATAAATAATTTTAGTTTCTTGTTTAATTAACTGTTCATTATTTTCAATATACCTAATACATTCTTTATAAAAAAAAGCGCGTTTCCAAAAAAGTGTGGCATATTATTATTTAGTTTACAAATTTTAATAATTCTGAGTCCCACATAGTAGTGCGCTAGTGGGTACTCTGTTGGATTTTCTACTATTTGGCCTATAAATTTAATTCTAAGAGCACGAATTTTTGTTTTTATATCTTGTAGGGAAATCCCACCTCGATTTTTATCCTGCATTTTAGGTTTTTGACTGGATGCTATGTCTAGTAAATCTAAAAATGAAAGGTCTAATAATCCCGTTAATCTCTTTGATGGTTTTTATTGGGGGGGGGGGGGGGGGGGGCTGAAGATGTTGGATATATATATTAGCTTTGGTATAATAAAAGTGTTTGTTATTGCACTTCTGCCAAATATTGTTGAAGTTTTAAATTTATATTTTTCTAACTTACTTTTAATATGTTCTGTTATTTTCCTCCACATTTCTTTATTTGTATCTGTAGGATTTGCTGGAAAATCTATGCCATGTATTTTGAGTTTCTTTTCTTGTATTAATTGGAAGGGGAAGTCGGTTTTAAATTCCCATTTACCAATTCCCATGATTTTTGATTTTAATAATATAGGGGGCGTATAACTGGATGTATGTTACTTTTTGTCCACCTTGGTTAAGTCTGTTACGCCTGATTCTTTCTGATACATAGTCTGCTTCATGTAGGTATTTAGCAGTTTCAGGGGCAACGCTGAAAACTAATTCATGTTTATTATTTTCCGCGGGTTGTGTTCCACTCCACATAAGTGTAATTTGTATTTGTTTTACACCTTGTCGTTTCTCCTGATGTCGGCTATCCCTAGAATTGCGATTCCTTTTTTAGCCATGGATTCTACAAGTTGTCTATTTACCTCCCATTCCACAAATATTCCAGGTAGTCATTTTGAACATTGTTTCATCTTTATGCCTTGTAACGTTACCCGACTTATTGTCACAAGAGTCATTCCTCTTAATTATCCTCTGTAGTTATTTCTGATTTTGCGCGGCTACACTTCGTCGGTTCGCAAAAATAGTCACGAAGGCTCGATCTAGACCTGTCTTTAATTAGTGTGTGGCTGTGCCCTCTTGTTCTTGTAGGCGGCTGTATTTAGAAAAAACACTTTTTATAGTATAATTTATCCTTACGTTGATTATCTCATAAACCTGTATTAAATCACATCGAATTATTTTATTTTCTAAACACCGTATGCCGGTTTTTCTGAGTTTTCCTCATAACTTTAATTCTGGAATCCCACTTTCATCTTTGTCGCTCTTCTTTGCATCCTTTCCAGCATATTTATATCCACTCTACGATAAGGACTCCTCACCTGTACACAGTACTCAGATCTAGGTCTAACTAATGCTTTATACAGTTTGACTATCACTTCCTTGTCCCTATGTTTAATATTTCTGTTAATCATACCTAACATTGCATCTGCCCTATTCACTTCTACCTGGACTTGCTCACTCACTTTACCTGTATGGTCCATTATAACCCTAGGCCCTATTCACTTCTACCTGGACTTGCTCACTCACCTTACCTGTATGGTCCATTATAACCCTAGGCCCTATTCACTTCTACCTGGACTTGCTCACTCACTTTACCTGTATGGTCCGTTATAACCCTAGGCCCTATTCACTTCTACCTGGACTTGCTCACACACCTTACCTGTATGGTCCATTATAACCCTAGGCCCTACTCACTTCTACCTGGACTTGCTCACTCACCTTACCTGTATGGTCCATTATAACCCTAGGCCCTATTCACTTCTACCTGGACTTGCTCACTCACTTTACCTGTATGGTCCGTTATAACCCTATGCCCTATTCACTTCTACCTGGACTTGCTCACTCACTTTACCTGTATGGTCCGTTATAACCCTAGGCCCTATTCACTCCTACCTGGACTTGCTCACACACTTTACCTGTATGGTCCATTATAACCCTAGGCCCTATTCACTTCTACCTGGACTTGCTCACTCACTTTACCTGTATGGTCCATTTTAACCGTAGGCCCTATTCACTTCTACCTGGACTTGCTCACTCACTTTACATGTATGGTCCATTATAACCCTAGGCCCTATTCACTTCTACCTGGACTTGTTCACTCACTTTACCTGTATGGTCCATTATAACCCTAGGCCCTATTCACTTCTACCTGGACTTGCTCACTCACTTTACATGTATGGTCCATTATAACCCTAGGCCCTATTCACTTCTACCTGGACTTGCTCACTCACTTTACCTGTATGGTCCATTATAACCCTAGGCCCTATTCACTTCTACCTGGACTTGCTCACTCACTTTACCTGTATGGTCCATTATAACCCTAGGCCCTATTCACTTCTACCTGGACTTGCTCACTCACTTTACCTGTATGGTCCAGTATAACCCTAGGCCCTATTCACTTCTACCTGGACTTGCTCACTCACTTTACCTGTATGGTCCATTATAACCCTAGGCCCTATTCACTTCTACCTGAACTTGCTCACTCACTTTACCTGTATGGTCCATTATAACCCTACGCCCTTTTCCTTTTCTATCGTTCTAATATTTTTCTCTCCCATTCTGTTATTACGTTGCATATTGGATCTATCCACGTGGATGACTATATATTTATATATAAACTCTATTTGCTAGCTCACATAAGTTTTTCCGAATTTTATCTAAATCCAACCTCAATATATTCACCTCTTCTTCCGATGAGACACTACTGTATAATTTTTTGTTATCTGCAAATTTTGCAATCATGGATCCCATATCAATGTCTAAATCATGTATATATATATATATATATATATATATATATATATATATATATATATATATATATATATATATATATATATAAAGAACAAAATTGGTCCCAAAACTGAGCCCTGTGGCACTCCATTTTTTCACTTGACACCACTCGTATTCCTTATTTATGCCTACTCAGAGTACTTCTTACTTATGCTCACTCTCTATCTTTTTCTTTTTCCAATTAACCAGTTTTCAATTCAATTGGCAACTTCGCCACCTATTACATGTGATTTAAATTTCATAAACAATCTTTGATGAGGTACACTGTCAAAGGCCTTTGCAAAATTTCAGATAAACAACATCCACTGGCTCCCCTCCAACTATCTTTTCAGTAACCTCTTCCACGAATTCCAATAGATTTGTTAAGCATGATCTCCCTTTAGTAACTCTATCCAGACTATTTATGATTAGATTAAATTTGTCTAAATGCATTCCAATGTTTTCTTTGATTATTGACTCTAAGATTTTGCAGACTATGCTCGTTAAACTCACCGGTCTATAATTTGCTGGATCTGATCTTTTGCACTTTTTGAATAAGGGAATCCATCATGCATCGTTCCAATCCCCTGGAACAATCCCTTTTGCAAGTAATTGAGAACATAATATAGCCAATGGTTTTGCTAGTTGGTCTCTAATTTCAAACAACAGTTTTGGGTGAATACCAACTTGGGCTGGACATTTATCCACTTTCAACACCTCCAATTTAAAAAAAACCCATTTCCTCCGTAATACAGATTGATCTTAATCCCACTGTATTCATGTCTCTTTTGAAAAATATTAATGGGCTCTTGGATCTTTGAAGAGTTTTATTTTGTATAGAATGTGCCAAAGTACTGATTGAGTAGATTAGCTGCATCTCTATTCTCACTTATAATTTTGTATAGAATGTGCCAAAGTACTGATTGGGTAGATTAGCTGCCTCCCTATTCTCACTTATAATTGTGTATAGAATATGCCAAAGTACTGATTGAGTAGATTAGCTGCATCTCTATTCTCACTTATAATTTTGTATAGAATGTGCCAAAGTACTGATTCTGTAGATTAGCTGCCTCCCTATTCTCACTTATAATTTTGTAAAGAATATGCCAAAGTACTGATTGAGTAGATTAGCTGCATCTCAATTCTCACTTATAATTTTGTATAGAATGTGCCAAAGTACTGATTGTGTAGATTAGCTGCATCTCAATTCTCACTTATAATTTTCCTTGTGCTGTCTATGAGATGGCCTACTTTGTCTTTCGTTCTTTGTTTATTTCTAACGTAAACAAAGAAGCTCTTGCTATCAGCATTGATATTATGAGCAAGTTTTTTTTTGTTTTTCGAAGTCCATTTTTGCTGCTTTGTTCACTTTTTGAGCTTTGTTTTGTTTGTCCAAATATTTTAAATATGTTTCTTTTGATTTACCTGCTACTATATATTTTTGTCCATGCTTTATTTGTGTCTCTTCTACATTTAACTACAAATCTAATTATCCATTTTTTTAATCTTTGGGGTTTACCTCTCGACATGAAACACATTCCTCTTTTAGTTTTCTAGAACTGTTTTAAAACTTTCCCACTCTTGTTCAACATCTGTTCCCCCTACAAATCTTTCCAGATTATGTGGCTGGATGCTTCTTTAATCTTCTTAGCATCTGTTTTACAGTAGTTGTATGTTCGTGTACTTATGTTTACTTCTTTCCTTTCTATAAAATCCAAACGGATAATTTGATGGTCACTTGAGCCAAAAAGTTCTCTAAAGGTAACGTTTTGAATAATAGTTTTCTCTGTAATAAATACTAGTTCGAGTGTGCTTTCGCCTCTAGTTGTGTCTTATACATGTTGATTCACAAAATTAAATACAGACCCCGTGGAAATGGATTGCTACAAATTTCTGTGTGCTGGCTGTTCATTCCCTAATACATCTTGGACGCCTTTATCATTACTGCCCTTTGGGTCTATCTTAACACCGTGATGTCGGTGTTCCATAAAGTAATACAAAATAACTTAATAATTGCAATTATGGTGTACACGATTATTTACGTCGAGCCCACATTATTTGTTCTGCAGAGCAACATTTTTGAAAATTATCTAACGGCTGCCACGTAATCGCCATTACATTGCATTTTGTTTTCCAGTTAAATTATGAAATTCTCTTGCGCTGCCACTTAAGCAAATTGAGACAGGTTTAGCCACCACGTGCCAGGGCGTGTCTGTCATCTTTTATAAAGTCAAGACTTTTAGCTCACCCTTATCCTTCCACCAACACAGTAGAGAAGTTCAGTTGAGTCTTAGTATCACCATTCGATATGTGCGTTGTGACGATTTGTGAAAAACGAACTATGGCGTGTTTAATTATACATTTGTTGTGTTTGATGACAGTTTGTTTCTGTAACAGTGAGTATACTTCCACCCAAACAATCGTTATTTAGAGTTTATCATCACCGTTATCCTAATTATTCTCTCTAAACTAGCATAGAACTACAACTATAATTATTCCCCTTACAAGAAACCAGCCCCGAAGATAGGATTTGTCTGCTCCTGCAATGTTGACTTCTGCTGCACCTTGTTGAACATGAGGTAGTCTAGCCAATGATCACCACTCTTTAGTCTCCGTTTTCTAGAAGAGGCGGGCCTATGCTTTCTACCCCAACTAGCGACATTCTCTCAATCTAAAGCCTTCTATTCGATTACATCTAAATACAGAAATAATCGTAATCACACGATTTGATAGCCCACAGTTTACCATTAAGTACTGATGATCGGTGTATTAACTTTCTGTTATTTTTATATGCCACATGGCAAAACAAAGAATCAAATTGATCACGTCTGCATAAACACCAAGTTTCGCTATTCGGTTCTAGATCTTAGAACTTGTCACGGGGCAGACATCGGCAGCGAGCACAACCCTTGCATAGCCAAGTTCCAGATTACATTGAAGAACTTCCAGCATCAGACAGACAACAAGAAGATCCATGCACAAAAAGCAATATCTAATATCAAAATACATAATCGTTTTTCAGCTCTTGCATATATAATTGGCGACAAGAATATTCACATAAGTGAGAACCGTTTAATACTAAGTGTCCACCACAACTGTAGGGTATACCACAACTGTAGGGTATACCACAACTGAAGAGTAAACCACAACTGTAGGGTATACCACAACTGTAGGGTATACCACAACTGTAGGGTATACCACAACTGTAGGGTATACCACAACTGTAGGGTATACCACAACTGTAGGGTATACCACAACTGTAGGGTATACCACAACTGTAGAGTATACCACAACTGTAGGGTATACTACAACTGTAGGGTATACGATAACTGTAGGGTATACCACAACTGTAGGGTATGCTGGGTAATGAAATGGTTCAGCAGTTACCTCTGAGACACAACCCAGGAAAGAAAAAAAAATGAAATCTCAGGACGGCAAAAATACGCACTGCTTATGAAACATGTAAAAAAACCTATACCATATTAAATAAGGCAGTAAAATCTAAGTTTCGCAGTGATAAAATGAAGTTCATAACTGAAATAACCTCAGCAGCCAAAGACGCAACAAGAATAGGAAACGATAGACGCCTATATCAGATCACAAGACAACTTTGTAACTTACATCTGCCATGATCAACCTCATCAAAAATATGGAAGACAACTCTCTTATTACAGACAGAGCGCAAATACAAAGCTGACAGAACATTTTACGGAGCTGTTAAATAGACCACAAACAGCAATAACCTCTGACTGGTAAAGCCACTAAAGAACCACAAAGCAGATGTCGGCGTTGGAATTATTATTGAAATGTTAAAAGCAGCAGATAGTGTAACTCTTGCACAATTATTTTCCATCGTGAATGAGGCACTATCAAAATAGCAAAGAAGAATGGCTTGTTAGTTGTTAACAACTGACATGACTTAACACAGTTATCTGTACCAGAAAAAGTGTCATTATCATGAAGCTAGGAAGACCCAGAATAACAGAGAATAAACAACTCACAGTGGAACAGTCTGAGTGTAGACGACGGAAACGACAACACACTCAAGGGATATTTTAGCCTCGACAGCAAACGAAATGATTCCCAGGATGTCGCTATACATCAGACGAAACGCTGAAACTTATTGATAAAAGGAAACAATTAAAATAAATGGGAAGTCAGGGGACAAACACGGCATATAAAAACTGCGCAAGAAAAGTTAGAAGAGAAATCAGAAAAGAAAAAGAAGATACATAGTAGACACTTGTAAGGATATAGAAAATTTACAGTTACAAGGCAGGGAGAGAGATGCCTTTAAGACGATAAGAACACTCACAAGGGAATACCGTCTGGTTCCACATGTTATCAATGACAAAGAGGATAACACATTAACAGAAGCCAAAGACATACTGAATAGAACGGAGAAAGTACTGCAGAACCATGTATGGTCATAGCACAAAGCGCTCAGTTACAATCCTACTGAAGGATGAGAAAGAACCTGAACCAACATTGGAAGAAGTACGCTCAGCAATCAAAAGCCTGAGAAGGGGAAAGTCCTCAGGATGTGATGATATCCCAGCAGAGCTAATACAAGCAGGAAGAGAGGCCAGAGCTCGAGTCTATCACACGTTGTGTAAACAGATATGGCACAGTGCAGAGTGGCCAGAAGCATGGAAGAAATCAATTTATATTCCCCTCCCCAAAATAGGCAAGCTAAAGCTGTGCACAAACTGCCGAACTATCGCGCTAATCAGTCACACTAGGAAAATACTCTTTTGGATCCTATTAAGAAGGATAGAGAAAATATTTGAATCTAAAATTCACGTGGTCCAAGCAGGTTTTTAGAAAAGAGAAGGATCATGGACCACATATTCAATATGAGGAATATCTCCGATAAAAGTAGAGAGTTTAATGTAGACCAAGGCCTTCGATACAGCTAAAAATCAAAATCTGTGGAACATCATGAAAGAAATGGGGTTTCCTGTGCTCATTATCCATCTCATTGAAACATTATACCAAGGTCAACGAGCCGCCGTCCGTGTATCTGGGCAAACATCAGATTGGTTCGCAGTACAAAAGGGAGCAAGACAGGGACATATATATTAGGAAGGAGTTGAAGACAGATTAAGACACTCTGGTCAAGAGAAGATCTCTTCTTCCCTCTTCTTCTTTCCACACACTCTTTGTTTCATTTTACTCTGTCCAACAATCACACTCTTGCACACGCGTCACCAAGGTGCGGCCCTTCCATTGCACTTTGGTTGGGTTGGCCTCTAAGAGCGCACAAAACTAGCATAGGTACATACAGACGCACACTTGCATCCAAGCACTGGCTTATGCGTCTTAATATCACCCAATTGACTACGGTCTGCGATGGAATAGGCGCGCCTCCGCCAGTAAAAACTAGTGAGGCAAAGACGTAAAACAATGAAAATTATATATATATCTATATATATATATTTATGCATTGTTTCTGCCGAAGACGGATGTGTCGGCCCGAAAGGTGCAAACGTCGCAGTGAAGCTGTAAACTAGCGACACAACGCATTCCGTTCTCCGGACTGCATCCTGCTACTTGCAAAGCCCTGTTCATGGGTTGGTAGCGGGAGATTGAGAACGCACGCAGAAGTAAAATACACATTCACATTGTTTACAAAATCAAGGGACGCGATCAAATCAATTATTTTAAAAATACAAGTTTTATCTTCCTTCTGTCAAAAATTATTTAAATTTTTATGCAAAGAAAATACACAAGTAGAATATTAAAAAGGCCGTATATATATATATATATATATAACATTACGGAGAAGAAAGCAGAAATCAAGAAACCATGGGTAACAACTGAAATGCTAAACAACAATGGAAGAACAGTAATACAGAGCAAGTATTGCTAAGTACTTATGTAAGAGTCATCATCATTTCAGAAATCTAGAAGATCGCTGAGGCACCGTTGTTGCAGTCTGTCGAATCAGTTCCCGCCATACGTCTCGATTTTTCGCCAAGGTATTAGTTTCAGCGATAGACCTTCCCGTCCACTCTTTTATATTGTCTTCCCAGCTCTTTTTTTAGTCTCACGATCGTGACATATATCCATACTTTGTCAATTTTCATGTTTTTATTACAGTCGGTTTTTATATTGATCTAACTTCTTCCTAAGAGTTTCTAGAACACTCGTTTGTAACGAGATTCAAATATGGAAATGCCAAGAATTCCTAAGTACAAAAATGAATTAGATCGAGAACGTAAGATGACCCGATAGAAATGATCAATGTGCGAAAATTAAAGACACTGAAAGAATATGGAAATTCGAACAAGTGCATGCTAAAATAAAATAATCTATTAGTACAAATTGAGGCATGATAAAAATGGGAATCCAATAACAGACACAGCGAGAAAGACAGAGAGCTAAAGAATATTCTGTGGGACTGAATGAGGATGAGATCCTTTCCCATAGACACAGAGAGAAAGACAGAGCTAAAGAATATTCTGTGGAACTGAATAAGGATGAGATCCTTTCCCATAGACACAGAGAGAAAGACAGAGAGCTAAATAAAAGGTTATGGAGCTGCTAGTAAAAATAAGTAGCATGTCCTTTGCAGGACGTCGTGTCTTACAACCTCCACCTATTTGGCTGTTATAAGTTTTTTGGCAAGTACTGAACGTATGTTAGGTTGCCATTACTTTCCGTAGGTGGAGGAGCGACAAAAAACTCATGTCTGCCAAATTGGACACGAACGTAATCCGAACTAATTGAGTTTGGATTGTGTAACGGACCCTTCAACCCTAGGTCACGCAGCACAAATCATTAAATGACATGTCTTTGATATAGATAGAGATTACCTGTGACCAGAGAAGAGTGTAATAGGGCATTTTTACT
Source organism: Ariolimax columbianus (assembly GCA_036924085.1). Taxonomy (NCBI): domain Eukaryota; kingdom Metazoa; phylum Mollusca; class Gastropoda; order Stylommatophora; family Arionidae; genus Ariolimax; species Ariolimax columbianus. Next base: position 16,126,574 of record JAVGWX010000010.1, on the reverse strand, counting down.
CAATTCCGAAAAACAAAGCTCCAGGGATTGATGAGATGTCTTTTGAGCTGATCGAAACAGCTGGATAGACGCTACACAATTTACGTTTTAAGCATGTTAATTAAATTTACAGCAATGTGATATGGCGAAAGAAGCACACAACGTCAACAATAATTCCTTTGCAAAAAATTCATATTTTAGTCTTATACAGCGCAATTGGTAATACATGAGCATTGATTCTCTATTCCTAAGTTATATCCCGATATTATAATCTCTCCATATCGTCAGAGGGTGGCCGTGTGGGTGGTTGTAGTTGTTTGGCCACCAGAAATTTCTAACCTCAAATAATATCGGGATATAGCTTATGAATAGAGAATCAATGCTGATGTACGACCAATTGCGCTGTATAATGCTTAAACATGAATTCTAGCAAGGACGGAGGAAAACAGCTAGGAAGCCTTCGAAATGGCGTGCTACCATAGAATGGAAAGAGTCAGTTGGTAAAAAAAAAGATAAAATTATATATATATATATTATTGGCGTCTCAGTCTCCGTAGACAATGCGTGTGGTGCATGCGAGTCTAGTTCAGCACGGCCTTGTACATTCTGACACAGTCTGATATGACTGTAAAGGCCAATCCGTGAGTGACAGATCAAGCTGCAAAGGCTGGAATGCCAGGGTGTTCTCCGATCTCTTCGATCTTTCCATTTTCTATGCAGCCAAAAGGCCTCTACAAACGTCGGCAGCTACTTTGCCAATCATGACGATTCGTCTCCCAACTTCCATGAGATGTCGCATGACTTCATGTCCATCTTGCATACTTCCTTGTATCGCAGTGTGGGGCGGCCGATTATTCCAGCTCCAATAGAAGATATCCTTTGGCAGTCTCTCTTCTTCTTCGCGGTAAACATCTCTCAGCCATCCGAGGCGTCGTTGGCTCAACAGCGAGTACATTCTGGGTGTATTTGCTCGCTGTAAAATCTCACTATGTGGCACTCTCTGTTACCACCAAATTCTCAATATACGCCATGGTGCACCACATGGGAAAAGTGTTGGACCACCGCTTTTGTTAGGGGAAAGTGCTCCAGGTTACGCTTCCATATATAAAAGAGTGCCAAAAACGCAGGTCTGATAGACCCAGACCTTGGTGCAGTGAAACAACGCATTGTTCACCCAGACTCTCTTTGTCCGACGGGTCATGTCGGTGTTTGCCTTGTCAAGCCTACTGTCTATTTCCATTTCGAGCAAGCGAGTGTTAATTATGGCAGACACCAGATAAGTGAAGCTGTTGACGACCTCCAGAGTGGCGCCAGCAACCTATATGGAATAGCAAGTAAGGCTTCCCTGTGCGCAGACCGTCGCCTTTTCCAGGCTTATTCTAAGCCTGAACTGCTTGCACCCATCAGTAAATCTGCCCTCCCCCCCCCCCCTTTTCCCATTATCTGGAGGACCTTCTCAGTACTGGTCAGTAGGACCACATAATCAGAAAATAATATCTCCCTAATACCTACCGTCCTCACCTTCGTCCTAGCACGCAGTCGGGTCAGATTAAACAAACGCGATCTGGTCTGATGTGGAGATAAACACCACCCACAGAGTACGATAGGAGCACGGAGGTGATTATTCCGAAGATGGTTCACACAAACAGATATCCCTGCTTCACTTCACTCTTCACGAGAAAAGGGGTTGAAGACAATACATATATATCATTATCATCATCATCATGTAGCATGTTCCTTACAAAACATCGCTACCACGACATCCCGTCCGAAAAAAACACACCACAATTTGCTAAATTTCCAGCTTGCTCCAGTCCTGCTCAAGCATGCCTTGACATCTTAGTACCATCGCCATCTTGGTCCGCCACTGTCCCTTCTGTCTCGCACCAAACCTTTCATTACCGATCTCTCAAGATCGTTGTGCCTTTTGGCTTCACGTCTGCTTCGTTCGTTCTCAATCTCCCGCTACCAAACCCTGAAAAGCGCTCAAGTCGCAGAATGTAGTCCAGAGAAGGGAATATGTTGTGTCGTAGTTTACAGCTTGACTGTAATATTTGCACCTTTCGGTTCAACACATCCGACTTCAGTAAGCATTTTTTTGAGTACCGGGTAAGCATTTCCTCTTCCATCCCTTCTCCTTAGCCAGTCTGCTCTGTTACAGCCTGTTATCCAGGATCACCGCGTGGAGGTGTAGAAGGGTCTTGGGAGCATTGGTTCACTGGCCATGACGCTAGCAGTCAGCTATGGGTCGCTAGCCGCTGCAGTTCACGCGCTGCTCAGAATCTTGATCCCCGTTGTCTTTTGATGTAGTCTAAGTATTGCAATTGTCTGTTCATTGTAGAATTTATGAACCAGTTCTGTTTTATGTTCATCTCCTGTCGAATGTCTTATTTTTTCCGGTCCATAGTATTCTGAGAAGCCTTGTATAACTGTCCATGTTTCGCAGCCGTATTCTGCAACGAAAAAAACAGACGTTCTAAAAATTTTAACTTCTGTTGTTTTGCTTGTATTATGCCATCGTTTTGTTCGGTTGTGTAGCCTCTACATTGCCACGGCCAATCTCCTCCCGATTTCTTGCACGCATCACTGTACTGCAACTTCCTTTGCCGATGAATTTCTGTAAGTTCCACACTCCGCTGCTAAAAAAAACGGATAACAGATCGTTGTTTCTCGTTCGTGTACGTCAATAGTTGGACAGCCAACTTTTAATTGGAATTATGACGTCATGTTGTTCGCCTGCTCCGTGATGGCACGTGCAGGAAATTTTGACATCCTTAGCAACCATATTAACAAGTTACAAAACAAAGGCACGGTTTTTATTTTATTTTTGTAAAAATTTTTTGCGTTCGCCCTATTACTCTAATCCCCAAGGCGGTGTGCGTTGCACTGTGCTTTTTATTTTGCGCCTGTCGGGCCCAGTGCATCCGACTTCAGCATGCATTTTTATGTAAGGGTCTGCTTCCTCCTGCATTTTCTAAGGTTTTGCTTCCCCGGGGTAACGGCTGGTGCTGTGATGGGGATCGAACCCAGCACCTTCCGGTTGTGAGCCGTGCCACTTAACCACTACACCACGCCGTCCCCTGTTTAAGGTTTTCATTTGAAGTCCCTCGTATATATGATGTTGTGGTCAATGAGGATCTTCATCGTACGCAGTCAGACAGTAACCATTATTTTTTCGAAAAAAGCGGCGGTCATCCTGAGGCTGTCGACATTGCCATAGAGCTTGTCTTGTGGTTCCACTGGTGATGGCCACATCTGCTCTCTCTGATCCTCGTATGTCGGGCAGTTCTGCAGCAGATGCTCAGCGGTCATTTTCCCGGTACCACACGGGCATTCGTCGGTACCACCTATCTTCAATTTATTGAATAGGTGGTACTTCAGTCTATTGTGGTAGTGCGAAGTCTGAAGACCACGGCCTGCTCTCTTCTGTTCAACTGGTAATAGGCATCGTTTTTGGTGTAACCAGTATGTTCGGTTTCCCATTTGGTCATGTATCTGGCTTTGATAAGCCGTTTTGACTCTTCGTATGTCACACTAGTATCTGTTTATGGTAGTCTTGCACCTTCTTTTGCCAGTCTGTCTGCCTCCTCGTTGCCTTGGATGTTGCAGTGTGATGGGACCCACTGTACCACTACCCTTTTTAGTGCGGACTGCTGGCACAGTTGACAGAATACTGCTCTTAAGTCATAAAGCTCAGTGTTTTTCTGGCTTTTTAGCGCTGTGACTACGGCCAGAGCATCTGTAAGCAGGACTGTATGGCTTTCATTTTTTTTATGTGTCACCAGTGAGGATCAATTCGTAATATTTTATTCGCCCCATATATGTCCATAATTGCAATAGTCACCTCTTTCTCTGCTCTTGTTGACATTATTCTGTGTCATGATTTGTTTGCAATAAGCACAATTTTGATTCTCATCTTCCGAATCTATCGTTAATTCACTATAATCTGCAATTATGAGGTATTTCAATACATATATTGTAACAGACCACGCATCTCAATACACAACCCGCTGATAGATGGCTTAAAGGATCAGATTTCAGTTCAGAATTATTCAGACAGGGCTACATCATTGAATTTGACAAATATCGTAGTTATATATGATAGCAACCAATCTTTTACGTAGCTGTAAAATATAAAGATATTTAACCTAGGATACGAAGGAGGTGATACAATTGCACATGCGCACCTATAGAATTGGCAGATTTTTTGTGTTTTTCTATCTGTTGATCATATCAGTTATCATGTGACAGTTTTACCATGTCAAGGTCACAGAAAAAAACAACTAATTACAAAGCAAGTGCTGTGTCGTAAATTGTGTTAAAGAAATAGCTACTGTAAAGATGAAAAACATGGGTGCCATAAGATTCATTCTTTACACCTGGCAGTGCATAGGGCCAGTCACTGCAATTAGCCACCGTCACTATGCCAGCGCACAAGCACTTAACGTGCATTCGCAGTACGTTTTTATGTAGATCGGGCTACAGTTGGTAGTCCATGCACAACTCTCTTTATTTGCATTTTACGACACTGAAAAGCCAGTGAACCTATCATTTCTTCCCCAGTAAAGGGGGTCCCGTGATGTACTTGAGGAGAACTTGAATTGGTCAAGATGCTGAGCAGCACATGAGCTGCAGTGGTCAGCGACCCATAGCTGACTGCTAGCGTCAGGGCAAGCGAACCATAGCTGCCAAGACCCTTCTACACCTCCACGAGGTAATCCTGGATAACAGGCTGCAGCAGGGCAGACTGGCTAAGGAAAAGGGACCGAAGAGGGAATGCTAACCCGGTACTCAAAAAATGCTGGCTGAAGTCGGAGTGTTGGACCGAAAGGTGCAAATATCGCAGCCAAGCTGTAAACTACGACACAACGCATTCCGTTCTCTGGACTACATTCTGCTACTTGCCCTTTCATGGTTTGGTAGTGGGAGATTGAGAACGAACGAAGAAGAAGAAGAAGAAGAAGATCTTTAAGCTGGAGCGAGACTAACCACAAACAGGTGGTACCCACTACATAAGAGCAAAACTAACCACACATATGAGGTACCCACTACATAAGAGCGAGACTAACCTCAAACAAGAGGTTACTACATAAGAGCGAGACTAACCACAAACAAGAGGTTACTATATAAGTGCGAGACTAACCACAAACAGGAGGTACCCACTACATAAGAGCGAGACTAACCACAAACAGGAGGTACCCACTACATAAGAGCGAGACTAATCACAAACAGGAGGTACCCACTACATAAGAGCGAGACTAACCACAAACAAGAGGTTACTACATAAGAGCGAGACTAACCACAATCAAGAGGTACCCACTACTTAAGAGCGAGACTAACCACAAACAGGAGGTACCCACTACATAAAAGCGAGATTAACACAAACAGGACGTACCCACTACATAAAAGCGAGATTAACACAAACAGGACGTACCCACTACATAAGAGCGATACTAACCACAAACTGGAGGTACCCACTACATAAAAGCGAGACTAACCACAAACAGGAGGTACCCACTACACGAGAGCGAGACTAACCACAAACAAGAGGCTACTACATAAGAGCGATACTAACCACAAACAGGAGGTACCCACTACATAAGAGCGAGACTAACCACAAACAGGAGGTACCCACTACATAAGAGCGAGACTAACCACAAACAAGAGGTTACTACATAAGAGCGATACTAACCACAAACAGGAGGTACCCACTACATAAGAGCGAGACTAACCACAAACAGGAGGTACCCACTACATAAGAGCGAGACTAACCACAAACAAGAGATACCTATTACAAAAGAACAATGAAGACATTTATGTCACGGATGGCGACTGCATGGAAGACAATAAGTGGTGACACTCAAGGACACCATGTTTCTCTCTACACAGATGATGTTGCCTTTCATGTGAAGAAGTTAGGAATTCTATTTTATTCTAAGGCGAAAGGTAAAGTTATCGCCGAACAGAACGACACCACTGTATAACAGCTGCTTAGGAATGCACTCATCTGGCCTGCGAACACCATGTCTCATCCATCTTAGATGAACTATTTGCAAAAGTGTATGGATGCTCAAAATGTGAGTAATACTTAGAATTTCAGAGATACGAAATATGGTGAAGGATTTCAACCACGCTAAAGAGAAGTCATCTGGGCCTGAGGACTGGCTTCACATCTATATGTGCCTACTGCCTAAACCTGGTAAGGACATCACGCTTCTCAGCAGCTATCGATTAATCACCATACAAAATGTATATGGAATATTGCTCGAGAAGATAGTGGCCAGAAAAATAATGGCCTACCTTGAACGGGAGCAGATTCTACCCGATACTCTGGACAGCTATAGAACAGTGAAGAGACCTGGGCTAACGCTGGAACTGTCAGAGTTCATCTCTTTGTCCTGGCAACTAATCATGAGCAGCTTACACAGAGTGTTCAAGAGGAGACGATTGTGTTGTCTGACTTGCTTGCTATATTCATGACTAACAGGGAGCAGCAAAGTGGATAAAACTGCAGCACGATACACTTTTACCTTGGTGGCGACACTGATGCCTTGTCGATTCCAGACATTTGCTTAGGGCCTTAAAAACACAGAGCTCGTCTTAGCAATCCTGTTATTGACTTCCCAGTCGATGTTCGCCTTTCTAGTGAGAGTACTACCTAGGTAGGTGAAGCAAACAACTGCCGGGAGACGTTGGTTTTGTACAGTAATTTTTGGTTCGTTGGACGTCTCCCCAGGGGCAAGGTGGAATAGTTCCGACATGGCGGGTGTATATCTAATTATAAGCAGGTGTTGAGTGCACAATCGTATACGAATACGTGATCTAGGATCGATGCCTCACTCAACCTAGGTGCGTCGGGATGAAAATCTGACGCTGAGCCCTGTACCTGATTTGCATGCCGGTAGCAACGTCATGTACAGCTTCTGTGTGCATTGCTGCACACATCGTGCTAAAGAGTGTCGATGCCAGTACGCAACCCTGTTTGACACCGGTGGTGACTGGGAAGGCTACCCACAATTATCGCTCATGCAGTGCACGAGCATCATGCAATCATGAAAATTTAAGGCAACCGTAATGACTTTGCAAGAGCCCTAGTCACGGCGTCAAAGCATTGGTCAGATCAACGGAAACTGTGTACAGGTCAGAATTCTGTTCTTGACATTTATCTTGCGGTTGAAGTGCTGCATATATCAGGTCAACCACCCCATGACCTTCACGAAAACCACTGCTCAAGATGACCATTTTAGCAGTTGAGCAGGATTAGGACCAGAATTTTACCTGCAGTTGACAGCGGGGAAATACCTATGTGATTGTATAATGTATGGATGTATGTATGCGCGTGTGTTTGTGTGTGTCGGTGGGTGGGTGTGTGCGCACTCTTAAACACCCCCTAACCATAACATGTAAACATTGGTCTTCGTCGGAGCTCAAACAGCGTCGTCAATCGATTTCAATGGTCACTCCAACTTCCAACTCGAAATCGTCCATTAGTGTATAATAACTGGATGGCTGGTAAACAGTCTGGTGGATATACCAGCGCAAGTGGCTTGTGGCAATTTGTCTGGAACGATAACAAGAATTGTACTAACTACTCGAATAACGAAGACCAGTTTGTTGATGGATGGAAAGACGTCAAATGTAGGACTAAATTAGCTAGATATGGTTTGTGTGAAATAGTTCTCCCTCGTAGACTTGAGGATACTAACTTGCTGAAAATAAATCCAGCCATGACAGAAAGTTTCAACAACGCTTTAGGAAAGGAAACAAATCGGAGCTTTCGAGAATCCATTGTATCTGTTTCACATATGATGATATTAGGAGGCAATATTGTGTCCGTCTCGGCACAAATAGCCAGCACGACATTTTTGAAACAATCAGGGATAACTTTCCCTTTTTTTGACTGCGGCCATGATTCACATCCTGCCAGATACATTTCCTATGTCTATGTCTGTGACCATATCGAACACTGCAGCAACAGACGAGATGAAATAGATTGTACTGCGAGCGAAATCATCTCAAAAAAATGTGCTGGAATACGTTGTTGTGATGATTCATGTTTGCCGATGCAGTTTGTTAATGATGGTGTTATTGACTGCAATATTTGTACGAATAGCAATGGGGAAGATGACAGCGATGAAACCTATGTTCTGAACCCCTATTTTGAGCTTAATATGTCCTGCGCCTTTTTATGCAACACAGGTATGTGTATAGATTTCTCTAAACTTAATGATGGAATCATTGACTGTCCTGCACCAGAGGGGCCATTGGATGAGACTTTAGGCAAACTGGAAACAGTAAACACTTGTTACAACACATTGGGTAATCGCATTTGGGCCCCTAGGTGTGTCTATGTCAAAGACATATACGGACCTGTTATGGGCTGTATAGATATGTCGCATCTTAATAATTGTGCGGCCTTCAAGTGTCCAGTAGGTTATA